>CAXIVR010000002.1:3224592-4424592 GCA_964035755.1 Teleogryllus oceanicus
GATACAGCACATGTTGCACTATTTTCCCCAGAATCACAACTAGAATTAAGACATTTGCCCCACCGTGGGATTAACATTTGTTTCCCTGTGTATTACATAGAAGTCTGCCGTCTGGGATAGGTATTAGTGTTTGACAGCGAGCTGCAACTCTGCGTTCTTTTGATATGCGTAGTGCAGACGATCAGTATTTTCTTGATGAGTAAGAAAAGATGGAAATAGCTGGTGGGCTATGTGATGGGCACACAGGCCTCGACAGGTCAACAGATCTTCTGCAGCAGCTACGTTGCGATGCATTTGACCATTCACTGCGGATTTGTATTTACGTTTTTTCATCATTGTTTTCAATGTCCACTTAACTCGTATTGACTGGCAAAACAAATCAAAATGCATTCTTTTGCAATCAAGTGTACCATTTTCTTCGCGCAGAGATGGTTCTTGTGAGGTCGACCCATTTGCAAGATGGTGCTTGTGTGCTCATATCGATTGACGATCAACATGTCCGAAAAGAAACGTTCGTTTGCTTCCATACGCGGTTCTGTCGCGCAAGCCGTACTGTTCACTGCAAGCTACAAATGTGGGCCAACAGTCATCACAGCTGGCTATGACGAAGCACTAGCTGCAGCTGGCACAAACATTCGCGTTGTGACGAAACATTTTGGGATTTATTTGCTATTATTATTAGGACTTCCGCTTCTGTAGCCTGATTTAATAAAATAAGGAAGAAGAACTCAAAAGAGGGTTGGTAATAATGGTAAGCAGGAAATCGAAACTATTGCCAAGGACTGATTTAGAAAAATATTTTTAGTATGATAGCAATGACATTTATACAATCGTATTTTAACTCTCAGATTAAGAATATTTGTAACAGATTAGCAAAGCTTTCCTGTTTTTTCAAATGATTCGTACAAGATACTGTGGAAAAAGTCTAAACACAAATACATGGTCTATTTTGAATTTAAAATGAAATATAAAGTTAGTTCAAACACTTTGGAAGAGTGAAAAGTTTCAGCATTTAAATTAGTAATTTTCTCGAAAGCAATTATATTTACAAATTTCTCGCTAAATCAAGCATCACAATTCGTTAGTTTATAGCATACAATTATATGAAGCAAACAATGGTATGGATCAAGATATACGTCAAATGAATGAGACTATAGAGATTTGGAATCCGGTTAAAAGTGTTAGTTGAACTATCACACCTTCCTGAGCTGTCTGTTATTCAAATGTATTTTACCGTTTCACATATCTCTGTACAAAACAAGAGTTCGTTTAGAAATTCGTGTGAATTTTTATTCAAGCAAATTTCGTGATTTTTCTGTAAATAAAAGGCAATGGACCATATATATATGATCACGTACTCTTTTTCACAGGTTTTGTAGTATAAACTCTAAATTTTAATATCTTAAAATTAATACAACGAACGCTGATCTGTCGTCATTTATTCATTACTTCATTCTATTGTGAGAGTTGCAATTGATATATCCAAGCAGTAGTGGTAAATTGACTAATTATTTTGGGTTTCCGAGCGCATGAAATACTAAGGTCATTAGACCCGTAAGCATAGTACATATAATCCCGAATGAGAACTGTGTTGATCCCTGCGGGAGTTGAGGTCCGACAAGTACAAGTCGTCTGCAAGGCTTCCTTTCCCTTCTTGATGCATTCCCTTTAATTTCTTTATCTATTTATTTATTTTACGTCAAAAACGGTTAAAACTGAGTATGACTGGGGAGAAGTGAATTCTGTGCACATTTTCAAAATTCTATGATCCCTACACTGTCATACTACTTGAATTTTGAATGAAAAAGTGGGGGTACTGCCGCAGCCAGAATGGGCTCTCTGCTCGTCTCTTGACTTGTCTTCCGACCTACGTTCAGTATATTGCATGTAAGTGCAAATGTGTTTAAAAATAGAGGAAGACAAGGACGAGGAAGATTGCGCGCGGTCCGTCCGTGGCCCGTTTGTTGTTTGACTGCTGAAAACAGTGGTCGTTCCCTCGTCTGGCGCGAGCAAATGTGTGAATGTGGGGTTATAGTTAGCCACGCGAAGAAGGCGAGATTTTTAAATGCGAAGACGAAAGTGTCACTATAGTATTCTTCTCAGTTACTCTCAAATATTGATGGGTTTACACAGTTTTAACCAAGAACCCTGAAGTGTAACCAGAACTAACGTTTGTCACTTGGTTAATTACGTAGTTCGATCATTTGTTTCGCTGAATCCGCGAGCGCATTAATCGTCGTTCGCGGATGGTCGCCACTCCCAGGATGGAGTACCTCTCGCCTTGCATATCCGTGACCCGGTGGGCGGGCGCGAGCGGTCATGCGGGCGACTCCTGCCGGAGAAAGTGCACGTGGCGGGGGCGGGGGCGGCGGCAGGCGCGCGTGGCACGGTAGTCTCTGGCCCGGCCCCGCCCCTGCCCCGCCCCGCCCCGGCCCGGCCCGGCGCGTTTCGTCTCACTCGCCCGCCGCCCGCCGCCCGCAGCCAGCCACACTGGTTTAGGCGCGGCCAGTGCATTTGTTCGGCTGAGAACTGGGTTAAACACGGTTCGACTGCACTCTGTGGGCGAGGAATTCTGGTGATATTCCATACACAGGATTCGGGGGAAGATTTTCGTAATCTCTTCAAAAGTAATTGCTCCTGCGATAGTGTCAGAAGTAATGGAGGAAAAGTACTGAGTGACTGTAAATCATTTCTTACACTTTACTTCCAATGCTCAATTAAAAACGATCTCAATTGTAAACGTATTTAAGAGGATTCTGTCGTAATAAATTTGTATTTGAAGCACCATCAGAAATTGAAAATAAAATGTTTCTAGAATTGAGACCATGATTACTCAGTTCTTTGGGCAACTATTACATTGTTAATTTAAACATGTCTGAGGAGTCGAGTATTGATTTCCTTTCTTTACTTTTTTGTTATAAAAATATTGAGTGTAATAAGTAACGCTTTCTCGTTCAAGAAACGGTCAGCTGCTTTGGTTATTTAAAAAGTATAAAAATATTCTAAAGTAGTAGTTTTCTTCTTTCTTCGTATGGTGCTTGTGGAAATATCTAGTTTTATGCTTATGATTTTCCTATGACTGAGGTATTTTCTAAAGAACATTTTTAGAAAGAAATAAATCCATATATTCTGGGTTACAAAAACGATAATGCACGACATTAGTCGACATTTAGTCGCCGACAAAACTATTAACTTCTCTGTAAAATCAGTGATTTTTTTGTGTGTTTATATGCGGGAACGTAATGTCCACGTTCATGTACTGTATATTCAGTGCTGCAGAGTTACACAATGCACGTAATTCTGTTACTATTTTTCTCAGATATTTTGCGTTTCACAAAGGGATATATTGGTCATGTTTCCAAGTGAATTCTCATTGCGATTTTGCTTGATAAAAAAATGGTTTAAGGTGAGAGTATGCGGAGATTTGTACTTTGTGATTAATTTCATGAGTAGGGAAAGGAGTTTAAGGTGCAAATTATGGTCGTAAGGGGGGGTTGGAGGTTCTGAAAATTCATACAAAAAGGTGCAAAAAAAGGTGCCGCTGAAACAACTGTATTAAGGTTTAAACCAGTTACATGAACGCAGTTTCTAGATCATTCGTATCATTTAGCACCAACTTTTCGTTCTTTATGAAGTCCATAAGAGGTGATTCACTTCCCCTGACTCTCTTCTCCTATCCTCGCCAAATCCAGAAATGAATGGACAAGCGCTGCCAGTGCTCTTTCAGTATTGACGGAGACACGATGGCATGAGTAAAGATTTTCCTCGGGTCAGAGACAAGTGAATTTCTGCACATCTATTTAAATGGGCGAATCCTGATTGTCAGGGCAGCACTTTAAATTCAACGGAAAAGTGTTAAACTGCTGCAGAAACTGTTGAAATTTAAATTTGACTTCACAGCTGCAGATAGACCATTGGTGCTTCGATATAAATTACTAGTGGTTTAGTAAATAATATTTTAATATATGTTTAATATTGTTGACTTCTGATTAAATGCTGTTCAAGAAGAGAAAAAATAACAAACATTTTTCTGCCCGATCTTTTAGAAACGCAGAAAAGTGGAGAAAAATGTGCCGAAGCATAAAAGTGTGGGAAAAGGTGGCGTAATGTAGTAAAGTCACGAAAAGGTGCAACAAATTGTGTTCATTTCGGTTCATTTCATCCTCACACATATTCAACTATCTGTACGAAAAAAGTTATATTTTTGATAACTTGCCGCACCTTTTTTATTTATTTATTTATTGAGTGATTGGAAATTATACAGATCAGTACCAAATTACTATCTCATGTGCATTTGCTGGCTTACATTGTAATTTATACTAAACTTAACACTAAAACGTAAAACTAAACTACCTTAGTAGAGGTGTAGGAAACTACAAGAGCCCCTACTATGAACATTAGTAGAGAAAATGTTCAAGAACGCTTCGGAAGGAAATCTATTCTTAATTCTAGTAGGGAAGTCATTTATAGTGGCCAGGTTGTAGTGGACGGCTCCGTTTATTGTATTTAGGTTGGAGTAAAAATTATTGGAAAGATGGGCAATATGTTTGATGATCTGTGGTATATTTAGTTCTTTATGAAGTTGGGCGTTTGACATGAACCATGGGGCATGTGTTGCTAATCTGAGGAATCTATTTTGTACAATTTGAAGTTTATTAATGTTAGAAATAGATGCAGTGGTCCAGATGGGACATGCGTAGAGCATTAATGGTCTGACTATTGCTTTATAATGCTGCACCTTAAATCCGTTCCCTACTCGTGACACTGTTCTTTTACGCATCCTTATTTACTATGCTTCCCTGTCATCATGCGATCATGCTTATGTAAGTGTGTGATGTACGCACCCGGTCGTAAATCATTATTCTGTAGCAATTTCGTAACTGCCCATAAAATTTATCGACCGCAAATGGCGACATCTCAGATATATCTTCTCTCATGGCTGATGCAAGAGATGAAAACATACGAGAAAATACATTGTACCGCATAGTGTCTTCATTAGTGGGTTGCTTGTGGGTCGAGTCTTTTGGCCTGCCCGCAGTCCCAGCTGTCGCAATAGCAACGCCCACATATGTCCTCCTTTCACGAGAAGTGTGGACACGCAATGTGTCATTCCATTTGTGTTATTTAGGCTACATTGTGTTATTATTTTTTAATAAATTTATTTACATTCAGTACGCATGAAATTATAAATTGGTAAAGTATTCAGTATACAATAATGTAATAAGGGAATTTTCGCCTGTCATCCCTCGGCCTACAGTTTGTCTTCGCTGATTTCCGCATGTCTGCCCGACGCTTTGTCCTGCGGGAAAATTTGCCCTTTCCCATTTCCGCTCGTGCCACCCGTGCTGTCGAGTTTAGTTAAACAAGACACTTTGTATTAATAAATATTGGTCATTCATATAATTACATATTTTTAAAATTTATTTTTTCCCGTTCGACATACTTGTCTTTCGAGGAGGTTAAATTATGAATTACATAGTTTTTTATTTTTTGGGAATGGCCATCCATAAGCAGTGGGTTTTATTACTCGCAATAACGTAAACATTGGGCTAAAGTAAATGAAGCGAGGCGAACACTGTTTCAGTTTGATCTATTGACAGTTATGGGGGATTACGGTGGTTTGAATCGATCTTTGGGATACCGGGATTTATTACGTGAGTATGCAGCATTGCGACCTAGGCTGAAGATTAAGGAGCATGGGGAAGTGTGAAGGTTTTGGTAAAAATTTTGGGCTATTTGTGTTATGTGATCGCTTAATGAAGGCATTTTCAATTCTCTGTGAATCTGCGTGTTTGGAATGATCCAGGGGGCATTTAAAGTTCTTCTTAAAAATACATTCTGAATGGCTGTTTATTTTTGGAGATTGCTAGTCGCTGCACAACCCCAAACTGGACAAGCATAAGTCATGGTTAGTAGAATTAAGGACTTAAATAGTAGCAATCGGCATTCGACTTTCAATGAAGAATATATATATTGATTAGAGGGAAGAGTTTTGATATTTTTGCAGATAATTTGTTAGGTATTGCATTTATGTATGGTTTCCATGTTAATCTTTTGTCAAGCTACACTTCTAAGTATTTTATCGGTGAGGAGGTCCACGGAATATATGTATTCAGTAAGATTTTTAGGCCAATTACATTTTTACATTTTTATTTACATTTTTAAGTACTTAAGTTCGAATACTTGTTAAAAGTATATTTTTCTAGAATCTCACATTTTCTGCATTGTGTTCCTCTAAATTCTCGACTACATTCTGCTGGTTTTGTAAATTAAGTATTGTTACCACAGATACGCGTTCGCATTTTTAAATTTGGCACCAAGAAAATGGTTCATCGTTTACAATTCCTCCTTGGAGATAATCGAATCTCAGCTCGTGCATTTATGACTTCCACGCCTTCAAGGTAGTTATTAATTTTCGCAAATTCTCACGGATAAACACCCAAAATATAAACACTAACAAATGCTATACATGTTTTGTCCTTTTTCTTGTGATTTTTGTTTTATCGGATAGATCCCGGGGCGTCCACATATTACAAATATTATGATTGGAGTCTAGCTTGGGACAATGTTTAAATTCTTTCGTTCTAAGTTTATTTACAATAAAACCCGAAAAAATCCTGGAAAGCTCTTTGGAAAAGAGTGGTTGCATTTATCAGTTGCAAATAAGGTCTTGGTTGCCACACATCTTCTTGAAGTCGCGAGACTCTACTGGACATTTCACTCCGCAGGAAACCCAATCATCGGTATACTTCAGTCTCAGAATACACGAGAGGTTACAATCTGCTGGTTCCTTATCAGGATGATGTGGAATTACGAGTGATAAAAGCTAGCCGCTATCTGATCATATCGCGATATTACGTGGCACACGCCAGTAAAATTCAGCATCAGAGTCGACAGTGACCTGCACTACAGATAACTGAAGACTCCCTATTTTCATCACTTTCAATCTTAACTTCTTTATGGAGCGCAAATATGCATAATATTTTTGTCAGTGTCAGGTGTTGCGGTCATGCTGTGCAGATCACTGCCATCAGAGCTGAAAATGTTTCATGACACTGTATACGTAAACCACAATATCATGTTAAATTTCTAGAATTAGCGAAATTGAGACATTTGAGTTTCAAGAGAAATTAGGAGGCGGCTGATTCTATGATGCGAGACTTCAAGTTTTGAAATGATAAATTTGCGAAACTGAAGAAGTTTTGGAATTGTTCGAAAAAGGACTACATCAGCAAGCGACTATTTATCATTTCAATAGTTTTCATGTCCTATTTATGTCATACCTGCAATTTAAGTTTTTGCTGACTGTTGTGAGTCTTAAAATAATACATTTGTACTATGATCTCATTGGTTTTTATAATAATGAAGAGATCAATAATAATAATAATAATAATAATAATAATAATAATAATAATAATAATAATAATAATAATGACTATGCCTGTATTAATATTCCATCGAATTTGTATCATATAACCATAAATAAAATGACCTGTATTTGTGTATTATGAGCTGTGGCTTAACACGTCACACATTCAATTTAGTGAATATTTTTTATTATAATTTGGGAGGTGGATACTGAGGTTTATTAATTTAAAATAACTCGCTTATCTACTAGCCAACGTTTCGGCCAACGTCTTCATCAAGGCTGTATATATCACTATCTCTATAACATTTCATCTCACCAATTTTATTTCACCACGCATTGTATTCTGAAAGTCTTTAATTTCGCCAACAACTACTATTACTACTACAAGACCACTACAGACGTACGAGAATGACACCGATTCACGGAAGACAGTAACAAAAATGTAAGGTGAAAATAAAGGTAATTGTGGAAATCTAACACAAATTTCCTTCTGTGTTACAATGCTGACAATCATGGAAAAATTAGAATATTTTTTTAAAAATATTAAGCCTCCTGTAGAACCTGGTAATGAGAACAATTTATATGTGTTTCAAGTATTTTGAGAATCTTTGAATTTAAACTTTATATTATAACTATTCTGCATCCTGGTTGACCCAACTCCATTGTGCTTAAGTCAGTGGCGTGAACATTCATAATACGCTAAGAAAGTGGGTACGCATTTATGATTTTTCTTAAAATGGTCTAGGGAACATCTCAACAGACCTAGTGGGGTTCTCATTTTGCTTGAAATTTGCTGATAACACTTGTCAGGGGCGTGCGGAATATGTTGCATTTGCGTGACACTGATTGTCAATACACCTAAGATAACATTATCCTAATGATAAAGCTTTGTGACTTCGCGTAGTATGTCGCTGTGTTACCTTGACTGTTATAAAGTGGTAGTATTATGAAAAGTTACTGTAGTGTATGGTTCATAAAAATAACTTGAAGTGAATTATACGTGTACCATTATGGTATTGACTTGTAAAGTAAAAAAAACCGTACTTTAGAATGTGCATTATAAAGTTGCATATTCTAAATTATACGATTCTAAATTTCATTCTAATTTCCTATGTACCACATTTTCTGCGCATACACAGGAAATTTACGGGAAGTCTGCAGTTTGTACCCTCATCAACTGTTAAGTAACCGTCAGCGCTAAAAGAAATGATGCGTCCATGCACCTTTGAACGTTTATTTTACATTGATATTTAACGTCAAAAACTCTAAAGGGAACATTTAGTAGGGAGAGAGCTTTATTGCTATATACAAGGTACGATGTTACATTATTATTCATTCGTGTCGTTTGAGTTACTGTAAATACGGAAATTGGTGTTATTATGTAAATGTTACAACTACATTCAACATTTTGTCTCACAGTTCCTGCATAAATGTAAACTTCAAAGATCAATTGAAGGATTTCCGTTCCTGGGTATTATTTTCACTTTTTCAGTGGCTTGTAACACATCGTTGAAAATAATAGATAATGTAGCATATTTTGTCTTATTTTAAGAAAATAAATTCCTGGTTTCGGTCACTATAAAATGAACAATAATTACAGATCACATCAACGTGTGCAGTACCAAGGAAACAGGGGTTCCCAGAAGGACAGGGGGAGGAGGGGGCAGATAGATCAACTTGCCCCGGATCCCAACTTAATTAGGGCTCCGAAACCTTTTTTTATTCAAAACATAAAATACGTTTATTTCTAATTAAGATTGACTTCATTAACTTATTTCTGTTGCATGGACAGATGAAAAAGGGTCCTCTTGGATCTGCTGTCCACGGCCCCTTGTCTTTCTGGGTGCCCCTGCAATGAATAAATATGAACTGTAGATATTTTTTCTTTTCCAATTTGAAAGGAATTATCTAAACCAAGATTTGAACTGGTTCAGAATGCCCCATTTCTTTTCTTTTTAAAACTTATAAAGCAGATAAATTACTCTTCAATCACAAATGTTGGTCAGGTTTATCGGAGTTCTGTAAACTAACTAAGGTTGAAAGTTACTGTATGCTCTCCTCTTTCTTGAGGTCGAATAATGAAATACACACATTTTTTACCCCCAGAAACCGCTTGAAGGCAATCTTTGGAGTCTATAGTGAGCTAAATATTAAAAACTCAGAAAATGTGTGGTATCGTAACTGACACTGATGTGGTATCTCGCTAAGCTCGCCTTCTCTGTTCGATGAACTCGCAGCGTCGAAAGACACTCGTTAGACAAGAAACTCGTTAGGTCCGATTACCGGTCGGTTGGCGCGGTCGCTGTCGACTCTTGGCCACGCCGCGTTGCAGGCGGCGCTGAGTCGGCGTCTCAGCGGTGCTGGAGACATGCACTGAGTGGCAACGTCATTGAAGCGTACTGTAACATCCAAACGGGAATTATATTGTATGTAATATCTAAACGGAAAAAATTAAAAAATAATGAAAAGTTAATTTAGCAAACGAAACATATAAAGAGTTGGTTTGATATCTCTTTAACTTTTTTAAGGTTTTTACTTTGTTCCAAAGTTTATTTTCGTCATTCCTAAACATATGTTTCTTTTGCACAACGAATGAAGTGAATTACAAATATTATTTCGAATTAAACTGTATTACATTTTGTAATGTTCATTTGTATAAACATTTCACTCATGTAAATTGTAAACAAATGCAAGTTTTCTTTTAGAGCTTTAAAGGTGATTTCCATCATTTTCGAGAACTATCAATCATTATCGATGACAATTTCACCACTTACAAATTCTGGTCAGCTCCAGCTCGTAATGTTGTCACAGGCTTAAACGATTAGGTGACAACATTCGTTTCTCATGCTGCGTCACAAAATGGGTGGTGTTAGATTGATTGATTTCCGGCCAGTGGCGGATTTTCGACACTACCTGCTCAGCTAGGTCGAATTCAGCCACTCTGGACAAGACTTCTAGGATCCGGATGCTCTGATTGGTGGTTTCCCGTGGTTTCTACGTTCAATTCCAGAGGAATGCTGGAGAAAAACCCTAACACGTGCAGCAAACCTCGCGCGATCTTTCCTTCCTACTCTTTGTTCCCTCTTCCCCCCCTTACACACACACACACGCACACACACACTAACAAGCACTACACTACCACACATGACAGTAGACCTCTTGGGAGCTTAGATCTGGTTCCGGCTGGGGCGTTTTGGGAGAGCACTTGGATGGGGAAACCCGTAAGCTGATGTATGGGATCTCACCAGCCGGAGAAGCAACACCGCCTACTCGCGTGTTATAATGAGCTTTAAACTCATGTGACTATTGACCGCAGTAGTTGACGTTCCCGGATACACTACATATTCACTCCCTCATTGTGTAACGTCGTGGGTAGGGATCTACACCACAAAGAAACAGACACGAGTGGGTATTTACAATTTATTTACAATAAATTATGTACAGGAACTAAAACCTCACTCTAAGGCGTTTGTCGGAGCTACCTGCCGCAGCCCCCTCTCCCAACACTCGCCTTGCGGCCGCGCCTGCCAGTAGCCAACTCGGCCGATTCGCAACTGGGCACCTCATGTGCCTCGGCCGAACATCTGCCCTGAAGTATAAGGCATACTTCACCGTGTCCGAACCTCGGAACACCTACTCGTGCCTTCAGTACTTCCGCGCCAGACTTGGCCGGAAATTACAGATGATACGAGACCGTTTGGCTGTGTTACAGCATCACTAGTTTGACACGTGAAGAAAATATATTGAGACTGAAAGGGACTGACTGCCCAGCTTGCCTGTCTGAAAGTTCGGCCTCCCGTGCCGCAGGTGGTTTGGCCGTTCGGCGGCGTCGATGGAGGGCCCAGGCGGGTCGGGTGACGCAGAGGGAAGGGGGAGGGGGAGGGAAATCAGGTATTTTTTCCGAAATTTCACTTTACGCCGCTCCTATTCATCCGATTTGCATGATTGACACGGCGTTGGATTCAGGGCAGTCGCCATCGCGCTATAAGCCCACATTTTTAATTTCTTCCCGGAACTATGAGAAAACGGTTTCAAATTTTTTTTGGAAATATTTTTTGAAAAAACGGCATCGTAGCGTGAATTCTATTTTAGAAAGGAGTCCAATGCTGTTTACAGATCGAAAATCGGACAATTTGTTCAGACGTTATCGGTCTAGAAAATTTTGCTTATTTTGGTGCTGCCACGTGGTGGCGACAAATGGAACTACTGTCGGTACATTTAGCCTTAACTCCAAAGACACACTTATTTTGAGGACTTGAGGTTTTCATTTCCCCCTTCAGCTCGCCATTCGGTGCATTTGCATCCAATCAGTGGCGTAGCTCAAGTTGGTGTCACCCGGGGCAAAACTAATGGTGTTACCTCCTCTAAAAGGAATATAAAAATATCTATATGTGAATAGTTTATACATTATTTAATAAAAATACAAGTATATTTGCACACTTTTAAAGCTAATTTGTAGATTCTTTTATGAAGATTAACGATCAGATAAAGTAATCGTCGATATCGAGACTTGGACCAATGAAGAATCGGGGCTCACTGCTTATACTTTCCGCGTTTTTATTATTATATTACTTTGCGTTCTTAGAAAATATGATTTAATTGTATAACTATTAAATTAATATGTATACATATATAATTTTTAAAGAAATAATTAAAATTATATAATTCGAGCTATAATATTGTATAATTGGTCTCACCCCATAAATGGTGTCAGTCGGGGGCCCCGCTCCCCTCCTAGCCCCGCCACTGCGTCCAGAGTGCGTTGGCGGGGCGGTGGTGGGGCTGGGGCTGCGACCCGGTGCAGAAGGCAGGCGCGGCAGGCGCGGGTCACCGGCGCGCCGCCCTCTGACGCACACGCCGCGCCGTTCGTCACTACGTCTGGCGCCGCGAGAGCGTTGATCTCTGCTCCACTTGCGCGGAGGGGCGCGCCCCAATTGGGTGCGCTTTTGGCAATTGATTTGATTGGCGATTTATTTGGTTTCATGCTCCGTCGACCGTCACAAGCTGCTTTGGATGTTGGGACGAAGTGATATCCTTGTGCGAAAACATGTGGAGGCTATTGAACAAAGGCGCGGATTAGGCGAAACGGAGGTTACTGAAGGGTAACGTTTCCAAGAGAGGGAGGCTCGGGAGCCATGTTCTCCCCACAATTGGTCCCTTCAAGTTTCTATGTAATTTTAATCAATTTATTCGAAACAGTTTCCTGGTACTGATAAGATCACATACCAAAGTTCTATTTCCGAAAGACGGAGCACTCCTAATTTCTCGAAGAACTTTACGTACTAAAAATGAGAATTTTGTTTAAGAAATTGATGGAGGGAGAGTCTGAACAATAATTGACCACATCCTGAAATATTTTCTAGAGAATGTATATCCTGTTACGGAATGATCTTTTTCTCGACAACACGGTGTATAACTGTACTCAGTTTACAAATAGGTTGACAGTTATACAAAATTTCTTGTTTATCTGCAACGTTAAGTCGACAAAACTATGTACGTAATAGTTCGCTCATTGTAGTCATTCATAATACTTTCGTACAAACAAATTTCAAAATAATACCATCAAAGAACAAGCACTTATGAATTTAAAAATTAAAGTAATAAATATATTGGAAATATGATTTACATTCTCCCTATTAACTTTGCAGTTAAACAAGCGCCAAGCTGGTAATATGGCTCTAATGGACGTCTTACACACACACACACACACACACACACACACACACACACACACACACACACACACACACACACACACACGCACGCACGCACGCACGCACGCACGCGCGCGCGCGCGCGCGCGCACACACACACATTAACAAGCACTACACTACCACACATGACAGTAGACCTCTTGGGAGCTTAGATCTGATTCCGGCTGGGGCGTTGTGGGAGTGATGAAAGTAATAATTATATTGGAAATATGAACATCCCCTTAACTTGCAGTTAAATAGCGAGCTTTAAACTCATGTCTTTCTTGTGAGGCTGGCACTCTGGCAGCGTCTTCATTCACTTGCCACATCAGGTCGCGCTGTGCATCTGGCAAAGCCGAACCAGAGGGTCATGCTCATTCCAGGGCCTTTTCTCGTAGTACCTCACGAGACGAGGCGACCTCCGAATGTGCCTAACCAGAGTCCGAGACGATAAAGAAAGAGGAAAACTAGACTAATCGTGCGGGCTTATGAAACGTTTGAACTGATATTTTGTCCACATAACGGAATTGAAATTTACATGTGGAAATGTTGTAAATGGAAATATTCTGATGCAAACTGTAAGAATTATTCAATTTTATTGTGTGTGAAGTGTATGAAACAAGTTCTTTTTCATCAGAGTAGGCGGTAGGTATTGCTTCCCTCTAAGAGCCACGAAAGGAGAAAAATAGCTAGAGCTGATGAAAGAGTTTACTTCTCAGAATTGTTCGCTCTTTGATAAGTATATCCCACGTACATGAATTGACTCACAAAGTATTAATTTAATGAATGGACTGTGTCGAAAAGACTATAAAACCTATTTTAAGATGCGTAAAAAATGTCGCATTTAGGAATAATTTATGCAATGAAACAATGATTAATATTTCTTGAACAGTCGCTAAAAAGACCTTTTGACTGGTGTTATATCAATTACAGAATAGCTGCAGAATGAAACACTTTGTAGCAATTGGTTACACGTGACTGTAATTTTATATCTTGTATGTGACATCTAATGAAAGCTGTCAAGCTTTTATCCTTCCTTATTTGTGCACCAATCCTCTTCGAAGCATCCCAGTGCCAAGGAAACTGCTCGACTTATCTCGCCATTTGCTTCAGTCGGAATGAAAATACCTGGCTGTGAGCGTCGCAAGAAAATCATGAATCCCCAGTGACGCGCCCCTCCGTAATTACATCCGGGGGATATCCGCCTCCTTCGGCGAATGCGGCGCATAAATATCCCGAGCGTCAGCCGCCCGGCGCGACAGCCCAGGAGCTCCTCACCCCGTCGCCCCCGCGCCGCCTCGCCCCATCGACACATCGCACCGGGAGCGGTGGCTCAGTGCATCAACTGATGTCACTGCAGCGCCTCTGACTGGGAGGTCCTAGGTTCCCACTCCCCACGGCGGCAGGATTTTCGACACGAGCTTTTCAGCTAGGTCAAATTCAGTCGCTGTCCGGAGGAGAATTCTAGCGGCCGGCTGCTCTATCGGAGTTTCCGTGGTTTCTCGATCACAGGAATGCCGGACAGTACCCTACAAACGAGAGAACGCTCGGGAGCTTAGAGCTTGTCCCGGCTGGGGCGGTGCCCCGCTGGTGGGAGAGTCCTGGTTAGGGGGAAACGCCGCTAGCCGTCGGTAGGTCGGCGCGGGATCTCGCCATTCAGTGGGGGAAGATCACTGCCATCTCCCGAGAAAGAAAAAAACATGCAGTACACTTACGGGAATAATGACGGGAATAATTTTTTTTAAATTCCTGTTGATATTTTAGGTATAACATAAATACAAAATTCACCCAAGAACAGATTGTTAGTATGGTACGTATACGGTTTGCAGTCTTTGGAACTAGCATTAAAAAGATCTTGTGTCTGGAAAACAAATACTCCTGTTTCAAATACTGCTTTGTGGTATAATTGTTGAGTTTATTTGTGACAATATCACCTAATACATTGACATGCCAGAGACATTTTCAGGCTTTTTATTCTTGTGTCCTTAAAAATATCATATATGTTTGCATTTTGGGTAAAATTGGGCCAAAATATGACCTTTACTAAAACCTGTAAATAATGGACTTTATATGCAATAATAAAAATACGTTTTTCTAATCGACAATACCTGGATTTGTGCACATTGTTATAAAATCACCCAAAGGTTTAGAAAAAATATGACTTGTCATTAAAATCCGGGCCCTAATAAAGAGATGAATGATAAGTGGCTGTTGTATGTCTTGCTTGATATTCGAACAATCGTCCCTCCTTATAGTCAAACAATGTGGTTCTGGTACCGCTTTGACATCCATTCATTTTATCAAATCTGAGGATGTGTCGTATAAAAAAAGTGAAACTGAAAATGAAGGATGCAAATCGAGGATATCTGCTTCTTTCCAAATCGGTGAGAGGCACAGAAGTTCCGAAATGTATTCGTATTTCTGACGTGTTTAGGGTTTGCCTTTTGTTGGGGTAAACAAATAATATTCCGGCTGAATATTATAATGATTTTATCATCAAACCGTTGAACTTTAATGACTCTTCAAAGGAATTCGTTCGGTGTCTGGTATCAACATCCAGTGTATAAAATATTCTTAAAACAATTAGAAACGTTATTCGTAAACGGAACATGTTATCTTCGAATAAAGCTTTTGCTATGCTAGCTTTTTCCATTTTATTCACTTCTTTCTTCATTTTATTGATTTTTACTGGTTATACCTAGGTCAGTTTAACTTACAACTTTACATGTGTTTGGAACGCTTACATGCTAACTTATATTTAAAACTTTTTTCTAAGACTTAAATCTAACATAAGGTTGGGGATGCCCTATTGGTCCTCTATTCAGGTTTGAATTCGAAGGAGGTTTTAAGGAGTATATTGTAGGGATATATGGTTTTTATTCTGGTATCGTTAGGATGTTTTGCAAGTCTAAAGTTTGCAAGGGAAGGGACTTGAGGTAAATGATAGTAAAATTTGGTGGCCAAGTATGTGATGTGATGTTCAGTGAGTTCTAAGTTGAGTTCTTTATGAAGTTGACAATTGGTGACAAACCACGGTACAGTGGTAATTGTTCTGAGAAATTGGTTCTGAATGATTTGTAATTTTTTAAGATTGTTTTTTGGGAACTTATCCAGATGGGACAAGCATACAACGGCCTTAGAATGATTTTTTTATTGCAATTGAAGAGTGATATGGTAATGGGATGTTTCTGTAGATTATAGGTATTAATTGCAGTAGTTTTATTTTAGCTTGTTTTATTTTTTCCTCTGTATGCTGTTTCCAATTCAGTTTAGTGTCTAAGATTAATCCGAAGTATTTAATAGGTTTGTTAGGGGGTACCAGTTTTTTCTATTGTTATTTATTGTTAGGGGGGTCCATTCTTTCTGAAAAAAAATGACTCGTGTGTCAATCAAACCTACAGGTGGATTTAACACATTAAGTACGAGCCTAGAGTCCCCACTGGGAAGGTCCCTCAATATTTTTTGTTACAAAAAGGTCGTACTACTTCTTAAATATGTAAAAATAATTTTGAATTGTATTGATTATTTTAATATTAAATTTGTAAATTGCAAAGATTGTAGTTCTTATTCACAGTTTCGTAAGAGAGGCCTCTTCATGTCCGTCCCTGATAAATCGGATTATTTTTTCTTTAATTAATTAATTAATTAATTAATGCCCGTTTCCAGTTTCTTTTTCTTAATGTCATTTACATTATTATTGAATCGTATTGGAAAGTTAGGATGTGTTTTGAATTTACATGGGCCCATGGCACACGGAAAATCATACACTGTGCATAAAACTATGATTTGTGTTCGGAGAGGAGATGTATATAATTAAAACTTTGAAAATAAGAATTAATTGATCTTCTATATATAAGTTTATTTGAAGAATACACTCGAATAACACATTTTTATCTATGCCCAAACCGGCTCAGTGCATTCGGACGTCTGTCTCTACTTGGGTCCTCGGGTTGACAGCGCGGATTGCCACATTGTGTAAGGAAGGAAAATATCTGGGAAATATGTAAATAAGAAAGTTTTGTGATGGAAAATTTGGATGTTAACACTATTTTAAAAGATGAACGAATGACATCACCTTGTGTATTTGAATACCCTACTCTCAGTTCAATGCCTTTATTAACCATGTGCCTCGTTCCCTGGACACGTACACATTGTACGGTACTTGTGACAGTTGAATGAATCCTTGAACGGTAAGTTACGACATGTGGAAAGCAGACTTTTGAGTTTGTAATTAGCTTTGGAATTGTAAAAACATTAATCTCGCCAACTTTTATTTCATTTATGTGAGCGTCTTGCTCTCTTCATGGAAACGCTATGTCATCATTAATGTATAAAGCGCAATCTCTTGAATATCATCTTCTTTGCTGACTTGCTGCTTAAGTCATACATGTTCATCGGAATACATCTTTCTTAATCTCTGCTGAGTCACTTGCTTCTGAATAGGGTGAATATGAGCATGTACGCAATCCTCTGCACCTGCTACCACAGACGTTATCGTTTACTGTTATCTGACCTGCATCCAAGAAATGGGTGATGGTAATGAGAGATGTGTAGATAGAGCGTGCCTCTGTAAAACTCCGAAAAGCGAGGATTTTCTTCACACTTTTCTGGTCTCACAAAACCATGTCAAGTCTGAGACCCACGTTGTGCAATTGCTCTACATTTTTTACGAGTAAAAAATGAGAAATTAGGTGATGTCTCAGTGTGATATTTGTGAGATGTTGATGTAATACCAAACCAATAAAAATGATATAGTCTGCGGTACTAGGAAATTATGTATATTTTGCAAACCACCCCTTCTTCCTCTACATTGTTATTGCGAGAGAAGCTTCTAATTTGTGAAAATGTAATCACTTCATGGGGAATGATGCACATTTATAACTTCCTAGTAGCTAAGTCTGCACTCTAGTGAAGAATGCTATCTCAAGCCAAAGATAGTCGATGGTTTGAGTGTTCTTGCCCCTTTAGTGGCGAAACGTGAGAATGAAACTGAAAATGACAGATTTCTACATTTTATAAACGAGCGCCAATCTCTCTGTACTTGGCGCAACAGCACGCGTAGGGTACATGGCCTACCAGCAGCGTTCCGGTCTCGCGGGCATGGGTTAAGGGGAACGTGTGGTTAGCAAGACGACATCCCAACGCCGTATTCTGGTCTTCTCAACCTGAGAGGTGAGTTTTCTCACCGCCACACAGCAACATTAACTGGGACATTGCAAGGAAAACGCACGTTATAATCTTGCCCGACCGAGACTCGAACCCGGGGTTGCGTCATGGAAACGCAGTACGCTGACCAATGAGCTAAACCACAAGGCACACACGAGCGTCAATGTCTTTAACAAATCATCTAATGGTGTAAGATCTAATGGAACTGATATCACAAACATATGGTGATCATCATGACAAAAATTGTGGTTTAATATCATTAGTGCCAAAGCCCTTTCCAATACTCCTTACCTCATACAGTATTTGAAATCCGGTGGTTTGTAGAAATGTTCAGATCACTCTGCTCAATTCTTCAGGAGCCCCAAAACTAATGAGACTTGCGACATATCACTGCGAGCTACTGGCGTTAGTACCAGATTGTTGCCTGTGAAATGTGTTCTAGGAAGGAAAAGTAGAAGAGTTGAGAAACCTGACGGATACGGCAGACTCTTCAGGCGGCAACACCATTTATTGGCGACTTCTCCCGTCAGTTGTCAGCAGGACGAAGTAGCATCATGATTCAGCGTTAAATTACTCAACGTTTAAGTAGGCTTACTTGTTTAATTGTATTCTGACCGCATAATAAAATATGTACATCGTGTTTCGAGCTTTGTTTGGTGACCAGAGAAACCTCATAATACGCTATGTATTTTTTCGCTTTAATTTCTGAATTAGAGCATAAAATAATTATGTAGTGTGATTAATATTCCCGAATAATTACCGTAAATATTATCTATAACTTTTTAGTTTTTTAATTAGTTAAATTGCCAGAATGAGAATGTTGAGATTGAAAATTTCTTTGTTGCATTTAGGAAACATTTGTTTTAACCAGTTGGATTTATGAAAGCATTAATACACCTCTACAATTTCAATGCCGACTGTGTTGCCAGTAGCAAGTCACCAGGCCAACTATACTCGTATCTCGATGGCACCATTTAACCTGTCGTAACTTTGGCGAATACCAATGCATAAGTTCAAGGGTATTCCTCTGACTTATTCATTTCATTTACTCATTCCAACCAATCACGGTTACCTGTTTTCTTTTTAGAATAAGACATTAGTAATCCTGGCTTATTTTTATAGCATTTCTCTTGTTCAACATTAAGTACAAGCGAAAATGAATTGGGTACTTTTCATCGTAAGTTATCCATTGAGTGCATTCATTCATGTTCATTAATTATTCATATATCATAATGAAATCATTAATTCCCTAGGATCGCGTCGATATGGAAGTATTCATTCGACTTGAATATTGAAGTGTTATTTCACTTTGTCTCGATGAACCTCAGCGATAAAATATTAAAATCAATATCGACACAATCCTGTATTTCTATCGGTAATTTCACTGATCATCTGGTCAGCACTATAGGGAACCAATGCCCAGTACACTTAATTTTCTTAAGTAAACTTTGCAACCATTAAATCAGATGTCACACCAATTGTAACATTAGCGCAAGTTGAGGGCACCGATCGTTAATCGAACCCGAGACCACCAGAGGTGAACATTGTAGCCAATAGACGACACGGAGCTCGTATCGCACCCTTTCGATTTAACCTTCGCGGATGGGTGGCGTCCGGCGCGACGCGGAGCGGCGGCGGCGGCGGCGGCGGTGGCGGCGGTGGCTGGCCGTGCGGCGGCGAGACGGCGGCGGCGGCGCGGCGCGTCTTGGCACTGCCGCCGCCGCCGCCGTCGTCGTATCTGATAGCGAGGCCGGCTGTCGGCGGCGACCTTTGCGGCGATCGTATCGCCCTCTCGTTAGCGCCGCCCGCCCGCCCGGTCGGTCGACTGTCCCCGCCCCGCCCCACCCTCCGCCCTGCGCGGCGCCCGCTCGCCGTTCGCGCGGCAAGTGCCGCTTGGAGTGCAGCGGCCTCGCTGTCCCCGCGGCCCCGCCCAGCGAGCGTCTTAGGGCTGCTCTCGGAGCGATTGCCTCGCACGAGACGGCCACCTGAGACGCGGTGGGAAGGGTGGTTGTCTTTCTGCGATGAAAGCCGGATTCGAATCCTGGTCGCTGCATTTGGAAGTTGTGGATAAAACGGTTATTCACGTTATTAGGACAATGTAGACGAAATTCAGACATGGTTCAAGTTGGCAAACCGAGGCGATAGCGGAAGTTTATCACCAATCAAGCCCTATATTTTTTTATATCACCTGTATGTCATTCTGTTCGTTATATCTTTTTTTTTTTTAAGAAAAAATTTAAACAAGAAATCCTTTTTATAAGAATAGTTCTCATACGCCAGCTTTAGCTACAACTTCTTTGTTTCGATTGTTCGTAAAGGACGGAAATTTGTTAAAATCGTTAACGGACCCCACTCGTTAAGACTGATTATTTCCTCTGTTCGCGAAAAATCTATATAACAGAACAATATTCCGAAAAAGAGAATTAATGGCATTTTCCATTGTGTACAAATGTTGTGTACAAAAGTATGTAAACAAATTCCAAGGGCAAAATGTAACTGAGTGCTTAATCAATGTGTACAAATGTATAAAAATACTAAAATAAATGCGCAGAACTCTTTCAGACATTTCAAAAGTGCATATAAAGTGAAGGAGATTTGAAGGCGGGAATTTTTTAATTTTTAACTTTTTTGGGGCTTTTGAGATTTTTTCGAGCCTGTTTCAGGGTTCAGAAAAAGTGTTATTTTTTCTAAAAAATCCTTTGGAATTGACACTGAAAAAATATTTTAAAAAGTTTCTCTGATAGTATAAATGATTTTCTTTTTTTATTTTTTCAAGCTGATAAAATAGTGTTTACGAAAAAAAAATAAAATTAAAAAACATATTTTAGGCTATAGAGAGGTATGGGTGATGGGACGGGTGCTATGAAACCGTTCAAAAATATTATTCTTATGTTAGAGTTATAATGTATGCCATTTGGTTTTAGGAAACTTTTTACCATCTTATGCAGGGGTACTCTTTGGTAGATGAGATTGTTTTATCAAGAGCTCACAATACAATTTTCAACGAACGTTTAAAAGTTATATATTCCTAAATTTCATGAGGAAATGGGCGACACTCAACTGTTTCGTGCTCTTGGCAAAATATTCAACAACATACCATTGGTTTATAGTCTGCCTTAGATGCGGGAGGTGTCAAGGAAAGTTTCAATTTTCATAATTCGGAGTTTGCCTTCTGCACATTGAGATAATTTGACAGATCGAAGAAATATAATTCTAGTAGGCAATCTCGAATGATGTGTAAGATCTACTCAAAATATAAATTTTAGGAGAACGATTTAAGTTAAGGAAACTTGCGTAAAAAGACTGACAATTAAAATCCCAATGAAATCGTGCCGTGACAATTAAGTATTGCATTATTGTTGGATACTTAATTTTTATTAAATGAAGTTAAATAATTACTATTCTAGTTAATTTTTAAAGTATTCATATTATGAACAGAAATAAGATTAAAACTGCATTAATTTGTTATAAATCATTTAGCATGTGAACTATGTCGTAAACGTATGTCTGTCACCGCATCAATGCGCTTACAATGATGTGCGATCGTATCTCTGTTACATTATGTAATAAAAGAATTCCTCTGGATGCGATTGAGGCCCACATTAGCTGTCGTGGGCGAGAAAAACAAGATAATGGGAATGATTTCATTTGTTCTACACTCAAGTATAGATATGACTCACAGAGAGAGTAGTGCTATGTGAAAGATACAACTGCGACGTCTATGTTTTGAGCGATGCTATGATGTTCTGCCGTGGTATTTTACGAAATGAAAAATGAAGGCTAAAATATAAGTCTTGTTGATGTCATTCTCTTTTCCTGATAGTTATATTCACGTTCTCGATGTTGTGATTGGGAACGAGATAGTTGGCTCTATATATCTTATTTAAGAACCGAGTTGTAATGTTGATTGATGAGAATAATCAAGGATAGGTGACTTTTCTAGCATCTTACATTGTTTTAATACTGTACCTATGTCGAATTGTACTAAATAATTATTCCTAAATTTATTCATGCTTCATATCAATATTATTCCTTGTTAATAGGTGAAATTGTAATATCTTGCCATATTAAAAATCGTTTGGTTGATTTGAAGATTAACATTAGTTTGATTTTGAGATCGGACGTGTTTATTGCAGGTTATTATTTTTTCTTACTTTGGAAATGCCACTTGCTTGAGGGAAATAACTTTCGCAAAGTACCAGACAACAAGGATATTAATCTCATATGTAATACATACAAGGCACAGTTTAGGAATAAAAAAACCACATTCTTGAATCACTGTCGCATTTGAGGAGAGGAGAATGGAGACAGGAGGTCGTGAGGCGAGGCGCAGGGAATCGAGGACGGAGAAAACCTGTATCAGCTGCTGACTATGAAATCTTTTAGGGACAGGGACATAAACCTCCCGTCCGCGGACACTTACCGTTTCGTTGAGCTCCGCTCGCCCGCCCGCTCTACCGCCCGCCTGCTCGCCCGCCCGGCCGCTCGCCCGCCCGTTTGCCCGCCCGCCCGCCCTCTTACTCGCTCGCCCGCCCGCTTACTCGCCCGCCCGCTCGCCCGCCCACTCGCCCGTCCGCCCGCTCGCCCGTCCGCCCGCCCGCCCCCCGCTCGCCCGCCCACTCGCCCACCCGCCCGCTCGTCCCCTCCCGCGTTTTCTCTTCTTATCCGCAGCTAGCACGCGGCGATAGCGAGATTGCGGGCCGCTCGCTGTATGCAGCAGCTATTCCACTTTGTTATCCCCCGCAATTTGTGTTCGTTGGAGGATGTCGGGGACCCCGGTTCCCACCGGGGGGCTCGCGAGCGGGCCCAAGAGGCGGCGCGGCGCGGCGCGTGGGTGACTGAGCAGATGACGTGCGCGTGCGATGAGCTATGCAATTGGTGACGCGTGCGACTTCCCTAGTGGCGGGTGACCTTTGAGAACGCCGTCCGTGGCAAGTTGAAGCGTCGTCAATTTGTAACTGTAATGGTGCATGTGCTTCTTTAATGGCGGGAATATGAATTTATCGAGGATTGCATGTTGATTGCACCATGGATGTACAGTTTTTAGAACCATTGAAAATCGTCTGAGAGTTCACTTTTAAAAGATAACTTGAATTTAATGGCTATTAATCTGTAGCCTAATTTTATTGTTCTTGGACATTCTTTTTGCCAGCTGTACAACTTTTTGAAAGTAAGTGTGCCACTTTTTCTCTATTCGTCACATTTTCCTCAGTAGATATTGCATGCGGTTTGCGAAATGTATCTAATAATACAGGCTTTCCTTCAACAAAGGTAATGCCGGAAGAAAAAAATAAGACACATTTGTGACAACTGAGGAATTGCTGTTTTCTGTAATCCCTTGTATCACATTGTTTTAAATGTCGTTACTGACACAACCAATGGATACCGTATCCCGTGTGGTATATAAGGTGTGTAGAAGTAACATCGATATTTCGAGTAACGTAACTACAAAATCTGACGTCAGATTCTATTCATCATACCACGCTGTCAAAATGAATAGTTAAAAGAACGGAGGCGTTTCTCGCAGCGAGGGAAACTTCCGCGGCAGAAAGCGAGCGCGGTCCTCGGGGGCCGAGGGAGGCGGGGGAGGGCGGCAGCCGAGCTGGCGAGGATTAGCGCCGCTGTCCCGCGCGCCGATTCGCGCCGCCTGCCCACCTGCTCGGCCCCGCCTCCGCCCCCGCGCCGCCCCCGCGCCGCCCCGCTCGCGCGCCGCCCGCACCGCTCCCGCAGCCGCACCGCCGCCACCACCACCTCCATCGCCTCCGCATGCATCGCCACCGCCACCGCCACGCACTCACGCCCTCCAGCCTACCCACGCAACGCACTGCCCCGCCTCCGCCAGCCTCACCGCCTCCGCCACCCCCATTCGCCGCCCCCCACCGCCTTCGCCCACTTGCTCGCCGCACTCCGCCACGCCATGCACCGCCACCGCCGCCACGCCTCGCACGCCACCGCCACGTCAGCCATCGCCACGCCATTGCCTCCCGCCACCGCCACCGTCACCACCCCGCCCCGTTCCCCTCATCGCCACCGCCACCGTCATCGCCTCCGCCTCTGCCACTACCAACGCCAACGCCACTGCCACCGCCACCGCCACCGCCCTCGCCATTGCCAACACCATCGAAAACCGCCACCGCCATCCTCTCTGAACCCCTTTCGAGGTTGTGCGCGCCACTGCTATGCAGAGAAACCACTGTTCTCGCATGCCTTACCCCAGGTGGAGGGTGTGACGCAGTTTCAGGTTACAGACGTTTGCCGTCTAGAGGTTGAGATTGTGAGATGGAGTTTGTTTATTACTTTGTCCAAACTCTGGCGCTCTCGTACTGGGTTCCGCCCATGCCCGTGGAGAATATGAGTGTTGTGAGCCGGTGTATGAGTACATTGTATTACGCATACTTTATTCTTTACTTTATACCTTGCATTTCCTGAAGTTAGTTGACTATATTCCTCGTTTGATTCCGCTGTCTCTCCTCTACCCTTTCTTTCCTTTTTCATGTTCGCCTTTCCTTTTTTATTATTTGTGTATTTTCTTACACTTAACATTTCCATAATTTTATCGATATATCACTACTTTCAACCAATGTTTTCTGAAATATGAATCTAACTCGGTTTACGGCGTATGAAATTACTATTCTTTCTTACCTCATGAAGGGTTATGACTTCACATGTCGATACCCGAAAGTTTGTATCTTACTTACGTAAATTCATGGTTGTAAATATAAGTACGAATTGACAAGAGGTATTTGTGGTCATATTACTCTTTAAAAGAAAACTGAACACTGGATATAATGGCAGGAAGTAATTCTGTTTGGATGATATCTCGGCGAGAAAAATCTTCAAATGTAAAGGATTAGAATGACAGGAAGTACAAGGACAAAAACGACATACACCACACAACGACCGCAGGGCTCGTTCTCAGGCTCGAAATGTGTCCCGCAGCCACCGCAGAGGCCTTCACGCGCTTACCCCTGCCCTTCCGCGAGAAGACGTTTTACATAACCCGCGAGACGCAAAGCACACACAGTGCCAGAGTCCGAGCAAGAAGCGTCCGCCCGGCCGGTGCCTGTCGGCTGCCCGCCACCGCCATCGCCACCGCCACCCCACCGCCCCCCCCGCCCGCGCCGCCCGCGCCATGTGGACATCGGACGATGCTGTCATCGCCAGAAGCAGCGGCGGTGCCGCGGGCGCCGGCCGCCGACCGGGGTTCAAACACCGGAACGGGGCTCGCACGTCGCCTTCCGTCCCCGCGAGAGCGCTCTGCGCGCGGCGGCGCCGTAATTTTCGACCACCCGGCACGGCGCACGGCGGCGGGGGGGGGGGGTGACTGCCGGCGCTCTCTGGTGAGATGTGTGGTGCGCGCGTTAAGGTCACCCGCCGCCAGCCCTCAGCCCTTGTTCCGGGTTGTACCCGATGCCGAGGTGGCGTCCTTAAAACTGACACAGTGGAGAGGCAAATACTTTACGCAGAACGTACGATTAGAAAAGGGACTGAAGAGTGTCAGACGAAAGGTGAATGTTAGTGATACGACTGCAACCCTGCCAGCATTACGTTACGTCAAATGCCAGTCGCTGGTAGGTCGAGATCCCGCAAGATTTAACTTCGTAGTAAACTTTACGAGTAATATGCTATGATTAAAGTTCAGTTTTGAAATACCTTGGAACTAAAATTTGAAAGCTAATGGAAAGAAAAGAAAAGAAAGGAAAAAAAGACCGAAGCAAATGAAAGACTTAAGTATAGAAACATCTAGAATTGGAAAGGGAAATAAAACGAGAAATCTACGTAAGAATGGAAAGAAATGCGGGAGGTAGGAAGGTGCATGAAAAGAGGAGAAAAAAATGGCATATGAGGCCCCTTAAAATAAACATAAATATTCCTAGGAACATCTTCCTAGCTAGTTAGGCCTTTAATTTACTAATATTTTTATGTTTATGAATAGCGTGCTTCAACAGCGACAGTTTTTTATTAGTTTTAAATTACTTAATATCTCCGTACATAATATACATTTTAAATTGCACAAACAATAATATAGTATGTGCTTGGGAATCTTCTTCGGTTGGGGGGAGTACAGGAAACACAGAGATCCCCGCTCGTCCGTACGTTCATGAATATGTGTAAACACTATTTGTCACTTACGATTATTTCATTTCCTTCGGCTTCCCTATATAATACATGAAAAAATGACATTATATTAGTATTTGTGGGAACGTTTTATCTTAATTCTAAACCTCTCTGGTCAATTAAAGATTTTGGTGTTTGCGTGGCGGAAATTCGTTGTCAAGGATTTGACGTATCTGGCACGAGGAACATTTGTATACTCGAACCTACGCAATCTCCGGAACATAGTGTGGGTCGTGCTTGTTTTTCTTGGAAAACGTCGCGAAGCATTATTCATGCGGGTATCGTGTTCCCTGCGTGTGTGGTCTCGTGTCAACGTGTTTCTCTTCTCACTTTGCTACAATGCTTTTGCCGAAGGAATACTAAAAACTAAATCATTGCAGCAATTCAGGCGTATGCTAGTTCTCTATTTCTCATAGATCTAAGCTGACATATTTTCGTAACACTTCACATAATTCTACGCGAATCGTGATGTTTATAAACATTCCTGGCGCACTATTAAAAATAAGAGTTGTTTAATATTATTTATGATGAAGATTTATTTGCTAATTCATCTTGTGATTGAAACGTTCGTCCACCTATTCGAGATGTTATTTAATTTAATTTTATTATATTTTAATCAATGTTGTCAGTTTCTAATGTTGTTTGAAGATGTATCATTCGTTTGAATCAAGACTTTATTTGGAAACATGGGTGAGACTCATGAATCTCGGTGTATTTTGTAAAGAAATTCATAGTTAACACAGAATTTCGAGAATATCCCGTTAGAATTACGCAGATTAAGTGATTTCGGCATATCTAACCCGGAGAATATTTAGTGTTTTCAAGACATTTTGCATCTACCAAGAGTATAAATCTTCTGCATTACATATTATAAAATCTATGTTTAAATTATTTTTTGTTAAAAACTGTTCTGTCTTTAAAATAAAAGACCAAAAACATTCTAATATAATATACTTTTTATTTTGATTGAATCATTACTGCGAACAAACACATTTATAAAATTCCCGTCATTTTAACTTCAATTTCAGGACGTCATTGTCCCGTTCCAAGATGATTTAGATTGTTTAGACCGTGGTATATATCCTGTGAACTTGAACGCACATATCGACGTGTGTGGGGGCAGGCAGAGAGATGCGATATCGATGCCGATGTTTTCAAAATATCGATGATTTTTGCTCGATATATTTACGTTTTCGATGTAAAATCTGAAATAATAACCGATGGTACCACAGTTACCATCAGTTAACACGAACGCAGTTTGTACTATTTTCATCGAGTAGACTATTCCTTGCCCGCGAAGATCCTGATACCACGGCATTTCTTTCGTCTTTACCTACATTTCGCACAGGAGAGGCGTTTTATTAAACCCCTGTTTTCTGCTAAATTTTAATGATAAATTAATACACACGATGACTGTTCGAATATTATTGCGCACGAATTTAATATGAGATGTTTCTAAACCAGCATTAAAGCATGGATGGATTGTGGTCGATGTATTATTAACATGGATGTTTTGATGTCGTGGGGTTGGGCAGGGCTTTACGAGGGCTTGTGCAGCGAGACGCGTCGGCGGGCGCGACTCACATCCGCAGGGGGGGGGGGGGCCGGGGCCGGGCGCGCACGCAGCGTGGCGCCCGCAGTGCCCGGCCGCACCTGTTGGATTTGGGCCTCGCCTCCTAGCACCTGGATGCTGCTGTCATTTCACGCGGATGGTGTCAGATACATTACTATCATAACTGAATTCAATATTGTTATTACCTATTATTGTTACTATCTATTTTGACCTATTGTTATTACTACCTATTATTATTACTACCTATTATTATTACTACCTATTATTATTACTACCTATTATTATTACTACCTATTATTATTACTACCTATTATTATTACTATTATTATCGTGAACTTGACGGGCGACTTCGCACCGCGTATGATATTTAATGTGGTAAGAGGAGAATGGAATTGTAGTAGTATATGCGCTTCTACTGACAGTATTGGTGTGTTCTGCAATGTGCTTCAGGTGACAACCCTTTTTACAGCCGTATCATATTTATTCCTTTTCCCTCCCTGAAGTTGAAACTGCTAATATGAATTTTTTTTTCCTTTCTGAAATTTGTCGAAGTGAATTAGTTAAGTTTGTATTCGGTTCAAACCTTTTTCATTTCTCTGCGAGAGAACAATTGAATTTTCAGGACTAAGTTACATCTATCCTTTCGTCACGTTGCGAAAAGTCTACTTACACCTGAAAAAAACTCAAATAATTACTATGCGATAAATGTATGGAATACATTTCTCTTATTGTCCGTTAGATAATTGTTTAACCACCTAATTAGAAGTAAAATTTCATCTCTTTTGTTTAGCATGAGTCTGAAGTATCCATTGAAAGCCGCACGTCTTTTTTACCAGTCGTCACCTTCTCACTTAATAGGCCTCCAGCAGAGCCACACCCGAGGACAGACAGCCAACCGTCATTACTCGGCGAGATTATGCGCTGCGCCAGCAGGTGTGCCCCACGCACAATCTGGGTTAATCGCATTCCAGTTATGACATTTGGCCGCGCGGGGCGCGCGCTTCGCCCACTGCGCGGGGGCCGCGGACGCGCCCGGTACGCGCCTACTCGCATTCCGAGGTGGCGGCGGCGGCGGCGGCGGCGGCGTGGGAGCGGCGGCGGGCGTCGAGCCCCGGCGCTGGCAACGCGCCGTCGCCGCCGCGCCCGGCCCACCCCGCCCCCGCGCCCGCACCGCACCGCACCGCCTTTCCCGCCAGTTGACTTCCAAGGAGGGAAGCCGCCGGTGATCCTTGGGAGGAGGGCCTCAGAGTACTGAACGAATATCTCGGAATTGCAAGGTACAGAGCTGAAGTGTGAATTCGAAATAGTCGTATTAGAAAATCGGTACTACGGTTAGTGATGTTAATTACAAATATTTTAGAGTGGAACTGGCCACTGTGATTTTTGGCATCAGGCCTCAGAATACGAAACTGATATCTCGGAATTGCTAGGCACAGAACTGAATTGTGAATTCGAAATATTTGTGTTAGAAAATCGGTACTATGATGAGTGATGTTAATAAATATTTTAGAGTGAACTGCCCCTGATTTTGCATCAGGCCTCGGAATACGAACGGATATCTCGGAATTGGTAGGTTCAGAGCTGAATTGTGAATTCGAAATATTGGTATTAGAAAATCAGCTCTATGATGAGTGAGGTTAATTGACGATTATTCTATTAGTATTCTAGCTGGATCCGTCAGAACATTACTCACGTTGTAAAGCATTGTTTTAAAATTGGAAATAGCTTCATTCCCTTTCTTAACACCTTACGGACAGTGCCTCACACAGTGTGACACCCTTGTATGTCTGATATTGTGCGTGAATAAACGTTCTATTATAAGAATTATTCAACTTAAATGAATGAGTCATCTAGAAATAATGCTGTTCGTGCTTCCGAACTCGAAGAGAATTGAAAAGCGTGAGAGACCTTCCCCACGTCGTGCAACAAGCATTTTATCGTCCCGTCAGCGGCATCGGGCAGTCAGGAATGTGGAATGCGCAAATCGAAGGGTAATGTAAACTGAACGCGCGGCGAATTGCGATGAGCTCATACGTCGTTCAGTTCCGTGCACAAGGAATGTTCGGTAAGGTGCCGTGTTTCGTCTATGTTCATTGTCAGGGCTCGGATTCTGATGACTAGGGGGCGGATTTTAATGAAATGTCTTTTTTTTCACTTTAGAACAATGCCGTTTAGTATAGAAATTCATTTTATGTATTGACGAAAGGAAATGACCTATTTTTATACGTCAGTATTTTGCATTTTTTGTCAATTTGGACTAATAAGTCATTTTTTATCTTTTTCTTTCATTTTTAAATAATTTTTTGCTGATTTCATAGATTTTAATGTAATTTTTAATGGTACTGGCTTCAAATAATATTTGCTAGATGCAAACATATTCTTCACAGAATTACTCAGTAGCCTATTCGATTCGTTCGCTCAAAAATTGTTTTAACAGTCGTTGTGAGTATGTAATTCTTGACGGATATCAGCGCCATTGCCGATTCGGCCGATTTTGGGATTTAAAGACAGATTTCCTGGTAAAGAACAGTCCAAACCAAGAGTTTGCAAGCTGAGTTCACTCGAACGGATGGGAAAAGCCTCGATTACATTAGTAACGTATCCATCACCTTGAGTTGTTCACTATCGTTTTTGATAATATTATTTACGTCATTTTTTTTTTTGGTTTTAGGGCATTTTTAGAGCATTTCATTGATCATATTTGGCGATGTTTTAGATCATCAAAATCCGCCTCTAGAGATGACTCAAACATTCTTTGAAAATTACCTATTCTAGAAGACCAAAATGAATAATCCTAATTTTAAAACAGACTCAAATTTGTATAAAATATTTATTCAATTATTTCAATTTAAATAAAATTTATTTATATAAGTTATTTTAATATAAAGTCTTAATTTTAAGGGAATATATATTCTCAGATAATTTGCGAAGTACATCAACTAATTATAGGTTGTTAATGACGCATGATTTAAGAACTTTGAATCCGGCAAGAGGAAAATGACCTAAAAATGAATGGAAAATGACCTAATTTTTTAAAAGAGACTCAGAAATTTGTATAAAAATATTTATTCAATTAATGTTACAATTTTAAATAAAATTTATTTATATAAGTTATATTTAATATAAAGTCTTAATTTTAAGAGGAATATAATCCTTAGCTCCGATCTTCCAACTGTCGGTTTTCAAAGGTCGAGGAAATTACCTAATATTCTTGTGATTTTGAGAGTTCGAAAAATAAAGTCCACTGCAGAAGTCAATTTCGTAATGAACCGGTGACACAATAAAAACTTTTAGTGTGTCATTGTAAGTTAATGAAACATTCACTAATGAAAAAACACGAAAAGGAAACAAACTGCATAAAATAACAAAATGAAGCTATGGTCCAAAAAATGGCCAAAAAATTCTAAAATAGCAAAAAATTACAAACAATTACCCAATAAATATACATTTCTATTACATATATTTCGTGATATACATTCATTTACCAGTTAGGTAGGTCTAGAATACACCAATGAAAAGATGACATGTCATCAGTTTTCGAGCTCTGCTCATTAGTAACGTACCACGCTTTCAATTTTTGCACAAAACAAGGAGCTTTTTCAATTTTTTAAAAACTAGAACAAAACATGTTTCGCTAGAATATATATTCTCAGATAATTTGCGAAGTACATCAACTAATTATAGGTTGTTAATGTCGCATGATTTAAGAACTTTGTCTTTTTGGTATATTTTCATACAGTTTCAGTCGTCAATTGAAACACTCCTACAGGTACATCAAAACTGTCAATAAATTAGTTTTACGTCGCGTATGTGTTTACAAATGAACTAAAATATGTATTTGATAATCTAATGCACTGGCACGAAAAGTGATCAGTTCTATTCTACTGTTTCAATTGGATTTTTCTACGTAAATATAAATTTAACGGATTAAATTCTACCATTTATTATTCTGTAATCATTGAGTAATTTATCGGTAATAATTTAAAATTATCAATAAGATAAAACCCATTAATTTATTATTTGTTCGAACATTTCAAACATTATTGTATTTAGCAATCGTAATCACATTGGTAAATTAAGGCGTTCGCTGCTTGTATATGACACAGAGCATCATATTATAAGAACGTTATTACAGTAAATTCTACATTGTCACATTAAACATAACTTCTCTTTATTGACTCATAATCAATTAATTTTTAATGCAAACTGATAATCCTGGAACCATTTTCTTAAAAAAGGCAGTAAATCATGTATTAGGTAATGGACATTTCAAAAATTCTGTTTCAGAAAAGTTATATTTATGAAATTTCTCATTTACTGCACGTACAGTAACTAGCACACATTGATCTCCATTCACTACTTTCAGGTAAAGTTGCTCGTTTAAGTCGTGTGTCATGGACATGCACACCGACTCTGGCGATAGCTTGCCCAAACCTGTTCCCGCATCCGGATGCGCTAGGCAGGGTTCACTTTCCACCATAGAGGATAACCTCTTTAGGCTCTGGATGCCTTTCTGAAGCGCTAGAGATAGGGTTAATTCGAAGTAACAGGTATGAACATTATTTTTTTATTGGAATACTTTTGTTATGTTCTTCCCTTGGGGCATGTGTGCCCAGTTTCGATAACACCAGGGCTATGGGTTCAAATCCCACGTAACAAATGAAATGTTTTCATAAGCTCGTGGCGTAATGGCCTTTTCGCCATGGTCGGTGGGAATGTATCGCATCCCCTGTCACACTTTATTAGAGCCTACGGGGTTCTATGCGTCACCTCGTTGTTCAAAGAAATACTAGATAGACCGAGATGGGCCCTCAGGATTTTTTAAATATCTGGACAGGGGGGAGGGTGGCGGGTATCATCGACTTCGGGAGGGAAAGGGCCGGAGATCAAGGAGAGGAATAGGGGGCACAGATGACCTTACTTCCCAGGAACACCGCGAACATGGGAGATAGCCTGAATGAGGTTTGCTCAGTACTAAAGGTTCATAGCGTCGTGAAAAAAATTATTAAAAAGTGTAACATCTTCCCTGCTCATATTCGATATGAATGTTCATTGATTCTCATATATGTGAAAACTAATAATTTGGAGTGCTTGTGTGCTAGTGTAAAGCATGAATGTGAGTAAGGTTATAGAATGTGAGAGAGTGAGAAGGTGAGAAGGTGAGAGAGGAAAGATAGCGCGCGGTCCGCGGCCCATGTGTTTTAGGATTCTGCTCCGGCATTCGTCTGGTATTGATCGAAGAAACCACAGTAAATCAGAGCAATCAGCCGCTAGAAATCTCCTCCTGACAGAATTATCCTCCAAATTCTCCAGACAGAATTATCCTCCATGCTGCTGCAGCGGTTAAATTCGATCAGGAAACTTGGTAATGCCAAAATGCGCTATCGTCGAGTGTCGAACCCAACGACTTCCCGATGCCGAATGCTGCAACGGCAACGCATGTTGTTACTGGACCAGTACGAGGTATGGCGAGAGAGAGGAGCTGGGCGTGTTGGGTGATTAGATAGTGGGAGGCATATCGCCAGCTGCGAGGTGCGTCGAGGTTCTCATGAGGACTGCGCTTATCAGCTGCACAGCATTATCTCACGTGCCGCCCCCTCCCCTTCCGCCGCCGCTGCATCAAGGCGACAGCCCATCGCCTATCAGCCCATCGCTGCTTTCCGCCTCTCGTCCGCCGCTCTGGAGAGCTTCTGCCAATGCGATCGATGCGCGATTGTTTTCCTGTCTACTACTTCAGGAGAAAATTACGTAATTCTGGCGGAGGAGTCTACTCGTGATTGATGCTGCTTGCTTCAGGGAAGCTTTAGAAGCCGGCGGCGCTAGCCGAATTCGTTTACTACGCTCCGTGAAGTCACGAAGGTTAAGCGAATTCGAGACTCGCGGGTTCTTGGTTGGGTGACCGGCCAGGAACCCCGGGATCTAACGGCGTCCAGCCCCTGGCCGAAGGGATAAAAGGCACTGACTGACTGCGACGGGACGAAACTTGACAAATATAGTAATTAACGGAGGATTACTCCAGTAATAATAAGCACATTAATGGAGGATTACTCCCCAGTGCAAAGCGCTCAACGCCCCTTAAGGGGGCTTGGAGACGCGTTGCGTCAAGGTGTAGACGCAACAAATTAAAAAAAAAAGTCTGAATTGTGGTTTTGCCCCTGTGCACGAGTAGCGGGATCATTTTCGTCAACTGGTATCGTCTTTTAGATAGACTGGAACGATTACCGTTAATGAATTTTAAATCATGACAAATTTATACATTTAAAGTAGTTTACTTTAAGATCTCTAAAATATATTAAAAAAGGTTTCCAACCTGTTACATACATTGCAACAGTTTTTATATATCCTGGGCAAATGCTCCATACACCTCGAGTACCTTTTCCTTATTTTTGTGCAGATGTTTATATTTTACGCCCATGGCTGAGGTTGGAAAATAGGAATAGTGGTACAGTATGGTTCACTTCGAGGAGAAAAAATGTATAACTCCATGACACAACCAAATTAATTTTTGTATGCCAGTTCAGAAGAGACATTTATTGGAGCACAGAAATCGTGAGAGATGCAAGACCGAAAATCTGTTGTCGTAGTTCGTAAACATTATCGTCAGAAGGAAATTACGTATCTTCAGAAAAATGAATTTTTTCATGTCGTACAATCGGAAACGTACGTTAAAACTAAGAACTAATTGCAAATTAATTCCTCTATCAGGATCTAAAAGCTTTTATGGAACATCTGTGTATCTCTGACTCTATTTTTGCTTTTATTAGGTTTACAAGATAGTAAATACATAATAATACATGAAATCACATTGTATCATACGAATATGTAATACTTGTCTATCTTCCAAAGAAAACTATAGCTTCCTAAATAACCCAGCTATTTTACTATAATATATTTATATTGTTTATATTAGGAATGGGAAATGTTTGGCAATTATAACGTCCTATGGATAAATAATAAATTTTTCGTGATAATCAATATAGCCTCACTATATACATAACCTCCAAATCCTAAACAGTAACATTAGTTTATTCCTGACATATTTGAGTTAACTTTAGAACAAATTAACCATTACGTTCCTGACATTATATTGGTCATAAGTATATTGCATTTTTCAGTACTTCCAATCATTGTGTGTTAGTGTTGAATTCGTGTTTACTGGTGGCGGCGAAAACTGCTTAAAGTAAAACGTAAATTTGTCGTAGACGCGAAAACAGGGAGAATGACGGGACCCGTCAATCGAAATCTCATTTGATGCCGGCGCATGCGCAGTACAATTCTTCCCAGAATTGTCGTGTTACGTCTTTCAAATCCACGACTTACAAGAACTCTGTGATCTCGTGGACGAGTAGGCCATCTCTGTTGGTTGGTTGGTTTTTCGTGTTTCCGGGCGCGTCAACTGCTATGGTCATTAGTCCCGTAAGTGTAGTGCATGTTTTTTTTCTCGGAGATGGCGGTGATCTTCCCCCGCTGGATGGCGAGATCCGGCACCGACCTACCGTTGGCTAGCGGGTTTCCTATCCAGGACTCTCCCACCAACTGGCACCGCCCCAGTCGGGACAAGCTCTAAGCTCCCGACCGGTGTCCCGGAATATGTGGTAGTGTGGTGCATGTTAGTGTAAGTGTGTGTAAGGGGAGAGGATAGGACAAGGAAGAGGAAGGACAGATCGCGCGCGGTCCGTGGCCCGTTTGGTAGGGTACTGCTCCGGCATTCGCCTGGTGTGCCATCTCTGTCGAGGACCCCGCTGATGGCACTACGCGAGCAGCTGCCAGAATAATTGTAACCGCCGGAGAGTCTCGTACGGAATGTGATGAATTTAACTGTTAGCACTCTGGTGCTGTAAATGTGAAGGTAGATTTAGTTACATTCATTGCGCTTACTTTAAAAGAAGGTGTAGTAGGTATAAAATTTGTTGGGAAGGGATTCTGAAACTCAAGAAAGTATGCGCAGATGATTTTCTCCTCCCATACGTCACATACAGTTCTTGAGTGTTTTTGACTAAATAAATAAATAAAGTAATACGCCACTTGTGCTGCATGTGTGGCGTTTGCGTCACAGGCTTTTGACTCCACTCAAGGCTACCCGTGACCTATGCGTTCTCTAATACTTAGAAATATTCTTGCAGTCCGTATTATCGTTATTATTTAATAATCTGTTCCGTAGCAATATATTCATATTCGCATTTTTCTTTGTTTCAGGTGAGTTGCAGTTTGTTTCTACTGGTGCACTTCCAACTTGCACTTTAAAATTATACAGTCGACAGCGGTGAGTTTCTCGAAAGCTAGCATTCATTTCACCCCGTATATTTCTCGCGTTCAAACGATGAGTAGTAAAATGACTCAATAACTTGTTGTTTTTCTTTTACCTAGAAATGGTTTTGCTTTTGTAGATTTAACGATATAAATCATGATTTTCCCTTCGAGATTTAGATTAAACGAAAGAAATAATACTTCAAGAGGAAGTGGAAAGTTAATTTGTCAATTTTTTGGTTATATTTGTGTTGTTAAGATAAATCCAATTGTATTCATGATTTCATAGTGGAAAGTAAATGTTGTGCTTCTTATTGCAAGAGGTCTTTTATATTGGTGTAACATCAATTTTGCGAATATAAGTACACCTCTCAACTGCAAGACAAACTAATGCGGTATCGTAATGCAGTAGTTGCGTATGACTTGCTGCGCCGCAACAATGATTGATCCAAAAATAATGACATTAATTACGTAATTTTATGAATGAAAACTGTCTCAGATGCTTCAAATTTAAATTAATTTACTTTAAACTTCTTGATAACGAGGCTGAATTGCTCTGTGGTTGTAATTGCCCTTACTTAATATCTAAGACTTCGAGAATAGATTTTGAAGGATATGAGTATGGTATTTGAATAATTTATTTTCATAATTTGAAGGAATATGTATTGTTCTGGATTTGCATTGTTATTAGTACATATTATTTGTGATAAAGAGCACCATTTTGCGGAAAGCATTAATTTTTTTCTATGTTTTGAAACCTACTCGGTAACCTTCAAATAACGTTCGATGTAGAAGGGTTAAACTCTTTAGGTAATGTCAACACACACAAATACAGGCTTCCTTATAATCTGTTGGAGAAGCCATCGTGTTGATCCATCGCCGGCGTAGCTACAACCCTACTACACCGCCGCAACACCCGTCGCGTGCCTCGTGACAGGAAGCAAGTGCCCCTCGAACGTGCCGTCCGCGTTGTCCTCGCCTCGCGGCTCACACGCTCCACCGCATGTGCGCACGCCGTTATTCGCCCGCATGAGCGGAAGGCGCGGGGCACGTCCCGCGCGCACTCGCGCGTCCGCGGAAACGCCAGCCCCGCCCCTCCCTCCACCCGCTCCGCCCCCGCCTCTCCTCCCTACGTCGGTCCTCCCGCCCCCCCCTCTTCCCCGCCCCGTTCCTCCCCGCCCCGTTCCTTCCCGCCCCGGTCCCTCCCCGCTCTGTTCCTCCCATCACCTTTCCGCCTCGCCCCAACCGCTACGCCCGACTCGCCATCCCCGCCTCACTCCTCCCTACTTCGTTCCTCTCCGCTCCACTTGTTGCTGCTCCGCACCGGTCCTCCAAGCCCCGCTCCTCCCCGCTCCTCTCCTCCTCGTCTCGCTTCCCCGGCCCGCTCCACCCCGCCCCGTTCCTCCGCCCCGCTGTCCACGCCCCGCTGCCCCCGCCCCGCTGCCCCCGCCACGCTGCCCCCGCCCCGCTTTTCCCTGCCCCGGGCCCCCCCCCGGCCCCCCCCCCGCCTCGCGCCCCCAGGCCGGTGCTCCCCGTCCTGCGCCGCGCTGCTCTGTGCCACTCCGCGCCGCTCTGCGTGCGCAGCTGCGCGTGCTCGTTCATGACGTCACCCCGCGCGGCGGATGTCCCGCGCAGCGTCTTCGCTTCCGCCACTTCGTCTGCCTAAAGCTTGATTCGACAACGCCCTCGGCGGTGGCTTATGGATTGGAATGTGCCTACGTCAGCAGATTGGAAGGAAGAACGTTTCGCACACGGCTCCGAGAACCTGCGTGCAATGGAGATGAGGTGTTGCGTTTTGATACTGAGGTTCCAAAATTGTCGCAGCATGCCAGAAATACATCATTACGAATTTAGATAGGTACTTTTTGAGGGAAGTGAGAGTAGATAATTGCCGCGAAATTGTTATAAAACTAATTTTATTTTGTCCATTATTCCATACAGCTTGTGAAACTCAAAAACGACGTTCAATCGTGTGATTTCGCTTTGGGTTACAGAAATATCAGTGCAGCTCTGATAGACCACCCACCTAATGCTAAACTTTGTCCTCTCGCGAATCGGAAAAATTTCGACATGTCACTCCTAATTGTAACACATACGGCTGGTACAAAGATATAAATATCCAACAGAAAGGCATAGAAGAAGATGAGGCAACGGGAACGTTTAGCATACCGCCTATTACGTTTACATTACCGCCTATATTTTGGACGTGTCATAATAATATAATTTCATAATAACGTATCATAATGTAAAATTTTTAAATACTAGAGATATGAAATGCTAAAATAAAAGTGTAAAATATTATCAACTCAAATATTTATCAAAAGTGTAAATTAATAAGAAAGAGAAACATATAATAGTTTCAAAGCGGATGTGACCTTTCCATTCCAAGAAATTTACTTCAAAGACTTTACAAGAACCACCTCGGCCGCCTCCCCGATAGGAGGTAAGCGATATCGTAATGGCAACTTCCTGGGGTTGTGTCAGTTCGAATGAAGTGATTCAGGTAATAATTTTGCTCTGGGCAAACGGCGTTCGTCGCATCCTGGGAGATTACTTTTTTTCCAATAGTAGAATGATGAAATTCCAACGACTGATGTGAGACGTAGGCCAACGGAATTTGTTTTGTGTATGTGTGGGACACTGGAAAAGGTCGTCAACTAAAAATGGGTAAACTTTAGTTAGTACTTTTGTAAACCGTACTTTAGTATATGGTTATCATTTGACAGTTTATCCTCTTGAATCATTAAAAAAAAATTTTACTTCTATTAGATCCCAAATATTACACAGTGTGTAATATTTTATTTATAGGGTAATGAATGAAACAAGTTTTGTGGATTTATGTAATTTTATTTAAACCTTCTTTTCTAAATTGTTACTTGTAATGAAGAGTTGATGCAGGTATTTTAGTTACAATTTGACAAAATACTGTTATCAGAGATTTACACAGTGTACTATATATGTGTACTTATCGACATTATTCTAGTTTCACCTTATCGTCATTAAAAAGCCTTTAATTGGAACATCGTAATATAAATCCTGTCTTACACTGGTATTATGAAATAGAATGTTATCACATAACTCTTTATTACACGTAATTTATCACACACTACAGGTGTAACTTACATCTTTGTAAGCAGATAGGAAGATATTGGTTTATTATTATCATGAATCGAACGTGCTAGTATATAAACCTTTTAGTGAAAATAAATCCTTGGTCTTACAATGCTGAACAGCAAACACTTGAGTAACGTCCTTGCACTTATCCCTAAAAATGTTATATCTTTCTTTCCAGATAATTATGATTACAGTTAATACATGTCATATGTAGTATAGTATGATGGATTACTTTTATCGTCCTATCCGCAATTACATTTTCCCTGTGCGTTATGAAGAAAAATGCGTCAGATAATAATGACATTGGTGTTTTCCGCTTCAATTTTTGGAAACAAGATTGCGGGTTTCCAGAAGATCAGTTTGTGAAGTACTGGCTCTAGATAGTATGTCTTAGGGAATGTCTCCAGAGTTACGTACCGCAAGTGCTCCTCGGCGCCGATAGATAGCTGCTGGGCAGATGCTGGGGCAAAAGCGAAAGGCTAGCCAAGACACAAGACAAGAGGAAGTAGTAAGAGAAAGCCTGCGCCATTCTGTTGTGTTTTGATAGTATCAGAACAGACTGGTGCTGCTGAACTGCAGAAGCTTCCTCGTACTACTTCCTTTTTCCTTATGTATCTGGGATAGATGATTGGTCCTGTTAGCCCGTGGTACACCTTCTCCCCAGCCTGTGACAGAACATTTTAACCCATGGTTCCCTTTCTCTCCATTTCTATGCCAGAACCATTGTTCGTAGTGTTAAGATCCAGTTTGCTCAATTCCACGTACAGATTGGACACATATGCACACGGTTGCATGTCAAGACTAGAGATTATGGAAGGATTATGTTAAAGATGTAGTACACGAGGGATTCGAACTGCCCCCTCCCCCACGTCTCAGACTCGTCTAACGTGGGTTTCGATCCTCCCGTCCATTGGTCTACGTACTTGTGCTCACCTTGCTACTATATGAGACAAAAAGGGAATAGGAAACCAAGTAGTTTGAGAAAGTCTGTGCCATTGTGTATCATTACTAGTTTATTACTGTTGTAAAAGATTTTAGAAGAGTACTTGAAAAATGAAGTTGCTAATGTGATATTTATATAATTGTTTTTCTTATATTTTGAAATGTTTTAATCGTATTTTGTGGTTAAATTGGCATTGTGACGTGAGCATTTTCATTTTTTTTTCAATTTTTTGAAAATTATTACTTTTAGCATAAAATTTAAAATTGTAAATTAAAATTTGTATAATTTCCAGACTTATCCAACTGTTCACAGAAATGTTTCCGTAATACTCAAAATAATTACTTTTTATCCCACGTGAGTCGACGAATACGAGTTAATAATGTGAGAAACTATATTTAGAATTTAAATCGAAATTGTGAACAGAAATGTCCAACCATGTTTTTATTTAGCATTGTACACTCAACTTATGACATGTCTGTGCAACGTATTGTTTCCGTGCCACATTGTTTCCTTTGTTTTCACGTTTGCGTGGTACTAAATGATGATAACCCAATGTGCAATGCGATCATTTTACAACGTTGGATGTATCTTTTGAAAAACGAACAAAACTATTCGCCAGGTGTAATAACAGCTTTTAGTGTTTTTTTTCATACTTCCGGAAACGAAAACATGTAAATTCCTTTGGAGTTGAGTGTCAATCGAAATCACGCCGTTACAACGCAGTTTTATTTGTATAGTTCCATGTATAGAACATGATATTTATGATTTGACCATTACCAGGAAGCCGTTTTGAGGAAAAAAAGGGTTCGTATTTTGCTTTGATCGCTGCAAAGCGCTTATTATGCCTCGTTAAACGTGAGCTAATTTGCTCGCTTAAGGGAGCGCTGCGGAGGGTGAGGACGTGGAATGTGGGTCGGAGAGACGCACCCTTTGGGCTTCCGCTTTCCGCTCGCGGCTCCGCCACGCCCACTCTCCCTCCTCGCCCTCCTCGACTGCGGACACCTGGCGTGCTCTCGTCATTGTCCTCGCTTCATTGCCTTGCCACTGCTTCTTTCGTGCCGGATTTACTAACAAGCAGAACACACACCTGCTTAGGGGGAGACCCTGCGCCTGCGGTTCGCTAGAAGAGTCTTTAATTAAGAGAAGTTATAATTGTAGCTCTTTGTTTTCTCCAGAAAAAGAAAGCAATGTGGTTCCACTTAAATCCAATTTCAGGATGTTGCCTATTATGTTTCCACTCCTGACTCGGCATTGCTTCGCTATTGCAATGTATTAAATAAATACAATTCTAGTTCAATATCAGTTTAGTCAATAAACATTAGTTACGTATGTATTATCTACATTTTACTATATTACACTACATTAAAAAAAATTCGAATAATGTTTGCACCGTCAGCATTTGGTGTACACTTCCTGGTTTCTAGATTTCAACTTCGATGTTATTCGATATTTTGAGTCGAAGGGAAGCATGTAGTTCAAAAAGATATCTATAGATCGCACTTTTAATTAGGACCTGCGGGAAAGACGTAAAGTTCACCTCGTCGATTAAATTCGCAAAATCAGCGCCCCCACATGACCGATTTAACTCAAACCACTCTTTAAATACTCCCAATATACTAATAAGGACAAAGTGTGAAATTTCAGCGAAATTGGTCGTATAGTTTTTGCGTCTATATGCAACAGACATACGGACATTCCTTTTTATTTATATATAGATTCAGAGAGGCGTTTGATGTAATAGTATCATACTGAAAGGACTGCTATTGTAAGGATACTATTCCATAGGATCACAACCACTGAAGTTGTCTAATAGTAATCATAATTGTAAAATAGATGTTCGTGTACATAATCCAAGTCATTTTTTACTTTCACGTATATAGTACATATATAATATAGAGAAAGTTACGTATGGCTGTGACGATAAAAGTTTACTGTAAGACTGGTTTTTTGGCACCTGAAGTACTGTAGGTCTCTCATCCCGAGTAAAGGATGGATTTTTTAAATTTGTGTTTCTGGTGTAGTGGGCATTCCCAGGCTATCCTAGGGTACACCAAAATCTAATCCTTTTATAATCTCTTGGCGTGACGGCAACTGTGTATGCAGTCTGTGAGTAATTGAGGGAATGAATTCTTACACCCAGAACAATGGTGCAGGAACTAAGGTGGGGCCAACGGAATATCATGGTCAATACGGTAGGGCAATTCTTAAAAGCTATTCCACACTCAACATAGTTGGAAAGTATATAGTATGAGAAAGTCTGTGCCATTCTTTAGTACCAATTTTTACCGTTTCTCAAAACTTAAAGAAGATGAAGACGTTTCTTAAGACTGAAAGATCCAGATTCTTAGCCAACAAAAATTACCAATTTTCCTCCTCCATTGTGACATTTTGTTTACAATATCTCTTCATTTTCTTCGCCCTGGCACTTGATGTTCTAAGCTTCAGTGGTTGCGTACATTATCTTCACGATAAATTTCAAAATTGTTGTAAACTCAATATTTTTATTTGCGTCTGTTTTTCATGATAATCCTTCCCTTTTATTAAGCTGTAATGATTACTATTGGTTATTAACAGAATGTAAGTCAGTGACATGCACAAAAAATTAATAACTTTTAATGGATGATATTGTAATGATATTGAATTGATTAAATATAAATGCGAAATTCGACGGTTTTCCTCATTGTGCACGGAAGTGGGGTGATCTTCGCTGTACTTTTTTACATTTATCTTTATTAACGACTTACCACAAAGTCTTTACTTGTCATGGCTTTAGAATTACACAAATAATACAATATTTATTGAATCTTTTTACATTAGCGAATAACAGAATTGGGATCCTTCAGTGTTCTAATTCATGAAGAGGAATCCTTTGGTTGCTCTGATGGAGAGGAGTTAGAGACCTTCTAACTCTTCCTTGCACCCATCGCTCTATTATTCCTCTCGCAATCATCCCTGTTTGCCGACCCGGACGTTTCAGCGGTCGCTTCGTCGTCTGTCCGGCCACTCGGCGCTCTCCTCGCATCGACCCTCTCCAGTCCTTTGTCGCCGTCCCCGCGCCGCCATCGCCACCGCCGCGCCTCCGCCCCCGCCGCCACCTCCGCCGCGTCGCGTCGCTTCCCGGCCTCCGTCCGCGCGCGCTCGCCGCCACGCCCTTGTTTGCGTGTTTAATGGCGGTAATGTGCCGATCCCTGGCGGCGAAGCGCTCCGACCGGCGCGGCGCCGCCGGCCGAAGCGAAAGTAACGGCGGCCAATTAATCCGCGGATTGCGGCGGCCGTTGCGCGCGCCCCTGGCGGCCAATCTGCGAAGCGCCGAGCTGAGCCGCGAAGCGTGCGGCGCGGTGCCCTTCGTCGTCGCCCCCCCTCCCCCCTGCACTGGACGGAGACGACGACGCCCGTAAATCGTGGGCGTCGGCGACCCAGGCCCCACCGCAAGCGGGACGCGCGAACTTGGGAGTTCGCTTGGGTGGTGGCTCGTAAGCCATGTTCCTCTGTCCTCAGTGGGCGAGTAAACAGTTCATTATGACACTCCCAAATTAGTATCTGGAGTTTGCGGCCCCTCTCCCCTCTGGCAGTTCAAAGTCTGTGTCGAATTGACGTGCAAAACTATCAAAGAGCTAATGGTATTATTGGCAAACTCTTCTTGGATCATTTCTGTTTGCTCAATGCTCTCTCTATTAAATCTCGCCATTCCCACCTCCAAGAATCCAATGACCTCATTTTCCAGAAAAGTGTTCTTGGATCACATTCATTAGAATATTAAACAGCGACCGCGTCATTCCAACGATATTTTATTAGACATGATAATACACACGAACCGGTGCTACGGCGAGGATCTTTTCCAGAGGGCTTGACAAGTGAACATTGTCCTTAGAATATTCAGAACTTAACTGCTTGAGACATTTTTGACTTAATGTATTCTCAACTCGAAGAAATGTGAATACAACTTGATACAACTTTATACGAACTTTTCTGTTTGTAAATGTAGGGCCTAATGTTAAATTTTAAAGTTAAGTTAAGTTAACATCAAATTATCACATCTACTACGATTTTTTTGGGAGGGGCTACAGATTCCTAACTCGTTCCCTAGTCATGCGAACGTCCATTGACTACCAAGTTAATCTTACTTCGAATATATAGATGATGAGTTCATGATGAATTTGAGTTTCAAGGCCAAATTCTTTATTAGTATTACAGGAGGCAAAAATTATTAATAATATTACTGAAATTCAAGTAATAAAGTTGAGGGATTCCGCAAAACTAGTCACTATAATCTTGAATTTGCGGATAATGTTACGTACGCAAATCATTTTTGCGTCATGAACGTCCTGAAGGCGATGATATATCCATGTCCGAGAAGTTAAAGCTAGATGCAAAAATGTTTTGCACCTGGATAACCAGGATACCAATAGTTTTCTGATTAACTACGTCCTTTACTTTTATAAGTCGGAGTAATGCCTTTAACCCAGGACTGCTCGCAATAGGTAGACTCACGCCAGTTCTTTCTCTTTGGTAAGAAATTGTGACAATCGATTGCAGATAAGGCAAATTATTACATTTCCTGAAAAGGTACGTGTCATTGACACGGCTGAAAGTAATGCCATGATGCGTAACGCTCAGGCCAGGAACTCACAACGCACTGGCGCCATTGCACCCAACGTATATGTCAGATATCGCGCATCGCAGCGAACACGTTTGAACATGCTCACGGGAAATGATTCAGGGAAAGGATACAAATAAATGGCCAGGGGATCTCAGAAAAGTACAATGGAAGAATACACGAAATATCAGACGACTAATGCATGGCAGTTATTCAGGAACGTAAAATTGGCGTGGCTTGGATCTATTGCGAGCATTCCCGGGTGGAGCATTGCGCCAGGACATTGCATGGAGCGTTGTTCTGGACGCGCCCTGCCAATGAGCTGTTAATTTCCGAGCGTAGGTGCAGCCCCGCCAAGAGGCGAGCGGCGCGTGCGGCGGGTTGCGAGAGGCTCTTAGCGCGGCGCTGTTTGCCATCGCCGAAGCCCCGCCCCTGACGGCGTCCCCCTTCCCCGCACACGCCCCCGCCCGACCGCCCACGTCCCCTGACGGCATCACCGCCCCCGCCCGCGCCCCCGGCCCCACACTCCCCCGCCGCCCCGCCCCGCCTGCGCCCCTTCCCCGGTCGCGCCCACATCCCCGCCCGCGCCCCCGCCCTCCGCCCGCGCCCACGACGCAGCGGACGGATTGCGCCTCGCGCATAGTCCACACCAGGGGGGCCCAACACACAACGCCACATGGGCCACAAACACTGGCGGTTTCTTCAAGTCGTATGTCAACGCCCAAGAAAAATTAAAAAGGAAACTTTTTCCTTTGAATTTATTTAGATCTTCCATGGAATCGGTGTTATAGATCGGCATCTGCGCGTCCATGCATCACAGGCAGTGTGGGAGCCCAACTCAGGACGTTGGGTAATGCCTCCTACGTCTTGGGGTCGGATGGGGAGGCGGCAGCGCATGCGCGCGAAGTCCCTCCACTCAACGACGAAGCGTGCGAAAGCGTTGGGTCTCGATTTAAAAGCCTACTGCTAGTGAGCGAGCGTCTGTGATTTGACATATTCTCCATTGCGCATTGCAGTCTTTAGCGATTGCCATACTCATGAAATTAGTGTTATTCGGCTATGGATAGTGAGTAGTACAAATGTTTTTAAATAATTGCTTCTTCACTTTCAAACGAAGAAAAGAAACGAGTAATTGACATTGGGCGACCGTGTCCTAACCTCACAATATTTCAGAATTTAATTTTTAAAACGACAGCCGAAGGATGCAAAAAATATCGAGCATGCGTTTTTAAATACTTTAAATTGTATTATTTCAATCGTTGCAGTAGAAACTGCAGCACCCTCTTTGTTGTTTTGCGAGTATCTTTCCCTCGTTCTTCCAATATTATAATTTGAAATAAATCTTGATTTTGTTTTATTCAATTTTACTCTAAATCTGTGCGCGATAAGAGTAGTGTGGGGTTAACACTCTCCTTCACTGCCAACGCCCTAGGACCAGAGTTAGAGACGCCACTGGCCACAACTGGTTGCGGGCCGTTTTCATTACTCGAGCGATCCACACCTGACTTCTCAGTTTTGTTGATCTCGGCACTTTGCCCGACTGCTCTGAAACGAGAGGGACGGAACTACGCGATATATCAGACCGTCCCATGCATAACCCAGTAAAGCGCATTAGGATAATCTTGATTTTCTGAATTTACTTAAAAATCCTTAAATCTATACTTAAAGTGTGTGAGTGTCTAGACAAATGTCGCTGAAAAAGACGTCCGTGGCATTGTTTGGTGCAGGTAGGGGGTATTTCGATCCCATTAGGATTTCACAAAATATATGTCGGAGAAGATTTTTTAATTGTTCATGTATAGAAAAGTGTATTTAAAGATTTTTAAAAACGTCTGGGCTAAATTCAAAATTAGCTGTGTAATACATGGCCAAGTATATGGCTGCATAATTTAAGCAAAATAGGTAATAGTTTCGAGGCTATATGGCTATTAAGGTTATTGAGGTCTTAATAGCAATTAAAAAACAGAAACTGTCGTATTGAAATCGCATGATTTACCCCATTATTAACCTGTAATGAAAACAGTAAATCTCACTTTCTCCAGATCGTATTGGGAAGTTAGTGGCGAACAACTCTATTGATGTGAGTGTGTAAAACTGTTCGGAAGTAATCGTAATAAAACCTCCTGGCCAAGCAAAACTAAAGCAATCCTGAGGAGAGAACGCCATGTGTTTCACCACGAACTTGGTCTTTTCCCTCTCTCATTCTTCGTGTCCGTCACCTATGACTCTTTTGGCTGAGGGAAATCCCCAGAGCATATTTCTTGGAAGGATTAATGCTTGAAGTTCCAATCGTTTCTTTAGATATACTACATATTAAAGAATCTCACCAGTTCGCTCTTACGGAAACAGTAGCGCCCGTTTCTATTTCTGTGAATTTAAAAAATTGCTGTTTAATGACAAGAGTAGTCATAAGCATACCCTACATGCAGGATTAGACATAGCAGAAGATACACAACAAAGTATTGTAAAAAATAGGCCAACGCAATTTGTAATTTGCGAGCTTCCAAGTCTTTCCCATTAAATGAATGATGTTCTCCCAAAATGTATCTTTTGTAAATTCAACTTCCCCTCCCAACTCCCTCTGGCGGCCATTTTTAAAATAAATTGTAATACATTGTGTACCGTCTTACGGCTTATGCAACTAGAAGGGGATTTTGTTAATAACTAAAACTACCTTAACTTTATCTTAATCTAATTGTAAAATTAATATGTGTGCTCTTCGGCATAGCTAACTCGAATATTCTTTTTCCTGGCTACCCAGTAATGTTATTCCTTTGGTTTTTTCTTCTTAGTTAATTTTCTTTTCTACATCATTCATACTTCGTACATTATGTACTCATACATAGTGCGCGGATCCACGGGGAGCGAAAAAGGGAAACCCCCCCCCTAAAATTGTTCATCAACAATTAATTTTATCTTGTCACGAAACATTCAAGCAAACGTATTTTCGGATAACCATTAAAACGAATAAAATCTGTCACAAAAATAATTAAAACATTATAAACACATTCGACCAAACCATTTTGAATTTCCCCTCCCAAAATTCGTCTCTGGATCCGCCCCTGTACATATCCATTCACACATACCTTTATCTCGTTTCCTTCTCATTCGGTGCGGTTCACGTATTTATTCCGTGGCGGGCGCCCTGCTTGCAGCAGCGCCCGGTCGCCTTCTTTTCCGCGCCGTGCTTTTCCACGTGCTTAATGCTATTGCTGGCCGCTGTTGGTCTTCGCCCGCAGACAGGTGGCCGCCCGCGCCGGGGCCCCGACCGCAGGCGCCGCGCCGCCTTTGTTGGCAGGTGGGTGCTGGCCGCCCCGGGCTTCTGCTTGGCTTCAACCTTGCTTTGCTTTGCTCGCTGCGTTCTATTGTGAGGCGTTTCCCTTGTTCCGTATGTTCATTGATGAAAGACTTGGAGGCTCGTACATTGCAAATGGCGTTGGGATATTTTTTTACAGTATTTTGTTTTTGCGATATTTTGTTATGTGGCTTCTAGTATGGCTAATGTTGTGGGAAGTGTTGCCTGTAACTGTCGTTAATGCTTTATTTCATTGCATATTACCGTAATGACAGTTAACGACGATTATCTTTCGCTCAAGTGGATAAGTTTGATGGAAAACATTACAGTTTTGTGCTCGAGAGTACATGTTTGCATAAAAAACTGGAAAGTAAGGGATTATTAATACAAGGATGGGAATGGAATTATTAATATTTTTTTCATTTTATTACGTACTACATATAGTTTAGTTAAAGTTTGGGAAGTTTCAATAGTTCTATTTTTTTTAATAAATTTATTTCTCCTTGATCGGCTTTCAAGGGTTCTGAATGTACGTACGTGTATGAACACATAAATACAGTGCTAAATACCATAAACATTACAATCATACATATTACTCTAATTCATAAACATTTCCATTAAAAAAATAGTTTATCACAAAAAAATCATTCGTATTATTAGAAACATTTGAATTTCTGCTGTAATACAATGTAGGCAAATACGAAAGTTATACGTATAATCTTTTTATAATTACATTTAATGATAATTGAAATGGAATCGCAACTCTTAATTAGAGATGCAACGCAATTTTCGTGAAAAGTGCGACTGTTTCCTTTCGTGTAGTACATACAAATAATATAACATCGTCATAGAGTCTCTGCTATAGTATTAAAGTGTGTCATTAGTACCAAATTAATACCTATTACTGTACAAAACTGCCATTTGTCCCATAATTACATATGCATGCCCGATCTGGGAAGGAGCTGCACCTTCGGTACGAAAAACGCCCCAAACATTCCAAAATAAAATCCTTCGCTCTGCCGTTGAAGCGCCTTAGTACGTGTCAAACAAGCAACTCCACAGAGAATTAGTTCTTCACACGATTGATGATTATATCAATCACCAATCAAAAAAACAATTCTTTCCTTACCATCATTCCCTGCAGCTTCCATTTTCAACCTAGGAAAACATATAATCCGAAAGGATAAATTTAAACCGCCCTAAAGAGAAATGCATGATTTCACAAACTTACTTTTTAATTTCTTTTCTTCCTGTAATGGTCCTATTCTCCCATACATTCTCGCGTACAAAACTATTAATTATTGAGGTCTCCAGTGGGAGTTTCCTTGCTCTCCTGTAACACTTAGTACTAAGCTTGATTGGTTATAGTTCAAATAAAATCTTGTAAAGCGCTTACTTCGCTGTATAAGAAAATAAAATTAGTAATAAAAAAGTTACACGTTGAGAAAAGAAAGAACCAAATCGAATTGGAATAATGAAAATGGGCAAGCGAATCGTCGTAAGGCAATGTGAAAGGCACCATAGGATAGAAAGCTATGAGAGCATCCGTGATGTCCCTCGCCCGTTACTCGTCATAGACCATACGAGTCATTTAACTTTCTACGAAATCCCGCGATCGCCCTTGCATATGCTGATCTTTGGTATTAATATTTCTAAGAGGTGCCGTTTCTAGGTCGATCTCCCGGTATTTCTCCTTGGCGCTCGGGCACAATCGCCGCTTCTTCTTTGTCATCGAGGTTCCAAGAAGGCGCTGAAACGCCATCTGCTCCGTGACGCTAGCAGAGAGAGTGTCAGGGGTTGAAAGTGGAGGGTGGAGTCGACAAGAAGGGCCATCTTGGGCAGTAAGTTGGTAAATCCCGAGTTTAGGGTGGCACGGTTCCTTTGATTCACTGATTCGGTTCATTAGAAGAGAATCGACTCCATGAACTGAATCCTTGTTTATACGTAGTAGTCGCATGTAGTTAAGTTCACAATTCTTTAACCAACGCATTTTTTCACCAAGTGGTCCGCGACGTGCTACCGCACGTCGCTACCACTGGATCCAACGTGCTACGTTCGCGAGGCCTTCCGGCCCTCGCTCTGAGACCTGGTTCGCGCCTCCGCTGTCGCTCCGGCGCTCACGTTGTCTTATATACTCCTCACTTTTAAGAGAATTTATTTTAAAGGAACACTCACTTTTAAGAAAATGCATACCTTCCATCTGAGTAGACACACAAACCTATTTGAAGAAGACTTGAAATGCGAAAATACACACAAATTCCACGCCAACAAATTATCAGGTGACTTGTTCTCATTTAACATTGAACATAAATAATTCAGTTGTTATAGTGAACCGCGCAACTATAAACATAGGAATCGCGAGAAATAATGAATCATAAAAGGAACCAAAGGAACCGTGCCACCTAAACCGGATCAACCCAGTAAGTTTTACTCTAGCTAATTTTCGCAGACAAAAAAGATACTAATTGCCGTAGGCTTGTTGAACCTCGAGACAAGTTGGCTCAATCAAGGGTGTGAATTAGTGGCGCGAAAGTGTGGAAACGTTCCTGGAAAAGTTAGTTCGGAACCTCATTGTGATGAACATGATCATCTTCGCTGGTATGATCGTTCTGCGCTATCTAAATTTCATTTCTCTTTGAATGGTTATCTTATGTAAAACTGTGCATATTTTGTATCTAATCTGATGATAATAATTATTAGTGCAGAAAGAAAACATTACAATAGATAGGGAAAATCTCAGAATAATAATTATAATTAAGTACCGCTAACTGGTGGACTATACCAGTACATACCAAATTCTATATAACATAATTATAAATGTTAAATAAGAATACATTCAATTTGGCGAGGTTTTAGTTCACCTGGTAAGTTCTTCTTTGTGTGCTACCTCACCTGAGAATGGGAGGCTTTTGCCTTAGATGGGGATGTTATAGCTTATTAATGATAATATTAATAATAATAATAGTAATAATAATAGTAATAATAATCATAATAGTAATAGTAATAATAATAATAATAATAATAATATAATAATAATAATAATAATAATAATATAATAATAATAACTAGTTAGTGGTTACTGATTGTTCTAAGTTACGTGATGATGGCTAGTTGGATAATTAGCTAGTTGGCTGATGATGGCTAGTTGTAATTGTAGAGTTCTGCCACCAGGTTGTATATACCTATCTTCAGAATAATAAATATCTATCTATATGATGTACTGTACTACTGATGGTTAGTATATATTATTAATGTGTCTATTATCTTTGAAAAACGAGATCAAAATAAATATTATATTATTATTGTTATTATTGTCATTATAATATTATTATCATCATTATTATTATTATTATTATTATTATTATTTTAAATAGACTAGAAAAGATAAGACACTTGTATTCCACACCAAAAAAAGACGAACCATCATTTTTGAAGACAAGAGTGATACCCTTGGCGGAGGCGAAGGCATAGACGGGTGTCGGAGAGATGCGAGGGGGCGGAGCAGGAGAAAGCTGGAGCTGGGGTGGGCGCCGAAGGGGCGGGGTGGGCGTGCCTGCCATCGCGCTGCAACCACCACCTTCCGGCGGGCGCGCGTGCCTGCGCTCAAATCTCTTCGCGGGTGGGCGGGGCGAGGCGGAGCGGGGCGGAGCGGGGGGGGGGACGGGCGGGCGGGCGGGCGACGACTTCTGGGAACGGCGCGGCGTGCGGTGAGGGCATCCGCTGAAAATAGACGACAGATTTGAAATATTGTTCTCTGGGTACTTTGAAAAGCACCCACAACGAGTCTCCAGCTGAGAACGCCGCCCGCATTAAACTCCTCTTTCAACTTTTCTGGAAGAAACTGCCTGCTTTCTTTGCTTTTTGCAATGTTTCAGAGAAGGAAAACTATTGACTTACACTTAAGAGTTCTCTCAGTTTGAACGTTTAAAATGGCAAAATAATTTTCTTCCAAAAAATGTGTAGAAAGTGTACTGTGTGAAGAAGGCAGAAATGCTTCTAGTGTAACATCGGCTTTACATTTAAAAGACAAAGGTATGTTTAAGGCTTGATGAAAAGACTAATTTTTGATCACTAATTGTGCGTTTAGAAAGAAAACTATACTTCAAAGACCATTCATTTCTTTTGTAAATGATTGTTTTTAAGATCAACCTTGATCGGTGTCCGTAAACACTGGAGATCCTTACACTATATTAAGCCATACAATGTGTTCCCTAGATAATGTTCAAGGCTTACGTGCAATGTCACTCACTGTAACAAGTAACATATCGGAAATTTGTTATCCTAAATATTTTTCAAAGTTGTTTCTTTCTTTTCTTTTTTGATCTTTCTTATTCAGTAAATGAAATGAAAATTTACACAGTACACATTTAGTGATACTAGCTGGTGTCAGTTCGAAACCATTCTGTAAAGACGTAATACTGTGATCTAGAAAACCGCTGGATGTGTTAGATCGATCGAAGTGATGTTTGGAAAATTATATTTTACAATTCCTTCCCTTTTCATTTTTGCCATTTCAAAGACGTAAAAATGTTGTAGTCTATAAATATGTGTTACAAAAACACATCGTATTGTGCAAAAATAAATTGACAAATTTGCTTACAATGGAAAATGAAAGGAATTAGTTGAACACGTTGCGAATTAATTTGCATTGGAACTAAGACACTAGTTAGTGCTATTTTCTTGTACAATTTAAAATAAGTTGACTGTTTTGGCTTATTGCGATCACCAACACATTCAGTTGTGTTCCTTTATGATATTTTAAAATCTAGGATGTGACAAGACTTAAACGGCATCTTCAGGAAAAAGAAATTGTATTTACATTATCAGCGACGAATTTGTCAACTTCCTTGTTTTTCTTTTCACTTTTCATTATTGTGACTTCTAGATTAATTCGAGAGAAAATATGTGCAATTCAAATACGTTTACTTCTCTTTGCCTCACGATCTGGACCTTTGCATTCCAATGTTGAGAGAGAATGAAGAAATATATTTTGTATTAAAAATCGAACTTTAATCAGTTTTAATCACGTTTTTTCCTTTGCCGATGTGAGGTTTTATTTATGCAGCTAATGTGTGGCTTTATTAAAGTGGTGTTTTATCTCGGAGGAATTAAATTAACATCTCAGAGCAAGCCAAAGGTACTACTTATCTTGCACTCGTTTTCTCAATGAAGCTCTTGGTTGAATCTACAGTAAACCCTCGATAGCACGAACTCGCTTGACACGAATTTCGCCGTAACACAAACAAAACTTCAGTCCCGTCAAGGAATTACGGTAATACGGACATGTATAATACTCGCATAAAACGATTTTTTTTATACCAAGAACTCAAATTATTTCGGTTCCTTGGAATTCGTGTTATTGAGGGTTTACTGTATTACTGCCTTCATGCTTACTTCCTGAACGTAGAAGACAGTGCAGGTATCGAGTGTATAGCCATTAATGAATCTACCATGCCCATGTATGCGTACGTGAAACAAAAGATGAAGCAACATGGTTAAAAATAGTTTTTTGGCATAACAAATGAAAATGTTGACGAGCGTAGGAGTCGAGTCAGGGTTTTCATAATGAGTAAGCCAAAGACAGTTTCGTACGGGTTGCTTACATCATCTTCAATATGAATTCATAGAAATTTCCAAGTACTGTACCCTTGCGATAATTCTCAAAAAGCTAGCCGTGTTGATTCATGTTCCCCAGTATTTGTTTACTTTGTAGTACCCATTTATTTCTTATGGATATGACACTTCTTTACGGTACTCATGCGGCAAATTCTGTTAGTACTCTAAAGTACCACATAGTAACACTTTCCAAACAATAAACAGTGAAGGTAAGTACAGGATTCCATATATGAGTGCTGAAAAAAGGTTTGTGTATGTTAGGGGTTTAACTGAGCGTTATTCGCTCAGGAAAATTAATGTCCCTCTGGCTATTGCGCTCGGGACCAACCCGTCTTCCTCGCGAATAAAGCCCTATTTAAACGCCTTGTAATATAAATAACTATGATTTACAAACAACTGTACATTTAATGAACGGCATTTTTGTTTCACTTATTTCTTTGCTTATGCGTGCTATGCTATGCGCTATGATGTGCTTCATGAACCAGCTAAGCGCAGCCTGTCTGGTCACGCCTCGAGCCCAACGCATTTAACGCCACATGCCGAAGTGCTCACTTTGCATGCGGACTCGACGCGTTAACTTACTATTCTCACTTCCATCTTCATTTCGCGAGGAAATTATCGTAATTACCCGTTGACGTCATCAGCAATAAATGTCTCGCGTAGAAAACGACCTTGAAGACAGGGGTTCACTTTCTAGGCGCAAGGGAAGTGTCCGTCTTTTCGGATATGGAAATATCCGTGGGGATGGCTTCTTGGGGCTTTGGAACGGTCATGTCATATGATTGGCGCCTTAAGCCCGGTGTTCTGGGTCGGTACAGCATGAACAGAAGGTTCGGACGGAAATTTTTCGAAGTTGGTTCTCGTCAGGGTTCGCGCACTAGGCCGCCGTTTGCAAAAAGTGCAAAGGAAATATCTTTTGGACATACCGATGAGGCGTTCCGTCTGTACCGATGACATCATCGGCGTGTCCGGGTACGTGCTTCATTCAGGTCGGATGGAGGACAAACTGTCCAAGTGTCCGTTCCGTCCCATTCCGTCCCGGCCTAGTGCGCGCAATCACACAGAAAACTGCCGACCGGCCCGCCTCGTCCATCCGTGCCGCACCGACCCAGTGCGCGCTTAGCATGTCAGGCAATTCTGCTCGATGACATCAACTGTTACTGACACCGAAATTGAAGCGATATCACGTTGAAACACGGAGAGGAAGTTGCTGTGCGGTAGCAGAAGGCTACGAAGCCGCTAATCAAAATGTTTGCAGATACGCAGTGTAAGATTCTTATCTAGACGTTTCACCTATAATTATGGTCAGCTACCACTTATAGTTATGGTTCACCTACAGTTGTGTTCCCTGCCGACGAAAGATTCCAACCGTTTAAAAACGCTCCCCGGCAGAGTGCTTCGGACCCGCCTGAGAAGAATAGCTGTAAATGCACAACAAGGGGGCCTTTGTGGCTGTGTGTGTTCTCCAAAGAACAGCGCGCCGCGCCGCAGTCGGGACATCGAGGCGCCGCGGCGCCGGCTCAAGTACCCACTCCCCCTCCCCCGATGCCTCCACCACCCGCATTCACGGGAAGGAGGTGGATTGTGTATGTACCACGTACGAGCAAACACGCCTGTAAGTACTGTCATTGCGGATTCTTGATGAAACGAACTTCCTTTCTTTACGACATAATATTATTTACGCAGATTAAACGGCCCTGGGAGAGGAGGAGAAGGATTCGAAATGTTAAATTCTGTAATATGGGCGAACGTTTCCTAACATTGAAAAATGAAATGAATTACAATATAGTACATACAGAAGGCAGAAGAGATATAGGAAGGATAAAAAGCTGATCTATCGACACAGAAAGTGAAGGTTGGAAGAAGGAACGATAAAAACGTGCGGAAACGAAGAGGAAACTACGCAAGGAAGAATCATAAAACGGGGAGCAGAGAAAAGGAATGTAAAAGAAGTACAAGAAGAGCTCAGAAAGGCAAATAAAGGGATGTTTGGAAAGCAACAAAGTGGGAAGGCAGGTGGGCGGGCGGGATGGCGAGGCGTGGGCCTGTCTGCTTGGCTCCACTGAGCCGTGGCCAGAAGCAGCAGCAGCAGCAGCAGCCTCTGTTGAAAGAAGCGGCGCTGCGCGGCGCGGCGGTGGGCGGGGCAGGGCGCCGCGCCGCGGGGCTTTGTCGCCGGAATGCCGTCGGCGCACGGCCGCCCATTGATGATGGAGATCCGAACCGCCCGGCCGCCCGGCCGCCCACGCCGCCTCCGCGCACGCCGTCCCCACCACCAGGGGAACCCCCTCGTTCGCCACCCGGTTATACCGATGTGATGTTCACAAAAGACATCGACCGGGGGCGGTGGCTCAGTGCATCAACTTGATGTCATTGGAGTGCCTGTGACCGAGAGATCCTAGGTTCGAGTCCCCGACGGCGGTTGGATTTTCAACACTAGCTTTTCAGCTAGGTCGAATTCAGTCGCTGTCTGGAGGAGAATTCAGTGGCCCTGTCTATCGTAGTTTCCGTGGTTTCTCGAATCAACAACAGGCGAATGCCGGAGCAGCACCCTAATAAACGGGCCACGGTCCGCGCGCAACCTTTTCTTCCTCTTCCTTGTCATATCCTCACCCCCTCATACATACACACTTACACTAACATGCACTACACTACCACACATGTCTAGACATCGGTCGGGGAATTAGAACTTGCCCGGCAGGGTTGGTGCCCCGCTGGTGGGAGATACCTGGTTTGAGAACCCCACGCTAGTCGACGGTAGGTCGGAGCCGGATCCCGTCATCCAGTGCTGGAAGATCACCGCCATCTCCCGATGAAAAATATGAACTACACTTACGGGACTAATGACCTCATTAGTTGACGTACTTGGAATCATGAATCAATCATTCAATCGATCTAACATCTATATTCCAAATTGAAACATCGATATTAATAATATAGTCAGCATGTACGTGACGCGACAGCCCGCGTACGGGCCATGGCCTACCAGAGCGTCCCTGCCTCGCGTCCATGGGTTAAGAGGGTACATGTGGTTAGCATGAAGACATCCCCACGTCGTATTCTGGTCTCCTCAACCTAAAAAGTGAGTTTTCTCATCGTTACACAGCAACATTGTCATTGCAAGGAAAATGCACATTGTAATCTTGCCCGACCGGAAATCAAACCCGGGGTCGCGTCATAGAAGACGAGCACACTGACCAAGGAGCTAAACCGCGAGGGCTAATAATACAGTAGTCTCGATAATCCGAGGTAATTGGGGCTGATGGTACCTCGAATTACAAAAAACACGGATCACACGAGGAAAGGGGAAAAAAATCATAAAGGAATTTTCAATTACAATGTATAACCAATTCAAACCTAATGTGCAGATACAATTGAAAATGTACACATAACCTACAATTAAGTGCCTATTGTAGTATCGCACTGGACAATGAGCAAAACATCAGCGCAAAACGGTTACAACAATGTAGCAGACGAACACTGGCACTGCCCGCCGAACACTGGCACTGGCCCCACGAAATCGAGGAAAGATGAAAGAAATGAGCCAGTTTTTAGATACGTGGGGGGGATAGTCTACAGAATGAATGTTCAGAAAACATTGACTTCAATACATCGATGTTCAGAAAAACCTTCTACTACTGTATTTCAATTTTAACTTTTACAAAATTAATTGGGAATATTTCATACATAACAAAACATCGAAAACGGAAAGTGTTCGATCACTCAACATCGAAGTTGAAAAAACATTCATCGATGTTCAGAAAACATTGACTTCAATACATCGATGTTCAGAAAACATTGACTTCAATACATCGATGTTCAGAAAACATTGACTTCAATACATCGATGTTCAGAAAACATTCAACTGTCGAAAACATGACTTATCATATGTCAAAAACATCGACTTCAAAACATGGATGTTTTTGTAGAAACAGATGTTTTGACATGTCGCATCCCTCCCCGGTTGCCCTGGAGTGTCCGTCGCCGTTTCCACTGCCGCCCGGCGCGCCGCCGTCGCTCGCCCGGCCGGCCGGCCTTGGCCGACAGCTGCGGGCGCGGCGGGCAGTGGCCGGTGCGGTGCGGAGCGGCGCGGCGCGGGACGGGTGCGGGCCAGCGCGTCGTTGGGCGCTCGCCCGCCAGGGAGCAGCAGCTGCTCAGCACCGACGCCTCCTCGTGCTGGTTTTTGTGGCACGTGCTCCTGGAAAAAATGGAAATGGAATTCCGGCGGGCCCCTCCGACCCGGAGGGCGTGGATGAGTGCGGACTTCGCTCCTGCGAGTTATCTCTGCGTAGCAGTCGCTTCTGTGGTTTTGGAACGGGGGTTGGATGATAGCGAGAACATGGGATTCGATTCACGGACACACTCGGGTAGCGCGGAGACAGATATTGGAAACGGAAGCATTCATTCGTCTATCCTGATCGTATATGATTTTTCGATCGTAAAGAGGGTGGAGCATTTTAAAAGCTTTAGATACGGTACCAGTGTTCGATACAGAAAATTATGTTCCTGAGTTCTTCAGTCTAAATTTTTGTTTCTTTTTATTCTGCGTAATGGAAGTTGTTAATATATTTTTAAAATGTTTTAGCCATTTACGTTTTAGACATGTTGTGTTTAATAAGAATTCTCACATAAGGCATTATTCTGACCGTTTCCTCATTTGCACTGATTTGTGTTGATAAACGTTTTACATTCTTATATGCATTTTTTTTAAATATCCCATTACATTTCTTACTCTGAGACCTTTTAATTTGTCAGATTCAGGAAAAGGAAGCTCGTCGGGCACGACCAACAACTTGTTATTATCCCACGATTTAAGTACTATACCTTTCGCATTACTTCACCTGTATATACGAGATTCAAGTTATACACCAGTATCCCCAAGTTTACCACAACCTTCGGGAACAGCATTTAAATTTACACATTTAATTTTCAACGATCTGGAATTTAATTCATGAATACAGTAAACTCGCTTACTACATTACTAGTACAAATTCTACAACTTACAGATAAGCACAAGAAGATTCGGTAGTAGTGAAATCTGAACCTCGGCTATAATCAACGTTAGAAATACATCCTGGGAATTAATTCCTCCTGAACAAAATATATGGTCTCATTGCCATAAATTCCAACACTAGGCGCAACGCTAGGAAAAAGCATCGCCAAGTTCAGAATCGAAGAAGTCTCCTGAGATGGAGTAGCGACCCGGAATGGGCACTTTACTGATGAACTTCTGCCACTCAGTTCCACTGCGGAAAGAAAAGTCGTGCCCTGCGTGGGCTGCAACTGGCGCGCCAACGCGTGACTGCTTGGTTCAGTTTCAAGCTTGATGTTACTTGAGATTCCGCGAGACAAAGTGCGTGGTGTTCTACGTAGGCGGCAGGAAGCACACAACTGCTCCACAACCCCATGGCATAGCGACACCCCCTCGCCGCGCGGAAAAGTTATCCGTTTCATTAGTAGCTTGCGCCATGCCGCTACCGAAAGGATCTCGTATATAATTACACGAGTAAAAGGGTTTTCGGAGGGTAATTAATAAGAATGTAATTTTTTAAATGCAATTTTGGAATAAAATTGCTTATACTTTGATTTATTCATTTCTGTCCTGGTTTCAGAACGTTTTATACATTTGCAGACATAATATGAAATGGAACATGTTGACTTGTATTCCTTCCTTCTCATTGATTCACAATGTATTAATTATCATTTGAAATTTATGGTATGCACAACTTTTTAATTTGTGTGCAACTAATTATATTGTCAAACTTTTAGATCTAGTCATCTGATGAAGACAGCATCGTTTAGTCGAAAATGAATTTTAAAACAATACGTAAATCTTGGCAAGACATACTAGCGTAATTGTATCATTAACCCAAAGTTATAATATATGGTGTGTAAAATTAATTAGCCGCTAAATAGATCTAATATTGTAGTCTTGCCGATATTAACATATAATAAAGGGTGTACAAGAGTAATGAGCAACGCGATATGACGATTATTTACTTTTTAATTAATGTTTATTTGCTCTCATTCAAATAATTCATACTGTTCTCTAATTTTCAAAAAATAGAGATTTCCATACTAAACTTTATTTTCATATACTACGTGTAAGATAATTTAAAAGTGTTCTTCAAATCTATTAGCATGCATTGGAATAAATTGGGAATAAATTATGAAATAAAAACGCTTAGTATAAGAAGTGCTCAGAGAACACAAAACACATTAAAAAGAACGCAGCCCAGAAGATTTTAAAATTTGAGAATATTCCAAATTAAGAATTCACAACTTCACATGACACAGTGAAGAAATTTGAAACTATGAGATTACCATGCCTTAATTTTTATACATGCCCATGTTTTGTTGTTTCCAACGTTGTAGACTTTATAGAAGATTTCTGAACAAATTATGAGAAATTTAAGCAATTTATACGGCACAATCGGCATGAAGGGTGTAGATGATCGAATCGGAATGATTCTGTAATTTATAAAATAATATAAATTATTTTTAAAAACTGAATACAAACTAATCACTTTCCAAAGATATATACTTATTATTCAGGCACATTTGGTTGTAAAACATGATCAGAAAGTGACTTGTGTTCACGTCTCGTGTTCTCGCTTTTTAAAATTAACGTGACACTCTCTCAGGCGACAAGTCTATTACGTGAGCGATTTGTAAGTGTGCCAAAATTCATTGCATTGATTAAACTAATACTATATATAAACTTACACATTTTCAAAGGTGCAAACTGACTAATCAGACTCATTCTCGTAAATTATGACCATAGAAGAATGTATCGTAATCATATTGTTGACATCATTCATATACTCAGCGATTGGCGCACCATTCTAGGATGTCCGGTGTACTTCGTGAGTTACCTACCTAACTTAGTAAAATTATTTAGTCGATGTCTAACATTTTTGGGGAAAGGGAAGGGACGAAAATTTGAATAAAGGCAAGTTAAAAGAAAGAACCTAGTCAAAACACTAAAAACTGATTGCTTTTGCTTCAAAGTGATTTTTTAGGTTCAGTATTATCATCCTTGTTGTGTCAATTATTTATGGTTTATTCCGTTTATTACTGTGTTCTTTTCTTACGTTCCTCGTACCATATTGTACTCGTTTACTTTCTAGATTTCTCTAAAAAAATATGTACTAATTCAGCAATCTTCCATAGAGTTTCAACTTTTGTTGTGATTTTTTCGGCAATATTCATTTTACGCAAGTCTTCTTCCTTAATTTCTTCTAACCATTTTTTTCGATACTTTGTGAGTTTATTTATTAAATAATTATTCGGTCTGTCTGCCGGTGTGCTTTCTGTAGATGTGATCGTAGAATTTCGGACGTTTCTTGCGTACAGTTATTATTACGGATGTCTAATGTTTCTTGAGTTTGGGTCACTAGAAAGAATACAAACCCTTCATATTGCCAACGTTTCGGCCACATATTTGGCCTTCATGAGGGCTACACAATGGATAAAAAATTTATATACAGGAATATGTATAGGAACATTATTAAGCCAAAATTACAATTATTTATAGTTGCTTACCTGTAGGGTTAACAATAATATACATCGTACATTATATATAGTGAATAATATTATTTATGGGTGTTGTTCTTAGTGCCTTCCACTGGCGCTTTGGAATTTAGATGACCCGATAGAATCCCATCGGTCGCCCAGGAGACAAGGGCGTGCTTATGCCTGTGCCTCCGTTCGCCTCAGCCTCGCAGTGTGTGGGAGAAGGCGGGGGAGGGGCGTCAGTGGCCCGCGGTCGCTGCTGCGGCGCCTCTCCGCACAAGGAGCCTCTGTACCGCGTAGGGATGGCAAAAAAATCATCGATGTTTTTAAAACACCAGAAACATCGATATATTAACATCAGTATTTTTCTTTCGAGGGTTTTTTCACATCGATATTTTCTTGCAAAAATATCCATATTTTTTAAATTGTTTAAGCACCTTGTAGAGCAGCGGTAATCCACAGCAATATCGTTGTTTTGCGTCATCCTCTTTATCACGCTGCACATTTCGCCTGTGCAATCTGAGGAAGTTTGGGAGCTGCTCGTGTTAAGAATGTATGTTATCTCCAGGCGTGCCATTGCCTAAATCGACAGTGAAACACGAAATCGATGGCAAAACACGATGTTCTTTATTGTTAATTTTATTATTTACAGTCTATAACAATTTTTACATACTACTAACATGCTGCTAATCAAACAATAAGATATATCCCTTATTCGTACTGGAATTAAAAATGGACAGGAAAATAGCATGTGTTTTAAACTTCCATGTTTTCTCGATGAAAATCCTTTACTGATGTATTGATGTTTTGGTAGACTTTGCCATCACTAGTGCCGCGCCGCGTCAAGGGACCCATGGGCTATCGCCCCGCGCGGACCACGTGTGTCACGGGTAGGGCTGCCAACCGTCCTGCATTTGGTAGGACAGTCCTCTGTTCACGTCAATTGCTCTCTCGTCGTCCTTTGTATTTTAAATGTCCTCCGTTTAGTAAATTTTTAATTCATGTCATTTATTTTATCTCTTCACTAAGATCGTTGCATCGTTAATTCTTTAATTCAGAATAGAAAACTTAAATACCTTTTTTCTGAACGCTGACACACGCATGCATGATAGTGTCTCTGTCTTGCGGCTAAAATAGAAAATGACGATCAGATCATCTTCATTTGCATTTTGTGAACGAATCTTTTCGCTTGAATCGCAAACGGGGGAAGAAAGAAATAGAATTGTGTTGTTTATTTATCGAGTGTCCTCCCTTTTACATGAACTTAATGAAATACATGAACTTACATGAACTTTGTTGGCAACCCTAGTCACGAGTGCTTTAATTCCTCGCGGCGCTGGAGTGAAGACGCGGCTGCCGGCCTGCCACTCCCCGCCCAAACAGGAAATTCGAAAACTTATTCGCCGCCTTATCGCTGTCAGATTGTGTTACTTTAGAGTACTTTAGAGTTGATCAAACTTTCGCACCTTGCGGAACGCCAAAGGTGAACCTAATTTAAAAAATCGCACGTCATGTAGAAAAGTAATACCACTAAAACTAGGAAATTAATAGAACGATTGAACCGAGCAAATTTGTAATCACAATTTAGAAAATAACATAGTAGGGGGACATCATAGTTACGTAAGAAACATCGAACAACACAATAAAATACTAGTGAGGCGATACTTGCAACGTCGTTATAAATTTTGTACTGCAAGAAAAGTATGCGATTTTAAGTTATGCAATTTTTTTATGTGACGTTGGATATTGTGCTCAGTAATCTTTCACATTGTTCTAAAATAAAAGTTTGCTACAATGAAGACCCTTTACGGTGCATAAATAATACATTTTTGAATAAAAATTGCCGACGCAATTTGGTTGAAACTGACATAGTAAGGCTGTTAGATCGTAAAAGTAATATTTGAATATCAACTCATCTAAATTATTTTCATTTAAAGTAATCATCTAAAGTAATTTCGACGGCATGCAATGCACCCATGTGTCGCGACACGCCGGTTAAATACTCGTGCATCACAAAATAGTACTGTGATTATTAGTGTTCATTTGTCTTTAGGGCTAGAATTATGCATTATCTACAAGGTAATAAAATATATTACTAGTGGAATGCAGCAGCAAAACGTACTGCCGAACAAAATCACAAAACTGATTTTCCAGAAAGTAACACGCGCTCTATTTAAGAACAACAAATAAAATACTCTCGTATAACACTGAAATATATTAAATATTTGATTGATTGATTTTTTCGTGTTTCGGAGCGCGTCAACTGCTTCTGTCATTAGTCCCGTTAGTGTAGTGCATGATTTTTCTCGCGAGATGGCGGTGACCTTCCCCCGCTGGATGGCGAGATCCGGCGCCGCCTACCGTCGGCTAGTGGGTTTCCCTAACCAGGACTCTCCGCCAGCGGGCACCGCCCAGCCGGGACAAGCTCTAAGCTCCTGACCGATCTCTCGGAATGGGTGGTGGTAGTGTAGTGCATGTTACTGTAAGTGTGTATGTAAGGGGAGGATAAGACAAGGAAGAGGAAAAGACAGATCGCGCGCGGTCCGTGGCGCGTTTGGAAGGGTACTGCTCCGGCACTCGCCTGGTGTTGATCGGAGAAACCACGGAAAACTACCGATCAGAGCAGCTGGCCGCTAGAATTCTCCTCCAGACAGCAGCTGAATTCGACCTAGCCGAAAAGCTGTGTCGAAAATCCTGCCGCCGTCAGACTCGAACCTAGGACATCAGTTGATGCACTGAGCTACCGCTACCGGTAAATTAAATATTTAAAAAATAATGTGTGGTATAATCGAAATATACAGTACAACAGTTCTTTCCTTTAAAGAATATCACAAAAGTTGCTGTTCCATAACATATAAATAGCAAATATTTAATGGTGCGCGTCGTCTGCCTTGGAGCATTGCTGACATACATCAGCTGTGTTGTGAGAAGTGATGCACGGGCAATGAGAATTCAGACGGTACGCAAATTTTTTGTTGTCATTCTCCCCCCCCCAAGTTTCCTAGTTATCTAAGGAAACCATGAATACCTCTAACATGGCGAGATGCTTCGTAGTTTTCTTTTAATTTCTACACGCATCGGAAATTAACAATATACATTATAATACAATGTCGGATATTTTCTTTCAACATTCTCTCAGTCAGTTGTTTTTCAGCTCCGTTAAAGAAAGCGTCTGTTTCGGTTTATTTGATTCCTCTGAAGATTATGTGTGGATATAGATTTGTTTTGAATCTAGTATTTTCAGTATATGTACCTAAAATTCGTTTTGCATTTTACTTCCCAAGTTAAACATTTTCAGAGATGTCTGCATGTCATCTCTCCAAAAACACCACGTCTTTTCACTGTCAACAGGAAGCTCATTTCCGCCTCCCTGTATCTCCAACCTATCTTAGCTGAGCGCCGAAAATTCGCAGAAGTACATTTGAGATAAGTAGTATGTGATATGCGGTTAGAAGTAAGAACGAGTTGGATTCACTCCCCCGTGTTCTTTTTAATGGAAGGTTTCAGTGTGTTTCACAAAGCGTAATGGGATTTATAGAAATAGTTTTCTAGACACAGCAGTGATTTGTAAAATCATTGATTGGTTTACTCAGTAAACATTTCTGGTTATTCCTGTGATTTCCCTTTAACTCGATAAGAAAATATATCAATAACTAAATAATCGTTTAGAGTCACGAAACAACACCATACAATTTACTAATAATTGTTAATTTGTGGAATGCCTCCCTATGTGCAGAAAGCTTGTTTAGTTGAGGTGGCTAAAGATACGTTTGTAATAGGCCTAATGAAGGTTCTATACCGAAAGTTTGAATTAAAAAAAATAAATTATTTTCTGTTTATTTATATGTTAGTTTTGACCATTGATCCAAATTTAAAATCTGGTAATAGATATAAATTCGTAATGAAACTTCTTTAGATTCTATTGAATGTTGTACATAATCTATGATGCACTTACAGGTAAGTATAGTACATCTGTCCGTTGGTACGTCGTCTTTTTCCACATGCAGTACGTATGTAGACGCACTCATAAAGCATATTCGACTCTATATCCTCGATTTTCTTCATTTGTCTTTATTTGTTCATTAGAAACTAGAGTAGATCAAGTGTTCTGAAAGGGTTTTGAGTTGATTCTCTTTGCCACGAAAAAGGTTACATATTATACGAACCGATAAGAATAAAGTGTTAAATATTTTGGGAATGTAATTTATTACTAAAAAAGTAAAGCTGTTCGAATAATAATAATAATAATAATAATAATGATAATAATATATAGTAATTAAAATAATAATAATAGTATAATAATAAAAATAGTAATTAATATAATAATATAATAATATAATAATAATAATAATATAATAATAATTACATTGAGTTACCATTCATGCATAGACAATGCAGAAAGAGTTATACTGGACAGTTGCAAATATAGGAATTCTGAATGTTAGATTGAAACGATTGATTGAAATGTCAGAGTAATATTTTGTGTTTTGACGAGTCGAAGTGAAATATTATTATTATTATTATATATATTTTTATTAACATATTATTTATTAATTTGACTGACGGATATTTTAGATAATTACTGGGAATATGGGCGTCCTGTTTCCGCTTGGAGAAACAGTCTGTTGCGCGCTCATTAGTACACTCGTGGTGCAGATGCATTTCTTCGGCCCGCGCGCGCACGGCGTGCGTCTGTGAGAGCGCCTGACCTCGGCGCGGGCGGCGCGGCGGCAGACGGCAGCCCGCGGGCCGGCCAAGCGCCGCGACGGCGGCGGGAGGCGGTGCAGTCTCGGAAGAGATGGAGACAGGAGACTGTAGGAGCGCGTCGGAAGCAAACAAATGCCCGCCACGCGACAATGCTGATAGACGTGTTGATAAACAAAAGAAGTCCAGAAACAAAGGACTATCAGTGCGACTGCGATATGATTGATTGTGGTACATTGGTATAACTTTGATGTGTTTTTTTTGTTTGTTTCGAACATTTATTTAATTATCTGTCATTTCTTATAATTCAAGTACAGACATTTACATTTATTACTAGGCTTTTGTTCTTGTGGCGCCAGTGCCAGTCAAAATATTTTTAAAAGAACTGAACTTGTTAGAAAATGTCTTTTCATAAACAGAATGACATTCGATACTGCTATCAGTACCATTTGAAATAAATTTGAGACGTTTCAATGGAATGTGATTCACAAGTTTTTTGAGTTTAATGTTCATTTGTTCCGTGTATTTTTTGGTGACATTTTTCCTTTCATAGCAGTAATACATAATGACAACTTCGTTGTATATTTTAGCCGAAATGAAATAAATTCGTAGTATTCTCTTTTGGACAAAGATATATCAACATATCTGCCATTCTCAACCTGAAGGAACTTCATGAAAATATTGTTTGTTTTAGCTTTACATTATGTAGAAATTAACAAATTGAATAGTAAGCGGGTCTTTATTTTTAAAGTAATGTAAGATTTTAGCTGGATGATTTTCTCCTAAATTTTGATAGACTTTTTGGAATTGGGAAGTTCACAGCTAAATCCTACCGTTACGTTTATGATTTAGTGCCGGGGCTCGAGTATCACGGAATGAGACGAATATCGCTCAGGAGGTTTCCAAAAATAAATTTTGGAGTAATGTTTACATCATAAATCACCTGGCGCAGACACAGCTTTCATCGCTGCTCTTTACAGTCTGTTCGCCGCAATTTGGACCATCCGACGTGCTATTTGTTCAGCACCCAATTCTGAACTAACCATCGTTTCCACGGTTGAACAGTTTACGTACCGCAAAATATTATTTTGCTTATTGAATTCGAAATAAAGTTCACGTAACCTTCCCGAAATGCTTTTTCATTCTGCTAAATTAGAATGTGAGACAAATGGCCTCCAGTTCGCAAAAGCACGGAGGCCGCGGGGTTCGGCCGCGGACGATTAACGCCTGCCGCATGTGCTCTGCACAGAGAATATGAATATAATTCCGCGGCGCATTATTAATAGACGTTCCTTGACCCCGCCCGCGGGCGGAATATTCTGGACGCGCGTCGGCGGACTCTCGCCGCCCCTCCCCACCCCTCCCCACCCCGCCCCGTCCTGCCCCACCCCGCCCCGCCCGGTCCCGTGTCGCCGCCGGACCTCCTCTTGCGGGTCAACGAAGGCGACGCGGATCGCGCGGGCGGCCGCGTTAACGCAGCGCTGAGAACGTCTTCGGCGGCTCGCAGTGGGCGGTGCACGCCGCGTGCTGGTCAAAATAAGACCTCCCTTAAAAAAAGAGAAATAATGGATTTATATAATGACATTCATTTTATATTGGGTGCATAGTTTTGGGAGTAGGGCGTTGTTAATAATAATAATAATAATAATAATAATAATAATAATAATAATAATAATGTCTTTATTAATGGTGGGGCTCAGGCTATAGGGACTGCTCTTCCGCCTAACCACTGAGTCTACATTGATACAGAGTAGTAACATATAAGAGGGGAGGGATATCTGTACATTTACGTCTGGGAGTGCAAAACTAGGGACCATCCCGGCATACGCCTTAAGCGATTGAGTAAACCCAGAAAACCTCAATCAGGATGGCGGCTTAGGGCCGAACAGCATTAATGTATAGAAATGGAATAGAAGAGGAAAATGAGAGAAGGGAATCATAAATGAAAATGAAGTAGAAAATACGAACGAGAAAGAAGAATGGAGAGAGACGTTAACATGTTAATCCTAATCTTACACCAATTTAGGGGATTAATCTTAATCTGGGAGAATTGCAACGCTACCTCTCAATAAGTTTTAATAATTTAGAAGGTAATATTTTTTGGTGAATTACGTAATAAAGTATTAGTTGACTGGTTGGGACTGGAAAGAGTAACCGTATCTCACCTTTTTATGTAGAAACAAAATTATTAACTCTTTTTTTGAGGTACAGGGGTGCTCAGAAAGGGAGGACGCAGCTGGAGCCATCAGGCCCTTACTTAATTGGAGCCCCGATTTTCTTTTCATCCAAAAGAAATATTTAAAAAATATTTTACCCTCAGATTTAAGTGAACTGCAATAAGTTATTTCTGTTGCCTTGATAAATCAATTGGGTTTACATATAGGGGGAGAGAGCATAACGTTTGTTTGAAATATGGGTCAACCGTGGATATACTGCTCCAGTCTTTTTTTGTGTGTGGGCGTCTCTGATATTTTGTTACACAAATTTTGCTTTTAACTTTATGGATTTCTGCAATTTATAATCCACACGAATACGTAAGAGGGATATTGTCCAATGTTGCCAGGTGTCCTTTATTCATGCGAGGAAGCCGAAAATGTAAACGGGAAAATAGTATCGAGTGCGTTGTGGGAAACAGAGGCGGCGCGGCGCGGCGAAATAGCTCGGGAATAAAACTGCGCGGTCTATCGCCCGCCTCTGCTCGCGAGCGCCTATCCGCTGCCTACAATTGTGGGCGTGCGCGCGCGGCGGGCGGGCTGCGGCGGGCGGGCGGCCGCGGGGGCCATGTGATGTGAAGGCGGTCTGCGGCTGCGACGCGAGCGCGCCCGGTGGACCAAGAGCGCATGAGTTGTTTAGGGCTCAGGATATGCTGGGTGAGTGTGTGTTGAGATCTCATTACGTGCGTGTGTGTCTTGCGTTGAAGTGTGTTGTCACAAAATTTATTGACGGATGATAGTGTTCGGTTTTATTTGTAGCCAAGTCTCCGTGTGGAAATGAAATGTTTCGATTTGGTATTTAAAAGAAAACTTCTCATTGCTTTCCTTTCATATATATTATATGAAATACAATTAATTAATGCTATGAAGTTCTGCATACTTTCTGGTCCAACTGTGTCAGTGGGCGAAATTTCGGTTATGCGTGGGGGTGATTTGTGAAGCTTCTAAAGCAAGGGCGTAGTGTGTAAAGTTTGTCACAATCTCTTGATATGGTTAAAGCCTATGCGTTGTAATCGGTGAACCTCGAGGATTGCTGAAAACAGTTTTTTATTCGGATCTTGGGAAACGAACATTTTGGAGAGCTTATCAGTTTGGTGATTCTTCTTGAAATTAATGTGGTAAATGACGAATTATTGATAAAACTATTAAAGTGCCCCGAAAAAACTGAAAAACTTTAATCGCAATGAAGTATGTTATAAATGTGTTTCGAGAATGTGTTGTTATTTTCCTTTTTCTTTTGGACTTAGTTTGAGCGCTTATTAGAAATGAAAATGCCCTTTTTGATTATGGCAGTACAATGCTTCCTATGGCTTTCTTTTTTTCAAATCCATTTTTGAAATGAGTTCATCATCATTGTTGTATGTGCACCTGTGATAAAATGTCAATGCTTCTGGAGTCAAGAGTAGGGTGGGAATTAATTCTGAACTATTCTCAGATATTTTGTGAATACATTTTGACAGGTGTTCCTGAAATGACGTTTCATTGATGAATATTATCTTCGATGTTTTCGATTTCACACTAAAAGTATAACTGATGATTTATAACATTAAAAAATCGCTTCGTTAATGTACTTGTATAGCAATTTTGGCAGACGTATTTTCAACAACGATAATTGACCGTTCTTCAGATCCCTCAATCAAGAAAATCAAGAGACAGGGCTGAAATATCTTTCATTAAAGTTTTGTCATTACCATGGATGTCATTGTGAAATATGCGGTTCGTTCAAAATTATAGTTTATTTTAGAAGGTCGTTCGAGATACTGACAGATAATTACTTAAGATCGTGATCTATATTTTATAGTTCCTCCAGTTTCTTTTTCACACAATAATGGAATGTCAGTTGTACATTGTATGTGTGTGGGGCGTTTTTCTTAGGAATGTGTGCTAAATTCGTTTTGTTTACAGTCCCTTTCCGGTGGTAACATTCTGACGTTCTCTCGTCATGGCGCACACTTGTCATGAACGAAATTAGAATGTAAATTGGACTTCACGCAGTAAATACACATTAAAGTATGATTGGATTTAATATATAGAGAATACGTGCAATTATCAAAATATAAAAATTAAGTTAAGAGTAATATGGTAGCGGAATGTATTAATAGACGCTGTAACCAAAGCCATTGGAAATATATGATTTGAGACATCACATTTGTGTCACTTAATTTTTAATGAACTAGGTGTTTAGTGTGGTGTGATGCTATAATTTAATGCTTCCTTTGGCATTCTTTGCCACCTGTGTTGTGCGCCATATGGCAAGAAAGTGCAAATTATATTGATACTCTGTTTACTGTGTATGTCCGTTCATAGATCCAAATCAAAAAATATAATGTGTCTTTCTCATGCGGTGTTTATTTTGAGAGGAGATGGTTAGTGTAACATTTCATTTTAAAATGTGGATAGGTAAAATGAGAAAAACGACTCAAAAGGCCCGTTTTATATTTAAAGTCGCAGAAACAATAAAGAAGGTTACCTAATTTCGGGTTAAATATAATATTATAATCAAACTTAATTGCGTCCATTCTACGATGCACGTACCGTTTTTAAAATGTCTTATATATTTTAATATAGTATCACTTGAACACAATTTTTAAACTTCTTTTTATTTAAAATTTTGCGTTAGCAATCTTGCATTTGAATGTTACTTGTAATTGCAATTTTCACAGTCGTTTTGTTTTTTAAAGTAACCTATTACAGAAATAATGTGTTTGAGTGTATGTTTGTGAATATAATAAAGTAACTAGATAGATTTACCTAGGTATTGAATTCATTTAGGTTATTACTAAATTATTTTTGTAGGTTGCGTGGTCTTCGTGTTTCGTTTCTGACACATTTAGCCCTTTAGCACATCTCATGCCTCGTAGTATCCTAATTCTTTTCATCTCAGAGTGCATGAAAGAGTGTGTTTCAGAACTCCAAATATTTGAGATGGCTCATGCTCTTCCCTAAAGAATGATTTTTGTTTCTCTCATAGACGTAGAGGCACCCTTTAGTCCCGAGTAGTATAAGACTGATTTATTCACTCATGTGAAGGAATACCTTGAAATTCTGAGGGTTTTTATGAAATGTTGGTTCGTTTAGAACAGTCCCGTCGTTCCTTTACTCCTGCTGTCTTCAATTCAGCCCGTTTCTGCTTCTCGTATTTATTGGCTTAGAATTTTATTTGTTGATGCTGCGTAACCTTGCTGAGTCTCCTAAAATCTGCATGGGTGCGATCGTGGACTTTAGACGTCTGTTCGAATAGTCTCTGATACTTCCCGTTAAACAAATACCAACTTGTTAATCTGTTTCAAATATATTTTGCATTATACTCTTGCGAAATTCGACTTTCACTAGGAAATTCTTTCCTTCGAATGACATAATATTTCATGAGCGATTACATGATTTCATATAAATCGTTTAATATTTTAACTGATACTCATGATGTCCCTTCTAAAGATAACATTGTTATTGGTTGTTACACAGCTGGATAAAATTGTGCGGTAGGGAACATGACTGATTATTTTGTTTTTGAGCTGGTCAATTGCTCTGGTCATTAGCCCCAAGTGTCGTGCATTTATTTATCACGGGAGGTGGCGGTAATCTTCAACCGCTAGACGGTGAGATCCTGTGCCCACTTACTCGTCTACTTGGGGAGTTTTCCCCTACCAGGAATCTCCCACTATCGGGGCACCTACTCAGCCGAGACAAGCTCTAAGCTTCCAACATGTATGGTAATGAAATGCATGTAAGTATAAATGCGTGTAAGTAAAGAGTGAGGAGAGGGCAAGGAAGAGGTAGAAAAGATCGCGCCCGGTCTGTGGCCCGTTTGTGCGGGTACTGTCCCAGCATTACTTGGTGTTGATAGGTTAAAGAGCGAAAAACTACGAATCAGATCCAGCGGCCGCTATTATTCTCCGCTGGACAGAGACTGAACTCAACTCATCTATCTAGCTAGTGTCGAAAATCCTGCACCAGTCGGGAGTCGAACACTAGGACCTCCCGGTCAGATGCACTGTAGTCACTTGCGTTGACAGTTAGGGAACTTGAAATAAAGTGTCCACTTAAGTTTTTTAGAAACACGTCCTCGGAATTATGTATCAACTCCTGAACTAGTAAAGGCGAAACAATGCGAGTCCCTCTTCGTTTGCAGTTTGCGCCCATAACCCCTCCGGTCTCTACGAGTGCAAGTGCAAGGTACCGTGTTGGTGCTTCGTTGCGTAAACGTGAGCATCGTGTAGGCTCTACCCGCAGGAACTCGTAATTCGCATTAGCGGCCATTAGATGGTCGTGATGGTCGCACCCTCATCCTCCTCTAACGTGGAAAAGAATGCTCATGAATATTTATGAGATGAGAGCTGTGAATTCCTGCAGGAGAGCATTGACTGCCGCACACCCACTACTTATGGGGGAAACGTTGAGCGCTCTCGGGCCCCGTGGATTCATAATTAATCATGACGTGAGCTTTAGAACTTCGAAAATTGTGCAAGTTTTACTTTCTCGCTACGGAGTAGAGAGAAAGTTATGTAATGCTTCGCGAAAAAACGGCGAATTTTCGGCGGAATAACTCTTATTAGAAGGTCCTGGTAAAGAAAAAGTGGATAAATCCAGTTGCTAAATGAAGGGGGAAAATTCTCCATCACTTGGTGTAGTCAGAATTCATGTTTTGTAGGTCCCTGATACCGAAAAATCGATTGACAGCAAAACATGCCTGTCCGTCCGTGTCTGCCTCTCAGTCTCTCCCGCTACCATCTAAACTGTTCAGCCGATATTCTCCAAAATTGATATTCCCCAATCGATCTGGCTGATGTCGCGGCCCCCTTGAATTTGAAACCGATATTTTAATTTTGGGGTATAATTTTACATGAAGTTTCTGGCTCATTTTCCAAATTTAAAAAACTGTCTCTATCATTTTTGATTACATTTTGTTGTTGAATAGTGTGAAGGGCGTTTGAGAGAATGGTGTTGATCTCATGTCCGTTGAAAATCCTGATTGTTCGAAAATTGCAAAATTGCAAAATTTTTCCTGTGTCTACCTACAACTAAAATATTAAAGATAGAGATTTTTCCCTTAATAAAATCTGGTCCTAAAAGATAGATTTATATATTAGGTTATATACAATTTTTCGAAAATTTGAGTACTTTCCGCGTAATTTTGCGGAAAATACGAGCGAGAAAGTACATGTTGTTTTATACATATATTCAAGGGAGTAGTATTGCTATAGCTTGCAATACTAACAATTTTTAATATTTGCGCTTCTTACGATATGTTTCCATATCGATCTTCACACAGGGCCTTTGGAGTAGTGTTAAATTCAGACATGTCATGATCTTAAAGAATTCTGTTTTAGGTATGATATGAAACAGAACATATTTTAAAGTGCGAAACCCTGGGGGAATTATTCTGGATTCATATATCTCATGAACGCGAAGATATAACATTTAAATTTCCCTTCAATGTAACCGAATGATTACTATATCCTTACGTAACAGTCTCAGAAACGTCTGATTGACCGTTACCAAATAAAAATGTATCTGTCAGCTTTCACCGTGCTCGATTACTTAAGTCATTTCTCATCAGTCTGTGGTCTTACTATAATAAACTCGTTGGAGTTATTAAGTTTCTGAGAAAAGAAAGGCACTTTGAATTAATCCCTTGAATAAAGTCCAGTAATCTTCCACTTTTTGCTTCCGTATGAAATGGAGAGGCCATGTTACTTCCATTTGTCACTTCATGGTTGAGAGCCTCGTACGTGATAAGTGAAGGCAAGTCCGGTCTCGTCTTTTCTCACTGGCTGCCAGACAAGAGGAGCTCCAGTCTTTGCCTACATGCAGTCGCGCACGGAAAATCTTTTCCATATAGCGTGGCAACCATGCATACCTTCTTCCGCTCTCCCTCCAATGGAGAGAAACGGTATTTGCTGCATCACAGAAGTAAATGTAAACTTAAAGGCTCTAGAACGTTATTATAGAAATAGATATGAGGCGTTGTTTTGTCGTCGGTGTTTATTTTGCCAGAAAGCATTTTCGGTCGCATTTCGGCCATCTTCAGTGCTACAAAAATAACAACATATTTAAATTACAATTACAATTGTATCTATTACAGAATTATTATTATTATTATTATTATTATTATTATTATTATTATGTATTTAATAATAATAGAATTTAAGAAAAATAGAAAAATGGGAATAGAAAATAGAAACATAATTTCGAAGAAAGAAAACATGAAATAACAAATGTACAAAGTAAGATAATTGTTAAAGAAGGTATAAAGTGAGATAATTGTTAAAATAAAATTGATTCGGAATGACATCAATTAACGTTGTAACGCTCTAGAGCGTTAATTAAGGTTTTGCTAAATGTCTGTCTCTTGAGTTGCATTGTTTTTTAATTTTTTTCTGGAAGTAGATGCTGTCAAGAGAAATTAAGAAAAGAATTATTGTCTTATTTTACTCGGAAATTTTAATATTAATTTTTTTCTCGGAGGCTGAAGGAATACACGATTTCTAAATTACGTACAATTTAGTTTAATTTTCAATTTCTTATTTATATTTTCGAAGTATATTTTTTATATTTACTTACCGCAAGAACAAGATCCTTTTTTCGAAAAATTTAAGATGAATAAAACTTTTATCATTAATTCTTAAAGAGATTTTTCAAAAATATTCGGTGCCTCCGTGCTAATTTTTTTTAGGGTGTCGATTACTTTTAAAATTTGCGTCCGATGAAAATATGATATGAAACTATAAGATATCATTGACTTATGAGAATTCCGAAAATGACGCTGAAATTAACTTGAAATCGAAGTTATTCATTTACTTATGGAGACATCTCCCAGATGCTTTCTAAGCTTACTGACTTTTGTGAAAATATGTTGAATGTTCCAGAGAGATAGTATGAGCATTTGGTGACTTCGTTTCCATATTTCTTATGAGCAACTTTTTACTGAAGTGGTAATATCTCGTTGCTTTGAACGTGAATTGTCAACAATTAACAGTCTTGTTTCTTACAACATGACAATTAAAAAAGAGACATGGGAATTTGTGATTCTGCGAACTTTGAAGACCTCCTCTCTGCTGTAGCACCAAGGCCTCTTGTGAGGCAGAAACCCCTCGGTTCTACGCTCTTACCTCCTCTTTCACCGACGCGCTTAAGAGCTTGTCAAAAACCGTCCTTAAGTCTGCACTTCGCATTATGGATGCCACCGTAGCGTCCACGATCTTTAGAGAGATTACCTTCAATCGTCCATTGCTTATCACTTTAGCAAAACGTTTAATTTTTGACTGTTTTGCAAGATGCTCCAATATTCATCGCCGATTGATTGATCGTTAGTGATTCTGGGCGCGTCAACTACTGAGGTCATTAGTCCCGTACGTGTAGTGCATGGTTCTTCAACGGGAGGTGTCTGTGATCTTCCCCCACTGGATGGCGAGATCCGGCGCCCATCTACCGTCGACTAGCGGGGTTTTCCCTGACCAGATATCTCCCACCAGCGGGGCGACGCCCCAGCCAGGACAAGTTCTAAGTCCTCGATCTGTCTCCCGGCATATGTAGTAGTGTAGTGCATGTTAGTGTAAGTGTAAGGGGGGTGAGGATAGGACAAGGAAGGGAACGTCGTGCGCGGTCCGTGGCCCGTGTGTTAGGGCACTACTCCGGCAGTCGCCTGATGTTGATTGGAGAAACCACGGAAAACTACCAATCAAAGCAGCCGGCCGCTAGAATTCTCCTCTAGACTGCGACTGAATTCGACCTAGCTGAAAAGCTAGTGTCGAAAATTCTGCCGCCGTCGGGATTCGAACCTAGAACCTCCCGGTTAGAGGCACTGACAGTTGATGCACCGAGCCTCCGCTCCCGGTGTATCATGAAAAATAAAGTGATTCGGAATGGCTTACTCTTCGCAAAATTTAACCGTATGTAATGTTATTCCGAGTGGGTAAAGGTGCTTTCTTTCAAATCGAATGTTCATATGGTCTTTGACGTGCTCTAGTGTCGATCATGAACTGAAGGTCTTCTATACTCTTGACATCCACTGAATCTTTCTGAGCCGCTGTACACTCCCTCTAGTGCCGAGGCGGGCTCGGTTTTGCCCGCTTGGTTCGTCGTTTTCTCTGATTGCTACAGCGGCCAGAACCACTCGGAAGTGTCAGCAGCGAGGGGCGAGGGTCGTAATTTGAGCGTAGAAATGTCGCTGACAGCTCAATAAGTGAATGACAAGAGACAGAAGAAGCATTTCTATTCCAAACTCGTTTAATTGATGCAGACAATATTTTATGAATAAAAAAAACTATATATGGAGAGAAAATATTCAAACAGTTATTAATGAGCGTATTTTGTAGAATATAGGTGAATTCGTAATAAATTTTTTTTATAATGGAAGAAGTATGTAGAAATTTTTGTTTATGACATATTTTCATTATGTGTTCATGTACATTTGGAACAATAGCTTGAGTACAGAGAAGAATATTGCATTACAAATGTGATCATATATAACTTCTGTTATTTGATTTTACTGTTGTCAGAGAAAAAAACAATTGCTAGTAAAGATACGTAGGCCGAAACACAGATTATGTGGAAGTGTACTTAGATGAAAAAAGGCCCATTTTATATGCATTTGGAAACGAACGATATACCTTTACTATCGATACTATCGATATATCTGGATATTATCTTTCGAATGAAATACGTTTTATGCCAACCGTGTTATTCTCTTTAAATTAATTTTTATGAATAGTCTGTGCGCCTCACACTTTGCGCAGAAATTTAGCTATTTATGTTTCGGATCTACATTTTTCAACATTTAGAATCTTTAGGGAGGTTTAAGAGAAGGTAAATATCACAAGTCGTTTAGCAATAAGAAATTACACCAGTGTCACATCGGCATTATGTATCATTCAAATTTAAAACAGCCTTCTTGCTGATCCGATGGCCGAAGGCAGTAGTGTCGTAGCTATCTCGGACCGAAGGGTCGCGGGTTGGAGTCCCGCCTCGGACATGGTTGTATTTGTGTTCGTCCTTTAACTCCTTATCATCACCATATCGTTTCATCTTCATAGTTACCGTACCGTTAACTTCAGTAGTGGTCGTTAAGGACCTAGAAGGTGATGCGACCTTAAATTAAAAAAAAAAACTTCGTATTTTCCCTCTGCATCATTAACGCTGTAATGACATACTAATAATAACTTGTATTAATAATCTACTGAAGTGTGCTTATCACGGTGGGTGGTTCCTGAATTGTTTTCCTGTCGGGACCTTACTAATGAAGGCGATAAAATCGCCGTTATCCTTGAGGCTTCGCAACGGTGGACATCAGGCAAATACACCCACTTGAAGGATAACCATCTACATCGCTTCTGTTCCTCCGCGTTGGACTGCATTATCACAAGATGTCTGTCACCGAAAACTCATTCACGAGAGTGAGGTGATTCTGATGTCCTTGAACGACTTCCAACGTATTTTCCGTAGATGCAATTAACAAACTTTTAGTTTCTTTTCAGGTACACTGCTTTAGTTTCACTCCCAAAACTTTTGTATTTAAATAATTTATAAAGTATTTAATAATAAATATATTATTATAAATTAAAAAAAAAAAAAAACACTACGTGAGTATTAAATTATTAAATAATTTATGATAACCTATTCTGGCGACCAAGAATGGTAAGTTGCTGAAAATTGTCCAGTTTTTAATAATAATAATAATAATAATAATAATAATAATAATAATAATAATCATAATACCGGGAGCGGTAGCTCAGTGCATCAACTGATGTCATTACAGCGCCTCTGACCGGCAGGTCTTACGTTCGAGTCCTGACGGCGGCAGGATTTTCGACACTAGCTTTTCAGCTAGGTCGATTCAGTCACTGTCTGGAGGAGAATTCTGGCGGGCGGCTCTTCTGATCGGTAGTTTTCCGCGGTTTCTCCAATCAACACCAGGCGAACACAGGAGCAGTACCCTACCAAACGGGCCACGGACCGCGCGCGATCTGTCCGTCCTCTTCCTTGTCCTATCCTCTCCCCCTTACACACACACTTACACTAACATGCACTACACTACCACCCATTCCGAGAGATCGGTCGGGAGCTTAGAGCTTGTCCCGGCTGGGGTGGTGCTCCGCTGGTGGGAGAGTCCTGGTTGGGGGAAAACCCCACTAGCCGACGGTAGGTCGGCGCCGGATCTCGCCATCCAGCTGGGGAAGACCACTGCCATCTCCCGAGATACAAACATGCACTACACTAACGGGACTAACGATCAAAGCAGTTGACGCACCGCGGAACACGAAAAACTCAATAAATAATAATTAATAATAATAATAAATAATACATAATAATAATAATAATAATAATAATAATAATAATAATAGTTGTTATTATAACGTTTGGCACATTTGCAACTTGCCATGGCTTTGTCCATTAGAGTAGCAAACATTTTGTTCGGTACACTGAGTGAGAGCTCCTGTACATTCTTATGTAGATAAATGCTCTTTATACGGAGAAAACATTGATATGGTGAAGTCCGCGCAATGAAAGGAGTCCGGAATCGACGCCCGAGCAGGTTGCTTTCGACGCGCGCCTTTTCGATCGCTCTCCGCCAGTGAAAGGGCGGCCACGCGGCCGCTCGCGCCCTCGCCGTCACTTTCTCAGCGGCGGCGCGCGACGCGGAGCGGGAAGTGAACTTTCGTGTTCGCAGATAGTGCAGCTTGTGCAGCTCACTGCACTCCGTAAACGGATTTGGACGAGATAGTCCGATGTTCGGGTATTATGCTAGCATCGCAGGTAATGGGGCATTTCATATCAAAGATGAGGGACAACCTCTCTGAGTACGCTCTGAGGGAGGCCACAACATGTTGGCCGAAACGTCAGCTACGAGCACATCGACGCGGCTTGTCCCGGATAGCCAACAACCAACCTATAGGTTTCGCGTGATTGATATGTCCAGCCCAATGTTTTACCGCTGTCAATAACGTTTTGGATCATTTGGATCAACTGTGGAACTCTTTAAAAGTGCCTCGTGACCATAGTTCCTTTTAAAATGTGTGCAAACTTGTATAATGGTCATGCCTTCTTGCTTGTTTAAAATCAGGAAAAGGGTGTAAAACTTAATACTCCTTCGAATATTACGTCCATCGCCCCATGTTTTTAAATGTGCTAAAATATTAATTCAGTAATTCTAAAATTTATTAGAGATTCATTTGAACAATTTTAACAAACTTTTTACGAATTCGAAAAGCAGTCTGTGTGTTTGCTGATAGAGGAAATTGGGAGAAGAATCGGGTTATATTTGAGAATGGACATGTTTGCACAAGATACAAAATAAATTCTGAAATAAAAATAATCAAAATATGAAATTACCTTATGCCTTTTCCAGGTTATAATGTTATCTCGAATCTGAATAAGAAAAGAACTTCGAGCATAGAATGTGCTTAACGTACGAGGAAGAAAGAGATTGAAACATCGAAAAATTCGGGTGACGAGCTATATCGATTGATGATTATCGAAACACACATAAACGCACACATAACTCCAGACGTGTGCATTATCGGTGAGGAGAGTTACTTCGTAGCTGCCAGTAGGCCTCCTCGACAGATAGAGCCACAATACGAAGAGTTTATTTCCATGAATTTCGATTTCCATTTGTTTTCAGTCTGAAGAATCAATATATATTTAAAACGGTTCTCCATAATGCTGCCAAATATTATGTCCTAAAGTTCCATTTCTCGTATGTGAAACTGTGTCCGAAAACTGTCGAATCCTGTCTTAAACTGTAAGGTTGAATGTGAATACTTTTTTCCTTAAAATTGTGTTTCGTTGAGACATGTCATTTTGAAAACAAGGTTTCTAATTCACAAATGGTTTCGCGGTTCTCTACAGGAGCGCTACTGTACCGTGCGCAAAACAGGTCATAAGCGACAGCGGCCGTAAATCGCGATTCGCGGGGCGCGCTCGCACGGTCGCGGAGATGAAAGTCGTTCTGAGTGCGAGAGCAAGCGGGGCTGGGCGGGGCCGCCCCTGCCCTGGGCCGGCGACGCGACGGTCGCGCTGACGCCGTCGTGGTTGACAGCGACAATGACGCCGAGCGTGACGCCGCCACTGGAGTGGATCGGCGCGTCTTCGTTGCGGCGGTGGCGGTGGCGGCGGCGGTGGCGGCGGAAGTGTCGGTAGCGATGGCGCTGGCGGTGGCGGAGGCGGCGGTTGTGACGGAGGCGGTGATAGTGGCGGCGGCGGGTGGTGGTGGCGATGGCGGGGCGTGGCGGTGGTGCGGTGGTGGCGTCGGCGGCGGTGGCGGCGGCGGTGGCGGCGGCGGTGGCGGCGGCGGCGGCGGCGGCGGTGGTTGCGGCGGTGGCGCGGCGGTGGCTGCGCGGTGGCGGCGGCTGTAGTGGCGGCAGCGGTGGTGGCGGTGGCCGTGGTGACGAGCGGCGGTTGCGGTAGAGGTGGCGGCTGCGCAGGGGTGGCGGTTGCAGCGTGGTGGTGGGTGCGGCGACGTTGGTGGTGGGTGCGACGTCGTTGGTTGCGGCGGCGGCGGGAGGGCGGCGGCGTCGTGGGGGGGCAGCAGTGGCGGTGGTAGCGCCGTGGGCGGTGACGTTCCGCACGGGGTGGTCGCTCTTCATTACGACCCACGCGGCCGGAACAAGGAATCATAATTTCATCGACGTGCGGTTGCGGCGTGTAAATGGGAGGTTAGATTAAAGAGAAGTTTGGACTTGATTCTCAGAAGCGCGCTCGAGCGGTGCAAGGAGTACAAGTATCTAGTTGTTTATGGAAGCGCTTCTCAGTGTGTTTCTGTGCATTGGACGTACAGTGGAAGTCGATCCCCTCATACGACACCCACGGGACTGGGTTTTGGGACAAAAATGTTGGATAATTAGAGGAACTATAAAAATTGAGTTAAAACGTAAATAAATGAATAAAGTATTTATACTGATTATACGTAGTAGATATTGGTCAACATACATTCAGTACATACTACACTACACTATATTGAAGTACAACAACATGGAAGGCTCTTCATCGAATAGGAGTCGAGAATTCGAGGGGAGAAAAGTGATAGCAAACTGTGTTAAACTTCCGTAAACTGTGTTAAAAAACGCAATTCCTCATGTTCTATATATTAACTTACATATTTAAAACTAATAAAGTTTATAAGTGAGGATGTTATTTTTTAAATATTTAAAAATGATTAATTATTTTGTAGAACTTGAAATACAAATGGATACTGTTCCATCCATGTGGGCCAAGGAGCGTGAGCGCCTACGCAATCAGGTTTCAAGATGAAAAACCTGTTGACGATAATGAGTGTGGTATATCTAAATGTTAATCTGGTCCAGACGTAAACATAAATCTTGTAACTCTTTAAGTAGGTCAAATGATTCTCCGGAATTAATTCCTTGAGCGAGTAGGAAGTAATTTCGAGCTGTTTGGAGCTGTATGAGCTTCGGACTACTTTGGTATGTAGAGAACGTAAAGGGGAACCGCATCCACACGTTGCCATATTCAAGTATATCGCAAAAAAATTGCGGTATCTAGCGGTTGTCAGATATTTTCTTTCTGTTTGGTAGTATAAACATTAACAAAAGTTCTGTGTTATGGATGGAGATTTGCCTCTATCGTTTTTTCATCTTGGTAGAAACACATTTGCGCTTCGAATGTGTGGTTTTGAAGCTTTTCTTCTTCTTCTTCTTCTTCTTCTTCTTCCCCATTCAGGTAATAGTGGAAGATGACACTTTAGTTTCGAAAAAAAAACAAAAAAAAAAAAACATTTTTGTAGCCATTGTTTTTAAAACACAACTTCCTTCCCAATTTTCCAGACTTAGAGCTGGTATTTTTCCTTGAAAATGTAGTTTGGTTTAAGTTGATTTTTATTCGATTGAATCATTCGTTGATTGAATGAATTCTGCTTATCTTGGCATTTTTATATTCTTCCTTTTTCTCAGCTAATATTCTATAACGGTTAACACGAAATTTGTGCACTCTTCTAGTGCTTTCTTTTCTTTTCATTTTGATATAGGAGGGAGTTTAGAAGATTTGCAAAAATGCACAACGCTCTTACATGCTTAATCAGTCCATTTCCTTACCTGGGTTGGTTTGGTCCGCTATTTACTCGTACTTGTAGAATTAGAAATTAAGTTTCGCGAGAAAAGTTGAAGGGATTATTTGGTCCTGAATTTACATACGACCAGTGGTTTGGAGGGGGGCTGGTGGCTGCCCTTAAGCCCTTTGCGGGACTTTTTCCCTCTGGCGCGCAGACAGTCACAATAGTCTCTGGGAGATCTGGGAAGAAATTGGAGGTGGATGGGAACTCGGTAGTTGGGATAAGCCTCACCATGTCACAACTGTAAAGCGAACATTGAAATCCCAGGCGGGATTCGAACCCACAGGCCGACTGCAGCTTTAATCACCCAGCAATGGGCTGTGCGTCCCAATCTTTGAATTCCTGGCTGTCCGGGATTAGCCGCGTCATGGTCGATGGAGCTGACGTTTCGGCCATCTTGCTGTGGCCTTCTTCAGAGCTATACTGCTATCAGGCGACTACTGCTCTGATAGCGTATAGCTCGAAGACACAGATGAGCCGAAACGTCAGCTCCATCGACCATGACGTGGCTAATCCCGGACAGCCAAGAATTCAACGACTCCGGCCGCGGAAGCCTACGACTCTACATTACGGCTCTACAGTGCGTCCCAATCATTAGCTGCGGCGTCGCGAGGTGTCGTTCGCGGCAGGGGCCGGGGTGGGCGTGGGCGCCCGAGGGTAGGAGGCTGAGGCCGGGGCAGGTGGATCGGGTCGGGCGATGCATTATACATGACGAAAGCGGAGATAATATCTTCTTCATGCATGTGTCGTACCCGCGCGCCGCCCGTTCTCCGAACGCCGATGCGGCCTCGCCGCCTGAACCGCTACTCCAGACGCCATCGGTTTCGGTGGAAGGGACGCCTCGCGACGAAAGCTCCGCTTGTGTGCCACGTGGCCCGGGCGAATCAACCGTTACCGCTCGCATTATTAACTTATTAGTGTTTCTAGGGGCGTCAACTGCAATGGTTATTAGTCCCGTAAGTGTAGTGGATTTTTTCCTCGGGGCTGGCGGTGATCTTCTCCCCTGGATGATTGCGGGTCGCCCTTCCGCAACCAGGAACCAGCTCACCAGGGGGGGGGGACTCCCAGCCGGTCTGAGCTCCCGTCTTGTCTTCCGTCGTGTGGTAGTTTAGTGTAAGTAAGGGTACATTTGTGTAGGTAAGGGGTGAGGATAGGTCAATGATGAGGAAAGAAAGATAGTGCGCGATCCGTGGCCTGTTTGGCAGAGAACTGCTTCGGCATTCGCCTCATATTGATCGGAGAAACCAAAGAAAACTTCCGAGCAGAGCAGCCGGTCGCTAGAATTCTCTTCCAGGCAGTGGCTGAATCCGACCCAGGTATGGAGCTAGCGTCCAAAATCCTGCCAGAGGCCATGCAGTAATATCAGTTGACGCTCTGCGCTGCCTAAACCGGCGATACCACCTGGGTTTTTTGTCATCTAATATTTTTATTCGGATTATGTAAGTGTGCATTAAAAATAAATGTTTCAGATAGCATGTAATTTCGACTTAAATAATAGTTTATAAATTCGTTGCTTCATTAGTGGAATGCTCTCTCTCTCTCTCTCTCTCTCTCTCTCTCCTCTCTCTCTCCCCTCAGAACATAGCTCTCTCTCCCTCTCTCTCTCCCCCCTCTCTCTCTCTCCCTCTCGCTCCCTCTCTCTCCCTTGCTCCCTCTCCCTCTCTCTCCCTCTCTCTCTGTCTGAGATATCTTTCCCGGATCGTAAGCAACTCACGATTTTGTTTCCGATCTGCCTGAGCTCTTAAAAACCAGGCTGAGGAATCACGGCACAGCAGACCTTCCAGGTTCTTGGGCTCCCCGGAGAGGAGTTATAATCAGAATTATCAGCATTGTTTTCCTGGGAAATTCATCTCATTTTTTGTGCCGTTTCCATTCTAAGTTTAACGATCTTTGTGTGTCAATACTTGACGATCAAAAGAGAAAGCTCCACATATTTATGTACAGACTAAACAGATATGCAGTAACTATACAAACTCACGCTTCAAATTTCTTCTCTGATTTAATCTACTGGTCTATCGGGCATTGGGGAAGGTATCTTTTCCATCAGCTAGAGATACTTTTCTACCAGTCTCGGAGTATTTCTTGTGGATAACCTTATCTAATTTTCCTCCTAGTGACACGTGCCATTTGGAATTTTATCTCTACTGTTGATTTTATCTATTAAGAACAAATTATTTATGCTACATATTTCTTTTATCTATTAAGTAGTTTTCAAATTGGAATTTCCATAATAATTTAAGATGCCCATATTTGGCAATATTTTTCATTGATTTTTAATTTCTTTTGTATAATGTCTGTTCCGGTAATTTTGTTGTTTCTTGAATCCCATGAATACTATTATATCGAAATATCACTAACTGTTCTTTCTTAAACCAAATGGAACGGCCGCAGCTGTCTCACATCACGAATCGGGGATGGTGTATTAAAATGTGTCGTTGATTCGTAAAATTACTGTAGTAAGACATCACACTTATCATTGATTTATTGTCATTCTGCTGTAGAGGCATCACAGCTAAGGATTCGATATCTCATCCTTGCAGGAAGAAGATAAAATTCCTTTTTGAAAACGATATCAATCTTTTATTTATTCCACCATTATCAGATATGTTTCGTGACACAGATGCCTAATCAAGGACCAATCAAATGAATTGTGCCTCCGGTGTATGTGAATTATTTTTAATTCTTCCTCCGTTTCTTTCCCGCACTGCTTGGTTTCAAGAATTTGATTTCATTTATAACTATTAAGTGTTATAGAATACACAAGGTACTGATCACTTGCATTACCTAATTTGCGAAAATGTGTTATCTTATTTATTTGAAGGAATATGTCATTATTATTTACATTATACTATCGAGAGACAAAGTTTCATCGATTCTGTACTTTCTTCTACCAATTGAAATCAAACAACAAAAATTGCATTGAAAATAATCCTTGTAGACGCAAATCATTCAGCAAGAATTTTGTAATTTCGAAACGCGCTGCGTCATTGAATACAAAAATGTTCTAAAGTATCGCGTTGCTAAACCGAGAGTATCGCGTGACCTGGACCGCAGACCAAAGATAAGACTTCTTCTCGTAGGTGGATGCTCTGTATTATTTACTGATTGACTCATAGGAAGTTTTGAAACACTTTTCCCTTGTAAGAAAAAAATTGAATCAATTTTTTTATTTAAATCTGTAAATTTACAATCTGTTCAAAACAAGAACAATAAGTAAATATGATGTTAGAAAATACAACTTGCATGAAAAGGTCACCCACTGGTGATGTTCCTTTATCATATTACACATTACAGTATTATCACTTACATATTACACTTACATATTATCACTATTGTCATTTTAAAATCTATTTGGCAAATCCAATGGTTTGAACTTTTTCAGTCTTTTGACTTCTAAACTATTGTCCAGTAAGTTTATAGCTAGTACATTATTATGGTTTTCTAGTTTGCTGACATATTTATGGCTAAAATTTCTAATTTCTTGTTGTACTGTTGGCATGTTAAAATCATTATGTAGCACATCGTTTCGGACGTACTAGGGAGCACTAGCAATGTCTCTCAGAACCTTGGATTGGAATCTGTGTATGGTTTAAATATTTGACCTGCATTTGACCATTTTTTCTTCTTTTGGAGCCTGTCTTTGTGTCCTGCACGTGCTGTCACCCGCATCCAATGTCCTCAACCAGTGCCCGCCAGCGAATACGCAGTGTCCTTATTTCTGCTTGCTCGCGTGATTAATAGCGCGGGTCGTGTGGGCCGGATTGACAAGCCCTGCAAGCCCCCCTCGGCGCGGTGACAGCGGCGCGGCGCTGTGCGATGCGTGCAAGCCAGCCAGCCAGCGAGCAAGCGCGCTGGCGTTGTCGATGCGTCGCATGCGCCGCCATTCTTCTGGCTGTCTCCGGCCCGAGGACGCTCGACTCGACGCGGCGTGGCGCGGCGCGGAGCGGCCCACGCGCTGCGGAAGTGTGCCCGCGAGCCCCGCCCCAGGCACAATGGACCGCTGCCTTTACTGCCAAGGTCCCATATGTCATTGGCGGAGTACGTGTGTCTGCCGCCGCAGTCTTTCTTCATCGGCAGGGCTTGGATTCTGATGACTAGGGGGCGGATTTTAATGAAATGTCTTTTTTTTTTCACTTTAGAACTATGCCGTTTAGCGTAGAAATTAATTTGATGTTATGACAAAAGGAAATGAGCCATTTTTATAGCTTAATTTTTTTTTGCGGTTTTCGTCGATCTCGACTAGTAAGTCTTTTTTTTTACTTTCCGTCATTTTTCGCTGATTTCATCGATTTTATTATCATTTCAATGGCACTTCCTTGAAATAATGTTTTCAAGATGCAAGAAGTGTTCTCCACAGAATTCCTGAGTAGTGTTTTCGATGTCTGCGCTCTGAAAGCGTAATGTCAGCCGTTGTGATAATGAAATCGAAGGTAGCGTGACACCTATCAATCATCGCCATTGTCGGTTTGGGGCGATTTCGGGATAACGAAAGACAGAGATTTCATGGTAAAGAACAGTCCTCCCCGAAAATTTGCGAGCTAAGTGCACTTGAATGAATGGAAGAAGCGTCGATTACATCAGTATCAAATCCAACAGCTTGATATGCCCATCGGAATTGTTTTTTTACGTCATTTTTGTTTTGTTTTGGTCCATCGGATCACATTTTTTACGTTATTTTTGTTTGATTTTAAGGCATTTAAAAAAAACATTTTAAGAGCATTTTATTGATAATTTTTGACGATGTTTTAGGTCATCGAAATCCGCCCCTACTGATGACCTAAACGTTCTTTGAAAATGACCTTTGATATGACTTGAAATACGAAGAAACGGCCTATAAAATGACTTAAAAATAAGGAGAATTTATTTCTAATTTTTTACATATTCAAATTTTTGTGTAAATATTTATTCAATGAATTTTACAATTTTTAATAATTTTTTAATAAACATTTATATAACATATATTACATTTAATACATATAAACAAATATTACATTTAATATAAGTTTTTTATTTTTAGGAAGAAATCCTTAGATCCGATCTTGCAACCGTCAGTTTTGAAAAGTGGAGGGAGTTACGGAAAAGCCGTGTAATTTTGAGAGTTCGAAAACGGAGTCCATTGCAGTTGTGAATTTCGTCATGAACTGATAATACAGTCAAAAACTTAAAAGACACGAAGAGTAAACAAAATGCGTAAAAATGACAAAAATTACTCAAATGAAAAAAGATCCAAAATTGTGAAATTGACAAAAGATCAATAACTATACATTTCTATCACCCATATGTCGTGATAAACATTCATTTACTAGTTAGCTACATCTAGAATGCAACAATGAAAAGGTGACATGTCAACAGAATCCGAGCCCTGTTAATCAGCTTCCTGGACCTACAGCTCGAACTTTGAAAGGATCTCGATTTAAAGAAAAAAGTTTGATTTGATTTAATTCGATTTTGCTCGATAATGAACAGGAAAAAAGTGCATATGACGTGTAGGGGAGAAGTATAATCTGCGCACTTTTTATTGAGCTCTTCGCCGCCCGTTTACTACACATAGTTATATGACGAATTACAGTACTATCAAAGCAAGACTAGCAAAATCGGATAATACAATATTTGATAATTAATGCATTGTTAATAGTTCCATTTTAATGTTAAACAAACTGAGGGTTTCATTATATCGTTTAATATTATTATTATTATTATTATTATTATTATTATTATTATTATTACTATTATTATTCAGTTTCTATATAGGCCATTTTGTGTTTAAAAAGCTCTTTCAAACAGTTACTGCCTACTTTTAACAGTTCTTGAATGCTGATAGAAGTGTACATTACTCAACATTAAATTGCTAATGTTTGCACTTTTGTAAGTGCATTTAAAGCTTTTTATTGTCTCAGCAAATCAGAATCGCAAAACATATCAAAGTCTCAAATCTTTCATTTACTTGATTTGCAAACCTTCTCAAGGGCTTCAAAAAGTATAATAGTTAATTTAGTATGGTGTAGTATGTATGCGTTCATTCTTACATTAAATATACATCTTGTACCTCTGAGACTTGCAAATCAAGTCGATGAAAACCTTCGTGACTTTCCTGAATTTGTGTGTTTTTGACTTGCTGAGTTAGGCAATAAAAACTTTAAATAATTTTCCATTAACCATCAATTTTCAGTAGTCTATAAGGGAATAAATACAGATTGATTCATATAACAAAACTTAATGTTTAATTGCAAACTTCTTTGGTCGCTTGATAAACGTTTTAAATAGATATGTTCAATTAATGACTTTAAAATTGTACCCTGTGACCAGAGAATTAATTCATTGACGTTAAACTATTCATTAGAATGAAACAAAGTCCAACACAAATAAACAAAAATAAAACATTTCATGAGATAGGGATCAATTTTCCGTTTAGCCAAAAGCTCTCATGATGAGTCATACATTCCTTCTGATATATTCTGATTCTGATTTTTCATTTCATAAAATTTTTTTCCTTCTGCGAAAAAGGCCAAAATTTATAGGCTGCAATCTCTAATTGATGCAGAATCATTTCAAAACAGAATCTACGGTATTATACAATTAAATTGAAATTTTAAAGTTATACTTCTCATATACTACAGTGGCAAAAAATCTAAGTTTTGGCATTCGGAAAATGTCCAGACAGTGTATTTCTATTTCCGAATTGAAATAATATTTTTTTCTCTCTACCAGTTAACACATAATGCATTCACTATATCTTTTGGACATTCTTGTTTCTCAAAACATGTTCATCTTTGGATAAACAGTATACGTATATATAGTGCGTATACGTATATAGATTAATAATGAGCGAAGCGTTGCATCAATTAGCATGCACATGCTTCTTGTCTGAATGGATGCCTCTTTATGCTTAGATTGAATGGATTAACGGAGCTGTGAGATTATAATACCGTTCAACCCTAAGAGTTATGAACCATAGAACCCACGCTCTCCAGCTCTGGAAAATATCCCGAAAATCAGAAGCGGATCTCAATGCCGCCCCTTCCCTGCTCCTCGCGAAGTCGCCAACGACGTGAGTGGAAGGGGGGGTAGCGACCCGCGCGCCCCCTGCCGGCGGCGGCAGCCGCGAAGAGTGATGAGTACCGGAACCGGTTCTGTATTTATAGCGGGCGGGCGGGCGCGGGGTCCACCTCTTCCTCCGCCGCCGCCGCGGCCTCATATAGCGAGCCCCGTGAGGGCTGCTTCCTGGCGAGGCACGTGCGCGGCGGCGGGCCGACCGGCGGCGCCTAAAGCCGCGTCTTACTTAACATTCAACAGTAACACTTTCAACATTACTTTTAGTTTAGTTTAGTTAATGCCTTATTTTACGTGGTGAGACTCGGGCCATCAGGCCCGCTCTTCCGTCTAACCACGCAAATTTCGATACGCTCCTTTCACCACCTAGCGGAGAAAGGAGGTATGGGCGACGAAACTGGCGGATCTCAATTGTGCTCAGAGGCTTCTTTAAGGCTTGAGGATATTTTACATGCAGTAAATCTACTACATGGGACTGCCGGCTTTACTTTCCCTCCGAAGGAAGGCGTACGAGGGATTTTTTCGTCCTTAAAATCCACTTCGATCGGGTTTGAACCCGCAAACTCGGGTACAACAGTCCGGTACGCTGACCGTTGTACCACCGAATCCGCAATGCCATACTTTTGCCATGGTCTCTAATCGCCACGGTACTTACTAATTACAAAAGGGGAAACATTCCCACATAATAGTTATAACTTACAACTGTGAGCAGGAGTAAATCGTAAAATAATAATAATAATAATAATAATAATAATAGTAATAATAATAGTAATAATAATAGTAATAATAATAATAATAATAATAATAATAATAATAATAATAATAAGTTAACTAGCGTACCCGTGCGAGAACTCTCGCATGTTAAACCCCATCCTTTTCTCTATTTTTCTATTTCCATATTAAGCCTCTTATATCTCTTTTTCTTCAAGACCCTCTTATCCTCCGTTACGTGTTCTATACGTCTCTTTGTAATTGATAACAATATCATACACCCTTGTCAATACAAACTATTCTTATGTAACGTTATTATCGAGGAGAGAGGTACATCCGTGTAAGTCAGTCGCGTAGAATATCAAATAATTAGTTTAATTCCACATACATTTGCAGACTGTACAGGCTGTAAACAGGTGGGTTAGAATCGAGAAACGTCGAATCAACAAAAATGTAAGAATGTTTAAGATCTGTAGCCTACGGTGTGAAAAATGGTTTTTCGAGGCGTATGGCCTCAAAATGTTAGTTTTCATGACCCTAAAACGCTTCGTTTAGGAGTTATTTAACTACATACATTAAAAATTTCGACCGAGTGTTGCGGGTTGCATTGGACATGAATATTTAGATGCGTTGTTTAAACTAATACTTTTTAATTTTAAAGCCAATGATCAATTCGTCACGTAGCCGTGAAATTCGCTTTTTTGAGGTCTCCTTCATAAAGATTGATTGAGTGTGAGAGCCGCAAAACGTATGTATACTACTGAAATAATATAGGAGACAACAACAACAACAACAATAATAATAATAATAATAATAATAATAATAATAATAATAATAATAATAATAATAATAATAATAATAATAATAACTGGGCTCTTTAAATCACAGTCGCCCTGGGGGACGCAACATCCTTGACGTCCATGCATTACATGCTCCTTGTTGCAGCCGACCCCTGCAGTCGTGATGTTACATTAATAATTAGTAGTGGGCGGATTTTAATGAAATGTCGTTTTTTTTTGTTTTTTACTTTAGAACAACGCCGTTTAGCATAGAAATTCATTTTGTGTTATCACAAAAGGAAATGATCCATTTTTAGAGGTCATTATTTTGCATTTTTTTCGATTTCTACTAATAAGTCATTTTTTAAATGTTTCTGAAAATTTTTAAGCAATTTTTTTTATAATTTCAAAGATTTTAATGTCATTTCTAATGGTATTTGCTTCAAATGATGTTTACGAAATGCAACAAATGTTCTTCACAGAATTACTCAGTAGCCTATTCGATTTGTTCGCTTAGAAATTGGTTTTACAGTTGTATGTAATTCTTGTGACGTATATCAGCGCCATTGCCAGTTCGGACGATTTCGGGAAAACTAAAGACACATTTCGTAGTAAAGAACACTCCAAACCAAAAGTGTGCAAGCTGGGTTCACTCGAATGGAAGGCCTCGATTACATCAGTAACGTGTACAACAGCTTGAGATATTCATCCGAACTGATTTTGATAAGATTTTTTACGTCATTTTTCTTGAAATTTATGACATTTTTTGAAGCATTTTTAAGAGCATTTTGTTGATAATTGTTGGGGTTATTTTAGGTCATCAAAATTCGCCGCCTAATGATCAGCAACGCGCGTCACATATTTCACTTGTGTTCGACATTACTGATCCAGGTAGATCATTGGGAAACAGCACTCTCCAAAGTCTCGGTCCCTAGAGCAGTGAATTCAAATATCACGCAAGGCAATAATGTTCTACTATTGAGATTGTACCAAAGTAGACGTCAGTGCGTATTAAACCACAACAATCAAAAAAAAAAAAATGAAACAATATTTTTCTTTGAAGAATAAGCAAATATTCAAATTATCCATTTAATTTACCGTTTTATTTTCTCAAAATCTTTCACGAAAATATGTACGAATAAGATTCATAATTAGGTCGAAATTAGTCATTCATTCGCCATAGCCAAAATGACGAAATTTCCAGTTCGGCTGACTCATAAATTCACAAATTTTGACACTTAACGTATGAATAAATGTCAATGAACGAATGAATCACATTAAAGGGCAAATATGATTCCTGTAATGAAATTCTTAGAAGATATTTGTGAATAGTCCTTAAAATAAGACCCAGCTCAAGGTGAAACAAAACAACATTGCATCTGTCAGTACAGGTAAAGTTCCTAGTAACGAATGCCATTCCAGAGAATTATTGCCCAGACTAACGCAAACGATCATTTAATCAAGTTACTAAACCCCTAACCGCAGTGAAGGTGTTGGGTAAACATCATAAATCTAGAGTTCCCCCACGGCAAATGGAACACGAGGTTATGTGCGACACGCGTGCGGGGTAGCAATGACCTACCGACGACTTTGGTAGTGAGGATAGCGAAACATACAAAACAATAAATCTCGGTTTAAAAAAAATCCGAGTTTAGAGCGCACGTGCAGCGGATAAAACGCGCACCGTGCGTCTGGGTAAACGAGGTTCAGATTAAGAAAGGCAGCAGGCAGGCCGGCAGGGAGACAGACAGCCGTCTATTGTTAGGCGCCGACGAGACACCGTGCCCATTCAACGCAGCGCGCGCTCGTGTGTCAGCCGAGGGCGCGGCGCGGCGCGCCGGCGCGGGGGCCTGCCAGGCCAGCAGCCGCCTCTCGGAACTAATTAACATGTAACATCAACGTGTTCAATGTACATGTTCGCTTTTATTATTGGCCTTCACTTTTTATGACATCTGCCTGACGAGGGGTAATTTATGTATCCGAAACGTAATAGTTATGAAATTCTGAGAACAATATGTGACTAAATAACCGTCAGGTTTTACAATTGAAAGTTTTAAATGTATGGATTATATACGTAAACCTGTCTGTAACAAGAGTGAAGGCCAGTATTAAATGTGAAAATAAGAATTGAATGACAGGCAAAAAGTAAATATCAATATATATTTGTTGCGTCTCCCCCACTTAACGTGTTAACTCTTAATATGTTAAAATTAACATTTTTTAACACGTATAAGCACGAATGGAAAACATATTAAGTCGGGAGTCGTCGGCTAAACGTCGGACCAAATTCTGCGTTTGCATCGTTAGAGCTGACACTTACAATGCTCGGTGTTCTAGATCTAAAATGAAAAGGCCAAAGGAAGGAAACCTAGGAAATTTTGACGTTATCAAACAAAGTTGTCGAGGCGTCAGTATTTCGGGACTTCTAATCCTTAAGCGAGAAATACGAAAGTGCAAAATTCATGATTAGTCATGTGAATACAGAACATGCATATGGGGATACGTCAAAAGGGACATCTTTTTTTTTTCTTCTCTTTCCTCTCCTTGATATTTTTCTCATTTTTCTCATCCTTTCCTATTTCTTTTACATTCCCTTCATATGTTGTTTCAAATTTTCTTATTTTTTCTTATCATTACTTTTCTTTTTCTCCTCGGTGTCTCAGCTAATTATTAATGTAACATCAGAACTGCAGGGGTCGCTGCAACAAGGAGCATGTAACGCATGGACGTCAAGGGTGTTGCGTCCCCCACGGCGACTGTGATTTAAAGAGCCCAGCTATTATTATTATTATTATTATTATTATTATTATTATTATTATTATTATTATTATTATTATTAGGGTCGGATTTTGGTAACCTAAAACATCACCAAAAATGATGAATAAAATATTTCTTAAAATGTTTTTAAAATGCCCTAAAAGCAAATAAAAATAACGTAAAAAATGTGATCAAAACCAGATCAGATGAACAACTTAAACTGTTGGATACGTTACTGATGTAATCGAGGCTTCTTCTATTCGTTGAAGTGAACTCAACATGCAAACTTTTCGTTTGGACCTTTCTTTACCATGAAATCTCTGTCTTTAGTTATCCCGAAATCGGTTGAACCGCTAATGACGCTGACAATTGTCACAGGAACCTCAGATTACACACTGACAATGGCGGACATACAACTGCTGAGCGAAGAAATCGAATAGGCTGCCAGGTATATGTACTTAGGAATTCTGTGGAGAACATTTGTTGCATCTCATAAATATTATTTGAATCAAGTACCATTAAAATTACATTAAAATCGTGGAAACAGCAAAGGATGCATTAAAAATGATGGGAAAAAGTTAAAAAAGACTTACTTCCCGAAATCGATAAAAAAATGCAAAAAATGACGTATAAAAATGGGTTATTTCATTCTGTCATTACATAAAATGAATTTCTATACTAAACGGCATTGTTCTAAAGTGAAAAAAATAACACTTAATTAAAATCCGGCCCCTAGTTATTAGTCAAAAGTGAAAATCCCTTGCATCCATATGGGGGTGAGAACATTAGGCGCCTACTGCACGCGGTCTGTCGTGGTCAACACTTCCTGTATATAAAAATAGGTTGTTTATATTTAAGGATTTTTTCTAGTAAATTCAGCAATCCAAAATCATCCCATGTGTTTCACTGCGTTATGCTTGATACGGCCTGACATCACGCATCGGGGATGATGGACTCCCCCCCTCCTTTTCAGAGCAGCTGGGCAAATTGCCAAGGTCAATAGTACGGGAAAATGAGGTACGCATCACCCGTGTTTTGAAAATATGGGCCGCAACCATATTAGAGGTGTTAGTTGTGGCCCTTGAAGCCTTGCAAGTTGGACCCCCCTGGCTTAGGAGAAATAATAAAATATAAATTTAAAACTTAATTGAATATAGCTTATTTTCATTGAGATTAGTACACACATGAATATTCCTAGGAATTACTCGGTAATAAATGCTTTCTTTATTTTATTCGTGACTAGACCTTGGATTTTAGGACAAATGCCTGTTTAGTTCCTTTACGAGGTTGTGGAAAATAATTACAAATGTTTACAAATCCTGCAAAAATTGATCTACTGAAAACATCTAATAGTGCCTAAAATGTCCTGAAAGGGCGGTTGATGCATATTTTATATTGTTTGCCTAAAACGAGTAATTTTGAAGAATTGTCATATTTTATTACTAATTTTTTTAAAATTAGTTATACCAAAAATGCAAATATTTTCCCGAAACGCGAATACTTCCTGATCGAATACGCATCGAAAGATCTCATTCATCACTCCGAACATACCTATTTCTCTGCAGTATAATGTAAAGAGGATGTTTCACGCTCGTCTTAATCATGACGCATTTTTTAGGCAATTGCACTCATTCGCGGTGCAGCGGCGCAGTTCACAGGTTGCGACTTATCGGCGCGGCGCGTCTTCTTCGCAGTCCAGGCGAGGAAAGACAATCCGGGCAAAAGTCTACTGTCTAAAAGGCGAATCTTCCAAAATGCGCCCAAGTCTTTAATCCCTAGAGGGTAAAAAAGGATTTTCGAGTTTTCTTCTGTCTGTGTGTATGTGTGGTTCGTTTCGAGTCTTGAATAAATATAGTGTTGTTTAATTATGAAAGTGAATAAAATATTAAGCTTGTAATCACTCTCATAAATGTTAAAATTCTTGATGTTTCTGAATAATACAAATGTCCAAACTAATTCTTTTGTGTTCAGCTTTAGAAGTCAGACATGCACCAACTTTTTATGTCTAAAGATTTTTAAATGTCTGATTTAATAATTTTGCAATGTATTTCAAGTACCCAAAACGTCACTTTTTAGTGCGTAATTTATAATTTAGCTTCCTATTTTAGGTGCCTAAGTCATCATTTCTTGTGCCAAAAATTCTGAGGTCTACTCATGACTATTAGTATCTTCCCATAATGTGAACGTGATGTAATGTTGTTGTACAAAATTATATTTATGATACATATGTAAGATTGTTTCAGAAGTAGTAAATATGTTTGAGATTTTTAAGATATCTCGCTCGTATATAATTCATTTATGGAGTGACTGAGTTCAAAGTCAAGTGGCAGTCGGGACTCGTGTGATGTTCTTGTATTATCCGGTGACTGTTGAAAGGGCTTTGAAGACATAATTGACGAGATAACATTTATTAATTTATCGGATAATTTATTACATCACGATTCGCCAAGGGTATCGCTTTGGTTTATACGAGAATGGTTGCGGATGGATTCACTTCTTGGAATTTTATCAAGAATTCGTAGAAAAATGTCTTACATAAAAGTATTATGACACTTCTCATAAATGTGGAAACCTACATTTACAAAATTAAGTCTCCGTCGAATGAGTAATCTAATGATTGTTTCAAGTGTAAAGTTCTTTCAAGTATGCTATCTATTTCATAGTTAGGGCAAATCGAAAACATCAGGTGACAAATTAAATATTTTAAAGATTATTGCTAAAGGATTTTGACATGGCATGCCAGTGTCTCTTATTTACATGCATATCATTCAATGAGTATCGATATTCAAGTTAATATCTAAATTTCGAAATTTCGTGACTAATAATAGCGTTATTTATATGGTGAAAGATGATTGTGCAAAGCCACCCTTCTAAACGAGTTTATTTTTGAAAATAGATTTTACTACATGGGAGTTTTTGTTTTTTTTCTCCCTTTCAAAATTCAAAATTTATTGCTTATTTATTTTTTGAAATAGATTTTACTACATGGGAGTTTTGTTTTTCTCCTTTCAAAATTCAAAATTTAAGTAGTATGTGACTTAGTGTAGGAATCAGAATTTGAAAATGTGCACACAATTCACTTTTCCCCATAGCACGTCATACGCAGTTTTTAACTGTTTTTTGACGTAAAAGAAATAAAGAAAGAAATAAAGAAATAGAGTTAACCCGAAAGTAAGTCAGGCCGTGGCCCTGGTCAGACGTGGCGTGCAATGGACCTGTGGACTGTAGCAACTCCATGCTTGGGTTTGTCGGGAGGCAGACATGAAGTTTGACCGTCTTGTATATTAGTAAGCCCTGAAGAAGGAATTAATTATTCCGAAACGTTGGCAAAACAGTGTGTTTTATTAATTGCCCAAACCCGTGATCCACATCCCACAATTTATTAACTGTCTTGAATTTTATAATGGTTATCTTGCAATGCTTATAAAAGCATAAATGTACAATAAAAGCTTTTAGACCCTGTTAGAGGTATTCATTCCAAGTAGTTCCTAGTTTTAACGTGTTTTCGATTGTACGACATGCAAAAACTCATTTTTCTGAAGATACGTTAATTCCTATTGACGATAATGTTTACGTGCTACGACAATGGATTTCCCGTCTTCCAAAAACTCCCTAACGACGTAAGAAAAGGAAAGCAAAAAGAAGCGGCAGGAAAGTGACGGCACTCGGACGCCGCCGAGCTGCTTCCCCGCGCGCAAAGAGCGTGCACACGTTTCGCCGCGCGGAGCGATCTCTCGCGTCGTGAGTCATGCGCATCTGGCGGGCGGGGGCGCCAGCTGCGCCGTTCGGTCGCGAGCTGAACCAGAGAGTATACTAATAGAGACGGCACTCAATGTTAATCCCAACGCTCTTATTCAAATTTCTAATTTTCATGGAGGGGGAAGCCGCCATCTGGGCCCCGTTTGAGCCAATAGCGTCGAAGGGCGTTCTACCAATGGAGGTGGCGCGTATTGACGACCGGGACATTTAAAATGAAGTTGTTTTCAAAATTGCGTCAAATGAATATATTATTTTATATAAAATACGCTAGCAATTAAGAAAACTAAATATTAGGATTTGGAACCCTAGTCACTGAATGGAATTATTGTCCAGGTAGTCAAAATAAAAAGTTATTTTATAAACACAATATTTATTTCTAAATTATGTAAATAGTCATACACAATATAAACAATAATACAATTTTTTACAAAATAAATGTGAGCAAGTAATCAGACATAAAGATTATTTTACTTTGCATTACTCAAATATTGAAACATGAATTTAGACAATTGTCCAAATATAACTAGTGACCATTACTTCTTTAATATTGCATCATTTTTAAAAATGACATTTCCAGCTATCAACACCTGTCAAATTTCAGCCTATTATCAAAATTACTACTAATTACAATAAAAAATAAATATTATTGATAATTTTTATAAATAAACAGGAAACTTGCATCTGCACAAACAGTCACAAATCTGTCTTTTTTGCTTTCTTCAAAAAGCATATTACACATTAAACTGCATTACAAGAAACATGTTTTACCTCCTACCTAGTACAAGTGATGAACAAGTAAAAAAATTACATGATTCTACTTCAACTTCATTAATCTAGCAGAGTTTTTGGGCTTGGTATGTTTCACTAATATTCCGATATCACAGGCTATATTTGTCCAAAAGCATGGCTAGTTGCTCAATGGATCGTGGATGAAAATCAAAAGGGCGATTTTATATCCAGAATTACTCAACATTTGATACAGATATTGAACAGTTTTCAATTACTAAAAAATATTTTCATGTCTTCCCAATCATGTTATGTGACTAACGACACAATTTCTGCAAAACAATATAACTAAATAAAAGCACTTATCATACTCAGGAGATTATACCCAACAGACATCTCAAGAACCATCGAAATATGTTTAGAAAATAGCTAATGCTTCCTGGTAAAAATACAAACTGTTATACAAAGTTCACAAGACAGATAGTGGGCCAAAAAAACCGAGATAAAATTTACTGCAACAGAAACACCAAATGATTATCACTCAAAAATACAATTTTTTATTCAATTGAATCCCAAAAAACTTCAATTTGGTACATGTCCAAGAAAGTGGTCCTGCAGTTTGGATTTACTAAATTACATATAGTAACTGGAAGTGCTACAGAATAGCTTTTCAAAGTTAAGTTTTCTAATTTCCTTTGAGGGACTAGCTCTATGGTCTTCCTCATCCTCTGCAGCTGGCATCTATCACTTCAAAATACATTTTTTGCCATTTCTCAACTCTTCGATTACCAAATAGTAGAACCGAAATATTATTTTAAGAGTATTAAGAAGGTTAAAACCTTGTCTTAAATAGTTCATTGAAAAATTTGAAGCCATTAAAAAAAAAAAAAGCGTTATGTTACTGTAAATGCAAATTGAAACTCTTTTCTCTGGAATCTATTTGAGTTTTCAAAACTTCATTTGAAGTAATTTGAAGAACTTCCCTCCAAATTCAATAATATATCCATTGAAATGTGCATATTACTGGCATGAGATATTGAAGAAATAAAACATTTGCATTTTTGGGAAAACAAAAGAATAGCAAAATAGACATTACATTATATTATATTAAATAAGTACCATTACCACTATCTGTTGAAATAGTTTAAAGAAAGAAATTGAGCCACCTTTGAGAAAATGGTGTTTGAGCTATTCTGAAAATGAGTAATTTTGAGCTCATTTGAATAAAAAGTGTTGAGTTTTCAAGAAAATTTACTTGACATTATTTAAAGTGCATGTACTCATAAATATAATACTGATCAGAAAAAAAAGTGAGAGCTGTTTTCAGAAAATCTTCTTTGTCATTTTTAAAATTCAAATATTTCACCCACAATTGCACAAAACTACTAATATTTACAAACAATCTTCACACCTTAAATGAAGAACTATTTATGCACATCAAATTTAATTCGAAGGAAAAGTCTCTAACTTCAATATTGTAATTGAAAGAAGTTGACGATAAAACGCACACTTTTAAAATTTCTGAAAAATTTAGAGTTAATCTTGAAAATTGGACCTTTGCCACACTTATAAGTATTTTACTCTGTTCTTACAAGAAATTAAAACAAAAATTTGGTGCCATTTTTGAGAAAATTTAATCATTTCTTACGCTTCATATAAAGTTCCCAAAAACTAAGGAAAAGGGTTTTTAAAATTTCTAACCTTCTACTAGATACATATTGACAGGGGTTTCTTCAATTTGAAAAAATTCTAGCATGGTTTAGGCGCTATGTTTGTTCACATACTACAGACGTTTGCTTCCAGTTGTTGTTCACATCAAGATCCCACAAAACAGATTTTGACTACACCACGTGCTACAGATTTTCTTTTCATTTAGCAACCGAGAACTCAGGAGAAATGTTGTCACTACATGCCGACAGATCCTGCAAATGAAATAAGATGTTTAATTAAATTAACAACGAAAAAGTTTTCTTATTACACCTTCTAGATTGCTAATATAATAATAATAATAGAAACGTACACCTTTGTTGTGGTAGCCTTCATAAATGACCTGAGTGCACCCTCCAGAAACTCAGGACGCACATCACAAAATTATGGCTCCATAGTGCTAGTCTGTCTGCTGCAGTGAACATTTCCAGCGTGAAGTGTCATACCCTACATATCTCAACATTATGAGAATTTCCCAGGGCTAGATGCCAAAGTCAGATCCTCAATTGCCTTTAACCATTTCCCTACACCTGTAATAAAATTAGTAATGTATTATTGAGCTATTATAGTTATATCAAAATCACCTTTAATGTTAATATGCTATTTTAACTTATCAATTACATGATTTTAAAGCAACCAGTGCTTTCATGACTTCAATACATTGGATGTTCATAATAATAGTGTTTTAAATATCCTCCATATAATTACATTATGTAAATTAATTTCAGTATTATTTACATGAAATACATACATCATACATAGTTAATTTACGTCACTAACAGTACATGAAAAAATTGTTATAGAAACCATGCTAAGCATTTCATATCGCTTACCTTTCAGAATCTCTTGAAACTTAAGAATTGCTGTTCCTCCTTCATTTTGGTTGTATCGGCAATTTGGTACCCAACAACGCCTAAATTGGGACATTTCGAGAAACACACAAACGCTAAAACACACAAAAGCTCTGGCAAAACCGTTCAGATGAAACCGTTTCGTTTACACACAAAGCATGTTAATGATTTCTGTCCTGTAGGTTTCCTGTTCTGTCCTGTAGATTTCGCGCCGGCCTTTGGCCTTCGAGCTATTGGCCTTGGAGGGCCGCATTGGCGGAATTCGATTTCGAATTCAAAAGTTTGAAATTCAAATATATTTCAAATAAGAACAGGCCGGGGCCTATCTACTGGCAGAGGACTGAGCTGAACCTCGCGGCGGCCGCCACCGCCACCGCGTCGTAAAAGCCGCGGAGTCAGCGACCGCCTCTGCAATTGCCTGTTGGCTCGCACGCGGAGAACAGATCGCGCTCGGAAACGGACCCCGCGCTGCCGCGAACGCACCGCACAGCACCGCATCTGACGCCACCCGCAAGACAGCTTCGCCAGCGAGTGCATTCCTCACGTGGAGCTCAGAGACGGGCGCCATTAAACAGAAGAATTATGGGCTGCAACCTACGACTGCAAAGGAAAAGAAGAAAGAAAGAAAGAAAGATAGAAAGAAAGGAGGATAGAAAAAAGAAAGATAGAAGGATAGAAAAAGAAAAAAGGATAGAAAAACGAAAGAAGGATTGAAAAAAAGAAAGATAGAAGGATAGAAAAACGAAAGAAGGATAGAAAAAAAGAAAGATAGAAGGATAGAAAAAAAGAAAGAAAGAGGGTTGGAAAAAAGAAACAAAGAAAGAAAGAAAGAAAGATGGATAGAAAGAAAGACACAGATAGACAAACAAAGAAAAACAGGCAGAAAGAATGACAGATAGACACAAAAAGAAAAGGGGCTAAAGAAAAAAAACAGAAAGAGAGAGGGGAGAGAGGAGAGAAAGGGGGCTAGGAAAAGGGAAAGGGAAAAGGGGGAAGAAGAAAAAAAAAGAAGGGAGAATGGGGAGGAACACCAAAAAAACAAACAAGCTAAAAAAAAAAACGAAGATTCAGGTGTGACATTTCCGGGTTTTCCGAATTCCCCCAAAAAACATTTTAAGAAACTTGTCCCAGCACTTGTTGCAGTTAAACCCCGAGATTATTTTATCACAACATCCCTACGGGAAATTTATAAAAGCTTAAATGGGATGATTCTTCTAAATTGGAATCCGGATGCAGGTTTTGCGCTCCCCCTTATGTTCCCCGATTCTCCGTCCCTTTTCTCGAAAGTTGCACAATCTCTGCATCAGCACCGCTGTCTGCTGACTGAAGTACTTTTCCTCGATGTCTGCGCCCTCTTGCTCGTCTGCCAGAGCCAGTTGGCAACACAACAATATTCGCTGGTGGCGAACCCTGGAACTCTTCTTGCGATGCTGCAAGGCTGACGTCCATTCTATTATCAGTAGGGGACGGATTTCAATGAAATGTCATCTTTTTTTAACTTTTGTGAAATGCCGTTTAGTATAGAAATTCATTTTATGGTATGACAAAAGGAAATAACCCATTTTTAAACATTTTTATTTTCTGCAAATAATATTTTCGATATGCAAGAAATGAACTTTACAGAATCCCTAAATACCTTTTTCGTTGCTGAGAAGTTGTAATGTCAGCATTGTGAGTATGTAATCTAAGGTTCCTGTGACGTCTGTCAGAGCATTGGTGATTCATCCGATTTCGGGATAACTAAAGAAGGAGATTTTCTGGTAACGAAAAGACGAATCCAAACGTTTAAAAGCGGGGGTTTTGAACAATAAAAAAAGCCTCGATTACACATCATACCCAAAGAGCTTGGTTGATCATCGACGTTTTGATCTACTTTTTACGTCATTTTCTTTGTTTTAAAATTTAAAAACATTTTAAACATAATTTTGATTTTTTGCGATGTTTTAGGTCATGAAAATCCACCCCCTAATTATCAGTTAACACCAATGCGGCTGGTGTCCGCACAAACTGGAGGTTGCAACTCCACCGAATGACGGAAATGTAATATCTAAACTTCAGAACACTAATATATAATAAAATGTAGCAATTCCTGTAAAACTAAGATTAAGAAAAAAAATCTGTATTGAAATTTACTTACATTTTTTTATGTGCAGTGTTCGTGTCAGGTATATTCACTTTCCGCGCACGTAGGTCTGACTTTCCAGTGTTGAACAAGCACTTTTGTTTGGAGACGTTTTATATCAATAAAATTATTTTATTTTGAAAACTTCACTACCCTGGTATATATTCTCCTATGTCCGTTTCCCCTATTTCTGCTACCACTTGACCATTCATCATATCTTAAACCCAGTTCCCCCCCCCATGAGTCTCCCCATGTAGTCACATGTTAGCATCTCCCTGTTGTCTTACTATGTTCTAGATTAGTTTGTACTGACACTCCAAAGTGAAAAGTTGTCCTAAACGATTAAACGATAGCTTTATAAGTTGTAATTTTCCGCCGTTTATTAAACTAAAAAAGATTTTTTGAATCCTGATCTATAAATATACTACTTTCCGGAAGAGAAGGTTTGTGTCACTTAATCTATTAAATATGTTTAATATTAAATGCATCATTCACATAATGTGATCCTTAATTGAAGAGGAAATGGGTTTTCTCCTTGCACTAAAATTCTGTGAAATGAATTTGAATTGATTTCGTTCTCCGTGATAGTGTCACCCGGAGGCCTTCCTTCCCTTCCTGCCATTGCTTTACACTCCGTTGGCGGCGCATAGCCCCAGAAACCGTCAACTGGAAATGTCGGCGTCTGGTTGATGGTCCGCGAGGTGCGCAGCTGTCGCTCCCGTATCATGAGGTTCCGCCTCACCTCCCCCCGCCTTCCCTCGCCCCGAATTACGGGTTTTTCTTGCAGACGCGCCCAGCCAGAACGGTTTGAAGATTCTAGATTTTGCATCTTTTTAGACAAACTCTCTTTTGTTCCCCATTGTTCTCTCCCTCTCTCCCCTCTCTCTCTCTCTCTGTCTCTGTCTCTCTCTGTCTCTCTCTAATCGTTCAGGAACATTTTATAGGGTCACTGGCTTTTCTCTTATTTATAACTCATATTTTGCTTTTTAAATATTTCCCCTTCCTATTAATTTAAAAGGTGACAGACGTGCATGTATATATATATATATATATATATATATATATATATATATATATATATATAAAATTTCCTTTTAATCGTTGAATTTAATATATATTATAGAAACAAAAACAGCTATTTTTTTATATTGTACATATTATTAATACCTTACTACTAATGATTTATCAATTGATGGAATTTGAATGAATTCGTATATATACTTACTTACAACACTTCGAAGACCAAATGCGTCTTGGATTGTATTTGAAGATTAAGATTGACAATGATTGGCAGTTGGCAGGGAGCACGAAGGAAGTGATGTTCGGAACCCACGCAGAAAACATCAAAACAGAAACGTGTCGGCCCACCAGAAGGTATAGGTATTCCCGTTAGCCCAAAAAATTAATTTTCCCCTTTTAAAAATGTTTTATTGCGAAAGAATCCGTTAAATTTCCGATTCTTCGAAATTTATAACTGGGTTCTTAAAAAAAGGGAAATTTCCGGGGAAATTTTAAAAAGTTCTTTTAATCGGAGGTGGATATCTTTTTACAGTCGTGTGGGTAAAAGGGACCGGGCCCCCCCCTGAGACGTCTTGGGGGGGGGGCGAAACAAATCACCAGATGGTCGACTAGTGTATAGAGTCCCAGGTGGACAAAAAATAAAAATAGGGGAGGGTTAAGATCGTTTATGGATTGGATTAAAATTAAAAAACTCGGGGGAAATCACTTTTCACATTAGAATATTTCAAAAAAAATTTCGCTAACTACATACGAAACAGAAAAAATCAAATACAGAATATTTGACTGAAAAAAAAAAACTAATAACACAATACCAAAATTTCTTTTATCACAACCCAATTTTTAAAAAACACTTTCAGAAATTGAAAAAATGTTAAAAAATTATTTTAAAAATTTTAAAAAAACAATTGAAAAACAAAATTAATCTTTTCCTAAAATTATTTTAAAAAAAAGGGGAAACTTTTTCTTCTTAAAAACAAAAATTATATTTTTATAAATTTTTACTTTACAAAACTCTTAATCACTATATTTCAATATTTGATCTTGAAATCCTTTTGAAAGAAAAAATTGATTCTGTTCTCACTATTAGAAGTCGGGAAAAAAATGTACTTTTTCTTTCTTATCTTTTAAGCGTGGGAAATCTTTTCCCCCCTTTTTTTTTTTTTACGGGTGAAAAGAAAGTTTTTATTAAACTGAAACCTCCTATCCTTTCAAACATTTTATTTGGAACGACCTTCTGTTCTCGGCCGCGTAGAGCAGTCCACTTTGCCCTTTACCCTTTTACCGAGCTGCTTCGGCCTTAAGGTCGTGGCCTCGGGGTTGGGAAAGCCCTTGCTCCTCGAAATCGCCTTCTTCTTCCTTCAAATTTTTATGTTGTTCCCCATAGAATTTTCTTTATTTTCGATTACAGTTAAAACCCAAATGGGTATTCCAGAGTGAAAATGAATCAGAGATCACCCTTTTATGAGCACCAACTTCAAAAAGATTTAAAATAAAAAAGCATTTAAAAAAAAAAAATGGAAAAGAAAAATCGCTTTTTACTGCCATCTATTCAAAAATCCCCTTAATTCTTCCCTTATAAATTCATAACGTTTCTTATTACCTTTCTTCTAAGATTATGTTTAAATCAATTTATAATAGAATAATTACCTCTTCTGGGCTTCTAGAAGAGTTTTCCCCAGAAAAAAAAAGTTGCAAATCTGAAGTCCGCTGCAATGTCACTTCCTGGCGTACCGTTTTCCATACGTCCCCCAGTTCAGCTGCTACCTTCAGAAAGAACTTTTCTTTCATCCGACCTCCAGGTCTCGCCCTTGGTATAAGGTGGCGGTCTCTCTTGTTCTAAATTCTAATTATCATTCCAAATATCCATCCGCGTTGGCGCGCGTTCAAAATATTCTTTTCCCTCGCTTTCTTAGGGCGGTATGTGACACGTTTTCGGAATCTAAGAAAACGGGCGGTCACAATCTATAGGCGGCAGTCCTGGCGTTGTACCGGGGTCACATGCCGGCCGTGTTGTCTTGTACGTAGGGTTGCCAACTGTCCTTCATTTGGGAGGGCAGTCCTCTGTTGACGTCTTCTCGTCCTCCTTCGTATTTTCAATATCCTCCTTTTAGTAATTTTTTAACATTTATTGTCATCTATCTTATCTTTTACGTTGTATCGTTTATTGTTTAATTGAGAATAGAAAACATGGATATCTTTTTTCTGAACGCTGAGACACGCATGTATGAAGTGTCTGTCTATTCTGTATTTTGTGAACGAATCATTTCTCTTGAATCGAAAATAAAGAGAAGAAGTTGCGAAAATAAAGAGAAGAGCTGAAGTTAGTCTAAATTAATATTTATAAAAAGAAATGTGTTGATGCGGTTTTCTTCTTGTTTTTTCCTTTTTCCCCCTTTTTTCATTTTTCCCATTTTTCCTTTTTTTCTTTTCCACCCTTTTTTCTTTTTTCTTTTTCTTCGTTTTCATTTTTGCTTATCGAGTGTCCTCCCTTTTACGCGAACATAGTTGGTAACCCTACTTGTCCGACTCTTTCGCCCAGTCGGATGGACCGCGTTCCGAACAGTGGCAGTGCGCGTCGCGTGGCGTCGCGGCTGCGCTGGAGCGGCGTGCAGGCGGCGGCCGTCGCCGTGTGGCCCGCGGCGCGCGCACTCGCTCTGCCGCGCGTCCGGCCAGGCGCTAGTTCGGTGCTCACTCCACAGATGGAGCTCCGCTGCGCTCGCGCTGCCGCACCGCGCCGCACCGGCGCGCCGGAGTAATTAGACGGCCGACCCCGCCCACTCATCTACCCATCCAACATCCCACGCTGCGTGCGCCCTGGGTTGGCTCCACCACCTCCTCCCCCCCCGCCTCACCAAATGCTCGGATGGTCCCCCCCCCCGTCTCAGCCCCGCAATCTTAACTGTCGCGGTCATGGTGCAGTTTCTACCCTTCTTCTGCTACCCTCTGCACTGTGCTGGAATGTTGGGAAGTTATTTCGGGTTCAGAGGCCATGGAGTGAATAGATAAGGACAATATTATATTTTTAAATCACTTGCTATAAAGACATTGGTGAATAGAGGTAAAACTTTCGTCTTTTTACCTGTTGAGCAGAAGTAAAAGCGTAACTGCACCATCTTGAATCGCAAATTTCTTCGGTTTAAGTACGAAATTTGCATGTTTTTATTCTCACGTTTTTCAATTTTGTACATTTTGTGAAGTATTGAACTATAGTTCGTACATGGGTACATCCAGAGAATGTCTTTAAGGCTATACGAAAGATATTTTCTGGTACATTCTGTTTTATTTTTATCTCCTTCTTTCTGTCGTACGTCTGATTTTATTGCATTTTCGAATGGTGAGCGGCATCAAATTTACATATGTGATTGCATAGTTCCAGTGGGCAAGTGGCAGTGCACTTCTTAAGTGCCTTCCATTTAACGTTCGACGTGCCTTGCTCGCTTATTACGCACTAATGGCACTTCCACTCTCAGAGCAGCATGACTGTAAGCTTGAAATGACCAACAACCTTGGAAGTGCTCTTGAATGTCACAGGATAGGTGAAGGATCGCGTTATATATTCAGGTGACGATGTTTCAACTGTTAGGGTAAAGAACACGGACCTTCAGACTATCGTATAGGCTTCTAGTATTTCGAAACATCTTCATGCTAAAGTTGTATTTGAAGTCGATGACTTTTTTATAACACGTAGTTAGAGCTTTTGCTTGAGTCGCTTCGTAATTATTTTTGTCATTATTTATTTATCTTTTATTGTTCTCGTTATTCATAGAGACGGTCCATGTTGCGCCGTCGATTCGTGAATCAAGAACCTAATTCTGGAACATAAGTATTATTACCTGCCAATTTCGAGAAAATTATATAATGTTATGACGTTATATTCTCAAAGAAGCTAGATAAAGTTAAAAAAATATGGATAAATATTTGAGCATGACATTCAGCAAATGACATTCAAAAGCAAATCATCTACGTCAATAATAAATTATTTTAAAAAAGCCAGTGTTTTTAAAATTCTTTTAGTAACTTTTAACATTTTCATGTAATATGTTCGTGCGAGGATTTAAATTTATTATAGTCATGTATATTAATTGATAATTAAGATACAGACCGAAGTCAAAAATTAGAATTAATCCCATTTTTTGTTATTATGTTTATTCAAGCACAAAACATCAAAGTTAAAAAGCATTGGTTTCAATGAATCGATGTTAAAAATAGATCTTCACTCTCATGGATGAGACTTGCAACCTGCTCCGTCTTCACTTGCGCCACCTTTCCCTTGGGTGTCCTAATTCTCGTTTTCGAATAGGTTTTTAGTTGAGAACTGATTTTACTGTTCTTTTCTTATCCAGTCTTTCTACATGTTATTATGTTGTACCCACCTTTGCTTAATTTCTTGGATGCGCCTATTCCTAGAGTAGATGATTAGATCAGGTCTTATTTTCGTAATCGTTTCTTGTCTGATCCAATATTGAACAACGTTTCACTTATCTGAAAATCTTCATTTCGACGTCGCATCCCTAATGATTGGGAGCCCGTTGCTGCCGCGAGAGGCGGGCGAGGGTGGGCGTTTGGGGTTGCCCTGCGGAGGTCTATTTCCGCTCGAAGGCGCTACCGGGAGCGGTAGCTCAGTGCATCAACTGATGTCACTGCAGCGCCTCTGACCGGGAGGTCCTAGTTTCCACTCCCCACGGCGGCAGGATTATCGACACTAACGTTTCAGCTAGGTCGAATTCAGTCGCTGTCTGGAGGAGAATTCTAGCGGCCGGTTGCTCTGATCAGTAATTTTCCGTGGTTTCTCCGATCAACACCAGGCGAATGTCGGAGCAGTACCCTAACAAACGGGCCACGGACCGCGCGCGATCTTTCCTTCCTCTTCCTTGTCCTATCCTCTCCCCTTACACACACACTTACACTAACATGCACTACACTACCACATATTCCGGGAGACCGGTGGGGAGCTTAGAGCTTGTCCCGGCTGGAGCGGCGCCCGCTGGTGGGAGAGTCCTGGTTAGGGAAACCCGCTAGTTGACGGTAGGTCGGCGCCGGATCTCGCCATCCAGCGGGGAAGATCTCCACCATATCTCGAGAAAAGCATGCACTACACTTACGGGACAAATGACCGACGCAGTTGACGCGCCCGGAAACACGAAAAAAGCAACCAACCAATCGAAGGCGCTTGTCCCGCAGCCCTCGCCCTGAGGCAGAGACTACGTGGGCGTCCGCCCGCGCCCTTCCAAAGGCACTGGAACCAGCTGTGTGCTGTTATATTTGGGTTTGAAATCTTAATTACTAAATGAAATGTAAATAATTTTATAAATAAAATTTCATGTGAAGTTAGTATCAATCAATTCCTCGTGGATGCATTTTAAACAACGAGCAATCATTGAAACATATTTGTATCTATTTTAGTGCGCAAGTTTAAACATTTTCTAAAAGTACTTTATCACATTACTTTAATGACTACAATAATGATTGGGATAGCGGGGTTAGAATTTGTCCCATCTTGCCCGACGACCCGGAAAAGATTAGCTAATCCACTACTATACTTGGGTTTTCGTAACGTGGCGGATGACAGTAGGACATTTTTACACCTCCTGCCGTATAAAGTGAATCTTTATAATAGTGATAACCACATGTTTGGGGCCATGAACACCGTTGTGAAGGACGTTTGCGAATTAATAAAAAAAGGCTGGAGGTGTAAAAATGACCTAATGTCATCCGCCACGTTACGAAAACCCAAGTATAGTAGTGGATTAGTTACTTATTGCCTGGTATATATCGGCTCGCTAGAGATCTGCTAAGGTAATGATGGCACCAATTAAGCGAAAACGATTATTAATCGATTAATGGCATGCAAAAATCATTATTTGAATGATATGTTTTGTTTTGTTCCAGTTAATCGATTACAATTAAATTGAAACAAAAAATAATCGGTTCATTTTCTTAAAAATTTAATCTTGATAAATTATTTAATTTCTTGACTCCATCTTTTTTTCAGTACTTACGATGTCTTAGATTTCCTTTTTACGATGATTTCAACGAAGTCGAGTTATTTCACTGTAAATGTATGTTGCTGTATGATGTACGCCATGTTTTGATTAAGTATAAAGAAAATCATAGTTACTGCGCAAAGGGTCCCACATATACCGCCACAATTACATTCTTTCCGCTAGTAGTCCATTTGTTCGCATAGAAGCAAAAAACATGTCAATAAAAAGACACTCTATAACAAGTTGAAAGAGAGAAGGAATATAGCCGAGCCTACACGTCAGTAATGGTATCCGGACATCTGTTCAGGAATTTCAATTGAGGAATCGGTACGGCCGAGATACAATGTACACATGTAGTGAGCTGTACACGAACTAAATACTATCAGGATACTATTTTTTCAGTCGTCGGAACGGGTTCTGCAAAGCGCTTCGGAAAATTGTTACTAAAGTATTAATTTCCATATTGAATAGGGTAATACCAAACATTAATGTCTCGTACTGTATGATATGCATACGTATGAAGTAAATGCAAGATATCAAAATGATGTGAAGAAAGACAGCAATAATAATGATGAGTGTATGCAAGTTTAGCGCTCTTCAGTTAAAAGAAATAACTTCTGGAATCGAAAACGCCTTCTTTTGCTTTGTTGCTTATTTTCTGAAACGACACCTGTGGGATTATCATGGCAGAAAAGCGAATAATAAGTATTATTTCAACGTTGTGAGGGTGTGCAATATTTATTTTATAGTGTATAAAATGTGTATTTTTTAAGCAAAAATTATATTCACCAAATCGTTGGCGAAGAAAGCCTTTTAGTTTTTTTCTACGGGGGCCCCGTAAGTCCTTCAGGCACGAGGATTGCGTTCAGTGGTACCAATGTGTACGGTCACCAAAAATGCGCTAGACATGTTGGATACAACTATAATTAATGCAGCATCTCTTATTTATTTGTATTGTACCATTTTTCATAAATTGTTTTTTAGAGAATGACCTTTTATTCTTCAAAAAGTGTCTTCTGTGACGTCGTGGAATACACAATAACACAGACACGAGCTTCAATGATAAATATGTATAGGTTTATTCACAGTATGTACAATAAATATTTAAGTTACTCTTAGCTCTTGGTAGACGTTTCTCCTGATCGCAGGAGCGATCCTTAAAATGTAATCTGACTCGTGGCCCGCGCCATCCTCAGCGAACCTTATGCACACAGCACGTGGCTCCAGCGACTTAGGTCACCCGTGGAAATATCCACCCGGTGTCCCAACACATGGGTTGCCGTACGAGCCTCGCTCGGCTCCGCACCGCCCTGGGCGCAAGTTTTGTGCGTTCGCACTCTGCTCGACAAACCCCATCCCCGCGCTCTGCGTTCGCTCTATATAGCTCCCACCCACGTGACCTGAAACGTCACTGGGTTTTTACACGGCCCGCCCTAGTCGCGTTGCCAGGCATTTTGGGCATCCATTGCCCTGGATTCTAAGAATACGTGCACGCGGCACGCGGCAAATGCGCTGTCCCGCATTGTGGGCATCCCTTTCCCTAGCTCTCGGAATTCTCCAATACCGCATTGTTCTCACATCCTGCCTGGCTCTTACGTCTAATCCTTTGGCGCAGCGACATTGTGAGTGGAGCGTACAATACGTTACACTTCACCGCGTTTGACTTTTCAACTGTTTTGAACTCACTTAATGTTAATGCCGTATTTTTCGGTTGAACCCCTAATCAATGTGTATCAATCTGTGAATTTCCAATTTCGCACAATTCACTTGTGCCGCAGTCAGTTTGTTTCAGTCCTCTACAGAAAATGGCGGAGAGTGCAGAGCGAGAGCAAGGAAATACCGTTCGCTTTTAATTAACTTCTCATCTGACTCCATTTCACAGTGCATCGTCTCCCTACCAGAGAATTTTTCAAATCAGTATTCTGGATGATTTGTATATGTGTATACTTTTAATAGCAGTTTATGTTTCGGTTGGTAATCTATAATTTAAATTGCAGTAGCGGCAGGAAAAAGTAAGCCGTGGGATAATTTTGCCAAACTTACGATTGATTTAATGTAGTTTAAGCACTGAGGAAAGCAGGTCATATCAGGAAAAAGGTGTCAAATATGTTTCAACATTGAAAAATTAAACATCCACCGATAATGGATGTAGAAGGCCATCCGGACAATCTACCATGTTTATACTCGTTTTCATTATCTTTTAAATTATGCCAAAAGAGTACATATGTTTATGCCATTATTTATTCCAATTAATCGATTAGTTGTTACTTTTCAACCAATTAATCAATTAATTGAAATTGGTTATTTTTTCGATTAAAATTAATCGGTTACAATTAATTGAAAGGGGTTTAACATCACTACCGCTAAGTGATTGGAACCTCGCAGCTTTCAGGAGCTTAAACAGCCCGCATTTTACCATAGTCGCACAACACGAATTCTGGCTCTGCCTGACGTCACGGACTTTCCAGTTCAAAATAGTGCATATCAGACCCCACTTCACCCCAGACACTTTCCCAACCCATACACTCTCTGCTCCGGACGTAGGCGCGCGTGATAAGATAAATCAAAGTCGATCTCTGATTGTTATGCGTTCCACAGTGTTTTGTTCAGCGAATCAAATTGTTTGTTTGTTGTTCAATTGTTTCATTTATGAAACATACTGGGTTGCGGCACAGCAGCACTTATGGACCAGCCGCCACCGGCTCTGGGTGTCCATTCACAGAGGGAGAGGGCTGCAGACGGAAGCACTGACGGGGAGGCGAGGCGATGCGGAGTAATGGACGAAACGAGAATGGCTGAAGTGCCACTACTAGGGGAGCATGGAGTGAGGGTGGTAGGAGCCGCGGACAGGGGAATGTTAATGGAGCGGGGGCGGTGATAGATGAGAGAAAACTAGTTAAGTGATGAAGAGAGGGTAGTGGAAGATAAGGGAAGTGTCTGTAGCGTGGTGATGTAACATGATTAGGTGCACGATGATCCTGGACAAAGATTGCAGAGAGCGGCGCGCAGGCAGGAATCGGCCGCAGAGTGCGAATATAGGTCGCGCTGCCGCCGGGTCATTTGGGGAATGGATGCGGGGGCGTTGGAAGGAAACAGCCATGACTCGCGAACGGGTGCGGGGCGCAGCGGGGCGGGCGGCGGGGCGAGGCAGGCGGGCGGGCGGGGCGGGGCGGGGCAACACCGCGGTGACATCTCACCGGACCAGGCCCACCGCGGCCGCCGCCCGAGTCAACAGCGGCAGTATTTGCCCATTAGGAGCTCGTGACGTCACCTCCGGCGCGCCCTGCGCTCCTCTGTTCGGCCCTGTCTCTGCCTGCCACCCCCTTATCGGCGCGCGCGCCGCTCCTTACCTGCAGTCCACCGCTTCGACGATCGACTCCCGGGGAACCCGTCATCAGCGCCGGCGCTATACTGCGCTTTTTACATTGCTGCCTGTGACGTTTCATCAGCTGTTACGGTGCCATCCAATCCAACCTTATTCGTCACTACAGTGACGTCACTATGCTAGCGTTCAACCTTCCGATTGGATGTCTTCTTAGCAGTGTGTTTACTTCACAGGCAGCTATGTAACAACCGCAGTATAGACATGGGCAACACACTTCAAATCCCCGTAAAGTACAAGCAGGCCTACTGCAAGGCTCCCCAGTTTCACCAACACTAGTTAACAGTTACTTGTCAGATATACCGACCACAAAACAGACTCATATTGCACAATTTGCTGATGGAAGTAATTTACAAATCCAGCCGATCAATTAAAACCATAAGTTAAAAAATACAACAGCATCTAGACAGAATTGACAACCGGTCAACGATTTGGAAAATTACAACTAAAACGTAACGAGAAAAATGCAAAATAGTTTGATTAAAATCTCTAATAAACACCAAACGCTGCCTATCAATAGACAATGCCATCGCATTATTCAAATTAATGATCAGGCCCTTAAGGTTATACGCATGCACCATCTGGACTAACGCATCAGCTACGACCATAAATAAACTGTAAATAATACAAAATAGATTTCTCTGATTAGCAAATCACGCTCCGTGGTTTATATCCAACAAACAAGTATGCTAAGAACTGAACATCCATCACTAAACACATAGTCCATCTCTCCAATTACTTTTACTCAAATATAAGCTCAATACTACACGCCATCTACAGCAAACTCGCCTCAACACACAGTACTCCAACACGAATAAAAAACCGATACCCTTTTAACGCCTTCCTAAACATATTCTCGGACAATTGCTAACAGTAGGTGCAGATTGTACCTTCCTAACCCTCCCTGTAGTTAGTTAATTTTTTAGATTAGGAAATAAGAATAGTTGTAAGCCATTCAATACATATGAAAAGTGAATGTAAACCGAACTATGTACTCCGGAATGAAAAATAAATGTGTATATAAAAAAGGACTGACAGGGCGATCGCACAGGGCCCGCAAGTCAAGGGGCCCGATGGGATGAGACTGATGGACAAAATTAGTAAACAATTGAAAAAAGAAATCGAGAAAATCGTTATCCGAATTTTATAAGTCGCGGTAGAGTAGTCTGATATTCCATGAAATTTTCAATTTTTTTTTATAGTTAAGAATAGCCAATAATTATAAAGTAAGTCTCTATGAAGTGAATCAAATGATGCTAAGATTAAAATATGTTCTAATGAAATTCATATTTATTATTTCATGTATTTATCGACAAATGATTGTATTAAACCCTAACTAAACACAACAAAATGTTTAGCGTTTTGTGCTCACCGTGCAATTGTATTATTTGATCACTAAATACTTTTACGTAAAACTATTACTATTGAAATTTTTTTTTCAAAATATTTTTCTGATTTAAACGTAATTTTTGTTATTTGGTGGCGGGGGTGTGGGGCTTCGTTTCATCATTGTCCCAAACGTACCTGGCTCCGGCACTGCCCGTCATTATCCTCACTTCGAGTGATAGAACACTGTGCACCCAGCCTCTTGGGTTGCATTAAAATATATAATCCAAGAATCACTTCAAAATTTTGTTTAAAACAAAAGTTTCTAGTGTCCTTAAATGGTTCCTATGTCACTTTCCGTTTTCTTTATGCCATTTCCCGTGTTTTAATTGTGAAAATACAAGAATGTTTTAAAAAAATGTGTGTGTGTGTGTGTGTGTGTGTGTGTGTGTGTGTGTGTGTGTGTATTTTGAAAACCACGAACACTTAGTTATTGAAGACCTATTTATATTTAAGTGGAAACAGAAATAATTATTTATCTTTGCTGAATTATCAGAAATAGAGTAGAATGAGGTGCCCGCGACAAGTTTTGTAACTGATGAATCAATTATTCTTAAATCGAAGAGTTAATTCCATGGAAGCAATGGGAAATTACATAAAATTGCAGAACATTATTAATCTATTTTCATGCAGGATTTTCTTTTAACACGAATTAACCCGATACCCCTTATTCGCCGTTGTCTGCTATTCTTATTTGATTACTCTGTCTGAACTGTATTGTTTCGTGGTTATTGATCATCCTGCACGCACTGGTTTGCGTAAACTGTTCTCTAGAAGGCGTACATCATTACTACAAAGTTGGCTGACGTGCGTTGTTGTTTTGTTGCAGGGAGTGCTGGTGCAGGAAGTGGACGAGGGGCAGCCATGCCTCACCTGCCACGAAAAATGCCCCGGCTTCACGCCGCATATGTGGCGGTGAGTATTTATCAACTTCAGTTAATTCAGTAAACTCCTGACGTGCTTTTGTAAATTTTTATTAAATGGTTTGGAATAATTTTTGCAATAATTAAAAATATCTGTATACACTTTTTCTGCCTCACAAGATGTTCTTCGAATGACGATTTCCAGAATACTAATTGCCTACAGAACTCTTGAAACGATTGAGGTTCTTGGAAGGCATGATTTAAATACCAACTGTTTTACTTTAGCTATTATATTATCAACTAGCGAAAGCCGGGAGACATAGTTCTGCCCTTCATCCCCTCTTCCTTTCTCCTCTTCTTCTCTGCTCTCTCTTCTCTCTCTGCTCTCTTCTCCTTCTCTTCTTCTCTCTCTTTTCTCTCTCTCTCTCCTCTCATTGTCCCTTTCATCCATATTTAGTTGCAGTTTCTGAGCAGGCGAGGTAATATCGATAAGCGCCAGACCAGCAAAAATGTAATAGATCGTTCAAGATCTCATCCTGTAGATTACGATGTGAAAAATATTTCTAACTGACCTTTGGCCTCAATATTTTAGTTTTTGATGCCCTAGAACGCTTCGTTTGGAAGTTATTTAACGATATAGATTCACAAATCCTGCCGAGTGTGTTGCGGGTTGCATTGAACATGATAATTTAGTTTTGTTCTGCAGCTCCATCTAGTGATTTTTTCCGATTGTTTAATAGTTATTCTACTATTCGGAGCGGAGAGTAATCCAACAAATCAGAGATAATTAAAAATTGTCCAGCCATTCTTGAGCATTGAAAGCCGCTCTTGAGTTATTGGTCATTGAAATCTACGAGTTAATGAAGACCGCTATCTGAAGATTGGTAGACTTTATTTAACACGTGATAAAAATAGTAAGGCATGTTTAACCTGGATTGTGATGTTATACAAATTGCAGAAAGTATTGAGAAAAGTTTCCATTTCGCGTGGATACACCATGGTTAACATATTTCCCATTGCCCTTCAGATGCTTGAGAGCGCACGGCGACGTCTACATTCAAAAGTATGCATAACGTAATTTCTTTTTAACTCTAAATATCTCAAAATAGCGGAGTTGTGAATGTAAGTAGTCGCTTTTGTTATTGAGATACGTCTGCGACGATTACTAGCCATCATTAATTCTCATCTAATGTTGCACCTTCAATCTCTTTGTTCAATTTTGCCTAAGTGAAAGACGTGATCCAGTTTGAAAAAAGTATTGAAAAAATTTTGATGTTCTTAAATGCAAGGAACTCGTAAATCCAATTATATATTTATGATAAAATGACGCAACTATTGTTTTACAATTTTACCACCAGAGGGTAAAAGTTTCCTTTTACCCTGTTACCCTAAGTTCACAATTTTATTGTTTCGAAAACTAATTTAAGTTTAATTTTTATTTAGATGTGTTGCAAGTCCATCAACAAAGCCATTTGTAAATTATGTGGAGTAATACTGATTCATTACCTCATTTTTAAGTTATTCTCCACTTTCATGTTGATTCTCTCACTACCAGATCATCTCATTCTTAAATTAGCTATTTTGCAGAACTTCAGCATTTGTGACCACCAGAACCAAATACTTTCATGGGACAAGTTTTTCGCAAAACAGTGTGTTTTTATACTTGAAAATATTTCGTACTTTTAATTTCCTCGTATTTTCTCAGAAAGCCGAGATATTCTTACTCATCGTATTTAGAAAATTACCTCGAATACTTTATTCTGAAGCTAACTTAATTTAAATATTATTTAAATATTTATTTCATTAAATCTTATCAGTTATAGCACATTCATTGTTCAGTTGAATGTTCACAATAGATACAATAGCGACGAGTCTCATCAAACATTTATAACACCCTTCTGAAAGGCTTCCTTTCGCGCTTTGCGGGTAGCCGTAACAGCGAGGCAGCAGTGTTGCGATCGCTAGCCGTGTTGTTGGCGGCGCGCGGTGTGCGTGTCCTTTGTTGGGCGCGAGAGCGCGTGCGGGAGCAGATGCGCGGACGCGTGTTGAGATGGCGAATGAACGGCGCGCCTCTCTCGCTCGCCCCGTGCGTGGCAATTCGCGCGGACCCAAGAAGGACGCGCTTGTCTGCCGTAACGCCGCCCGTCGTAACGTCGTAAACGCCTCCGCCGCACGCATTGTCAGGGTTTCAACCGGCGATTCGCGCAAGGTGACTCATTGCCTCGGGAGGGGTTTGTTAGCGCCACCGCTGCTGATTTGTTAGTTCTAAGCTACGTGATGCGATAGAGCCCTTGCTTTAAGGGGGAAGGTATAACTTACGGCAGATACATTTTTATTATTTTCCCACTTTCTTCTTCATTAAAACCATACTCCACAGCAGAGAAAATGAACTGACACACAGAAATATATTTCTTTTGCAAGAACAAAATTTCTTTTAACTTCTAAATTTTTTAATAAAAAATTCAACCAGTTTTTCATGCACCGTCGTAGTGTTTCCCTAATAACTCAAATAATTTTGAAGATATTTACAAATTTCTTTTTTTTTTTAATTAAAAGTGGAAAAATAATATTTTTAATTTGGATTTAAAATTAATATATTGATTATTAATAGTTTTTTCAGTTTTATAATTTTTTATCACAAAAACTATTGATGTGAAGTGTATGATTTTGCATGGTTTTGTAGATAATACGTGCTTCAAAGCATCCTAAAAAGTTACTAGCTCTAAAATTATTAGGTTTTGAGTTATAAGGGAAACGGATCTTAAAAAGGGTAATGCTGGAAAACAAGGAACGCAGTTAAATTGGTGAGTTTTGCTTACCTTACTACTCTAATAGATGCATGATGCAGCGACATACCTTTTAAATCATAACAAAAAACTATTGCAGATATTGAATTTTTTTCACCAAAATATTCCTGAATAATTAATGCATCAGAAAAAAAAAACGTTTTCAAAAATCGAATTTTTGAAGGTGTATCTTCTCCCTTAAGATCATATGTATATTTTTATATCTATAAGGATAATACTTTTATGTAGACGTGATAAAAATTTCCAAATCGTCTCACGCAACACTATACTTTTCAGCATGAGCACCACATAATGATACGCAACATTTTCACTAAAATCGAGATATTAACAATAAACGGAATTTACAAGAAAATTTACAATAAACGGAAGATGTAGTGTGCCTTTTTTTTCTAGATAGAACAGGACATCATCCCACCATCACCTATCCTCCAACCTTTTCCCTTTTTCATTCTTAGGACGGAGTAAGGGGCTGAATAGAAAGGGTAGGCTTTCTTAAAAAGGTAGTAATGAAAACACAACAATATCTCAAGGCTTGAATTAACCTGGAGTGTCATCGTAAACGGAAAAATATATTTAAGGTGTATTTAAGGAAATAATTTATTATTTAGTATAGAAAATGTAAAGCTAAGAGAATACTGATATTGAAATATCACATTTATTTATCTTGGAGTAAAAAATTAAGTGAAGAATTTGTGCAATACATGGTCAACTTTTACTTGAATCATTTACTAAATACTAGAATATCAAATTGAATGAAGTGAAGTGACCATATCACTCCCTCCCTCAAAGTGACCGTATCTCCTTCCCCCTCCCAATAAGGGTGTTTAAAGGGAGATTATTTTTAAAGAGAGTAAGAACGACTACCATGCAAGTCATAACGCCAACTGGGACTTCCATTCCCGAGCATAATACTAACGATGTGAATCTCTCAGATGTTTTTTTAATTAGTTTATTTTCTCTTGACTTAATGTCAAACGGTGTAATCCGACGTTTCCCGGTTTTTAACACAATTTTTTAGACAAAAAAATATGAATTCCATATAACAATGTAAAGCAATGGTATCTCTACAGGAAAGCATCGGTTAGGCCGTCCAAAGTTATGTCTGTTCCAGTCATGTTTTTTATCAAACGAATTCTATGAAATGCACTTAAAACGTTTTGTAAGACGTTTCATAAAACAAGTCTATTGCGCACGGTCAATTTATTCATAAAATTGTTTGGCCTGCCATCTGTGGGGAATATTGTGTGCTAACGAACATTATATGCTCAATGTGTAGAAGAGAATATGTGATCACTCTATTCCGTTTCTATGCATGTCGGCCAAGAATGAACTTGCGGCGAAAGCGTGAAACAGCAGCGCTTCGGGGTTTTGATACAATAGTTACAATGCGTTTTAGTGCTGTGAAAAATTTAAGCAGTTTAAAGCATATTTTATAGTTTAATTTTTCTGGCGGTGATATTGTTTATTTAATGGTGTGGTGTGTAGAAATAATGAATGCGTGAGCACTTGGTATTAAAATTTATGAGTACTTTTTCGTGAAATCAAATGTGAAACCGAATATTCTTGAAGCTTTTTATTTTGTTGTATATTTACAGTGACAAAAGTAAAATTAGGTATGCGAAATTGTTTTGACCCTGGCTGTACGACAAACTAAGCGAAGTCTAAGGCAAAAGTTCTGATTGAAATGATAATAGTTGAAATGAGCTGTATGCAAAATAGTTGGGTTAACTTGTTATGGCAGTCAAACTAATAAAAACTTCGGAATTACTCTTGAAAATACCATCTGAACATATCAAATGTAATTTTTGTAGGAAGATCCACACTTGATGGTCCCTCGTCTGTGTTTCATAATTTGAACTGCCAAAATAACACTTTGTAATAACAATGCGGTAAAGCATGAGATAATATCTATTGTCTCACAAGTACGTAGTAAAGACAAAGTATTGTAATGCTGCAGCTGGAATCGGCGATTTTTCCGCAGAAAAATTCATATTTCCGGGCCCTTCTGACGAAAAAGTGGGTAACTCTTGCTCCTATACGTAGTAAATAACTTCCTCTGACACGCTGTATAATCAGAATGCACGTTATATGGTTCCTTGATACCGAAAAATCGACTGATGGTGAAACGTCCGTCCGTCCATTCGTCCATCCGTCTGGGATCAACGCTGGTGCCTAAATTGTTCAGACGATTATCTCCAAAATTGGTATTTCCCGATAGATGTAAACGAACTCGAGGCCCTACGACTTTGAAACTGATATTTTACGGTGAATACTGTACATAAAATCACAACAGCATTTTCAAAATTTTCTCAAAATTGGCCCCAAATGTTTTTATTAAAATTTATTCTTGGACAGCGTAAAGGACACTTAAAGTATGTCGCGGTTATAATTTTCATTGAACTTTCTAATTTTCAAAAATAGCAAAAGTTAGAAATAATGCGAGAAAGTTGTTCTTGAAGAAGAAATTTATTCTTGGACAGCGTAAAGGACACTTAAAGTATGTCGCAGTTCTAATTTTCATTGAACTTTCTAATTTTCAAAAATAGCAAAAGTTAGGAATAATGCGAGAAAGTTGTGCTTTTGTAGCACGACTAGTTTTTACGTATGAAGACCCTGACTATGGATAGTCTGACATATTATACTAAATGTAAGGTTAATTTATCAGAATGGTATTATATTGAATTCCAAAATAAAAATAATTCCTTTCAAATAAACGTTTTAAGGTCTAGTGCACGCGGTGGGTAATACCCACTGGGTATACGACCGGCGGCGGTCAGATTGACTGCTGAAGAAAGGCATATTCATTCACCCGATGAAAGAAAATATTGTAAGCAGATGTAGAAAGTTTTCGATTGAAGATGAAGAAAATGAATTTAAAATATTTCTTCTACCGCGCCATTGTTGATGGCTTGGGGTTGTCGTTATTAAATGAGCTGAAATGTGATTAGCGAATCCATCTTTTGAAAAGTAATTAATCTTGTGCAATTCCATTCAGTCGTCGTGTTGACAGTAAGTATTCCTCTAACGAATTTGAAGGCAGATAACATAGTTGACAATATTTAGAATAAATATACATTAATTTCATTAATTGAACCATTTTTTAGACATTGATACAGAAAATAGTAACAGTTGATGGAAAACAACAAGCATATTGTATGTATTTTATTCTCTTTGTGCATGTGTAGGGTTGGAAATAGGAGAGACCACAGCTTATTTTGTTTCTTAAGAATTATTATGAAATTAAATGGGTTTTCTTACATAAAAGTTTCGAAATGTTTCAACAACTGATGAAATACTACGATTGATTGATTGTTTTTTCGTGTTTCCGGGCGCGTCAACTGCTTCGGTCATTAGTCCCGTTAGTGTAGTGCATGTTTTTCTCTAGAGATGGCTGTGTTCTACCCCCGCTGGATGGCGAGATCCGGCACCGACCTACAGTCGGCTAGTGGGGTTTCCCCCTAACCAGGACTCTCCCACCAGCGGGGCACCGCCCCAGCCGGGACAAGCTCTAAACTCCAGACCGGTCTCCGGAAATATGTGTTAGTGGAGGTGTGTGTGTAAAAGGAGAGGATAGGACAAGGAAGAGGAAGAATTCCAGTGAAAAGCTAGTGTCGAAAATCCTGTCGCCGCCAGGACTCGAACCTAGGACCTCCCGGTCAGAGAAATATTACGACCGAATATCATTTAATTGCATAGGTGAACTCGGAAAAGAACCGTCGCAAATCGTCACTAGTGCTATCAAGCGCCAGCACACGTTAAGAAGGAGAGTGATCACACTCCCTCTTCAGTTCGCTATGTTGTGCATAAGAAACAGTGCAATTTTATAAATCGATTTACAGATAATATTGAAGAAATATACTTCCTAACTCTTCGGCAGCGTTCCTCAGGAGATCTCACCGGCTTCGATGACTCAGAGCGTCAGTTGATGTCACTGCAGTGTTTCAGACAGGTAGATATTAGGGTTCCACTCCCGACGGTGGCAGGATTTTCGAAAATAGCTGGATAACTAGGTGCGCTGTCTGGAGGAGAATTCTTGAGGACGGCTACTCCGATCTGTAGTTTTCCATGGTTCTCCGATCGTCGCCAGGCGAATGCCCGAGCAATACCCTAACAAACGAGCTATGGACTGCCGCCGATCTCTCCTTTCTCTTCCTAGGTCCATCCCCCCCCCTTACATCCATTTACACATATAGGCACTACATTACCATAAATTAGAGCGCGTTCTGGCTATTCAATAACATACATATACATTAATAGACAACAATGAATACGCTACATATTAAGTGTACTATAATACGCTACATACTATGCCTTTTCCTGTATTTATCAACCATACTGATCCATTCACCTTTGTCCTCCAATAACCACCTCACTTTGCCCGCATTCTTCCTTCCTTAAAAACCAGACATCTCTCTATAATATGTTCCCAACCTTCCTCTTCCATCTTTCTGATCCTACATCCCCCCCTGTTTACCAATAGCGATGAATATTGTTACACCTAGAAAGAAAAATGCCACTCCTTGCTCAAAAGGAGAAGGAATGCAGGTCGCCTGGTGGAGAGAGAAAGTACAAGAATTCACGAGATGTACTTGTGAAACGGACGGAAACAGCAATGCAATACAAAAGGCAAAAATACTATGAAAATAGATGGGAAAACATAATTATGAATAAATGCATGGAGAATCCGCCAACATATACACACAGAATGTTAAAAACTTTCTCTATGCAGGTGGTACGTGGGCAACTTAAAAAGGAACTTGTTTCCAGTAGTTTGTGTTGAAATGTGAGAAACGTTATTCGTATGTACTTGTATATAAGTACTGTGTGTTCGAGAAAGTACCTCATAAATTCCTCGAGTATTCTGCTTCTAATAGCCACAACTTACCAGTCTCAACGTATTATCTAACGTCACTACGTGTTCGTTACATGGTTTACAAAGCGTTTACTGTTTCTGAACGTTGACTGACAATGGCAGGTACAGCATGCCTGGGCTCTTTGCAGGCTATCTCTAGCCGTTCCTTTGTCCCTGTTTGATATACGTCCGTGCTTCGTAGCGTCGATTGGCTGGATACCCAATCGTACATCACGAGCTAATTGCCGGCCGGAGGCTGACGGTATTGCGCCCGAGCTCTCTTTGAGCCGCTGCCCGGCGCGGCGCGGTGCGGCGGGGCGGCCTGCGGCGCTGTTTTCGCCCGCAGTCAATTGCTTATAAGGGAGATTTACGAGCGAATAAAATCTTCTGAAAGGCGCCCCGGGGACAGTGGGTTTGGCGCGAGGCTGTCCCGGCGTCGCGCTGGAAGATGAGGGACTGTTGCATTTACAGTTTGTGCGGTGCAGACGAGGCCCCGACGGAATTTATAGACGCGGACGGTGGTATCATTATGTCGTGGAATATCGTGTGCTTTGATGTTAACAATATTGTGGGTCAAATAGCGCGAGTATTTCTGTTGTAAAGAAGTAGTTAAATTTTTATTGACCACCATGCATTGTATTCTTATTTTGAACTGTTAGCTTCTGGTAGGTAACGCATCATCATTATATTTTAGTTCAAATTTTCCGCGTATCATAATGTAAAAAGTTATATTTAGTTATCGATCTGGTTATTATTTTAAATCAGTGGAAAAGAAAGTAAGTTATCTTGTTACTTTACTACTGTCTTGTTTGCCACCGATGACACTGAATATTAAATATTGAAGATATTAAAACGTTTTTTATTCTTAGTGTAAAACTTGGAATTCGATCGTTTTTGGTAGAAGGCAATATTATAAAAGGATTGTAGGATGTTTCTTGAGATTATGTAAGGTCGTATAAATTGTCCAACAAATGTATTGAACCTGACCTAAACTCAAAAACCATCCTCCCATGTACAGAATCGTAGAATGTACGTTCGTTTATACGTTTACATATCCATTTTTGGATATGAACAATGGAAATGTTCAGAAATAAAGTTGCTTCCTCATACACTGACCTACCTTACAGCGTTTGACTTGGCTAGGGAAAAAAATGCACCTCGGCATTGGTTTGCTGCCAGAATTACTCGATTGATGTTGAACTCCACGAAATGCAGTGCAGTGAACAGCGGTTTCGCAGTGGGGTTTCCTCATACCGCAGGCTTTCATTGACAATCCTTTTCGCCGTTTCCATCCTGTTGTTTATATCATTCTGATGCAGTTTGCCAAGAATGAGTGAGGGGTTCCTTAATTAACGCAGTATTGATGAAATCAGAACCATTATTTTTCATTTCCATGTCACTAATGAATTTGAATCATCTTACTTGCATATCAAATACATTCCATATAAAAAAGTTGTATTTTTATAAAAATACACTGGTTGTTCAGTGATTTGTGAATGATGAGAAAATAAACGGAAATATATTTTAATTGATTTTGCTGATAAATGTTGTAGGACATTAACAAAAATATGTTTTCAACATAAAATTGTAGCGAACCTTTTTTTTTATTCTGTCATTTTACCGCGCAAATAAATTAACTTTGAAGAAAGTTATGGATCAAAGCTGTCGATTTAGTCCGAATTATGAGTTGTACTTTTTATATTCATGATGAACTTGCCGATATCTTGAGTGATATCGTGTACTATAGAGTTGTCCTTTAAGTTTGACATATCATGGTCACGGGTAAGATAACTAAAACTATGTAGCTGTAGATATAACTATATATCTACAGCTTCAAGAGTTCGCAGCCACTGCTTCCAGAGCAGTTAGTGCTTGGTTTAAAAGTAAGAGTTGTACAAAGCGCCTCAAGGTGGTGGCGCATCACTGGATACCTGGCCCATCACTTTTTTTTGTATTTTTTTAAAGTCAGTTGACAGGTAATGCTCCAGAAGCACCATTAATTACAATTTCCTCTACTAAAGAAAAGAACTGGTCCATTAAAATAAAATTCGTCAGCCACATTTCAAATTGTCAGTTGAGAGTAAAATAAAAGAAAAGATTCGGAAAGATTTTGGTTTTGTAATCGAGTTTACTTTAATAATTACAATAATTTTGTATGTTCAGATTAGGGGGTTTAACAAACATTCTTAGTTTGAACCAGTAAGAAATTATTGTTAATTTATTTCAAATTATTACTAAAAACAACAAATAATAGAACGATCTAATTAAACATACACCAAACGGATACAAGGAAATATTTCGTCATTAAGACACTTATCTGCGCCTTGTCTAACATGTTAATCCAACGTAGAATTTAAAAAGAAAATAAGCATAAAATAAAATAATAAGTAGTGAAGTACATGCACATAGTATATACAATAGAAATCTCGGTTGTTTGATTGAGAACATCAGGTAAACGTTTTCGTTCGAAACCACAATTTTTCTTGACACTTCGAGAACGCTTTGCGCTTTCATTCCCTACTCCCTCCTGCACGTGTGCATCCCTTTCTCTATTTGAAGGGGAAATGAGAGCGGAAAGGGGAAGTTGCTCTTGGTGGCAGGGGCAACCATTTTCAGGCAGGCAAGTAGCTCGTGTGGACGCAAGTTGTCATGCGTGCTGTGAGTCCTTGAACCTCCAGATTTTTAACGAAATATAGGCTCTGAAAATCTTTTCATTCTTTAAAAAACTATGTTTGAATGTCGAACAAGTAAATAAAATAACGTATATATTTGGGGTTTAAATTTCGATTTGCCTGGTTAATCGACTATTACGCAAATTAATCTTCAGATTGAGGGTATGTACGCATGTTCTACCTTCCCAGGGAAGGGAGTATCAGAGAAGTAATTCTTGGCTTTAGTGGGAAATTATGAAATTAAGGATGATGATTTAAATTATTCTTTCGTTTGACATTTATTGAATAATTCAGTAAAACGAACGTAAAGCATGTTAGCCGAAAGAATAACTGAAATAATCCCAAACTATAACCCAGAGGCGGAAGAATTGTGGACGGTCGTAGAGAAGGTGGGGTGATCAAGGACTGAGAACACTAAAAATAATCCTTGAAGCTGATGATTTCGAAGATATAATGGAATACATTATGATTTGCCTGTTCATTCCAATATTACACGTTGAATTTTATATACCACTTTTTATGCTCCCCCACTCGCAACTCTGCACTTTCCTAGGTAGCACCAGTGTACTTCACCGGGGGCCAGTATTTGTATTGTTATAGATTTGTCCATCAACCCCCTTAAGGCTAGCCAGGCAGGGATGATAGAAGGATTTGTAGGCACCCGTGTACTTCACAGAGGAGCCTGCATCATCCCCTTCAGACTAGCCGGACTGGGATGATAGGAACTTTCTAAATTGGTAGGCACCCCTGTAGTTCGCAGAGGAGCCCGAATTTGTATCGTTGTAGATTGTGCACCATCCCCCTTAAGGGATGATAGGACGTTTTTAAATTAGTAGGTGTGTGAGGCTCATGGTGGCCGGTCCGTGTCCTATAAACACCGCCGGCGACCTCGTTCATCTGGCCGGCGACCCGGCCTTCGACGCCCCGCGGCGGCGGCGGCGACAGCGCCTGGCGTCGCATCCATCATTATCACGGCGCCCGCCGGACAAAAGGGCGCGACGACGTTGCCTCGCGCCCTGACGGGAACAAATGGCGCGCCGCGGGACGCTGGTCCAATCAGGGGACCTCTCTCGCACAGCGCCCTTGCCCACCCTGCCCCGACTCTTCACGTCGCACCTCGTCCTACCCCGCCCCGCCCCTCCCTTCTGACCGTCTTCCACGACCCGCTCGGCGCCGCCAATCTGCGGCAACGGCGGTGGTTGATTGATTGATTGTTAGTGATTCCGGGCGCGTCAACTACTGAGTTCATTAGTTCCACAAGTGTAGTGCATGTTGTTTCTCGGGAGATGGCTGTGATCTTCCCCCGCTGGATGGCGAGATCCGGCGCTGACCTATCGTTGGCTAGTGTGGTTTTCCCTTTACCAGGTATCTCCCACCAGCGGGGCATCGCCCCAGCCGAAACAAGTTCTAAGTCCCTTACCGGTCTCCCGGCTCGTGTAGTAGTGTGGTGCATGCTAGTGTAAGTGTATGTGAATAGGACTAGGAAGAGGAAGGAAAGATCGTGCGCGGTTCGTGGCTTGTTGGTTAGGGTACTGCTCTGGCGCCATTCGCCTGGTGTTGATCGGAGAAACCGCGGGAAACTACCGATCAGAGCTAGAATTCTCCTCCAGACAGCGACTGAATTCGACCTAGCTGAAAAGCTAGAGTCGGGCTGAAAATCCTGCCGCCGTCGGGATTCGAACATAGGATCTCCCGGGCACAGGCACTGCAGTGACATCAGTTGATGCACTGAGCCACCGCTCCCGGTTCGGCGGTGGTGATCAGGCTGCCGTCCCCATATGAACCCTTCGATGTTGCTTGAAGGAATTTTTTAAGACTTTTTGCTCCCGCCTCCTTGCGAAATGGTTGTCGGATTCCCGCATTTATACATTTTTATTTAAGGCATTATTGCTCATGATGCTACGACATGAGGAATGTACTGAGTTTGAAGAGATTCGAGTAGAATTTTAAATTTTCTCAGTTGTTTCGTTTCTTTGGTAACATTGTAATGGATTGTTACTGACTCGCCCTTACTTATTGAGAAGAGATAGCATTGTAATCGTGCGGCAGTAACAGCGATTCCCCCCTTACCTTTTTGGATTTAGCCTATTTTTTTTTGAATTTGTAAAATAGAGAATATATAACAGTTTTATAATACATTTTATCTAATCTATCTCCAAGTTCTTTAAATTTGTATATCAAAACTGCCACAATTGTTTTGCTAAGAAAAAATCTAAAATCTTGTCTTGGATGAATTACTATTACATCGACCTAGCGATGAGGATATGAGTACATGGGAATAACTGGGACCTGCTGAAATTCGTGGCCGTGTTTTGAGGTGGTGCGATAGCTTGAAGATATGCTTGCACGTTCCCATTCCTGGCTGAACTCACTTCCTATTCTACAACGCAATCTTTCTGTTGCTCCTTGAACTCTCAGGACTGATTTACACGATTCCTTTCGACGCACGATACCGGTAGTTATAGCGACCGAAATGCCGAACAAGAAATCAAATTTTGAAAAAAGGTAGCTTGTAGTGCAGGAGCCGCTGTTATAATCCTTAGTTAAAAGGAAGCGTGTAAATCGTGACTTACGGTGGTATTTTCGTGTCAGTCGCTAGTCAAACACTCGAGCATTTAGTTTGTCTACAGATTAACAATAACTGCTTGTAAATGTGAACGGAACATTTAAATAATTATTTGTAAATAATTAAAAGAAGTATTAAATAGTTGCTCCAGAAAAAAAAACTTTACTAATCAATTTATTCTCTCATGATTTTTTCATTTTCATATGTTGGCAATACGTAATTGAGGTTACGTTGACTTCGTACTTGACTTATTACTTTTCTTTCTTTCTGCATTGAATATTAGTTCATATTGTTTACAATGAAAGTGAATTATCGTCAAATAATATGTCGTTGTGTAGAGGTAATACTTCCGGCTGCGATGAATTTCGCAGCAGATTTTTATCAAGATATTTTTTATCAAGATATTTATCAGAATGCACGGTAAGGTATGTTATATTTAATACCATTGATTCCTAAAAAAGTTACTACGTAATGAATAAAAGAAAAAAAGCATTTTCACCGTATTACATCTTCAATAACTTCAAAAAACCGATGGTCGCGTAAGTTTTTCTATAAGAGCCTGTACTAATTTAAACTTATTTAATTAAAAAATTAGGCCGGTAAGGACCAGTTTTTTTCTTATCATCCTGAAGAACAGAAATTTTACTTTCATGTAAAGTATTTTTGGGGTTATTTCACCGTGATCGATCCAACAAACATACTACTTTCAAGAGCTCCCGCCTCATGTTACCTCCTCCTTGTCCCTTACCCTTCAGATCGGCCCTTATTGACTCATTAACGCCTTCGTCGATCTCTCCACCCTCGTCTCCATCACTGTCGACCTCCAGGTGCCATCTCCCCCCTTTTGTCCCCCCTTCCCCCCTTCCCAAGAACCTCACTGTGACAACACCTCCGTGACCTTTTTTTCAGCCCCGCCTTCTCCAATACACGGTACGACAACACAGCTGTAATTAATCTTCACCTTGTGTGCGAATTGCCGCTTCATGCCATCTGCTCTGCGACTCAACGTCATCGACACTGTCCTCAATTTCATCCACTCTTGTCGGCTTAGTACCGTCGGTTTTCCTGAGCTCAGTGCACAAGAAAGATATTGGGTTTTGAGTAATGTGAAGAGATGTGTTTTGAAAATGGTTTGTTTAGTAGTAATATTTTAAAGATAGTTCACAAGAATCGGCGTATAGATAAAAACGCAATGTCATTGAGAAAAGGACCCGTCTGTGCCAAAAAAACAAAAAACAACTGCTTGTGCCCATTTTCTTGTTTGTTCTTCGACTGAAGGAAGAAATCTTTTTTTTTTTTTTTTTTTATTTTCACTTCTTTGATTTGTGCATCTTTCCATAGTCCCATCTTTTCCGTGTTCCACCTTTCCGTCCTTTTCCGTTTGCTTCCTTTTTTTTATTCTCCTACTTGACGATTGTTGAGTCCTTGCATTTTGGCATTTGTGGTGTCCTTTTCCTCCGCCCCGTACGTCTGCGATCTTCTTCCTTGCCTCCTCTCCGCCTTCATTTTCGAAGGTTTCTTTGCTGAGGAGAGTGCGTTGCGTCGCGTTGCGGGGCCACGTGGCAGGAAGTTGCATTGAATGTTGGGTGAACCCGATAGCTGGAATATTCTCGCACTTTCACAACCTGCGACAAACAAAAAGCGGAGTTAGGAGCATTAAATGATACGTTAGGTAATATTATCAGCATTCTCAGTGGCAATGCTGAGAATCATGCATGGTGTAATTTGCACTCGGGACCAAACTTACAGTTTTCAGAATATCTTGTTCAAATTGTGGCGGTTACGTCTTCTGCCGAAATCACTTTTAAGAAACAACCATAAATAAATTAAAAATTATTTTTTGTATAAATTGTTGCAATAAATGGAAAATATTTTTCATCAATTGAATCTCGTAGATAACTAAGAAAATATTCAAAACTGCTCTAGAATATATTTTAGAATTCAATTAAATTGGCGCAGTAGACCCGTGGAACACGCGTCAACCACGACGGCGTGAGCATGGCTTCTCAGAAATTCTCTCACCCACACGTCCTTTATCCAAACATTGCCCCAATCTTATTGTTAGATGCAGATGCAGTTCTCAATGCCTACTAATTCTGATTTTAATTATCATAAATTTGTATCTTGTCGCAAGCGTTATATAATTATTTAGGGGTGGTTCAAGCGCGCGTTAAAGGTGCGTTACGGGGGAAGGGGTTCATCAAAATATTCAAAATTTGCATTACTTAATTTATGGTTGCCCCTAGTATGCATACATATTAAAATGCTACACCTGCTGCAATGAAAAATTGTTTCTGAAGAATGACGGGCACATTTCAGTTTAGTGTATTTTATATTTAGCAATAAATTTAAATGTTTTTAATATAATATGCCTTTGCCATTTAAAAAATATTTGAAAGTTGCGTATGCCGAGAAGAACCTTGAGTTTTTTATATAAACCAAAGAGCATACATGTGCTAAGTATCTAGTGTATTGTTTCAGATACACATCCTAAAATCTTTGAATGTTTTATGCTATATAAATTTCAATTTCAAGCGAATTTTGGGTGTGCAGGATCCTTCTGTTGGAAAGGAGGTCAAAGACCCATCAAGAGGTCCTTGAATGGAACACGTGGATCTGTTTCTTTTCTGGAACGCTTGATGATCAAAGAAAGACTGCAAAGAAGCCGCAGAGTGAAATGAAATATTGCACTTATCTCGCTGAGCTTTTAACGATTATAGCACAAGAGGGACCCTCTTAAGATAAGCTGGTCTTACAGAAGCACCATCCCTTCCACTGGGTGCCGACGCGCTCTTAGGGCACTTAATAGAAAGCCCAGAACTGCGTCTGAAGGACACGCAACGGAGTGCATCCAGATGCGCGTAATAATTATCGTACATTTTACTGCTGGTCCAAGAGTTCAGCACAACTTTTCTCACGAGTGCTCATGTATCCAAGCAATGTATTGTATTGCTGTGTGCCGACTTGTTGATGTGAACACTCCAACTCTATCTCATGATTGATTGATTGATTTTTTTTCGTGTTTCCGGGCGCGTCAACTGCTTTGGTAATTAGTCCCGTAAGTGTAGTGCTTTTTTCTCGAGAGATGGCGGTGATCTTCCCCCGCTGGATGGCGAGATCCGGCTCCAACCTACCGTCGGCTAGTGGGGTTTCCCCCTAACCAGGACTCTCCCACCAGCGGGCACCGCCCCAGCCGGACAAGCTCTAAGCTCCCGACCGGTCTCCCGGAATATGTGGTGGTGTAGTGCATGTTAGTGTACGTGTGTGTGGGTGTGGGTAAGGGGAGAGGATACGAGAAGGAAGGGGTAGGAAAGATTGCGCGCGGCCTGTGCCCCGTTTTGCGCTGCAGTGACATCAGTTGATGCACTGAGCTACCGATCAGAGCAGCCGGCCGCTAGAATTCTCCTCCAGACAGCGACTGAATTCGACCTAGCTGAAAAGCTACTGTAGAAAATCCTGCCGCCGTCAAGACTCGAACCTAGAACCTCCCAGTCAGAGGCCCTGCAGTAATATCAGTTGATGCACTAAGCTACTGCTCCCGGTACAACGCTATCTCGCTTCATCTTCAAACGTTTTACATAAAATGTATATCGTGTTTTTCATTTTTTTAGATACACGCAGAATCAACTAGTGGCATTGATTTACGGATTTCATTACTATTTGCGTGATAGGACACAATTGAAGTAATATATAGATTATTCCATGATCATTATTAATTTGAAGTTAGTAGAGTTGAAGTATAGTCATTCATCACTTGTAAACTGATTTGAATTGACCATTTGGAAAAGCAAAACATTTTCCAGCCGAAGTCTGTCCTGTGAAAACATCAAACGATATCATGTTTTCGTTCATTTTTAGCGAACCTTTCCCTGGGTGAGTGCTCTTTAGTTGGAGCCTCTCTTTAACCCCATGACAGGTCGCAGGCTGTCCTCCCACCGCCCTCCCCCATCCCCACCCCCAACGCCTCTTTCGCTGGGCGGCGTGTTTGCGGACGCGAGGCTCCCTTAGTCACCTCGGGAGAGAGGGTGGGTGGGGACTGCAATCATCCTCTGTTAACACCTGCCCGCGGCGCCTCCAATATCCGGACGCCCGCCCCGCCCCCCACCCGCCCTCCCCCCCCCCCCCCCTTCCGGGGCCCGCCCTTCTCTCCCCGGGCCTCCCGCCCGCCACCCGCGTCCGTCGCCTACCTCTTCGCTCTGCCAATATTCTCACGTTTCTTCGCTGTGTCCCATTTCGCCCCCAGTTGGAATCGAAAGAAATAAAAACTGTTGTAAAGCTTTTGTATCGACCCTCTTTTAGAGAAGCTATTTTTTTAAGATCTTCTCAATAAAATATGTACTTTTCTGTGTTCAATTTGCTTTCTTCCCTGTCGAGAATGTATATGTCCGTTTGTCTGTCTGCCTGGATATTGCTCAATTTGTGGATCTGCACTTCTGTATTGTGCTTTTACTGCTAGTCGAATTTTAATTTTAATAGAGTATTATTTGTTTACTTTATTATTTTATGACTAATTAATGCTCATAATTTGTGTAGAATTTATGCAGTTAATTTAGAAGAAGCTTTTTATTTAAAAAATCTGAATAAGACTACAATTTTCAAATTATGATGTATCGAAATGTTAGTTGTTACTTTGTCTAATTTTAATGTGTTTATTGAGTATCCCCTTTAAAAACACAATTTTTTTAAAGTAAATTCTTCAGTTTCTTATTGCTTCATAATTAACTCATTATTTGGCTCTTTAATTATCTCCTATTCGTTGTGTCAATATTCTAATTTCTGAACACTACTTTGAATGTACTAATCATTTGTCGCGTTTACGTCGTTTGCAAGTGTTTATTTATTAAACGACATTCTAAAAAGTTGCAGACGTCTGCGGCCATTGTACTGCATGCAACGAAAAGTAGAGTTTCAATTCTTTCAAAAGCCTGAGTGTTTGCATCATGTGATTTTGGGACGAAAAGCATTTGCAAACCAACAGATCCCACAATATCATCTTCATAAATTTTAGAGTTACTGGAAAAAGGAAACTAGCAGGTTTCAAACGCTAGTTGCCCTCTATTCCTTTGGAGTGTGGAATGTCAAAAGAAAAGCCTGAATGGAATACGTTCTCTCTTTCGCCATTGCAAATGCCAAGTTGCTGCGCTGTACATGCGTTTTGCTAAGGCAGCGGATACGTCTGAGCGGCACGTGGGAGACCGACTTGTGATGAATCCACGTCCGCTGCGCATAAACCAAGGCTTCTTTGTCAGAACGATGACGTAGGAGTACTTGGTAGCCAAGGTTCATGTTCCACTGACGCAACACGTCGTGTAATTTGCTTCTGAGCTATGCTCGCATGTGGCTTCGCAATCATTTCCCACCCACATTCTCCGCCAAATTATCCTTCTTAATGGTTCATAACACTGCAGTGAATTCATTTGAGTTGAGCTCATAAATATTTCTACTTTTGAGCTATTACTTATGACTGTCCTATTAGGTACTACCAAGATATTCTAAGGGTAATTGGCCAAGAAAGATAAATAATTCTGATTTTTTTTGTGAATAAAATTCAAAAGGTGTGCCTTTTCTTCTTTTGAGAGACGTATACCATCAATTTCATCTTAGGCTCAAACATATGTCAAATAATTCCCACAGGAATAATAAATTTGTAGACCCTCACTTTAATTAATCAACTCATATGACATCATTTACAGTGAATAATCAATACCGATCGTGCACGTCAGTCAACCTTCACCCTTTCTCCAGCTCCGCCCATGAAGGTCACACGTCTCCACCCCTGTCTGGAGAACTCCTCCCTGCTCTTCGGACGTGCCTTGTGGGCGCCGTCTGTTGGAGGTGTGAAGGCGCGCGCGTCCGATAGCATAACGGTGCTGTCCATTTTATGAATCACCTCCCCGCCAGCCTCTCTCCGCCCGCCCCGAGCTGTGTCGCTCCACACGCTGCGCTGCGCTGCGCTGCCCCGCCCCGTCGCCCACGGGCGTTCGCCCACCGCCGTATTAGGGGCGCGTGGCCGCGGCGTCGTCGCCCACGGGCGATGCGGGCGGCGCCGCAGACCTTGACTCATCGCCCGCGCCCGGAGCCGCGTTGCCTGGCGTCGCGTCGCCTCGCCTCGCCTCACGCGCGGACGCCGCAGGGGCGCCCAGAGAGAACCTTTTCCCACAAAATTCACTTTCCACCTCCATTGCGGATTCAGAATGCCTCTAGAGACTGCTTACCCAGAAATGTACCCGTTAAATACCTTGGAATCTCTTTTGATACTAAACTAACGTGGAAAGGCCATATAAAAACAATTACAGGTAAAAAATATATACTGCGGTTTTCACAGAGCTGTGTTTGAAGGATATCAGCTGTTACGGGTCATCCAATCGGAAGGCTGAACTCAGCCATTATGTAGTGACGTGTAAGGTCCCGGGTGGACAACACCGTTACAGCTGATCAAATGTCAGCGGCAGCAAAGTAAAAACCGCAATATAATAAAATGTCGAAACTATATCTCCTACTGAGTTTAAAATCTTCCTTAAGTATTGAATGCGGAACATTACTATACAAATCAATCTTAAGACCATCACTGAGCTACGCCTGCCCTTGTTGTGACCGCCCGAGCGCTTTTGTAAGTCCCGCCACCGAGCCTCCTAAAGGCGGGAAGCGCGCGGGCCGTCACGCCAAGATGAGCATGCGGAGACTCGCCGCCACCCTGGGCGGCGGGCCCAGCCGGCGAGCCGGGGCCCCCTAGGGGGTATAAAGCGAGCCCCCTCGCAGAGAGTCGACAGTCGAGATCCAGTCAGTGAGTGGGAACAGTGGCGGAGGTGCGCACATGGAGCAGCAGGAGGCAGGTGGCGGGGAACCGACCGCCCCTCTGCCTCTACGCCGTAGGGAGACGGCGTGACGCCCGGCCTAAGGAGAGGTGCGGGCCGAGTGGCGGTGAACCGACCGCCCCCTCTGCATCTACGCCGTAGGGAGACGGCGTGACGCCCGGCCTAAGGAGAGGCGCGGGCCGAGTGGCGGTGAACCGACCGCCCTCTGCATCTACGCCGTAGGAGACGGCGTGACGCCCGGCCTAAGGAGAGGCGCGGCCGAGTGGCGGTGAACCGACCGCCCTCTGCATCTACGCCGTAGGGAGACGGCGTGACGCCCGGCCTAAGGAGAGGCGCGGGCCCGGAGCCTGGTACATGGATCGACGCAGCGTCCCAAGACGGGACACCAGCAGGAAGGGCGTACCAAAGGGAACATGTTAACTAAGAGAATATGTTAACTAGAGAATTTGCCTTGTACATAAATGACAATAAAATGTTTTACAAACACAGTGTTTTGTGGATATAACAGCCCTATACGGTCCAACGCATCTGTGAACCATATAAAGAAACTGCAAGTAATACAAAACAAATGCTTGCGCAGAATAACCAAAGCCCCATGGTATATCAGCAATAACCAGCTTCATAGAGTTAAAACTTGAGCCGATCGAAGATTTTATTACCAGAATTTCCCCATCATTCTTTGAATCCCTTAAAAATACCCCCTGTGGCGCACTATTTTCATTAGGAAAAAATGAAAACCCCAAAAGAATGAGATCACTCTATCCAAAAGATGATTTACAGCCCTCGTTATCAAGTCATTTAAAAAAATTCCAAAAATTTGGTTAAATAAAAAATGGGGACCTGGGTCAGTTGATCCAGGGGGGCCCTCATTTCAAACAAAAACTTCCTTCTCCTCAATTTGTAAACAGAATTCATTTCTTCATGCATCAGAAATAACTTGTAGAATTAAATTTGGCTGGGAAATAAATATTTTTTTAAAATTTCTTTCGAATGAAAAAAAAAAAAAAAATCGGGGCCCCAATTAAGTAGGATAATGGGGAAAATGTTAATTGATCAATTGATAAAGGATTCCGGGCGCGTCAACTGCTAAGGTCACTAGACCCATGTATGTAGTGAACGTTTTTGTCGCTATGATGGCGAGATCTCCCCTCGCTGGATAATGAGATCCGGAGCCGATCTACATGTCTGTATGCGAGGTTTTCGCTCATCAGGTATCTCCCACCAGCGGGGCAACGCCCTAGTCAGTGCAAGTTGTGTGGTAGTGTAGGGCACGCGCATGTGTGGTAGTGTAGAGCACGTGTTTGCATGTAGTGTGTGTGTGTAAATAAGGGGTGCGGTTAGAACAAGAAAGAGGAAGGAAAGATCACGAGGGTTCCGTGGTCTGTTTGTTAGTGTATTACTCTGGCATTCGCCTGGTATTGATCGAAGAAACCATGGAATACTGGAACCATGGAACAGCCGGCCGCTAGAATTCTCCTCCAGACAGCGGCTGAATTCGATCTAGCTATGAATAGCTAGTGTTGAAAATCCTGCCACTGTGGGGACTGGAGCTCTCGGTCTCAGGCACAGCTATGACATCAGTTGATGCCCTGACCCACCTAAGCCGATGTAACTGTATATTTTTTTATTAATTTAAAAACTACAAAATGTTCTTGAAAGGTAAGTATTTAGAATTTTTTTCAAATATTTATTGTGTGTGATGTAATCAATTTCTGACTAATCCAACAAAAATCTGGACATTCTTGCTCATTCAATATGTGTGGTTTCGCCGCACTGTCAAGTCTTTCAAATTCTTAGCCTGAAGAATGCGATGCCTTCGTATGCACGTGGCATACTTAATTTATGTTGACAATGTCAGATATTTTGTTTGTTTTTATGTAAACAACATGAAGTAAATGTGTCGTCAAGAATGTTAGGAAAGGCAAAATGTTTTTGTGTATTACACGTTTCGTCCGTTGGATGAAATGGGACGCTGGTTTACCTTTCCGTACATTTTACATGGTTGGAAAGGTACAGAATCCACTAAACACGAAATACCTTATATGATCAAAGAGTTATATTGTAGTTTTTGAGTTTATTTAAGTTTAGTTTTGTTCCATATTTTTTGAAGTGTATTAAATGTAGAGTCGTGCAGAGCGTCTAATTGAAACAATATCAGCTTTCTTTTGGTTTTATTATAGAACCAGAAGTAGTGTTTTTTTATTTTACTGCCTTACTACGTACGTAGCAAATAGAGAGTATTGTAATGATGAGGCAACACGGCAATTTTTGTAGAGAAAAAATTATATTGTGGGACCCTAGTTCGGAAAAAGGGATAATTTTTGCCACTAAATGTAGTAAATTATTTCGTCTAACGCGTTGTGCCGACAGTTACACGTATTGTGTGACCTTCATGCCGAAACCTTGATTGACGACAAAACATGTCTGTGCGTCTGTGTGTGAATACCGCTAGCGCTCAGCACCTAGCGCCGTTCAGACGGTTTTCTCCAAAATTGACTTGTGTCAAACTCTTGTGTCTGCGAATTTGAAACGGATATTTTCATATTTGAGAATATATTCATATTTCATCAAGTCTCAACATTTTCAAACTTTTTCCGAAAAATTGCTCCATTTTTTTTAATTAAACGTTTTTCTCGTATATCATAAAGGATGGCGCAAATCTCGTTTTCGTTGAAGTCTCTAAATGTACCTAGGTAATTTGCAAATGTTCAAAAATTTGTTCGTTTTCCTACAACTACACTATTGAAAATAGTCTTGTCTTAAAAAAAAAAAAAACTGTTCTTAAAGGAGAGTTGTTGAAATACGACCAAGCACAATTTTTCGGAAATATTAGTAGTTTTGGCGTAAATTTGCGTGAAATATTTAAACAATTATTTTCTCAAGAAGGGCCCCAATTTATTTTTGTTTCTTCGGGATAGAGTATTTGATGCTTAAAAATGGCTCAGACCCCATTTTCGGCGAAATCTGGGTGTTTTCGAAAATTGCAAAAAATGACTTTGCTAAAGTATAATATTGATATTAAAGATTTTTTCTTAAATAAAGTCTATTCTAAAATATAATCTTAAAAAATATGAGGTTTTTTTTTGAAAAATACAGAACAAGTAGTTTTCCTGTAATTTTTGCTTGAAGTTAATGCAATTTATAATAAATCTAAAAAACGTGTCTAAATTTTTTCTTTGCATTTTTTCCTCGCATAGACAAAATGGCGCTTAAAAATGTTATTTTTAATGAGTGTTAATTACCCTAATTAAACATCAAAAGAGTTTCATAGAGAGAAATATAAATTGCTTAGCAATGTTGCACGTTGTGACGTTTGATAAGACTTTTTGAACATGAAAGACATTGATCAAAGTTTTATTGAACTGTGGTTCTAGTCGGGTATATTAAACTGATTCGTGGTCTTACTGCGTTGCTTTCATCATGGAAAAACTATAGCACAAAATGTTTTCTTGTCTTTGTTACAATTCTTCGAGGCGAAACAATTGTACGAAATCCATTACTTTTAATAAATTTCGATAAATGAAGATGCTGATCTTGAGTACATTGTATGGAACCAACTAAACTCTGCATCACCGTTTCATTCTAAATTTGATGTGGAAAGCGATGAACGTATTTTAGAAATACATGAGTAGGTTGGGGAGAGCAAGGATTCTCCGCGTGCAGGCTGTCAGCGTTGCTGCAGCGTGTGGCCTCTGCGAGGGTATTTGCAGCCTGCCGCGCCGTCCGTCCTCACTCGTGCATCGTGCAGCTTGCAGCACCCGCGGGCGCCCGAACTCCCAGCCCTGCCACGCGCCGTAAATATTCGGGACCAGTCGACCTCCCGGTCGCCTCCGCAGCCCTTGCCGCCACTTCGCCTCCACGCCAAATCCGCTTCTTCTGTTCTTGCTCCACACGCCACAACCGCACCTACTATCGTCGCAGTGAACAACGAGTCGCTTACAACTGCTCGGAGAGAAATGTATTACTTTGGAGGTCAATCTTTGTGCAAGAATGTATTGACAACGCCGAATCAAACGTTTCACCATGCTTATATTGCGTTATTATTATTATTATTATTATTATTATTATTATTATTATTATTATTATTGTACCCGAGCAGTGGATTAACCACTTTACAGGTTTGAAATATGATACAAACACTATTATAAGTTATATAATAGTAACTTAAAAACACCGAGCTACTTGCAATTAAATAACCTCAACCCAATTTTATATGTGAGGGGGTTCCCTATGGGAACCTAATTTATATAGATTTTATGTCAAGGGCAGTGAAGTTTTGGGAGTGGGGAAGGAGGGAGGAATGACTTTAGAAATATGTGTTTATGATGGTTACGGAGTTCTGAGTTGATCTTTAGGAAGACGTGATTTAGAGACGGACCTTTAGCTTCAGATCGCTATATTGATGAACAAAGACATTGCACCCACGCAGTCGCCACCGTTCTTCCGCCCTTTCTTGCCCTTGGAGTTTTTTGCTGGGGTCATAAACGTCCTGCCTGCCACTGATCATTGCAGCCAACTGCCCACGAGATTTTTTTCTTCTCTGCGTCTGAACGTGGCAGAAACCCTGGCACTACGGCAACGCTGCCACGGCCCTCTTCGCCACAAGGGGCGCCACCGTCGATGCATTCTCTAGCTCTGTAGGGAGATGACGGGACGTTGCAATCCAGTAAAATCTATTTCGCTCGCCCTTCTCCCTGGAGAAGTGCGGTCCAGTTCGCTGATACGAAATACGCGCTGAATGTATTCTCTGAAGTCAAGAGACAATATTGGGTCGGTCAGGGTAAAATTGTGGTGGAACGAAATCAGTACGTTTTAGAGAATTTCGACATTGAAAATGACATGCAGATGTTTGATTTTTTCAGCATTTGGAAAAGAGAACAAAACTGCATAGTTTTGGGGAAAAAATAATTCCATTTGTTTCAATTCTTCAAATTCCACCAATCTATTTCTTTGAACATTTTCTCACAAAACTAAAAATATTGATTGTTTGGTTATCGGCCAGTACTGTCTCTCCTCTGGACCATCGGATTCGCAATCCAATTTTCTCTTTCAATACCTCGAGAACTGTTTTCCGCTTTATTTTTTCATGACATCTCGGTGTGCCGTTTCTCCTCATATCCTCTATATAAGTCTTACATTTTGACGCATCACTCATGTTTTATCTCACTCTCTTTTTGTTTATTGCATTCACCTTCATGGATAGCCGACCCTACTCCCTCACCACTCTTTTAATTAGTGTTATCAATTAGTGTGTGCCCTCTCCTCTAATTTTATTTTCCCGCCCTATATAGAGAACCATTTAGTGGGTTCATACGACCAAATCATAGCTAAGATCATATTTGAGGTAGTGCCAGTCATTGTTCAAGAAAAAACTGCATAAAAATAAATTCTATAAGAATTAAAATTGAAATGAAAAAACATTTTTCTAATTTTGAAGTATTAAGAACCTTTTCATTGCCATTATACGTTTAGATGTAGCATTGATACGTACACTTGAAGTTGCGTTCTAATCATGTAAATCCCATTAAAATTATGGCAATTACTGTCATGTGACGAGAGTTTTGTTATTTGTCATTATCTATTAAAATGTTGAATTCATTATTGTTATCATTTACTGTAAAATTGTTGTACAGATGTTGTGTTGTAAAGAATTGTGACAAGACAAGATTATGGGCTTTCTTGAAAATATGGGACATTTAGACACGCAATTCGATGTGGCTCCGCCGTAGAAAATATTTTATTGAAATGCCACCTGGCGGTATACAATTACGGAATAAATATCTCTAAAGCCATCATGTCTTCTTTTCTCTCTTATGTTTGTGCTATGGTTATGTACCTTTCGAGATTAAAGATGACTCACGACTTGATTTAATGACGAATGGTAATAGTGTGGATCGTAATATCCCTTATATAGGTAATGGAAATCTTGGTAGTAAAAGATGAGTTGTAAGAATACACCTGTAATACCTGAGAGTATTTTTAACACGGAAGGTAAGATGCTTTTAAACCGTTTCTGGACATTGCTCCAAAATATGCCAGATATTCACATCTTCCTCCACAATTCGCCTCTCCATGGTTTTTGGCTTTATTCAGCCTGACCCACCTTCGCCTTCATGACTTCGACTTGTACAGGCGACGCTGCGGAGGCGTGTCGCCGGCGACTCTCGTTCCTCCCCTGAGTCTTGGCCATATGTCTGAGCTCTCGCCCCTCGCCCTTCCCCGCCCTGCCGTCATCTCCGTCGCGTCCCCGCCGCTCATTATGTCGTTCCGCTCGGTCTCCCGCCGCCCGCCCTGAGCCCCGTGCCCCGCCCCCTGACGCGCCAATTGCCTCGCCGACAACTTTACGGCGGCTGCCGCCCTCGGGCGTATCTCAGGCGAAGGAGCGACCCGCCCCCGCCCCCCCCGCTCGCGTCCGCCCCGCGCGCCTCCTTGTGTCACTTGGCGCTTTAATACCAAGCGAATCAGATGTCTGATTTTTGCGACTTCGCTTCTCCGTTGGAATTCTACAAGGGGTAAGTTATAGAAAATTTGCTGAAATAGCGAGTTGTGAGTATCCTTGCTTTGCGAGCCACAGTACCGTCCGGTACAAGCCGTAAGGCCAGCACCCGACCTGAGACGTCTTGGGGGGGTGGCGAACACAATTCACCAGATGGTCGACTAGCTCAGTATAGACGTCCCAGTGTGGACACAATAAATAAAAAAATAGGGGGGGCAGGGTCGTGAAGATCGTTTATGGATTGGATGCAAAAATTACAAACAACTCGGGTGAGAATCACTTTTCACTAAATTCAGAATATATTCTAAAAATATTTGCTGCTATGACAAATACATACAATGGCACAAAAAAATCAAATACAGAATACTCTTGACTGAAAAAACACACACACTAATAACTCAATACACAATTTCCTACTTTCATCTACAACCCAATTGTTTAACAAACACACTTTCAGAAATTCGAAAGAATCGTTAAAATATTACTTTACAAAAATGTGAAAGAAACACACATTGAAAATCAAAATTAATACTTTTGACTTAACATTACTTTTACAACAAAAAGGAAACTCTTTCTCTCTCTAAAATCCAGAGAATGACTAATATTATAATTATACTCTTACACAAACTCTTAATCACTATATTACAATATTAGATCTTCAAATCCTTTTGAAAGAAAAGATTGATTCTGTTCTCACGTATTAGAAGTCGGAAACAAATGTACTTTTACTTTTCTTATCTTTTAAGCGTGGTAAATCTGTTACCCTCCCTTTCTTTCTACGTGACAGATACAGAATAAGCTTTCTTATTAAACTGAATCACTCCTATCCCTACAAAACAGTTTATTTGGAACGACCTTACTGTGTTCTTGGCCGCGTAGAGCAGTCCGCTGGGCTTCCTTCTACCCCTTTTCACCGAGCTGCTTCGGCCTTGAAGCGTCGTGGCCTCGGGTTGAGAACGCAGTTGCTCCCCAGAAACCGCCTTCTTCTTCTCGTTCAAGTTTTATATGCTTGAATACTCTCATATGAATTTTACTTTATTTTCGATTACGGTTAATGACCAACTGGATATTCAGAGTGAAAATGAATCCAGAGATCACCCCTTTTTATACGAACACCAACTTCAAGAGAGTATTTAAATATAAGAAAAGCATGTGAGAGGAAAAAACGGGAAAAGAGAAATGAATGCAAGCTATTAATTACTGCCATCTATTCAAAACTCCTCTCTCTAATTCTTCCATTATAAATTCATAACATTTCTTATTATCTTTCTTCTAAGATTATGTTTAAATAAATTTATAACAGAATAATTACCTCTTCTGGTCTTCTAGAAGAGTTTTCCTCAAAAAGTTGCAAATCTGAAGTCCGCTGCAATGTCACTTCCTGGCGTACCGGTTTCCATACGTCCGCCCAGTTCAGCTGCTACCTTCAGAAAGAACTTTTTCTTTCATCCGACCTCCGGTCTCGCCCTTGGTCTATGGTGGCGGTCTCTCTTGTTTTAAATTCTAATTAGCATTCCAAATATTCATCCGCGTTGGCGCTGTTCAAAATATTCCTTTCCTCGCTTTCTTAGGGCGGTATGTGACACGTTTTCGGAATCTAGAAAACGGACGTCACACTTCTCGTGCTAGGGAATATCCGAGATACAAATTTATTTGTGTATTTTAATGAAACGTAGGAGATCATGTAAATTAGGAAAATGAAAGTATAATGATATGAATTAAAAATCTATCGAACTATAAATAAATTTAATATTTAAAACTTTAAAATAAAACACCTTTTTTAAACCAAAAAAAAAAAAAAAATAATTTGGAATTTTTAAAAATTAAAAATTTATGTAAATAATATCTTAAATATAATAAATATATTTGTTTAATCTTGTATATGTTAAATGTAAACGCAAAATAGTTAACAATTTAAGACTTCAGTGAATACTCAATAATCATTCATTGCAATATTTCGTGGTGTATTTCTCCAAATAGCGAGAGATCACGACCTTAAACCAATACAGAAGATGAATGGCATTTTAAATTCAACCACTCTCCACCAGATTCATGGCCATGTAATTGCATTCCAAATATCTTTCCCTACATCCTTCCCGTTTACCATGTGCTTCCGTCCTTGGAACCTCTCCCGGCGTATTTCACTGGCGCACACTGGTTAAATCGGGATTAAAACTTGGTCATAATTGCAAATGCCAGTGGATTTGCGTAAAAATAGGTGTCAATGAGGTCGCTGAATTTGAATATCATAATGAAATTTCAAAATTCAAAATGGCGAATCAACTCATTTAAAAATAAACAAAAGTGCATTAAAATATACATATGGAGTTCTGGAGATCAGATCTGTTTAAACATTCCAAAAATTTATATCAGTAATTGTCTTATTAAAAGTAATTATCAGAAAGAGAAATCGAAAGAGACAATAATTCCCTGTGGCGTCGAAGACACTTCCGGGATATCTTACTATGGAGCATTGCAGTAAAGTGGCTAGAAAATAAAAAGATGCAGTTATTTGCAGATAAATGTGCGTTATTCTGATTAAGAGCATTCTATTTGATAAAAAAAGATTGAGGCAGGAATACAGAGAAAAAGTATAATTCACAATATACACGACTAACATTGTTATGCTCCAAAGGTTAGAACTCAGCCGTATCATACGTTACATAATTAGACATTTTTTCTTAAAAATATACCTAACCCAAATTCAAAGTCTTATATTCGGGAACACGAAAAGAATCCACAGAAAAATAATTTAAACACATTTTTTAACTTAACAAAAGTAGTCGACAAGAAGCAATGAATTCCAGTGTTTCGAACAACGGTAGCTTTACGAGACTGCAAAGACGACTAAAATTATTGAAATATCGTAACGAAATAACGGAGCTATACTTGGGCTTTCGTAACGTAGCGAATGACATTAGGTCCTTTTTACACCTTCTGCCTTATAAAATGAATCTTTATAATAGTGATAAGCACATGTTTGAGACCATGAGCCCCGTTGAGAAGGACGTTCGCGAATTAATGAGAAAGATTCATTTTATAAGGCAGGAGGTGTCAAAATGACCTAATGTCATCCGCCACGTTACGAAAACCCAAGTATAAAGTAGTGTACTCCAATGTGTTCCAAACGAGATTTGATAAGTCAAAATTCCCAACGCGCACTTTGAATTTCGCCAGTATGGCCAGGTTTTTGGCCCGATTCAACCGGTGCGTGGCGTGCCGCTCCCGGTCACAGTCGCCCCTTGGTCCAGCGCGCGCCGGTGCCGCGCGCGGGCCGCCTGGAAATAGCCGTTGGCAGCTGCCGCCGCGCCGCGCCATGCCGCGCCGCTTCATGCCGTCGAAGGCTTCATCGCCGCAGTTTCCGGTGAAGGAGGTCCTAGAGGCCAGGGCGGGGCAGGACGGGTCGGGGCGAGAGGCGGGACGGGACGGGGGGGCGGGATGAGACGGGACGGGCGGGGGGGACGGGGGGGGGGGGGGGGGGCAGGGCGGGCGGAACGGGGGGGGGAAGGGGGGGCGAGGCGGGGGAGAGGGCGGGACGGAGCGAGAGGTGGGACGGGACGGTGCGAGAGGTGGGACGGGGCGTGGCGAGAGGTGTGACGGGGAGGGGCGGGACGGGCGTGGCGTGGCGTGGCGTGGCGTGGCGTGGCGTGGCGTGGCGTGGCGTGGTGTGGCGGGGCGCCGGGCCGGGCCGGGGCGGAAAGAGGCTGCTGGGCGACGCACTCATAAGCGCACATCAAAGGGCGGGCTCCGTGGCGCCGGGAACGTCGCGCTCGTTTGCGGCGGCTGCGTTTGAAAGCGCGCGCGTCGGCCGGCCGACGGGGGCCACTGACGGCGGCCGCTGCGCGATTGCTTCAGATCCATTGGCTCAACCAGCTTCCGGAGGAAGGAAAATGTTTTCAGCAAATCTAGGACTTAATTTCATGTGGAAAAGTGGGTTTGCATTTAAATCGGTATGTTTTCATCATAACAAAGTTTTGTATCATGTATGTTTTCTTCAAATAAACAAAGATAAATAAATGACGTAATGCGAAGATTTTGAACAATTATGACTCTAACGATATATTAAAAAACAAAAGGAAATTCGTACTTTTCGTACTATGTACGTACTATATCCGACTTCTACTTTTCTTCTTCTCATTCTTCCATTTCACCTTCTTCTCATTCTACCCTTTCAACTTCTTTTCCTTGTTTTCAATTTGACTTGATTGTTCCTATTTGAATGTTTAATCCCTCCAAAATAACTGTTCTCAATTTCATTGCTCTAAGACTCAGTCTGAATATGATTGGTTTAGTTTAGTTTGTTTTTTTCGTGTTTCCGGGCGCGGTCATGAGTCCCGTTAGTGTAGTGTATGTTTGTTTCTCGGGAGATGGCGGTGGTCTTCCCCAGCTGGATGGCGAGATCCGGCACCGACCTACCGTCGGCTAATGGGGTTTCCCCCTAACCAGGACTCTCCCACCAGCGGGGCACCGCACCAGCCGGGACACGCTCTAAGCTCCCGACCGGTCTTCCGGAATATGTGGTAGTGTAGTGCATGTTAGTGTAAGTGTGTGTGTAAGTGGAGAGGATAGGACAGGCAAGAAGAAGGACAGATCGCGCGTGGTCCGTGGCCCGTTCCGGAGGGTACTGCTCCGGCATTCGCCTAGCGTTGATCGGAGAAACCACGGAAAACTGCCGATCAGAACAGCCGGCCGCCAGAATTCTTTTCCAGACAGCGACTGAATTCGACCTAGCTGAAAAGCTACTGTCGAAAATCCTGCCGCCATGAGGACTCGAACCTAGGACCTCTCGGTGAGAGGCGCTGCAGTGACATCAGCTGATGCACTGAGCTGCCGCTCCCGGTGAATATGATTGGTCTCAATTTGACATTGAAAATGTATATTTTCACGTTTTTTCCCTTAGAGTCGAATAAACTGTCCCCCTCAGCATGGCACTTTCCGACCCCTAGTTTCAACATGTGATGTTTGGTCTCTGCACATGCTGTCCGGAGCCAAAATAATGCAGGACGTGAAGAACTCTAAAATAGCTGGAATTGATTAAATGAAACTAATAAACTATTCCTTGTCGTTTACAGTAAATATAATTGTCTACCCCTTTGGAGTTATTATTTGAGAGGCCGAGTATTGTAGTTTATTTAATATTTTTTTGTAGGTTTAACATAAAGATTGCCACGAGAGCCTCATCCGTCGATACGTGAGTGTTATATCTTATCACTTTCTAAAGGACTTTCCATTGCAATATTTGTTTTTGATATGAAAGCATCAAGATAAGTGCAATGCTGTTTTGTCTGTAGTTATGAGCGCATGCATGTGTGTAAGATGTGAATGGAATAATGAAGGGCAATAGAACCAGAAACTTACGAAGATTACTGAATAAAGAATGTAAAACGGAGATGACATCAAAAGAACGAGTGGGAAATATAAGGAAACCAGCCCATTGTGAGTGGAAATTCTCCTTTTCATCCATAACTATTATTTTCTAATTTGTTTTCTTGAAAGCCGGTTCGTTCGTCACTGAATTAAGTGTATTTATGTGCTTCTTGTTCTTGAAATGTTATGGTGCTTCATTTACATAATTCCTCAATTTGATCGATCAAGTCGGCGATCAGGTTTCATTTGCCAGTCCTTTCCTGTAAAACGCAAAATGCTTCTCTTGCAATTTTTCTTTTCCGAACGTAGTGAAAACGTGATTATTGAGAGCAATTACCTCCACGACACATGCGTATACAATAACGTACGATATCGTAACTGGCTAACAAACACAGCGGCATCAACGACCTCGACCGGTCGTTTATCGTAGTTCCGAAGCAAACTAGCGGCGGTGTCTCCATCGCGAGGCGGCGTCGTCGGCGACACCTGAGGGCGCGGCCCACGTGCGAGGCGGCGGCTCGGCGTGGCGGAGGAGCCGTGGGTGGCGCGCCACGCTGCACGTGCGTCGAGGCGCGTGGCTCCTCCGCCACCGCAGCCACTGCCACGCTTGGCGACGTCCCTCCGGAGCGCGACCAGGCAGGTCGGCTCTGATGTAATCATACAACGGAAGATCACTCACCTCGAGGAAATCACTAGCTTCGACTGCATGTCACGCTGCCCCCTCGCCCGAGCGCGCCCAGCGTGCAGGTCGACACGGATCTTACCATGCAGTGGAGGAAGATCACCTCAACCTCTCGAGGAAACCATACACTACGCTTACGGGACTGCCATTGTCACCGCTGCCCCCTCTCCCGGAGGCGCGACCCAGCGCGCAGGTCGACACCGGATCTTACCATCCAGTGGAGGAAGATCACCTCAACCTTTCGAGGAAAACATACACTACGTTTACGGGAAGAATGACCTTTGAAGTTGACGCGCCCGGAATCATCGATCAATCGGTCAAAAAAAGTCAAGCGACCCGACTCGCAATTCCTTTATTAATCTGCTCGCTGTCTTATCATTAAAATTCTCGCCACTCTGCCTCGAGTCCTCCCTAATTTAAAATGTTGTTTTGTAGCTTTATAATGTTTTAATGGCATTAACTGATCCTTTGGTTGTAGGTGAGTGGTAAGCCTTAACGTTCTCCTCCCCCATTCTGATGGCCTACTTCGCTCTCGACAAGTCAAATGTTCGTTCTATTCTTGGGGCAATCGATTCCGATGTTTCTTTTCTGATGTTTGATAAGATTTATCGACATTGAAATTTTTTCTTGTTTTTTAGACATGACAATTCAATTACACCCTTTTTGCCATTCAACACATGGTAGGAAATCCAGTATACAGATGTGTCATTTGTCTATGATTGGTGGGCAATTATTTGGGATCTGATGTTTGGCAAGTATACATTCGGACGCGAAGCCATTTTGTATACCTGCCGCACAGTAAGGTATGGCGAGTTGCCTGCCAAGCAGGGGGCAAATCTCATTGTTTATTTTCGTTACATGAGATTTCCCACTGGATTTTTTCTTCTTTTTTTCTCTTTATAAGGTCGCTTTTCAGCTACTAGGGCATAAAGTGACCACTGTAATTACCATTGGTATTTTTGAACGTTGGAGATAACGGTAAAGGAACTTTCCTACTGTACAGACACACAGAAACATCACCGAAACATTCAGGCCGTCTATTGCCGAAAAATTATCTTCGCACGTTCTTGTTGCCCTAGAAGTTTGTAAGATTTATACTGACACATCTTGAAATTTTCTTGCAGACCTGCAATATTTTCGTTACAATCTACAGATTAATATGTTAGCTCTCAGATGCCGATGCATGCGCACCTGTTTCGAAAATAAAGTCGTTTTAAGCCCGAAGAATGGATTATCTAAGTTTCGTATGTTTAATATGAAAACTATTGAATGGAATGAAATATAGGAATCCAATGTTATTAATTTCAAAAACTTCAGAAGACTTTTCCCAATATTTTAATTTCATTCCCACCTTACCAAAAAAGTCTTTCCGTTTTTCGGTTTGTTTTATTTGTTCCTGATGTATGGCACATGGCAAATTCCCAAGGGCTTGGTCACTAGGATATGTATTGTAGAAACTCATCTTTCCTGATTTTTAATGAACAACTTATCTTCTTTTCTATTTCTATTGTATTAACGATTCCCGTGGCAGTTCCGAATTTCTTTTTGCGACCTGTGATAACTATGAAACACGCAAAACGCATTTGTAAATCTCTAACATAAATATTTTGTTGCCAACTTTTGGGATATAAAATCAAGTAGTTTTCTTCGTTCTGTTCGTCAGCAATGAACCACACGATTCAAAGTACTGATTATGTCGTTACCCATTTTTGTAGTATCGTTGACTTTTTGCTGATTGCAGTTATTCGTTTTCAAGGAATTGTTAAGTTCTTATTTGGAGTCTTCAGCAAAAGAATACAATTGAATTGGCATTTCATCTCCTAACAATCATGAATCAAGCTCTACGTTTACCTTATGAGGAAAAACTTCTAGAGAAAGATTACCTACTTACAATTATAAAAATTAAGATTCACTTAATTGGAATGTGAAATATAACTTATTTGACATATACCTGCCATTATTACACTATTTCAGTATGATTAACTAAGAAACATATTCATATTTCAATGTCTAATTTAACGATTTTGTTTTGTTTCAGGTGAGTACGCTGTAACTACCTGCGTGGTGGAGGTGGTAAGTTTTCACTCTGTCGGAGTTTCGATGTCGCTCTCTGGCCAAAGAAGTAATTCATCGTAAGAGTTTCAGTGGACTTATCGTATCGTTGTAATAGCTTTGTCTACTTTGTATCATAGTTTATATCGTTGCAATCAAAAATAAATCATACATTGCAATACCTTTTAGGATGTGTGAATGGATTGAATCTTAGCAGCTGAAGATTCTTGAGTATTCTGCTTTTATAATAATGCGATTTTTTTTCGTAAAATATCACTTATGTATACTTTTATTTATTATTGTATAATAAACTAAATGTATTAATGGAAAACAGTTTCTGGCAAAGTATTTAAATTGATAAGTGGTTCTATTGATGACACGAAACATTTATTACATTTATTCAAAGGAATTTCTCTAACATTTTTAAGTGTATGTGAACCATTTTGGAGTGATATGGACATTTTAATTTATTACGAAACTTTGTTGTAATTGAATTAGATCAGTCATATATACATGTTCAGATATGATATTTTTATTACTATATCGATAATTGTTACCATCCACAAGCATTTAATAAAATTGCCAGCAATAATCTAAAATATGTGATATTTTCTGTTATTCTACCGAATTACAATACACTTTGGCAGTCGCCGATCGAATTCCACGTAATTTTAGGAACTACTAAACCACTTCGCAGATGATCCATTCTATACATCGGTTTTTGTAACGTGGCTGATGACATTAAGTGATTTTTACACCTCCTGCCTTATAAAATGAATCTTTATAACAGTGATAAGCACATGTTTGGGGCAATGAACACCGTTGAGAAGGACGTTCGCGAATTAATAAAAATAATTCATTTTATAAGGCGGGAGGTGTGAAAATGATCTAATGTCATCGGCCACGTTACGAAAACCCAAGTATAGCACCAAAACCGAGAGACCTTTGACACGAAACGCACGTGTCGGGCGTGCGCGGCGCGGCGCGGCGCGGCGCCAGCACCTGCGGCCGGGCGGCGTGGAGCGGAGCGGCACTGGGCAGGCCTCGCCCGCCCCGCCCCGCCCGCCGACCGCGCGTCGCCCGCCGCCGCCAGCCGGCGCCGCGCGCGCGCGCCCCACCGCACCGGCCGCCGCTGCAGTAGCGGCGCAGACGCGTGCGTCGGCGGTCGGCGCGTGTCCCAAACGCTCACGCGTTCGCGCGCGCGCGTGCGTGCACGTGCGTCGTCCGCACGGGCTTGGGCGTGTCGGCGAGGCCGGCCCGGCTGTGCTCGTCGCCCCGCATCCAGCTGTCGGCGGCGGCGGCGGCCGCCTCCTCTTTCAAAGGTGCGCCACGCCCCCCCATCGCATCGGAAGTGCTTCGCTCGCTCGCTCGCGCGCGCGCGCTTGTCTCTCCACGCGCCCTGTGTGATGTTGCCCCGCGCCAGATGGAAGCAGTTTACGTGTCCGAGTGTTTTCATTGGTGTCTTAATAGTCGCGTGTGTTTTTTGTCTTGTTCGAGTTCGTTCGGGATGGATCCTCAATGTGCTTCGTTTCGTCGGGGCGGAGGTTGTGAATAAATTCTTCGCGAGGACGCGCGCCTGTGGGCGAATGTTCCCGCGTCGAATAATTTGTGCGGCCCGTAAACTGGGGCGAAAGAATGTGACGTAAATGATGGGAAATGCTTTTAGGAGGTTTAAAAGCTAATCGTCGATTACTTCGGCTCTGCTCGCGCTTCTGCGGCGTGTGTTGCTCATGCATCACCTGGAAGATGTGAAGATTCTACGTCGCCGATCGACGATGAATGGTTGCTGATTCAGTGTGGCTAGTTTAGGAGTATTTTCGATTCCTGTTAATATTTTATTTTAAACAAGCGTTCTTTGCTTGTAATAATTGCCTTCGTAGTTTCCGGGACTCTTAAGTTTCTAATCTAGTGTTGTATGTGTCCATGAAATGCGACATTAGTCCTATTTCTCCCTGTATAAAAGAAATTGAGTTTCGTTCTCTATTCCTTTAACATTTTTCCGGGAATAAAAGAACGGATATCTTACGCACGCGTCTATGTAATTTTATTGAAAACTCATCATACTGTTGACATTTGATGAATGCTTGTCTCGTTTCAGTAGTCAGTAGAGAAAGTAATATGACCTCAAAAATGCGAAAGAGAAGAATATGTTGTGTTTTTTCGTCAATTCATTTTTTTATTGAAGTGGCTCAGTCATTAAACATTTTATAAATACCTTGGTACATGCACTATACTTTCGACTCTGTTTTGGAAAGTTTCTTCCTATTTACTATCTCATTTACGAATTGCATATAATAGTAGTGACAATTCATTACTGTGTGTATTATTTGTTGTAGGAGAACGTCATAAAAATTTTTATACGTAGTTTTCAAGTGACATATATTTTGTGAAATGTCTAATTTTAATATTTCTCAAACATTATAAATCGTAGCTTTCCCGACGGACAGAGAATTTCAAGAAAATACTGTAAATAATCGTTCATTGTGAACGATGTCCTCACAAAAAGCATAAAGAGGAAACGAATAATTCATTAAAATTTTCTCATTATTTCAAATTGATAAATTCAGTTCCAAGATTCATTAATCAGAGACACGTGCTTCGCATTCCGGCGCGAGTATTAATGACTTGAAGGAGATTTAATCCGCGTGCGGGGGAGGGCAGGCAGGCGCAGGTGAATGTGCCTCGGCTGGAGACGAAGCGCCGGCGCATCTGCCAAACGGCGCGGCCGCACCTGCCGGCGTCCGCTCGTTAATGGCGCCGCGAGTGGGTGCGCCGGTAACGAATGCACGGCCGCCTGAAGCCCGGGACAAATAACTGCGTTGTTTTGACGGCGGCGGCGGCGTCTGCGCGAGGGATGAGGGTGGGGTGGGGGAGGGGTGCGCATGCGTTTTACGAGCGGAGGCTGCAAGAGCAGGCCATGCGCCTGGCTGCACTCGGCTTCCGCTCGACGCAAGAGCCCCCGGCGGCTTGCGGCCAATGCCGCGGCCACGTGTTGCGTGTCGTTGAGCGTTAGATGCCGGCAGATACTCTGAGCTCTGTTTAACTCCATCTCTCTCTTTCTCCTGGTTTGGTTTGTTCATCTTCTCTCTTTCGGTTGGTTTGGTTCATTCGAACGTGGTGCTTTTCGGGATCTGTTTCCTTCTCTCTCTCTCTCTCTCTCTCTCTCTCTCTCTCTCTCTCTCTCTCTCTCTCTTTCTCCCTCTCTAACGCATCTTTTCTTTCCAATTTTTTGTGACAGAAGTACATCTCTCTTTTTCTCTCCACACTCTTTTCTCTCTCTCTTTCTCTCTCTTCCTCTCCTTTGTTACTCCATTTTTATAGGCTTGAATATGACTATTGAAGAGGTCATTGTAAGAAAACATTAACTTACACTTTAATTTTTAAAAAAAAATGCCTGTAAAGTTCTGATACATCTGGTGGATAAATTTAGATAATAGGTTTTGCACGCAGATTAGAGCAGGTTATTTTCAAAATAGAATTTGAAAACTCTGTCAGAGAAAATTCTGGATGTTCCAGCTCCGAGCTTGTTAATTCAATTTTAATAATTTCTGAAATAACGTGTTCATACCATGATCACTCGATTAGTCACATTCTCTCCTAATCGAAAATTACAGGACGTTTTATAACTATTCTTCTAGCCAATAGTTTTGCAATTATGCTTGTTTCATTTTATTTTATTTGATTCCGTTTTCTCTTTTCTTCGTTCGATACGTTTCATTTAATTGCCAATTCTTAATCTCGCTGTTATTTAAAGTTTTGATTGCAGAACAACGTGTCTAATACTAATGTAGATTATACTATTTTAAATTACGGTTTATTATATTGTTAAGTGACGTGGTTACAAATACACTTTACTGACACCATGTTGTAATTAAACCGAAAATCGCTGCCATGTCAATTGCAATTCTTTCTTCTGTTCAAAAAAAAAAAAAAAATGAAGAAAATTTTATGAACGTACCACAATCTAAAATGAGACAACTTTGAGATTGTAGAATCAGAGGGAGGTGAAACTTCTGGAAAGTAGTTGTCTAAAGAAGTGTCGCTCTCCTCGGATATGCGGAATAATATTTTGACGTTTCTGTAAATCTTGCAGCGACGTTTTGTGTGCTATAAGCTTCATGCTTTTATGCCTTACCTTCGCAATGTATGAGGTTTCGAAGATATCATTTCACCTAAGAATAGTTCGAATTCCAGAACGTCTTAAAATCATCAAACGCAGCTATTATAGTATAGTTTTAAAGAAATTTTGGAAATCACATAAGAGTATAACGAATTTTTTTAAAATGTCGGGTGATTTGAGGAATTATATAAGTGAAATTGATTTTTTTTATTTTAGATTTGGTCCCTTCTGGATTCGCTCCCTGTTCCTTTTCATCGTTTTGGCTCAAGTTCGCTTTTTCCTTTGAACAGCAATTATTTTTCTTTTCTTTCTTTACAACTTTCTTTACTATTTTCACTGAATCTTATCAGCATTATTTAGAGCTCATCTCCTTGTAGATGTGTGCCTATATTATTTCCCCCTATTTCTTCGTGTTCTACAAACGCATGTTTCTCTCATTAGCTCTTCAGCTTCTTAATTTTCCCCCCTAGCGGCCCGTCTGCCATCGCATCCATCAGCGTCTTCCGCCGCGGCCGTATTTCCGTCGCCGGCGTATCTCGCCGCCCTGGCGGCCCCGCTGCGGGGCGAGGGGTGGCCGCGCGTGTTTTCCGGCGCTTTGCCTGCCCTGGAACCCGCGACCGCGTAAATCTCGGCGCATGCGGGCGCGCGGCGACCGCCCAGCTGGGCGCGAGGGCGATGGAGGCGGCGGCGCAGTTGGCAGCGGTCGCCGCCCGCTTTGTGCTTCCCTGTGACAAACGCGCGCGTCGCGGAGCTGTATTTCGGGACGACTCATTCGTCGGCGGGAACGGCGCCGCAGGAGATACGCTGACGCGCTGTCCCTACAGCCCGCCCGTCCGCCTGCTCGTCGTCCGTCCGTCCACCCGCCGGCCCGCCCGCCCGCCCACCAACCCACCCGTGCGTGCGTGCCTCCGAACGTCCGCACGCACAGGGAGAGGTGGCTCAGTGCATCAACCGATGTCTAGCTAGCTTTTCTGTCACTAGCTGTTCAGCTAGGTCGAATTCAGTCGCTGTCTGGACGAGAATTCCAGCGGCCGGCTGCTCTGATCGGTAGTTTCCTCTGGTTTCTCCGATCAACGCGAGGCGAATGCCGGAGCAGTATCCTAGCAAACGGGCCACGACCTCATCCCTTACACACACACACACACACACACACACACACACACACACACACTAACGTGCACTACACTACCACACATTCCGGGAGACCGGCCGGGGACTTAGAACTTGTCCCGGCTGGGGCGATGCCCCGCTGGTGGGAGATACCTGATTGGAGAAAACCCCGCTAGTCGACGGTAGGTCGGCGCCGAATCTCGCCATCCAGTGGGGGAAGATGACCGCCTGTTGAAAAACATGCACTTCAGTTACGGGACTAATGAGCTCAGTAATTGACGCGCCCGGAATCAGTACTCAATCAATTCATCAACCAACCCGCCAATAAGCCCACTCATCCGCACACTCGTCGACCCGCCCGTCAGCGCGCCCGCGCGCCCGCTCGCGCCCTGTCGACAGCCGCCCACCCGTCGCCCGCCCACCTGCCCTTCGCCGCTCCCTCCTCTCTTCCACCCACACTCACTCTCACTGCGTGGGTGGCGGTGTATTTCCTCCGTCGCTCTCGGTTTTGTGACTGGTGTTACTCGCGCGGTCTCTCCCCTGTGATGGCGCTTCTGACTTGCGTCCATCCCCAAGGCCACCCTTCGCGTCTCTCACGCACTCCAGACTCGCTTTCCTTCGCGTTCAGCTGCGTCGCTTTCTTTTTACCCTGTCGCCAAGCAACTGTACACACGTCGAGTTAAAATTACCTAGTATGTAGCGCCAGAAGTTCTTACAATGTAGTACAGCAAGGTTGTGTGTGTATTTTTCTTCTTGTCTCTTGGAGTTGTCATTTGCAAAATGTGTTTTGTCTTTTCAAATATTTTTACTTTTTTGTGTACTTAGTAGTAGTGTCTGGCGAAATGTCAATCACGAGAATTTGACTCAAATACATCTTATCTGATAAGGAGAGAATAGGCTGGGAGTACAGTATATATACATTCTTTATCCTGTCTTAAGGAAGTTTGCGGTTACTAAATACTTGGGCATCCCAGGGTACTTCAGATAGACGTCTATATAAATAAAATTGGTGGACTGCCTGTGATTTCAAAATAACTACCATCTGTTATCTCGTATGCTTAATTAGATGGTATAAAAAACAAATAATCGGTTTTTACGAATTTTATCTGTATATGGCCAAGATAATCTCGGGAACGGCTTAACCGATTTCGACCAGGTTTTCACTTTGTAGTGTTTTGTCGGGTATTACTTAGGTACCTTTTTTTAAATTATTAAATTATTTAAGGAGCCTTTTTCGTTTATTTGGCAAATGTAATGAAAATGAGGAAATCAATGAAAGTACATTAAACGTTTCTTAAATCTCAAATAATATCCTATTAAATTTCACCCCAATAGCTTTTATTTCACCCAATTAGTTCCAGTTCTCTTGAGTAGTTCAAAATTATCAATCAAAATCCGGTCAAAATTATTACTGAAAGTGTTTGTAGATTTTGTAGAATTTGTATATTCGTAGAGAAATCTTCACTAATGAGTGTGGAAACTGTTACCCTTGAAAGCTTTTAAACTTTGTTGGAATGTCATTGAATTTTGGGGCAAAGAATGATTTTGGCTCCACGTGAATTTCATTTACCGTTACGTTATACAGATAAAGATATTTTGTCGATAAACATCGTTATTTTAGGCAATGTTTAGCTTTTGAAACTATGAATTTACTTGAACTACCTTACTTAGTGATACATATGATGAGTAAATGGAAAGAACGAATATTAATAAAATTACTTTTTTTCCCGTGATGCCTGAAAATCTTATTTTGATTCAAATTAACTAGAAATTTACTTAAAATAAACTAGCTAAATCGCATATTCATTATGTGAGATACGTGCTTTTCATTTTTCGTCATTTTTAGTCACCTCGTATTTATTTATCTGTCTTTTCATTTTCACTGAACAATTGTTATTTTTATTTTTTCCACGTTGTTTTTCCTTTGACTTTTTTTATTCCGCACTCTTCTAGATTTTCTCCTCTGATGCTATTTTCCGCCTGAATATAAGCACATTCCTGTGAACTGGCGTGTGCTGCTGTGATTCAACAAAACATTCCACCAAGACACGCTCTTCTGTGCAAGAGTGAAATGTTACTTTCGCTCGCTGCTTTTACGTAATATATCGAAACCTTCAAGAACGACGGGTCGCATTAGGGTGTGCGGGCCTTAATTACGTTGGCTACGGCACCGACGCTGCTAAATTAATGGAATTCTCAACGTGACCCCGAAAGCGAAATTTGCCAACTCGGCCCCATACCCGCTCACGAAATATCCGAAATTTATGAGGACTCTTATGTTTATTAATATTTTAGGGGTACGAGACGCCGGTCTGACGTTTTTGACGGCAAACATTCGTTATCCTTTCAGCGCGGACGTGCCGTCTGTGTAATACGAATTACATTGTAATGCAAACAGGTGTTATCCTTCGCAAAGGAGGTTGATTAAGTTTTGTGGAAAATAGGAGCAATTTGTTCGAGTTCGGGATGTTGGGAGATGAACTGCCGAGAAAACACGGGATGAAATCGACTGTGACTTATTAGCGGGCGCTGGTCAAACTCCGGATTTTGACCGCACAGAAAGGGTCATGTGAGCTCAATGCCGCTCCCTGCTCACGACTGAAAAACCGACGGATAAATATGTTTAATTGGAACATTGAACATCTTAAAATTGGCAGGAATTCGTTAAAAATATAATTGTATAATTATAGAATGGATTAGACCATTTTAATCAAAGGAATATTCATTATGGAATATTCAAAGAAATATGGCCTTATATTCTACTATTTAATTCTATAAAATTAACTCTGAGGGAAAACACAGGCCAGTTAGATCTGTATTTTTTTAAAATATTGGTTTCTCAATTAAATAATAACTTTTACCACAAGTATTTTTTTTAAATCAGAATCGTAAATGTTTAGGAAATAAAAATGAAATGAAATAATGAATGCCGGTGAAATTTTAAAATTTTAATTACCGTTTCTTCCCTAATAATGTTGCATTTCATCGAGTTTCGAGACTTCGGACAGAAGTTTCTTAATTCTTACGAATAAAACTCAATTTTTCTAACTCTGTTCTCAAATTCCCAAAAAAGTAACAAACAATTAAAATTATTACTTTTTCGGCGTACTCTAGTATCTAAGTTTATAATAAATGGATAGTAGAATTCCTGAAAGTTATTTTAAAATATACTTTTCGTATAAAATATACATTTTAATTATGTCCGGGGATTACATCACCCTGCGTCCAATTCTTTGGGTTGTTCCGCGCTTACGATTGGTCGCCGTGCAACAGGCGGCTATGGACCCCGCGCGTTGACGTCCTGCGGCTCCACAAACGCCAGAGCGTCCTCCGCTCAGGGCGCAGAGATCTGCGACGTGTCATCTGGACCCCCCCCCCCGCGCCTGGGGGGCGGAGCAAGGCGCTTTGCAGGCGGGCGCGCCGAGCGTGCATCCGCCAGCGGGCACGTGCCCCCGCGGCATTCACGCTCCTGCCTTGTGAGCAGCGGGCGGCGGCGCCGCAACCAATGGCAGCTTTTCATGCGCTCTTTGCGCATGCGCCCTCGGCCGGAATATCACTCACGGGATGCCGTTGATGCTCTTGAATGCGATTGATTCGCTAAGCGATCTCAGGAGTAGGTAACGTTAAATAAACAAACATGCTCTACCTAAATGTTCGGTTATAGTGAACTCCTGGAGACTTACATGTTTGGTTCGGTATATCAGAGGTTCACTATATCCGATATGGACAAAATTAAATTAAATTTCTCCAGAATTATTCATTTTATTAATAAACAGCAAAATGCATTAACAGCACGAAATGAAAATGTCAATATCTTTATTTGTAGGCAAAAAAAAAATATTGTCTATTATTTGCTTGGTACATTATTGATTAAATCCTTATCCAAAGTTCGTGCTCTCTCCGACTTTGATTCTGCGTGGTTTTCTGTCTCTAAGTATCGTAATGCAGTCTTGGCACTTTTCAATGCCTCTTACACTGTTGGAACACCAACCCACTATCAGACGGTCCTTTCAATCGCCTAATAACATACGAGATCCAATTAATTTCCAGAACTCATTTCGTAGCTTCATTATAGCCGATGTTCACTATAACCGAATCTTCTTATTCTTATTTGTAAAGTGAGTGAAACGGGACCAGTGACTTAAGTTCACTATAACCGAGGATTCACTATATCTGAGTTCGGTATGACCGAAGTCGACTGTTATATGAAATGATGACATGAGTGTTGTTACTAACCGGTTAGCGTTGATTTAAATCTCAGTACTACGTAAAACGTTTGCATTGTGAATTATGTGAATGACAGTAAGTGTTGTAACTCTACCCACTACATTATTATTAAATTCGAAAAGATCCTGATACAATCGGGAGCACTTAGCCACATATGTCGACAGGGTACATTATTTGTGAACTTCCTACATCTATTCAGCGCATCATCATGTTTTCCCCTTCCTACACCGCGATGCTCAACTGTTCTCATCGACGGGGCGGTGCAAGAAGATCGAGACGTGAATTCCGCGCCGGTGGCGGTGGGAGGCGGAGAGATATTAACGTCCCGGTGCGCCGGCGACCCGCGCCGCCGCCCACAGCGCGGCCGTTGTGTAGGCGCTCTAAATTTAAGTTGCGGTAGTCGGAGCCAGCGGGCCGCCGCGCCGCCGCCCGCGCGCGCCTGGCCTTCATTCACCTCGACCGAGCGCCGCCGCCCCTCCGCCGACGCCCCTCCGCCGCCGGCGCCCGCCGGTTTGGCTGGTGACGCCGGCGGCGCCCGCTGCCACCTCCGCTCGAGTTTCCTGCTTGGCGCTTTCCGGGACTTAACAGAGATTGATTGATTGTTAGTGATTCCGGGCGCGTCAACTACTGAGGTCATTTCTCCCGTAAGTGTAGTGCATGCTTTTTCCTCGTGTGGTGGCGGTAATCTGTTGTTAGTTGGTTGTTAATGATTCCGAGTACGTCAACTCCTGACGTCATTTAGCTCGTAACTCTAGTACGTGATTTTTTTCATCGGGAAGTGGCGAGATCCGGCGCCAACCTATAGTCGACTAGTAGGGGGTTTCCCCGACCAGGTATCTCCCATCAACGGGGCACCGCCCCAGCCGGGACAAGATCTAAGCCCCCCGACCCATCTCCCAGCATGTGTGGTAGTGTATTGCGTGTTAATGTAAGTGCGTGTGTAAAAGGTGAGGATAGGACAAGGAAGAGGAAGGAAGGATTGCGCACGGACCGTGGCCCGTTTGTTAGGGTACTGCTCCGGCATTCGCCTCGCGTTGATCGGAGAAACCACGGTATACTTCCGATCAGAGCAGCCGACCGCTAGAATTCTCCCCTAGACAACGGCTGAATCCGACCTAGCTGACAAACTAGTGTCGAAAATACTGCCGCCGTCGGGACTGGAACCTAGGACCTGCAGTGACATCAGTTGATGCCCGGAGCCATCTTTCCTGTACTTAAAAGATAGTTTTTGCCCATCAACGCTTCAAAATAAATGGATCCGGCTATTGTCACGTGACTCCCGGAACACCGATCATGGTCTCGGTCCCTGTTGCAAACATAAACGATAACCGGGCTCGGCTTGATAAGCGGGCCTTCAAACTGTGTACCGAATCGGTTACCGGTTGTACTACTTGTTTTGTGTTCTTAGCATGTCTTAGAGAAGTAAAATTGATCATCGCGGATAAAATTCGACTGCGGTTTTCTGTAAAACATGATGTATGCCCTTGAAGCAAGTATTGGCTTCCACTCTACATGATGACGAAAGACAGTGAGAAATATGCGGAATATTGAAATCCTTGGTTTCGCAATTGGGAAAACCCTTTAAAAGAAGAGGCAATTCAATGTTCCAAATGTTACATATTTTATAATTCCAGTTCCATTTAGAGTAAACTTTCGTGTAGAATTGCATTATCTACGTCCATATCAATATTCCCAAGTTCACAAACTAATTAATTCTTCCTTAGCAGGGAGAATAAAAAGATGTGAACACGTGTCCACACTTGGCAATCACTTCTCGGCGTTTTCCTGGAAATAAATGATTACGTTGTAAATTGGAAGTGTAAGTTTAAACCACAGTATACGAAAGGGAAAAAATCGATAAACGAAATTTTTACGTTATGTATAATCGTTAACGTTAGACGTTTCGGTTACGTGCAAAAACTCTAATATTGACTACTCTGATCGCGTTGAGAGATTGCGAAAGAAACAATGGGGTAGTAAACTGGGCTTCTCGCGTCAGTTCCATGAGTGTTCTTTTGAAGAGGTGATATTCAGGGAGGACTTAGAAGCCTGTTTTGATGGCGCTATTTTGTCTGATGTGTCAGAGACTCAGATAAAAAAAATGGCCATTGGAAGATCAAATAATAAAGTTTCCTATTTTACATAATTTAAATGATTGAAGGCGTTGTCATTGTCAACAATAGTATTTATGACAATAGTCGTTTTTGTGGCTCCCAGACAGCAGAAAACTGATGATGATGATGGCTAAGCCATCGAAAGCTGCTATTTTTGAAATAAATACTATTGTTGACAATGACAACGAATTCAATCATTTCAATTATGTAAATGTCAACTACAACTCACCACTGAATCAATAGTTCCTATTTTACAACCAAAATGAGTAGGACTTAAACTAAGTTGTGCAAAATATTGTGAAGATGGACTCCTCATGCTTCTATGTGTAAAGTGCTGTTATTGGTAGTTATACCTCGGTACTTTATTAGTGGCATTTTTATTTAAATTCATTTCGAAATGAGTCGTGCCTGTCAGTGTATTTCAGGTGTGCATGATCCATACGACTACAGACATGCACAACCCTTGCTCAAGATTGTGCTTTGCTCTTCGTGCTCTACGTACCTTTGCACAAGCATTAACACTCGCGCACACTCACTTCTGGAGGCGTTTCTTACGACCCTACATCGAGATTATTTTTGCTACAGTCACATTTCCTTTTCTTATATAACTCATGAATAATTGCATTTATCTTCCTGCGGAAGGCTCATAATGAAGTATCTTCAGCGTTATATCACTTTCCTTCAAATCCTCTAAGAACTGGCATAGCATTTTACATATATTTTCTTCCATAAGCTCAAGGGGTAATGCGAGTCCCAAAATGGTCGTTTTCCGTGATTGTACAATTTACAGTGTTATATTATCTCTTTTATATATAGTGTTTTACATATTTTTTCGCCCTTTGTCCTGGCGGTATCGGAAAGAAATTTCTATTCCTCTCACAACTCCCCGTTCCCTTTCTGCCGACAATTTGATGAAATTTGTTCGCGTTAATTTTTGAATATCCAAGTGACTTTCATTCAATCTTAAACTACTAACACACGTACACATCTCTCGTTTCTTTATTTTCCTTTTCTGCGTTAGCATTTCATTGTGAGTGTTTAATAGGGAATTCTTGATGAAATTTATTTCGTTTCTCGTATATTTGTAAAAATGTTTACAGTTTTTAGCTACTAATAGATTAGAGTATACTTGATTCCACACTTGGTACCACACAAAAGAGAAAATAATAGATGACAGCAAAGACAGGAAACTAATCTTCTCACTGACGCAAATTGAAAGTGATGGGTGGAAAACTCTGGAAAATTGTATGTGATTTAGTTTAAGGCAAGTGAATCTGCCAAGAGCGCCAATGTCGGCCCGGTGGCCGAGATCGCTAAGGCAGTAGTGTCATGGTGATCTCGGACCGAAGGGTCGCGGGTTCGAGTCCCGCCTCGGGCATGGTTGGGTTTGTGTTTCTTCTTCACCCCTTATCATCACCATTTCGTTTCACCCTCACAGTTACCATAACGTTAATTCTAATAGTGGTCGCTAATAACCTAGCTGTTGATGCTACCTTAAATAACGAAAAAAAAAAGAGCGTGAATGGTTTCGCAGAAAATAGCAAATCTAATTTTTGTTTTCTATTAATTACATTTTTTATCGCATTATCGTATACACGCATTATCCGAGTCCTGATTTAGAGCAGAAACATTTAAATAAAATAATTGATAAATGACCATTTGAGATTCTTGTTCAAGTGTATTGCGTTACTCCCTCATTTGTGAGGAGCGACGTGCACTCCAGCTACTTGCTTCCGGCGCCGTCCGCCAGCGCTCTGGCCCATCACTCCGCCAGAGGCCCTGCCCAGTTGACGGCGCTCACGGTTCACTGGTTTTTGCCGCTGCGGAAATCGAAAGCATTGGGCGACAACCCTGGGCCGGGTCCTAATTTGAGACTTGAAATCCCTCCTCAACTGGACGGATCGAGGTTGCTCTATTTTGCTTCCATCTTTGTGGGAAGTGGGCCAGGCTTCATGGGGTCCATCCAAAGGCGTGTTCGGAAAGCAAGGGGTGGAGCAATGTGATCGATCGAGACAACTGTGAAGTCGATTTTTAAGAAAGCCTTCTCTAGTAAATATATTTTATACGTTTTTTCGCGGAATGGGTGTATTGTTGTAAAGCAAGGCAGTCGAATCTAAACAATAACAAAAATTGAAGCGCTCATGATAATAACGGCAGATCCCAACTGAAGTTCGTTTCGAGAAATGCGCCTTTTCCTGTTTTTGTTCACGTTCACTTTCACGACGGAAAACATTTTTGAAGGTGAAATTTGATTGTTTTTCCATATGCCAGTTCACTTGATAGGTATCTGATAGGAGTTTTCTGTCATACTTCTAACTGATAATGCGAGGTCGGTTGGGATCTGTCGTTATGATCCTGAGCGCATCTGTTGTATCAGTAGTGACGGTTCTCTTATTCTCATCAGATGTACTTTACAGGGGCCCTTAGATTGGGGGACAGTCAGGGCAACTTGCCTCAAGCTCAGACTTAATTGAGACACCCACATTTTTTCATTCAAAACAAATAAAAAATGTATATGCTTCTAATTCGATTTAACCGCTGTATGTAATTTTTGTGGCTTGGAGAAACGAATTCTGTGGAGGGGGTGGACATTTTTTTCGGAAATAGACAACCCCCGATGATCTACCACCTCAGGCCTTATTGTTTTCTCTGGTCGGCTCCTGGTACTCTCAATTGGAAGACAGAGTTGTAAGTTAATGTGCATTTGTACTATGTCAAAAAATTCAGCTCTCTTGGATTGAACCTATAGATCTTATAATAGCCAATTTTTTCCTCTCGAAGAGCCGAGCATCTCTTTGCCGGCATCGTTAATTTCGTCCACTCGCCGTCTTCCCGGGCGTCCTCCCGTCCTGTCCGCCCACTTGACACCCGGATGCTCTCCGGACACGTTGTTACAGTGTTGCCGACCTTGATAACAAAAATAGATGTTGGAAGCGACCTCTTGCGAAATGTTGCCAGGTTTGTGCAAGGGTGCAGTTGCTGTTCTGTAGATATATCGCGCACGAGACAATGGAACGTCTGGAGGCGTGGACAGCTCCCCTTTCGCGACGAACCTGGCGGGGCGAAAATAAGTTAAGAGCAAGTGGCCAGACTTTTCTCCACGGTTGTCATCGCTCACCAACAGGCGGGTTGCGTGTTCTAGAAAGAAGCGCTTGCACAGTCGAAATAAATGATGCAAGTGCTGTCCATTGACGATCGGCGAGCTAGTTTCTGTCGTCTCGCCTTGTCATTTTAAACTGATATTTTTTTCCCCGCTGGCCGATGCTTGAGTCGTAAGAAAAAGTGAAGCATGCGTTTCAGTTTAGTTTAGCGCGTTAATTCTTATGCGTTTTTTGATTGACTTATCTTCCTGACCATTACAAAGGAGATGATGCAACATCTAAAATCGTCTCCTGGATATTACACCACGCTGTCTTTTTAAGATTTTTAGCAGTGTCTCATCTGTGTATTTCATTATTATCACGCTCAATGACATTTTTTTTGGTTTCCACAACCATAACGTACTTGAAAAATGTATCAAAATGATTTATGAAGTCATCTTTAGGGAATCTAAATCCGTTCCCAATCCTAATGACGTCTATGATACGAAATTACTTTTATGATGTACCAATTTCAGTAAACAGAAACTATGAAACTAGTTTTCTGAAATAGAAGCTTCGTAATGAAAATGTAACACTCAACACCTTTTTGTTGACTGTGATGAAATTGTGAATTCCGAAGAAAATTGAAATTAATGCGTACTTGATTACCGTATGTCTTTTTGTGTTGTAGAACTGTTTCAAATTTAATTATTACTATGTGCGAGAAGTGTGAAACTGCGTGAGAAGTTTGAAACAATATAGCGTAGGTAGTATAGGTAGTATTGAATTGAACTGAATTTGCCTTATTTTTACGTGGCGAGACTCAGGCCATGAGGCCTGCTCTTCCTTCTGACCACGCAAATTTCGTTACACTCCTTTCACCAATCATGGGAGAAAGAAGGTTTACTTGGGCGACGAAACAGGCGATTTGAATTTAGCTCAGAGGCGTCATTTAGGCTTGAGGATCTTTTACATGCAGTAAATGTACTAACATGGGACAGCCGGCTTTACTTCCTCCGAAGGAAGGCGTACGAAGGATTTTTCGCCCTTAAAATCCACGGCTTCGATCGGGTTTCAACCGCAAACTTGGGTATAGCAGTCCGATACGCTAACCGCTACACCATCGCCGCCGCAGATAGTGTAGGTATAGTGTAGGTAAGCGTAAATAAAGATTTTTAATAGGAATATAGGCTTCTTATCTAACATATTCTTTTTGAAGTTCATCTTATTAAGTCTTTAATTTTTGTAAACAGAATATGCTAATGATTTTTAAGCATTTGTATATAAATGATCATCTAATTTGCTTCTCCGAGTCAGGATAATTGTATGCATTTGGCGAATTTTGTCGAATGTTCGATTTTGCCAGGTAGCTAACGTTGTCGACCATGACTGGCCTTAGTTTGATTCCCACACTGCAGGGAATGGGGGTAAGAGAGACATGTAACCAACATACCCTATTGCCTTCAGTGTAATTTACAAATTCCACCTGTCGGATCTTTTCTTGGTCCCACAGCTACAGAAACGGAGACGATTTTAATGGAAAGCTACAACTCTATTTTTGCCCCGACCTCAAATAGACCCCGTGATCACGTCACAATAATTACACAAATCACAAATATTATTAAGAACGGAGTTTCATAGTATTGGGATTTCAGAAAAGCTCAAAGTAAAAGACAACGGTAGAGGTAGCTTTCATAAAGTGCAGTATACTAGAAATATGTCTAGGATTCGCCACTAGGATCCCTCTAAATCCGGAGGAGACGGCGGCGATTCTCTCCGCAGCGGGGGCGCTGGCGCGGGCGAGATGGAGCCCTCGAAAGATTTAACACTCCGGGTTTCGTCAGCCCGCGTGGAGGCGCGCGTTAAACTAATTCGAACGCGCCGTCCGGTTGAGTGTTTTATAGACGCGCGTCGGGAATGGAGGCATCTAGGTTATACTTCGCAGTTTCCTTCTCTCTGTTTTGCGTCTCACCGGCTGAGGTGGCTCAGGGCATCGAGTGATGCCAATGCAGTGTCTCTGACCGACAAGTCCTAGGGTTCGATTGATTGATTGATTGATTTGTTCGTGTTTCCGGGCGCGTCAACTGCTTTGGTCATTAGTCTCGTTAGTGTAGTGCATGCTTTTTTCGCGGGAGATGGCGGTGATCTTCCCCTGGTGGATGGCGAGATCCGGCGCCGACCTACCGTCGGCTAGTGGGGTTTCCCCCTAACCAGGACTCTCCCACCAGCGGGGCACCGCTCTAGCCGGGACAAGGAGCTTCCGACCGGTCCCGGAATATGTGGTAGTGTAGTGCATGTTAGTGTAAGTGTGTGTGTAAGGGGAGAGGATAGGAGAAGGAAGAGGAAGGAAAGATCGCGCGCGGTCCGTGGCCCGTTTGTTAGGGTACTGCTCCGGCATTCGCCTGGTGTTGATCGGAGAAACCACGGAAAACTACCGATCAGAGCAGCCGGCCGCTTGAATTCTCCCCCAGACAGCGACTGAATTCGACCTAGCTGAAAAGCTAATGTCGAAAACCCTGCCGCCGTCAGGACTCGAACTTACGACCTTTCGGTCAGAGGCGCTGCAGTGTCTTAGGGTTCGAGTCCTCACGGTGAAATATTAGATACTAGCTATAGATCTGGATCGACGTCCGCCACTGTCTGGAGGAGAATTGTTTCGGCCGGCTGCTCTGGTCGATAGTTTTTAGTAGTTTCTTCGACTAAGACCAGGCGATTGGTGAAGTAGTATCCTAACAAACGGAACTCCTACGATCTTTCATTCCTCTTTCTTGTCCTATCCTCACTCATTACTTACTTACACTTACAATCACATGCAGTACATTGCCACGTATGTTGAGATACATCACAGGAGCCTACAGCTTTTCCTCCTGGGAACGTGCCAAGCTGGAGGGAGATATCTGGATGGGAAAACATCGTTAGCCAATGAGTAGAACACCCCAACCAGCGAGGGAAGAACATGGTCTCCTCCATTGATAAAAAGCACGTACTATACCTACGAGACTAATGCACATAGCAGATGACGAGCCCAGAAACACGAAATAATCAATCATTATCTTGCCCCTCGCCTTCTTGAGTGAAGCTTTATTATCATCCTATGGCCGCCAAACAGCTGGAGGATACCCCTCCATTACACTTAGTTCCTGGACGGATTTACATATGCCATTGTTGTTTACAGCCAGCGTTCTTGAGAAGTAGCAGGGCACTTCCGGAGCGGTTCTGGAATACACTGTGCCGCGCAGAAGCCAGGATTGAGCGACAGTGGTTCCTTTGGGAATCGCAAGTTATGAAAGGATTCGTTTCTTAATTTCTTGTTTCGTTGGAGCCAAATATTTCTTCAGTTGAAAGAGAACCATGGCTGAAAGAGATATACGTGCCATTCACCTCAAATTTACTTCTCATTGAGGCAATTTAGTACACATCATGAAAGGCTTTACATAGGCGGCAAAAAAAAAATAAGAAAGCAACTTGAGGATTATTTAGATTTTAATACATCAAAGACCAGGAAGTGATTTCTTCGAAACAGGCAATTGAAATTGCGAAAATTGTTGAGAGAGTGTCATTAATAAAGTTATCACGACACTTGTTTGTGAAAAAACGAACATGTATTTTTATAACATTTGTATTGTCAATTTTGCTGTAAGGATGTGCTCAATTTGTGTTCCTACTTAAATATTTACGTTTGCATATTTTCTCATTTTGGAGAATTTAATATTCACTGTTAGAAATTTAGGAAAAATTGGAAAATAATATCGAGAAATGTTTTTCCTCAGACGCTTAAGTGAATTCTCACAAATAATCATATTTAAATTAAATACCCCTAAATCACATTTAAAGCACATTTTGTGAACGAATCATTGGAGTCACTCCCGACGAAAGAATTTAAACCACCTGAAATACCAACTTCATTCCTGGCTAGGCCACCTCTCTCAACGAAAAGACGTAGTCCACAGCTATGTCTCTTCTCGCCCTCTTCCACCGCCGTTCCAGCCTCGCTCGTTTGTAACCCGCGGAGAGGGTGATGCGTTGGAGATCCGGCTGCAGCGCGCCCTTCCGCCCTCGGACTAAATAAGCCGTCACGCTGCGCCAAATATTTGCCCGCATTCTCAGGTCCGCGTCGGTTCCAGCGGCCGGCGATTTCTCGCGGCCTTGGCGTTCCTGCGTGCGCGCTTTGCTGCCCGCCCGTGAAATGCGGATTCCGAGCCGCCTCCGCCGCCGCTGCCGCCGCCCCCTCCGCCTCCGCCGCCTATGCCACCGCCGCCGCCGCCACCGCTGACTCTGCCGCCGCCGCCGTCTCCGCTGCCGTGCCGCCGCCACCTCTGCCACCGCCGCCGCTACCGCCAACGCCGCCACCGCCGCCACCGCCGCCACCGCCGCCTCCGCCGCCGCTTCCACCTCAGCCACCGCCGCCCCCCCCCCCCCGCCCCGCCCCCCTCCGCCGCTGCCCCGCCGTTGCCCCCCCCACCGTTGCCCCCCTCTACCGTCGCCGCCTCCACCACCGCCGCCGCCGCCGCCGCCGCTGCTGACATGTCTGCCCCACCGCCGCGTCGTCCGCTGCGTGCTTACTGCGCCGCGCCTGTGCCCTGGACCGTCCGGTACAGATGCGCTTGTAGATGGCTGTCGGGAGAGAAGCCACACGAGTAGTCAGCTTTTGATTTCTCTTGACTTGGCGATGTGGGATTGGTTACAAAATCCAGGCGTGCACTCAGAAAATTTCCAAAGGTCTCTCTGCCCTTCGGAAACAAACATATTTTCGTAAAAATGATAAATATCTTATTTTCCTACTTTCCAAACACGCAATCTGGAGAATTGATACACGACATTTGAGGAAGAGGCTTACAACATTTAATGCAACCCTGAAAATAGTTCAACATAAAATAGACTGCTTTCATCGTATCGTCATAATCTCATTCTCCTTGTAGAATGTTTTATTTCCTAGGAAAATATGTCGTAAGAAAATAAAATGGTTAATGAGAAGGAGGGTTCAAAAGGGCCCAGAAATGTATTTGCCCCCCACCCCTCTTGTTTTAGCTGTACTGAAGAAAAAATCGACGTTATGCCTCGATTGATCACATTGTTTTAAGCAGATGAAGTTTAATCACGGTTTCTTTCGTAGTAAACATTCTTGAATGAATTTCATAACTTTAGTTGGGTTCTTCAGTTTTGTTCCTTTTTTCAAATTATTTCTGTTCGTTAATAAATGGCTTTGTTTTTTTAAATTAAATGTTACAAAACATTCCACTTGATTGTCGATTTGCTGTATTTCTAGATGCTGAGTACTCTTCAGATAATACCAATTACGCATGTCTATTTGTTGGCAGATGAAATATCTGCTGAATCTTTCGAAATTTCAAATCACTATTCACCGTTTAAAATAGTGCCTATAGGCTTTCACTGTTGTCCTGGCAAGAGTAGACTTTCTCATACGATATTGTATTTAGCCTATGATTCTTCTTGCATCTGACATGCCTCTAATCTTGTGGACATACTTATCTCTTTTTGTCATTATCAGTACTCCATTTGGTTCCATTAATACCGCTGTCGATCAACCTGCTTCCCCTGTATTGTCAGGGTCTGTATCACATCTACGAGGGCGATGATAAAGTTAATTGCCTCATCTACTTTACACTCTTCAAGTCTATATGAGCATTAAATATTGCTATTTTATAGAAATTGTTAAAAGGTTTATTATTTTACTTATATATATATATATATATATATATATATATATATATATATATACACATACACACACACACACACACACACACATTTTTGAAACATTTGTCAGCTCAAGTACTACGTGCCGGTATACTAGCTGACCTGGAGACCTGGTTTTACTAGATACGTGCTCCAATATGACAAGGTTAATGATTTACACTCCATACTTTTATGTACGTATATTTTCGTTACTCTGAGGTTGGCATTCGATCAAAGAAAGAAGCAATTTCGTGTTGTGAAAACGCTCGGGTTCAAATATGAGTTGCCTGCTTCATTATTCTGGAGTTGCCGCGGCCGAAGTTTTCCATTCTTCACTCCTGATAAGCCAGGATATTGCTGTTCTGTAGAACCCGTATTGGCGTTTCTTCCTGGAAATGCCACCGGCTAAATATACCTGAACAATAGGCGGGTTTTATTGAGCATTTCGAAAGCTATTACACATTTTATGTGGAAAGGAATTTAATGCGCCGTAACGTGGGCGCATCCCTAACACGAGTCCTGTGGCGCTGCGTTCGTCGCAAGCAGAACTGGGGCAGCGCACGGCGGCTCTTGCGAAGGCCACGCGTCTTTTGAGGGAAGGTCAAGATTCAATTCACTCAAGTATTTTACTCGGGCATAATGTTGTTTTTTTTTTAATTTATTTATTTTCTTACTTGAAATTACAATGTTCAGTTTACAAATGAAACTATGCAATTGTAAGGTGACTTAATCTAATTCACTTAATCTAATCAACTTAATCTAATCAACTTAATCTAATTGAAAATTGTACTTAACCAACTTAATAGGGAGAGGAAACAAATAGCACCTCAACAGAATTAGTCGATATTTGAAAATATCTGGAGGAAAGAATGGAGCGGGAATCTGTTCTTTATTCTGGTTTTGTACCTGGGATCTTTTCCGAGTCTGTAGTGAGTTGATGCCTTTATGAAGGGTAAATTGGTGTAAAAGTTGTTTGATAGGTATGCTATTTGGTGAGCTATTTCATTTATGTTTAGATCGTGATGTAGTTGTTTATTGCTTATAAACCATGGAGCTCTTGTTATTAATCTTAAATATTTGTTTTGAAATATTTGCATTTTGTTGAGATTGTTTTTTGCGACATTGGTCCAGATCGGACATGCGTATAATAGAGTTGGCCGAATGAATGATTTGTATAGCATTAGTGCGTTTGACAGTGAGAGGTGGTTGTATGAATTTAGTAAAGGTCTTAATTGGATTAATTTGGTTTTTGCTTGTTGTGCTTTTATTTCAACGTGTTGTTTCCAATTAAGTTTAGTGTCTAAATTTAATCCAAGATATTTTATTGTTTTCGTGATTGGGGTCCAATTTATAGCGTTATTGTTTATGAGTAGCGGGGATGGATGTGCAAAGGTTTTCAATGAGAAGATTTTTGCTGCTAATTTTGAAGGATTTAATTTGATTTTCCAGTTATTTGCCCAATTTGTTATTAAATTTAGATGCTGTTGGAGCTGGAATTGATGATTTTGTAGTGAAGTGCCGGAGATGTATAAGGCAGTGTCATCGGCGACGGACATAATGGTTGATCGGGTTATCCGCGAACATGAGGATAACTGTCCAATACACTAATCGTTACCCTAACGCCTCCCAAATAGATTGCATGAGAAATGGTGTGATACCATTGGTAGCTGTTTCAATTGTTTTGTTAGCACGTTTTCTTTGTTAAATTTTTCTTACTATTTTTTTTTCTCCACATTTTGAAGTGCTGGTTTATTGTTGCCGCCGAAAATTATACACACAATTCAGAGCATTTTTGGGTATACAAATAAATTGGTATACAAAAAACATAATTTTCACCTAAACGCGCAAAACTCAACACGCTTCTTTAAATAGAGTTTCATTGAATTTTCGATTTTTAATTGAAAAGTTATGAAAAAATAAATTAGCAGTAATCGTTAAACTAACAAAATCAAAATTTTCATACTTAATAATTCGCTTTAGCTTTGAACAAAAAACTTACTGAATGCGGAATTTTATATAGTAATTACTTAAATTATTGAACATATTTATTAATGATATTTGTGAGTGCTACATAATTGTAAGATGGTTTTATTGATAACTTCTCTTTGCTGATGAGATGTTAAGTTACTTTTATGAACACTATCTATTATAATATACAATCAAAATTAAAAAGTACTGTTTTTGGGAAATAGAAAATAACATTCGCCCTTGTAATTTGGGAGAAGAATCTTCCGTGCAATTAAAATGGAGTCAACGCCTTTTCGACCCGCCTTGCGTGTTTCCTGTTCATATATCGGAGCCAAGAAAACAGGCATGTTGAAAAACTACATGTCGACAAAAACGTGAATTACTGTCCTTTCGTGCCAACGATGGCGCATCGAATTTTTGGTACTTATTTTTTCTAAAGCAATAACTACTCGTGTTTGTACTTTAAATTAAAGTGGAGAAAGCATAAAATCACAACAAACGGATATCTCGTTAAAAAAGGACAACTCAAAAGTTAAAGTAGATAATGAAAACTTGAAATAAATAAAACTTGAAGTATCCACATAAACAAGGTTCTTCTCACAAAATAATATAACATTTTTCTCAAAACTCCGGTTGATTTTTTTTTCTAAGATAATTAATTAATTTTTGATATTCGTTCTGTGGCAAATGCTTCAATAACAGAAGTAATATCACTAGTGTCATATAGTGCTATATTGTATGTAGATAATTAATACTAATTCGAATTTTATAATGGTAGGAAAATATCTGTGACTAAACATGTCTCTCCTGTTGTTTTTAATACTCCCGCCTGATGAATTTGAAGATAAAATTTCTACTTCCAACTATTTTGTTATTTTTTTCGGAGTACACCGTGTCTCAAATTACCAATTTTCCACGTAGCAATCACGCGCTCTAACGCCAAATTGCGTGGGTGCGGGGAGCGCACGTGGCCGCCCCGCCCCGCCCCGCCACTCCCCGCCGCTCGTAAACGTCGCGCGGGAATGCGCCCGGGGCGACGCCGAGGGGCAGCGGCTGTCGCGCCGAATTTACCGCGCAAACTTCCGGCCGGCCGGCTATTCCGCCGGGTCTTTTTCTCCACGAGCCTCGTCCACCCACCGCGCGCTGATGGGCAGCCATTGTCACTCTGCGCTTCCTCCGACGCCCCCGCTGGACGATGGCCTCTCCACTCACACGCCGGCGTCATTCTTGCTTGTCTCTGCGATCGCCCTCGACACCGAATGGCGTGTTCTCCTCTGGAGGGTTCATTGGTCGTTTGCATTCGTTTTTCACGCAGGGGGAGGTTATCTTTCTCTCTTCGAGTACTATTTAGATTATTGATAGGACCGGGATAGGAGAGGTGGCGCAGGCCATCAACTGACCGGGAGCGGTAGCTCAGTGCAACTGATGTCACTGCAACTCCTCTAACCGGGAGGTCCTAGGTTTGAGTCCCGACAGCGGCAGGATTTTCGACACTAGCTTTTCAGCTAGGTCGAATTCAGTCCTGTCTGGAGGAGAATTCTAGCGGCCGGCTGCTCTGATCGGTAGTTTTCCGTGCGAATGCCGGAGCGGTACCCTAACAAACGGGCCACGGACCACGTGCGATCTGATCCTCTTCCTTGTCCTATCCTCTCCCCCTTATACACACACACTTACACTAACATGCACTACACTACCACATATTCCGGGAGACCGGTCGGGAGCTTAGAGCTTGTCTTTTGGTTCCATTACATGATTGTGCTCAAATTCACTCTCGAGCCCCGATCAGTTTCTCCGATCAGTACCGGATGAATGCCGGAGCAGTACTCCAGCAATCGGGCCACGGACCACGCGCGATATTTCCTTCCTCTTCCTTGCCCTATGCATAGCCCTTCCTTACACTTACGAACATGCACTGCACTACCATACGTGACCGGAGACCGTTCGGGAGCTTAGGTATTGTCCGGGTTGGGACGGTTCCCCGTTGGTGGGAGATACCTGGTTGGGAAAACCCCGCTACTCGACGGTAGGTTGGTGCCACCATCCAGCGGGGGAAAATCATCGCTACCTTCCGAGCAAAACATGCAACTACCCTTACGGGAGTAATTAAACCCTTACGGGAATCACTAATGAATGAAGTATAGATAGGACTGCTTTCTTTCTTCTTGACTTATTACATGATTTTGTCCATTTTCTCAATCTGCAGCATTGACCTACTCCATGTCATAATTCATTTTCCTGCCTATCTTTACTCTTCACAACCTATCTGCATCCGCCAACCAACGCCATTCTTACGAAACTTTTCCGCGTGTGTTTATCTTCCCTGGTTCTTCTGTAGGTCATCTCGCTGTGTACTCTTTCGCTTCAGTCCGCACCTCCTCCAACTTCCTGGGACCAGACCCGGGTCCACCGCCGCTGATGCGCCGCTGCTCCACACTGCGCTCTGTGTTCCCATCCTCCTCCCCGCCCCGCCCCGCCCCGCCCCTCTTGCTGAAAGCGACTGTGCCGGGCTTAATTTCCGCTCCCTCCTCCTCCTCCGGCTGGCCCGTGCTAGGCGGAGCGGCTGTAAACTGGCCCGTCTCAGATGGAGTGGAGCTTCAGGGGGCGTTGGCGTGTTTAAGCGCTCCTCGCGAAGGCGGCGTGCGCTGAGGAATGAGTTTGTTGGTGTGATTTCGTTGAAACGCTTTAAAAATATATTTTTAGTCGAATCATTAAACTAGTTTATTATTGACTGAACATTTGTCTTAAAATAAATTCGTACCTAACTAGGATCATATTTTGAAATAGTGTTCAGTGAAACAGTTGTTTTTATTTCTTCATTTTAATAGCTCTTTATATTAGTTACGTGCGTTCGCTTTTCTTGGTTCATACAGTCGTTTATATCAGAAACACGTTTACCCAGATCTATCTAGTGAATTGAGATTAAGCTACATTGGCAGTGTTAGACTATACTTGGGTTTTTCTAACGTGGCGGCTGAGGGTAGTATCTCCAAGATGGAATTCGGCACGACTTTTTGAGTCATTCTCAGTCCTGCCGCTAAAGTTGCTCGATCTGCAGCATTGCTTGATGCGGTCGCGATCATGCTAAATCTTGCGGCAGGACTGAGAATGACTCCAAAAGTTGTATACTATACCAATGTACTACATACATGGACCTCTGTCTCCCAGTCTGTTGTGAGGTTCTTCTTGCCAAGTCATTCAGATGAACATATTCTGGAAATTGTAACATTATCACAAAATTGTATCGACATTGATCTTTTTGTTTCTCGCCCATCTATCTAGCATGAGAATTTCACCCTGTTTTCAACGTTGAGCCGTTTTCATGTAGCTTCCACAACCGTTGTGTTGTGTGTATTGCGTAAACCTCGTCAATGGGCGGGCGGCGCGGACGGAGGGCTGGCATCCGATTGCAGGCGCGCGCCCGCCGCACGTGCAGCGCACCGGAAAGCAGCCTCTGCCGAGGGGGGTGGCGGTGGCGGCGCTGCCCCCTGGCGGTGCCACCGCCGCACCGCGCTTGCGTCAGGCGCCGCCGCCCCCGCCGCCCGCCCACACAGCCTACGCTCGCGCCTATTTCTGCCCGCAAGAAAACGCGTTGAAACGCGTTGTCACGTTTATTTTCTGAGATCCCGGTGACGTTGGCGCTTCCGATTCTCGCATCGTGGGTTGTTCGCCCCGCCCTGCCCCCTCCTCGGCTTCGCACCGCCCTCGCGGCCTCCCCGACCCCGTTGCTGGCCAGTGTCTCGCGATGCGTGCGGCTGCACGCCGTCGTCGAGAATGCTCCTTCCCAAGGTTATGTGCATCTCCTGGATGAACGTGGAAGGGATTTGAGCCTCTCCAGGGACAACAGCGTGTGTTTTACAATGTCTACTCTGCTAGTATAACGGTGTCTGCTCTACGTTGTTTTGACTTTACTTGTCTCTCGCTCTGGTGTTGGGGGTCCTTAATCCATATTTTATATCGAATCACTAGAAACCTGATTGTATGCCTTGGTGCCTCTCGTATTAATTTTTGTCGCAATGACTCTCTTGGGATTTGTTTTCATTCTACGTTTCCGGTCTGTTGATCGTGCCAGTGTACCCAGTTGTCCAACGGAAAGTACCGTAGTGAGAGCAGATGACTAAGTATCTGACTTTAACTTTTCTACGTCTCGATCTCAAATCACAACCAAACATTTCTCTCCAGAGCTATGGAGCCTTCGCAAACGCCCCCAGTCAGACTGCCCGCCCGCCCGCGTGGCCCGACGCCCGCCCGCCCCGCCCCACCTCACCTGCCGCGCTCGCTCAGCCCCGCCTTCCCCGCCCTCTCCGTCCGCCCCGCCTGCCTTGCCCACCCTCTCCGCCCTGATCGCCCCCTTTGCCCCGCCCGCAAGCCCTCACCGCCCCGCCATCCCCCCCCCACCCCGCCCCCCCGGCCCGTTCCGCCCGCCCGCTCCGCCCGCCCGCTCCGCCCGCCCCCTCCGCCCCGCTCCGCCCCCCGCCCGCCTTCCCCCCCCCCCGCCCTCCTCGCCCCCTTCGCCCCACCCGCTCCGCCCACCCCATGCCGTCATGCGTCCTCGCCCGGGGCGTCTCGTGCCCCAGGAATAGCGCTAATTTGTTTATGGCGGTCGCGGTGCCTCAATGCGCCCCACCTGGCCCCCGCACGCCGCCACTTCTTTGCGTTCTGAGAGCACGGAGGCGCACTCTTCCACAATATTTATTCTTTGATATTTCAGGTGAAATTTAGAGTGTTCAATCCGGCTGAGTTTAGTTCACAGTCAGTAATCCTACTGTCTCTGCCGCGACTCTGATCTGGTGGACCTAGGGCTCGAGTCCCGAAGGTCGCAGGATTTTCGATATAACTAGGTTGAGTTCTGGAGAAGAATTCTAACGGCCGTTTGCTCTGATCGGTAGTTTTCCGTGGTTTCTCCAATCAGTACCCGGCTAATGCCGGAGCAGTACTTTAACAAACGGACCGCGGACCGTGTGCGATCTTTCCTTCCTATTCCTTGCCCTATTGTACCCTTACTTACAGCCACATACACTGACCTGTACTACGCCATCGCCATTGTCGGGAGAGCAGTCGGAGCTTAAGTGCTCGTCCCTACTTGGGCGGTGTCCTCTGGGGTAGTATCCTCCGGGTATGTCTCTGAGGGGAACCCTCCGCATCACATTTTGGTCAGCGCCGGACCTCAGCATCTAGTGGAGTAGGAACGTTGCCACCTCCACGATAAAACATGTACTGCAATAACGGTACTAGTGATAATGGTAGCTGACTTGCCCAGTTACGTCAGTCAATCTTAAGAATGTAGATCAGAAACTTACGAAACATTTTTCAAGGTATGTTATTTGTTGGTTACATTAACCACTAATAGTAATAGTGATAACAATAATAATACAATACTTATACGATGTTTTAAGATTAGTATAAATTGAACATTTACATAGCTCTTCTTGAAAACATGAAGAATTTGAGGTGAAATAAATTTAGTATTTACTCTAATCTTCGGAGATTTTGAGTTGTTTTGAAAGACCTAATCTTCAAGTACTTTGTTAAATTTCTAACAGTGTGTGTTTTCTAATGGAAAATCAGATTATTTAGAAATGTAGTCACGGTAATCCATGGTAACGTTTTCCACCAAATAATTTAGAATATGATTGGTAAAATAGGTATTTACTAGAATCACTAGTTATTTATAGAAGAGTGAACAGCAAAAGTAAGCCCTGAGAGCAATAATGAACTTTGTGCATTTCAGTATTTGTTTTCATGTTATGCTGCTGTACATATTAATGAAGTAATAATTTGAATTAATTCCAATCTTCCTAATGATTCGTCGAGCCATGAATCTTATCGACATCTCACAGATATAAAGCAATTGCATGTTGAGGTTTGACTTCATGTGCTGAGTTCGTGCCTGGAGGCTGTCTGGAGAGGGCGTGTGGGCGGCGGAAGCGGCGCGTCGCGCGGGGGGGCGGTTATCCCGGGGCCCTTGCGCCGCCGCCGCCCCAATTTTGGGAATTCTGCGCGTGTTTGTTTGCTCGGCGGCCGTCCGCGGCGCCACCGCCGCGTCCCGCAGGTGGCCGCTGCGCAGAGGCGGCTGCCTCGGGCTGCGCGCGGCCTCTGCACCGCTGTGCATCGCCGCTGGCGAGGCAGCCCCCAAGGTTCGAATCTGGGTGCCTGCCGGGAACGAGGGCGGTTTTGACGGTGGGCAAACCTCAAGAGAGGGGGAATGGAAACAAACTTTGATTCACGGGGTGGCCTCCACGTTAGTACACTCGGTGCAGTTCTCAAAGGCCATATTGGTGCTTCCAGACGGGTTCCGAAGTATAAGTAACCACGTAGAAAACAAATCTTGTTCTCACACATCAAACGCATGAAGTGGTCCTCGAATATAAAAAGAAATCTGAATGGAAATGAATAAGATAGACATTAACAGTGTCCACACGTTAGCCGAAAAAGAATTGTAAAATAAATATACGTATAATTGTAAAGTAAAAATGTACGTATGCAAAATATATTTTCTGTAAGAAGCTATCAGCAAAACCTAGGTTTATTGTTATTTACAAAACATGTGATCATTCTCGTAAATTCGGACTGGTTTCCACTGATTTCTTGATTCGACAAATGTAGTTTGTCGCGGAGAGTGAAAGAATAAAATATAGGCCGATAAAAGTGACCTCTGTAGATGTCTAAGTCGTTTCTAGAAGCTTCTGGAGAAGTATCTTTCGAACGGCCACGTCGTGTAACCTTCGATGTGTCCCTCCGTCGCGTCGTCGTAAAGCAGTGCAGGCTCCAGGGTAACATAGAGTTGCCTGCGGAAGGCCGCGGGTTGTTGACGTTCGGCAACGTCCTTGTGGCATTGGGAGACGAACGACCTTCTATTCCCAAGCCCGCAGTTTCCTAGTTCTCTTTGCCATCGCTGTGGGGGAGAGGCGGAGGCAATCTCTCCGCAGAAGAAGCGTAAATTTTTATGGCTGTTCGATATCGTTGCTCTTCGATAACTTAGCTACTGTAGGAAGGTCGGATTCACTTGTGTAACGCTATTCGACAAGATGGTGGCTGGTCACATGAATACACGTTGATTTCCGAAAAAAGTTTTGATGATGTCAAGAAACTAAATATTGCTTATGATGAATATTAAGCGCTTAATATCCATCATAATCGCATACTAAATGTATAGATTACAATTATTTACTTATATTGGAAAATATGCAGAATTTCTATTGTAATTCTGATGTTTTCTTACTTTGTTATGCATCTAATTTCATAAATCTTCGAGATACTTTGTTAACGTGTCGATAGATTTCATTAAAAATCCGAAATACAATATCTCCAATGGCTTTTCTCCAAAGTATTTGGAATTCAAATACGTAAATCAAATGTGTCACGTCACAAGAAGGAACGTTAAAACAGTGACATTTCGCGAAGTTCTTAGAGTTCGAGAGATGGCCTCGAGGTGTAGACTAGCTAAATGGTGTTACCGGACGATTATTACGACGAATAAATGTTGAGTTAACTATTCCGTCGTTCAGACGAGAGAATGAATCTCATTGCTGTAATCAGTCGCTCTGATGAGATGACGAGAATCAGTCGCTCTGACGAGATTCGGTCGTTCAGACGAGAATTGATGATTCTTATTGCTGTAATCAGTCGCTCGCATGGATTGACGCATCAACTTCGGGGATGATACATCAATTCCAGGGTTTTGACATAGAAACTCCAACTGTAGAATACAATGATGCGAACCAATCTTCCGCATTCCTTTCCTATCGATGGTGCCAAGCGTTAAGCTACCCCCCTCTCCGTATCCTGCCCTCACGTATGTCTTCATTGCCCTATTCTACTCTGATAATGCGGTTATCTCATATTCTCGTGTAAGGGCCTAAAATAAATAGGACGATACGTAAAAAAAACATTCGAAAACCTCGTTGATTCACAACAATAATTCAAGTGGAATCTCGTGAGTAAAACCCTATCACTCCCGGGCGGAGGCGAAGTATTGCGTTGGCTGTAGCTTCCGTGGCTATCGCGTCATCTCTTGGTCCGCGAGCGTTGAACGGCCGGCGCGGCGGGGCGTAAAATTTTATCGCGCGTCCGCAAAGCCTCCGGAGGCCCATGGGGCGCATGCGGGCGCGGCGACTGCGAGCGGCGTAAAGCGCGACGCGCCCCCGGCGAGGCCACGAGCGGCCCGGGGGCGCTTTGTGCGGACTTCGGCAGACCGCCCCCCCCCCCTAGACGAGGGTCGACGACCGGACGAAGATGGACAACGTCATTACTCGATAAGGTTTTGTCGGGGGTTGTAAGTTCGCCTTAGGTTGTCGGTGTGCTCATAGGGTTGAGATTTCCGGGTGTTGGGATTTGAAGGGTGTACGGTTGTTCAGCCAATGCACGCGAAGTGCGACTGTTTGGTATAATGATGGTTGTGGTCATGGAATTCGGGTGATGATTTCTGCGATCGGCCCGTGGAAAATTGCGTGTCGAAAATTGGCTAGAAATGCAGACATGAGAACGTATTATATGACAAAGTTATAAATAGCAACCAAATGATATATTGAATTCAATTTGTTTAGAGACATTGCATGAACGATTATTACAGATAATAGTGTAAGAAGTTAGCTTTTCTGATGACATTAGCTGCTCCATTTTCATACAATACTCTATTTTGGATTGATCTTTCCCAGATGTGAGGCAGCATTTCGTGCGATTATTCGCGCCATGTAAATTGTTTGCCAGATTTCAATGAACATTAGTCTGAAAAGACTAATTCATTGCAAGATGATTGTTCGTGAAAAGATTGAAGAAATGGTTTGGTGTTCATGTTCAGTGTAAATCCTCTTACATACATGATGAAATTTCGAGCCGTTCATTTGAAGTGGATTTAGTACGTTTTTAAGGGCAAATCAATGTGTAATTCTTCATTCAAATATTATATAGAAAGGCCAGCACGACACAGAAGTGGATCATCGCAAGGCGCGTCATAGAAAGTAATTCCCTCGCGTTGCAGCGAATGGATGATGGCGTGAAGGGCGATAACGCAGACCACGTGACGAGGGAGTCGTTGGGCGGTGACAGGCTCCGTGCGAGTTGGACGGCTTTCGTCCGCGGCATCCGCATCGCTGGACGCTCAGCTTTCGCTGGGGGGCGGAGCGGGTGGTGGCGACGGCGGTGGCGGCAGGCGGCGACGCGCCAAGTCAAACAGGCGGCAACGCGCGCCGCAGGCCCGTCTCTCTGCGCCCGGTCGCTGTGCTGTGCCCCACCGGCCCGCCTCGCCCCGCCCCGCCCCACTCCGCCTCCCCGCGCCACCCCGCCCCGTCCCGCCCCGCTCCGCCAGCCCGTCAACCCGCCCGCCCGCCCGCCCGCCCCGCTCGCCCGAATGCCCGCCCGCCCGCCCAACCGCCCGCCCGCCCGCCCAACCGCCCGCCAGCCCAACCGACTCGCCCGCTCGCCCGCCCAACCACCAACACGCCACTCCGCCGGTCGCCACCCCCTGCTCATCGCTCCCTGCCCGCCGCCCATCACTGCTCGCCCGCCAGCCTCACGCCGCGCCTGCCCCCCGCGGCGCCCGTGCGCTCCCGCCGAGTCCATTGAGCGCCGGCGCCCGCCCTCCCACGACGCCCTGACTGGCAGCGAGGCCTCATGGGAAGCCGCCGCCGCCGTCGCGCTAATGGCTTCATACGCGTCTCCGCGATCCGTTTACCCAAAAGTTCAGTTCAAGGTGAGGCGAAAGGGAAGTTGAATAGATTGTCGAAATAACTGAGGTATCTATTACCTTTGTGTCTCACTATAGATACTGATCAACCCCGCGAAATCTACAGCTAAAGTCTTCACTTTCAGACCTTATTCCTTCCCATGCCATTTAAATTGAACAATAATACAATCCCTTGGACTCCTCACAACAATGCTGTTAAATACCTGGGTCTTCACATGGATACCACACTCAACTGGAAAATACACATTGATGCAAAAGTCCAACAAGCCAAAGCCAAAATAATACAGCTAAAATCACTTATAAATAACAGTAAACTATCACTAAATAACGGTATCACCTTATACAAAACCATCATTAGACCTCTTCTCCTGTACGCTTGTCCAATTTGGACAAATGCTGCTAACTATAATATCAACAAAATTCAGGTTATTCAGAACAAATACCTAAGAACTATCACCCACGCCCCCTGGTTCATTTCCAATAAGCAATTACACCACGAACTTAACCTAAAGCCCATCGCACATCACATAGCCTTTCTTGCCAATAACTTCTATTCCAATCTAACACTCATCAATCATGATAGACATATAAATTTAGGAAAATATAATGAAAACCCAACTAGAATAAAAAACCGATATCCAGTTCATTCTTTTCTCAACATTTTTTCAAACCTCAGTAATTTTAGAGGTGATCGTGAGTCCCCTCGTCAATTGTAGTTGAGAGTTAGTATATAAGAATTAGATATAAGTCAACTATACAAATGAAGAGTTTCTTGTAAACTAAACTTTGTAAGACAATCCTATACAAAATAAAATTTAAAAAAAAAAAAAAAAAATAGATACTGATGTGTTTTTGATGAGTGCCATTTTCTAACAAATTCGAGGCTTTTCAGATTGCGTCAGCACAGTGAATAGTGTTAGATTCTAAACTGTTAATTTTATTTCACTTTGGTAATTTTTTGATGTAAGGTTTGTATGTTTTCATTAGCATTTGTGAAGAACGTTTAGCACTTCCTTAGTTCTGACATGGCAAAAAACAATGCTACGTAATAATCTGAGTTAGAAGAAAAATTTAAGATTTAATGTGATATTCATTAAATAAATTGAATATCTAGTAAAGAGCAATAAAAATATTGGTAAACATCACGTTTTATTGAAACTAACACTTAGAGAAATTTAATTCGAAACTAACTTACTGTCTTGTGATCTTATATTTTTTCCACTGGAATAATGATTCCCTCTTACTTCTTTTGCTCTATTAAGAGGATGGTGGGCAGCTTCTTTCACTACTTGTTCTGAAAACAAACGCCGGCTCCCTGCCCGCATCAGGTCAGTGGCCAGTTAACGAGCGTTGAAAGGTTTTGCGGTGAATACTACGCTGTGGCTGGCGGGTTGTCTTCGCCCACGTAAAGCTGCGTCGTTCGGTAGAGATATTGGAGATGGCGAAGGCATTTCATTTCTCGTTAACCTCCATTTTCTGGATTTAATTCTTCTGAAGTGGAAATTTGGTTTCCTTCTTGGGCTGCACGTCTTATTCCTTTTACTTCATCTTGTGAATTCTAGTGAGGGTGTATTGAGTTATTGGAGGTCTTTTAGTATTTTGCGCCTTCTATGGAATGGAAATGACACGTGTATAACCCAAAAGTTTCGATCCACAAATGAAGACAATTATTATTCCAGATCTTTTGATACCTTGTTGTAATTTATACGTTGAAAATAAATGCATTTTCGGAGTTGGAAGTGAAGTAACAATTCGAAATTTGTATGCAGAGTTACTTTGTACTTACACGTCTTTTCCTCTGCTAATTACAGTTATCTCATCAAACTCAAATTTGTAGTATATTTCTCTGCTCTATCTCTCTTACGTTTTGGGGAAAAAATAAAAGCACGTGTTTTTTGTATATTGAATGGTTAATATGAAAAACACCCTAGAACTGTCGTTAAGTGTTGTGGGGTTGCCTATATGCAGAGGTTTATTGATTCTCTGTGAGATACTGTTTTATCGAAGTTTGCTGTACCTTCACCACGGATGTTATCTATTGTGTGGTCGTTTAAATATATCTTCTTCCCAATATAGTGCCTTCCGTGGCGCTAAAACTAGCCACTGGAGGTCACTCGGATTAGGCGTCGTGAGTCTGCTTAACACAGCGTGACCCTGGACACCACTTTTGCTGAAGGGAAAATTTATGGCAGCAAATCTTATTTAAAATGGGAAGTTCTAAAATACTAAAACTCCAAACACATTAAAAGATTTCGATCCGCGCAGCTGTCATGACTAATCTTGAATGCGGTCCAGAGTCAAGAGAGTGACATTGGTGTTGTTTAGTGTTCATCTTGAGAACTTTTGAAGAAAATTTGGGGATCATCCAGTTTTACGACTAAAATAATTTAGTGGAATGGAAAATATTTAGACTCTTTTTAGAACTTTTTAGCAACAAAATTTGTTTATTTTACTTTCTACATTGAAAATTGTAGTTAAAATGAGAGTTCTAAGAGTTTGAATCACTTCGAAGTCTTTTCTCGCAAACAATAAAAAACTCTGTGCAATTTTCTCAAAACTTTTTCTCTCCAAATTATCCATTTGAAGACAAGATATTCCCTTTAATACGGCATTAAATAGTGTTCAGATCCTGCCCTGAAATATTTTATTTGGTGTGTTTAGAGTGCAACCCTAGCTTTGATTGAATACAAGAAAATGAACAATTAATATCACTTATGTTGCTCAACCAAAACATAATATTACGGCATTACAGTTGCGAGTATTATTGCATTTAGTGGTATGTGTACGAGTTTGTTATGGAAGTTAATGGATACGGGAAATATCAATCTTGAACGTAATAACATCGCTTTTTTTGTACTGTATCATCGGTAGTTTAGAATGCTTCACTACTGGCAATGTATCATCGATTTTTTTAATTCTTCAGTTCCGACAATTACTCTTCTTTAAAAAAGATATTTGCGGTTACTGAAGAAAATGAAACTGAATTAGATTCTTAGTTTTTACATGTATGATGAAGAATTGATCTTCAATTATTATATCGGCTGAGGTGGTCCAGGGCATTAAATTATGTCTCTGGACTGGCTGTGACTGAGAGGTTCTAGTGTCTGAGTGACGGTGGTAGGATTTTCGACACTAGCTACATACTTAGGTTGAGTTAAGTCGCTGTCTGGGGGAAAATGCTAGTGGTGGCTGATCTGATTGCTAGTTTACCGTTCTTTCTCCGGGCAACATCAGGCGAATGCCGGGGCATCAACGGGTCAAGGAGCGCGCGGGATTTTTCCTTCCCCTTTTGCAATCCTCACCACTTGCGTACACACACTTTCACTTATATGCACTGCACTACCACTTATATGCACTTGTAGGGAGCTTCGAGCATGTCCCGGTTTGGGAGGTGCCACGCTGGTGGGAGATACTTGGTTGGGAAAATAAACAGCCGCAATCTCCCGCGATAAAACAGTACTAAAGTGACTGAAATCCGGGATGGTCCCTAGTTTATGTACCCAGAATCATAAAATAAATTTTCAATTCAATATATGTTACACATCTAAAATGTAAACTCAGTGGTTAGGCGGAAGAGCAGGCCCTATGGCCTGAGCCTCGCCATTAATAAAGACATTATTATTATTATTATTATTATTATTATTATTATTATTATTATTATTATTATTATTATGAAATCCTCGGCAGTTGACGGGACTAACAACCTCAGTAATTGACGTGCCCAGAATCACTAATCAATCAATCAATTCAATGATTATGTTCCACATCACAAATGATTGATTGTTGTTAGTGATTCCGAGCGCGTCAACTAATTTGGTCATTAGTTCCGAAAGTGTAGTGCGTGCTTTTGCTCGGAATGTGGCGGTGGTTTTTCCCCTCTGATCCGGCGCCGACCTACTGTCGAATAAGCGGGTTTCCCCAACCAGGCATTTCCCACCAGCATGGCATCGCCCCAGCTGGAACAAGGTCTAAGTGCCTGTTAGTGTGTCTGTGTAAGGGGGCGAGGATATGACAAGGAAGAGGAAGGTAAAATCTCGCGCGGTCCGTGGCCCGTTTGTTAGGGTACTGCTCCGGCATTCGACTGGTGTTGATGGGAGAAACCACGGAAAACTACCGATCAGAGCAGCCGGCCGCTAGAATTCTCCTCCAGTCAGCGACTGAATTCGAGCTAGCTGGAAAGCTACTGTCGAAAATCCTGCCGCCGTGGGGAGTGGGAACCTAGGACCTCCCGGTCAGAGGCGCTGCAGTGACATCCGTTGATGCCCTGAGCTACCGCTCCCGGTCCACATCACAAATATTTCGACGCTCGTCACAATTAAGATCTCGGCGTATCACCCCCGGCTGTATTGACAACGTGGAGGCGTTCGCGCGACGAGCCAATTGCAAGGCGTCCGCTTGCGGGACGTCACGCCACGCCGCCCACGCGTCTCCCACGCTCGGGACGCGGCGCTGATACCGAGGCGGCGCGGTGCGGCTGACGCCTAACGACGTTAGGCGGCGCAGACGGCGCTCATTTGCCCGGGGGGCGTTTCTCTCTCTCTGGGAGCCGCCCCCGCCGCCGTCGCCGCGTCTTCCGGAAGCCTCCATCGACCGCCCTTCCTCCCCCACCCCCTCCGCCCCGCCCCCTCGCGGTCCGATGCTTCTTCCAGAGCTCCTTCCCTCCGAGAGAGGCACCGCCGCTCCTTATCTGGACTTTTTTTTTCATGCGCCGGCCATTTGCGGGCTGCTTGAAGGCGTCTCGCCGCCGAATCGCTCTCTCAGGTTTTGCATATTGATTCGATTTCGATTGTTTTAAACTTTAGTGCAGGAATTTCTGCGAACGCGACGGAGGAAATGGTAAAAAAAGAACCACAAACACAAAAAATGTTCGTTGTATTACGTTCTGATCGAAGTTTTCTGTTATTTCAGTTGTATTTCTGTTTCTGTTCTAAATTTTGGTTTTTGGATAATTAACATAAATATTCAGCTTTTTCTTAATATAAATTTCACCACTCGGCTTAGTTTCCTGAAAATTGTTTAATTTTCTTTCCATTGTAGGGAGAGATATTTCTATTAGTATGTAGTTGTGAATAAATTGGCTCTCCGAAGAAAGTTAGAACTAGAAGAAATATTATATTAAAAACTTAATATACCGTTAAAAAAGTCGAGTAATGTCTGTTAAGCCATGAGTGTGTGTTTTCATGTAAATATGTTGTTTAATGGTATTAATGTCTTTGTTTATTAGTTGAATATTCAAAAGAACGATATTATGCTCCCAAGGCCATAGAATTTAAAAACATCATAGATAATATTCAAACGTTCAAACCGAAAAATATGTTGCCATCTTCTTAACATTATCGATAATTTGGCATTACTTCGAAGTAATTTTCAGTTTCGTTAAAATTATTTCAATCAATGTGAAATTCATTGTTTTTTTACGTCACAAAATGTGCACAATAGCGCAACACCTTTGCAGTGTGTTCCAACCAGGATTCTATTCGTTATGAATTATTCTAGAAATATATATTGTGGGATGCGGATCACGGGATTGGTCAATTAATAAAACACATTAGTTCGCCGTTTCGGAATTTTTATTTCCTTCCTCAGGGCTATAGTTAACACAAACACAAGGAAACTGTAGCTACGAGGAAGGAAATAAAAATTCCGAAACGGCGAACTAATGTGTTTTATTAATTGACCAATCCCGTGATCCACATTCCACAATTTATTAATTGTCGTGAATTCCACAATGGAAATATATATGGGTTAAAAGGCGCATTTTTGATTATGGTTCTTTCTCGTAGCATTCACCGGTTCGGAAAGGGACATTAAACGAAACAGCTCACCGTTCCAAAGCCACCTAACCGGAGAGCGTTTAACTACGCTCGGTTTAGACCGCGCAGCACATGGAAACGCTGCGCCGCTCCCGGGCACTTCCGCAGAGTGCTCCAATCTAGGAGCGTCTCCGCAATCGGCCGCGACGAAACCAGGTCAAATCAGCAGAGATAGAGCCGGCCCGGAAGGGCGGCGAGGGGCGGGAGCTGAAAGTCGACCCCCGCGTCGCGAAGGGCTGCTCGCCGTCCGCGGGAGGGGGGATGCGCGAGGGCGGAGCGGGGCGTCGCGCAGGCAGAGCTTCCCCCGCGCACGGATAGATGTCACTGCGCGCGGCGCTCCCCGCTGCTCTTGAACTTCAAAGCGCGCTGCTGGCGTTGTCGCTGGGGCGGCAGGGAGGCGCTCTCGCCCGCACTCGCCGCCCGCTCGCCCTCCCGCCCGCTACGCGCCGCTCCGCACCGCCCTGCGCCGCCACCGGCGCCCACCACCACGCAGGATTGCCAACGTTCCCTCACGTGACGACGTGGTGTTGCGTGTTGCACGCCCACCGACTCTCCTGAGGCGCGTAACATTGGTAGCTCTCCGCGTCTTGGCACGACTTGTCCACTGTTGAGGTTTGTTGTTTGTTTTGGTTCTTTAGATTGGCACACTTTATTTCGAGCTCATTGTTGCATTTCTATGACGTTTATTAAATGTTGAGTAGCGTAATGTCTTGTCGTTGATACCACTATTGCTAATTTACTAATTGAATACGTATTCTCGTGATTTTCGAAGTAAATTCCACTGTATGTGTAGACGACATTTCATATTGACCTATTTACTTGCCGAACTATTGTAATGGTCTAATCGTAGCACTATAGAACCATTGATGTTGTGATAGACCCAACGTTCTCATTGCTCCAGTTCTTCCATTGCCACCACGACGGAATTTGCGTTGTCTCGTAGTTTCGTCCCAATGTCGAGTCTTATCGTGCAGTTCCTGAAACGCGCGCTAGACAATAGTGCAGCGGTGCGCGCCGCCCGCCCCGGCGCTATCGCATTAAGGCGCGAGCGTTGTTTACGTTGGCATCCGTCTCGACGCGCCGGATCACGCGGCGGGACAACGCACGTCACGTAGAGGAGCCTTGGGCGACGCCTCCTCCGCCGCCGCCGTCGCGGGGGCCTTCACAGGAACACCCGTGCGCCCGCCCCGCCATGCCCATACCGAACGGATGTTGATACGATCGCGCCAGTTTGTCTGGAAAAGGCGCGCGTTCAGTTATTCCGACATCTCGCCTTCGTTATTAAAGATCGTATCTTGGGTCGCTACCCTTGATGAGGGAGCATGTAGCCGCACTGCCGTGTAAGTCTGATCTCATTAAAACAAAATTAGGATATGTACACGATTCAATTTTTCACAGATCGTTAGTGCTGTGATTTGATTATGCCTTGTTCGAAACGCTTGGTCCTACATTATCTTAAGGTTCTCGGAAAGAGGTATAAATTCCTCACGCTGTTCAAAATGTCTGATCTTTGAAGACAATTTATGTGATAAATCCGAGAAGGAAATCCGTTTACAACATACGCACAGTTGGTTGAAAGCGTGTGATTTGATTTCAAATCCATTCGATCCGCATCGTCTGACCAGATTCTGTTCCATATCTGGAGCCGCTCCCTGGGCTGTTCGTTCCGATCAGATTCCACCACGCACCACTGGAGCCAAGTCACACAGAGACGAAAAGCAGTCGAGACGCATGTGATTCGACCTGATTAGAATTTCTTCTTTTTTTTTGTTCAATCGCCGACTTTCCCCTCCAAGACGTAAGTCGAACGCCCACACACGAATCTGGAGAGCGGCGCGCACCACGCCGCCGCCAGGCCGCGCCGCTAGCCGAGAACCTCGCGCGTCACAACGCACGCGCTTAATCCGCTCTGATCCGATCGGGCGATCGCCCCGCCCTCCAAGCGAAACGCCGGCGGCACGGCGGGCGCGCGCGCGCGTCAGGCGGCGCGCGGCTCGCGTTTCGCACGCGTTTTTTTCCCCCGCGGGGCGGCGGGGGCGGCGCGGCGGGCCGCGCGCATTATTTATAGAGGTGCCTCTCCTCCTTGCTCAGTGGGGCTCCGCGCCGCTTGTCGCGAAGCGCGATAAGCAGCAGCTGCCGCAGCAGCAGCAGCAGCCGCCGACGCCGTGGGAGCGTCCCCAGCGCCGCGCAAGACCGACGCCCGGCCGGTGGATCCGCGCGACGCCGGGTCAGCGCCGCGGTGGACCAGCTGGCCAACGAGGCGGGGGTGACTTGGGAGGAAGATGCTGCAGGTGATGTCCTCTCCGATGAACCCGGAAGATATTCGTGACCGTACATGGGTTGTGGAGAAGGTGCCCGCGCGACGGTCGTGAATCATCGGCGAGAGAGTGTAATTTGTAAGTGGGGTTTGGCGAACTTCAAGGAAAACGGGACGTCTGCGCCCACGTTGCCAAATACAACAGAAGAGCCCCACCTTCGATCACGTTGCGGACGTGGCCTTAAGTAGCTTGGGCCCACAACAGCTGCGTGCCAAGTAACTTGTCGGTCGCGTGCGGTGAAGTCTCCGCAGGCATTCAGGCGTGTGTGAACCAAGTCTAGGAAAGTAACTGTTGAGGATCAAAAATTCGTGTCAAGTTGTCCTATTACTTCAGTATTGTGTCGTTTCAGAAGTGTGGGGTGTTGCAACTTTGTAAAAGGCAGCAGATCGTTGAAGATCCATCTGTAGAAAGTGTCGTTTGAATTGTGTGATTAGTAAGAGAGCAGACCGTGTTCGTGAATGTCGCAGACCTTGCAGAGCGTCTTCGTGAATGGAAGTTATGATGATCCCGATCGGGCGATTGGAGTGCTGCGTGTGAGTCACCTCGTCCGAGTTTCCCTTTGCTGAGATTTCTGCCCGCCGCAGCGTCCCCGTCTGCGTGTGTGTGTGAAGAGTGCAGTTTTCGCGGCGTGGGACGGCGCTCTGGTCAGGCGGCGGCGCAGGCGGGCCGAGGAGGAGGAGGAGGCCTTGGGCGAGCGGCGGGCGCCGAGCCGCCGAGCGCAGCGCGATGGCGAGCGGCGCGCCCACGTTGCCGCGCCAACGCTCGCGCGCCTTCCGAGGCCTCGTGCGCGACGGACGCCCCAAGGTGGGTGCTGTGTGTGCTGCCCGGGCCGAACGACCCCTCAGCTCCCGCACCACGCCCTCCGCCCGCCCCCCCCCCCACTGCTGCTACTGCTGCTCACTCATTCACTCACTCACTCATTCTCCCACTCGCGATGGGCCTTTGAAACGGCGATATCGGAAATATCTCCTATGAATTATAACCCTGAGCAACGATTTTTTTTTTTTTAGTTTTCTCAATTGGATACACTGTAATTAAACGGTTTTAAATATTTATACAATTATTCATAAATTCGTGTGTATTATTGTTTCAAATCAAAGGTATAATTATGTGCACAAAAGTGATAGTAAAGATTTCCTTTCTAAATTTTAATTTTTTTATTTAAGTGAAACTGTGAATGCGATCCGTGTAGGCGTATGCTACTGCTCATCGTTAGTAATACGAGACATACTCAATTTTGTGTTATCATGTTTTTCTAGATATTGTATTTTCACTATACCTTGTGGAGAGAATCATTGTATATCGAACACATTTTTATTGGTCATGACTTTACAAGGAGATTGTCATTTCGTATATGTTTTTGAGTAAAAGTAATTAACAGACGAAGATAAATCATCATGAATTTACTTAAAAGTATTTGTGTTTACAGTGTCCTACAATTAACATACAAGAATTTAATTACAAGCAGTTTTGCTTTTTTCTCTCGTTTTTGGGTGGCGTGGAATTGTTTTTAACTTCCCTCCGCGTCACTTCGAGTGCGTAACATTGTAGATGAAAGAGCGATAGTCATCGCTTATCGCGTAATTTCGACGCTGCGTTAGTCCGCTCGTATTTCACGTTCCATTGCGCGGGTCTTATCAGTTTTCATTAGATTTTATCTGAGGCTCCATCCCAACTAGGGCGCCAGAGCGGCGCGCGCGGCGCAAACGCACTTGTGTATTCCGGGTTGCGTTCGTGCGCCCTCCAGGGGCTCTTCGCGAGGCGGAACGCGGCATGCTGGATGGAGGCGGCCTCTTTGCGGCGGCCGTCTGCGAATACAAAACTATCTGGTGTAACGGACGAATTGTGCTAATCCACTGTAAGCGCACATTTGTGCACTACATTGTTTTTAGACCGTTTATAGTGTATTTACTTTGTTTGATGTATAAACAAGTTGTAACGCTTGCTTTCATGTTTTACCGATTTAAAATGTGTAATATTTTAGTTTCTTTCGGTAATTATTTGTTTAGATCGAAAACTGCTTTAGAAATTAAAGCTATGGAACGTTTCTAGTAGTCATTGTGAGCGATATTCCTCTTCTTGAAAACTGAATTAAAAAAACTATTTCATAACTTGTGTAAGCCTATTTTTATTTCACTCCAATCTTAACAAATTAGTTGTTTCCAAACATAAAAAAGACAAGTTTGTTTAAAACTTAAGAGTTAGACGATTGAAGAGTGCATTGCGCTGCAAGATCATTCGCTATAAATTTATGGTTGACGTGAGTGATTTCATTTGCTAGCATTTCCTTTTTTTTCTAATAAGCTATATTGCAAGCGTTCTACATACCTCTTTGTAATAATTATAAATTGAAATGCTGTAAACACATGCGTTAAAAGTTCCTTCGCCTATTGAGAAATGATGCGCGGACTCCGCGAGCCCAAACAAGAAATACTTGCGAATAGCAGCAGCAGCATCGGCAACATCCTCCACCTGTCCCTGGCAGCATGCCGCGCCCCGTGCGCAGAGCTCTTGTGCTTGTAACACCACTAACCGCGACTCGCCCTCCCTCTCCCTCGCACCCACTCTCGACCTCGCCCGCGCCCTCTTCTTAGCTCATGCCTTCGCCCGCCCCTTTACACTCTCTCATCGTTTTCCTGTGGCCCCCGCCCCTCCTCCTGATCTTCGCTCCGCCCCCTTTTTTCCCCCCCCCCCCTTCACTCTTCACATTTTTCCGCCCCCTTTTTCTCACGCGTTCGTCTCTGACTCCGCCCCTGCCATTGCTCCCTCTCCCCATCCGTCGAGGCCATCCCCTTCCGTGTCGCCCCCGGGGCCTGCGCCTCGCAGAGGCGCGCAGCGCGGACCCGCTCCCGCGCGCAGAAGCCCGTCGCTTTCGGTGTTTGCTAATGTAGACGTTTGCTGGTGTTGTGGCGTCTGTGTATTCAGTGTTTGCATTGTGTATTTGTGTGTGGAAAGTACTAACACGCTACAGTCGCATTAATGTGTATTCTGTATAATAGTACTGTATATAGAGAAATGTTGGTATCCTTAACTGTTGCTTACTCTTTCTGTAAACTCCTTTCTTTTTAGTGATCGTTCGAGATAACGTTGTGCAGTATTTCACGAGAAATCTGCTGATGTGGCGAAGATTCTGAACAAAAAGATGTTTTAATGTTTACAAACAGTATATTTACATTTCATATTCTTCAAGACGCATATTTGAATGATTCCTATAATTTATTCACACTGTTTGTGTTGACTACTGTTACCAGACGATTTATAATACATACTTGGTCATTTATTTTAACACAACATTTCTTTATTTCAACGAGTTTTCTGTTACAAAAGAAAATATATGCAATTTAACATTTCACTTTTTGCTTCTCCGCCTTCAAAATAGTTACGGATGATGACGTACAAGTATGTGTTTTTCTTTTATAATTTCTTTCTTATTAGACTGCGTCGTATATCTGACCGTACGTAATGTACGTAACGTCTGCGATTGGTAATCGAAAGTATGAAGTGTTGATCTTGAAATTAATTAAAATGTAACTGAAGTATATTTTATGAAGTACTTAAAGTACATTGAATTAAGTCATACATCTTTACTAGGAAATACACTTATTTCCTTTTGTGAAGACTTCGAAACCATCGACAGCTTCATTTAAATACGGCATCCTCTTAATAAAAAAAATGTATATTCTAAAAAGGTTTTAGTGTTGTGCAAGACAACTCGAAATCAGCTCCACTGTGCGTCTTCCATCGCGCCATGGTGGTGACGTAAAAACGATAGGTGTTTGTGTAAATCATGAAGCCCGAGAACAGACCTACACTATCACTCATATACATATAACGTTTTACGCTTTCTCAACGCGAAATTGCCGGAGAACCGCCAAAAACTGAACGTACCGCTCAGTTTTTGAGCTTATGGGTGTGAGTTGTGAGAGGTTGATACGTCAAACGTCTCCGTAGACTTTACTTGTTTTTAAAGCTTTTATTTTGTTTAAGAATCATGGTATTTTCGTCTCGTTCTACATGGAGGTCAGCAGCTTGAATTATTGTTGTATATTCTTTATGTTACCAAGATTTTTTCTGGGAATATACGAGATACTGCGGAAACTACAATCGATACTCGAATTCTTCGCGTGAACGTTTGGCATGCCGGATCAGTTTTTTTCACGTATTCCTTTGACTATGGCAGCCGTGCACAACAACAGTTCAACTGCCTTAGCCTCGAAGTATTTTCAAACCCATGTTAAATCTGTCCACGGCTAGTCTGTGATGAACCGGACGACAGCCCGTCGGTAGCAAACAAATGGCTGATTATTTTGGACAGTCTCTGCTGTTCGGATTTGATCCGACGTTTGGCGTAGACACAAAGTTTCTTGCCTGGAGCCACTATTGCTTTTCGTTTGCATTGTTCGCATGGTGTTTACTCGACTGTTTTGCATTAATGAGACATGTCGGTCATAGTTTGTCCTTGCAGAATGGAAATGGACGAACATTAGTAATATTGTATGACATAACAATGCGCCATTATAGTGCACAAACATATGCATATCTCTTGAAACTGAGAAGGAAAGTTATTATAGCTGAAGAAAAAGCCAAGTTAATTAGTTTTTTAGTAATATTTAAACTTGAATTAGTAATAACGATTTTTAAATTCACTCTGTAAACCTGGTAATAACGTCAATTAATATTTGTATAAACTAAAACGTTAATTTCTGGGACTGTAAAATCGCCATAAGGTGCTTTCTCATCTGCATTACAATGTTTTGGTTGTGTATCTTCAAAACTTTGTAATACACAATATAACATCTCATGTAATTTACATCTGATCGACGAAAGTAATAAAATATTACCAAAACGTGAATGGTAAGTAAATTGAAATCATCGCGTGGCGTTGATAATCTGGAAACACATCCCGATAATCGAGCCAAGACTAAAGAGTAATGTTTCCGGAGACGACGTGCTTCTTTTTGTGGCATGTGATGCGACATGCCTCCACGTCGTCCATTGTGTTCCGCCTTCCCTGGAAATCTCGCTGAGACATTATAAAACGAGCAAACAGCGCTTTTATTGCGCCATAAACGCGTCATAAACGCCTCCTCCGCTGCCATGATCCGATCCTCTTGGGAGATTCGCAGTGGCATGGGCTCGGGGCGGATATTGCGACTTTGTTGTTGAGTTTCCACTTCCGGAATTTCACAAGGACCTTCCTCTCTAGCAGGGAACTCCTTTTAATAATTATGATATTCAGTACGAATTAATGTGGTAGAATTTTTATTTTATATCAGTAATGGATTTGAAGAATACAACAATATAACCACAAAATAACGGCTATTAAAACACTTTTCATATTTTGGCACTCCATCTTATGTATCCAAGTAAATAAACACTATGAAAAATGTTTTGAAACTCTTGAAACTGAAAGTGAGGGGTAAACGTTTTCTTGAATGTCATGAAATTAATTATTGTATTCATCTTCGCGGTGAATGAAACTTTTAATTGTAGAAAACAATGTATCTTTAACTAAAAGTAATGTGGAAATTGAGGGGAGACTTAAAAAAGAGATGGAAACGATGTATTATTAAAACACTGTTTTATAACAAGATAAATAACAATAATGATTGTAGAAACAGCGAGAAAATGACAGTTGATATTCCTATGCAATTTCAATGCTCCGACTGCTTTACTTTAATGCACACAAGATATGATTTTCGCGGCGCCTGTTGGATAGACAACCCGTTGTACTTCTGTGTGTTGCGCATCATCCGACGCTTCTACATTCCTTGTCGTCTGGGAAAGCGTTTAATATTTCAGTGAAGACGCTTTTCACTTTTCGACTGACGTGAGCATTAAAAAAATAGTTTTATCATTTCACCTTTTCCTGAAGGGTAATAATCATGAAAGGTATTGTATAATGTATTCACTTCTTTTGTTTCGGACGAAGATGAAGCCATAATCAAATCTTTTGTTATCCAACGAAACATTGTCGTTAATATTACGATTTGGCAATTATTTTCTATAGGGGAAGTATTTCCACTGACAAACATTCTAAAACCATGTTGAAATTTAATGGATGTAAAATGTAAGCTGTATTTAAAATCACCTTCGTAATAAATTCTCTTTATTTCTCTCTCATCAATATTCTTAACGTATACACCATACTTAGCTCTATTAAACGCTTTCTCTGTCAACAAACAAACAAAAAGCGTAGACGTACGTACATGTGTGGCGCGCAGCGTGGTGCGCTCATGATGCCGCTCACGACTGGATACCAATCCTCTGATAGACGCCCTGGGCTTTGGCCCAGCTGCTCCAGCAGCGGCCGCCGTCGTCTATTAAACAATTTCTGTGACAAGAAACAAAAGCGTAGACATGCGTACTTGTGAGGCGTGCGTTATGGCTGTACGCAGCTCTACGCTCACGGCCAGGAACCAATCCTCTGATAGGCGCCCGGGGTTAATTGCTGCTCGAGCAGCAGCGGCGGCGTCAGTGATAAGTAGGGAACGGACTTTATTGTAATAAAGAAAGCAAAATATGTACATGTATATGTACTTATTTTTTCAAGAATATGTAAGAAAAAAATAGGAAATATGTGAAATAAATATTTCTTATAATGTTTACAATTCCATTCTTCAAGCATTTTCCGAGCAGAGTACGTTGCCGATCAGAACTTTACATGGATTCAGAGAGACTGAATGAAAGTTTTACATCTACAGAAGCAATTATTCGCTGGTTTCTTCCGAAACATAATACTTTCGTACTAAATACAATGTTGTTTCCGAGGAGTCGGAGCTCAAGTGAATAGTACCGTGTAGCCTGTGATAGAAGGGGGGGGTAAAGGGAGCATACTCCCACCCGAACTCCAGAAAAGGGAGAAGACAATGATCTGATTTTTTATCGAGTTACGCATGGGGGTCTATGAAACACGAGTAAGCACGTGGTTGAAGTTCCTTCTGCTTTACATACTACATCGTGGAGCCCGACTACGCTGTTTCCAAGGAACACTGGGGCGGGGGGAGATACGTTTGGCAATTAATAACGATTGCCCGACGTATTTCAGTAACTAAGTTAGTTTTCAAGTAACATATATTTCGAACAGCACAAGTGAAATCTTCTTTTCGACCTAAAAAATATATTAAAATGTAACGAAATATGTAGCTATAGATAAAGTATGTAAAAATATGTAATTATACCAAAAATGTAAAAATATGTAAAATAAAAATGGTTCCAATTCGTTCAGAATGTCGTGGTAAGTGTAAAAAATATTAGTGAATGCAGGTATCTTGTCTCTGAAAAAATATGTATTTACATGAAAATCCGTTCCCTAGTGATGAGGGAATAGGCTCCTTTCGCACGGGGCTGCGTCTTGGCGACACCCATTTTAGTCAATATTGAGAAAAACTGTTAGAGTTGGCAATTATTTTCTAGAGGGGAAGTATTTCTGTAGGCATAAATATTCTAAAACTATATTGAAATTTAATTGATGAAAAATGTAAAGTGTATTTACCATCATCCCCTTCAAATTACCATCATCCCCACAAATTCACTTTATATATCGCGGTATTCACGACTTGTACATCTGACTTACGTCTACTAAACGCTTTCGGTGAAAAAAGAAAGAAAAGGAAAGCGTAGTGCTACGTACGTGTGAGGCTGGCAGTTCTACGTCATGACGGCGCTCACGGCCGGGAACCAATCCTCTGATAGGAGTCCAGTGCTTATCGCTGCTCCAGCAGCGGCTGCTGTCGTCTATTAAACGCTTTCGGTGCCAAAAAAGGAAAGCGTCGCAGTACACTGTGAGGAATTTCCGCATTCAATGAGATGTGCGTGAGAAGTAATTTTCATGAACGCACAATACATTTAATGTACACATACGAGTATACAGTAGGATGGAAGAGTTAAAGGTTTGTGGCTATATCTGGAATGAATAAATGAATGAATAATCTTGATGGAATGATAATTATGAATACATGAGACTACCTCTACATCTACTCTGATTTTAACTTGCGCATTAAATTTAATGTACAAATATATTAAGCTTTTTTAACGTACGAGATTACATTAAGTTTCACGTACAATTCATTAACTCTCTGATAGAATACGTACATGTGAGGCGTGCAGTTCTACGTCATTGGGCAGAAACAACTCCTTCGATAGGCGCCCAAGCCTAATCGTTGCTCAGCAGCGGCCGCCGACGTATATTAAAAGCTTTCGGCGAAAGAAAGGGAAGCGTAGGCGCACGCGTGTGTGAGGCGTGCGGCTGTACGTCATGGCGCTGCACCAATCCTCCGATAGGCACCCAGAGCTAATCACTGCTCCAGCAGCGGCGTCGGCGGCGTCGGCGACAGGGGAGAGCGCGCCCTACCCACGGGGCTGCGTGCTGGTGACACCCGCACCGCGGATTTGCGCCGCCAGCGCCGGCGACGCACCCCCCGCTCGGCGGGGGCGGGAGAAGGGGGCGGGGCGGCCTTGGAGGAGGAGGAGGCGTCCGTCGGGCTGTCAATTAGCGAGCGCTCCATTAGCCCGCGGAATTGCCTCAAGGCGATTAGCGGCCGGCTCGTTTACGTCCCGACGACCGTCATTACATTAATGTACAAACACTGGGCGACGCTAAGAAGCTACGCGAAATCATTTACTGGGGGTGTTAGAGGAGGCGAAGAACGGGACGCCAGCGGCTCGGCTTTCGGGTGGGAAATCTCGCGTTGGAAAAGGCCAGGTAGGAAATGAGAATGGGCTGTTTGTGTGGACAACCTAATTTACTGAATACGGCTTTTGTGAGATAATTAAGCATATTGTTTATGATAGGTCGTTTTGTGAATTTTTGATTTGATGTAAAATTTTGTACATTAATGATCAATGGAGGGCGTTAGAATGAGCTGCAAATATTATTCAGGTTTATTAACCACTCTCTGAAGTTTCATAGAAGACGTTTAATTTGAACACGTTTGGTTCCATAATGCTATGGATTTATGGTATTCATGTTTGACAGGTTTCGTTTTCAGAACTGTAGAATGTTCTTTATGCGTGTTATTGATTTTTATCTTTTTGTTGATTTAGAAACGTTTAGAGAACTCATTTAAATATCACCCTCTGTTAATGCAGGATATTTAGACTAATCTCGATATATTTATAAAAAATAATGTTTGTAGACAAAATAATAATGTTATTTGAACTCAATCATTGAAACATGATGGCCCTTTGTTATAAATATCATCATCATAGATTGATTGATTCATTTTTTCGTGTTTCCGGGCGCGTCAACTGCTTTGGTCATTAGTCCCGTTAGTGTAGTGCATGTTTTCCCTCGGGAGATGGCAGTGATCGATCCCCGCTGGATGGCGAGATCCGGTGCCGACCTACCGTCGGCTATTGGGGTTTCCCCCTAATCAGGACTCTCCCACCAGCGGGGCACCGCCCCAGCTGGGACTAGCTCTAAGCTCCAGACTGGTCTCCCGGGATATGTGGTAGTGTAGTGCATGTTAGTGTAAGTGTGTGTGTAAGGGGAGAGGATAGGATAAGGAAGAGGAAGGATAGATCGCGCGCGGTCCGTGACCCGTTTGTTAGGATACTGCTCCGGCATTCGCCTGGTGTTGATCGGAGAAACCACGGAAAACTACCGATCAGAGCAGCCGGCCGCTAGAATTCTCGTCCAGACAGCGACTGAAAGCTAGTGTCGAAAATCCTGCCGCCGTCAGGACTCGAACCTAGGACCTTCCGGTCAGAGGCGCTTCAGTGACATCAGTTGAAACACTGAGCTACCGCTCCCGGTATCATCATAGATCGCAAGTAATAAGAATAACATTGTTTGTAAACAGAAGGCATGTATGCTGAAACCATTCCTAGAATTCTATTCTCGGGAACTTCAGAAATAAACCCCGAAATTAGCCATAATTCCGGGCGCGTATTCGGGCGCTGGCTCCCACGGCGAGACCCCTGCGACGACGGGCAGCGCGGGCTCGTTATCTTAATTAAGGCGAGCGTCAACAGGCGCTTTGAGGCTACGAGTGCGGGCGACGGCCGGAAACTGGCTTCCTCGGCCCCCGCCACACGTCCCCCAGCCCCACACCCCCTTCCACCACCACCCCCTCCGGCACCCCGGCGGTGTTCTCCGTTAGGGCCACGTGAAAACGGGCTGTTTCAATTTCCATTACTCCGTTACAATCGTGCTCTTTTAGACCTAACTATATAGAATCTCTTAAAGTGGGTGCACAGTTCAACAAAAATGGAACTAATGATGCGATGTACTTGAGTGTTGTAAGTTGAAAAATATGTTTATGATGAGTGAAGTGATAACGATTACTCGGTATTAAGTAAAACATTAGTATTTGGTTAGATTTCAGTATGTATTAAGAATTGTTTTTTGTTTGTTTGTTTTTTGAAATATTAAATACAGAGGCTAATAATGCCTTACAACTTATTAAATAATAAATAAGTCACAATGCAGATTGTTTCAGAATTTCCCAGGGTTCCGAAACTACCATTGGTGGAAGATGTTTGAGAAACGATTCTGTAGTAGTTGAATAAGTCACATTTTGTTCTCTTAAACTCGAGTTGACATTCATCCCCTCAACCGTGAACTCCATACACGTCTTCCGCGAGTTCTCTTGTTTTCATAGGGCGGCACAGTTGAAATGTACTTCGAGGAAACGTTTTACCCTCCACATAAGTAGCAGATAAAGCAGACGTCTTTGTCAAAGCGACCTGCGCCAGACGCTGTCCAAATCCCCGCGTAGTAACGTTTCCTCGAATATTACATGCGCGCGAGAGTTGGAGACTGACGGGCACTAAATCTCGTGCAAAGCGACGGGGCTTTGCCGCGAGCCGCCCACGCGGTTAGCTTCAGGGGCTCCGGCTCTGGCTGCCTGCGTTGCGTTTCGCGCGGAGCTCGCTCGGAATGCAGGATCGCCAGGGGCACTGCCCGATATGTTGCCGTGAGAATGAACAGGAATTAGTTTCAATTCAGAATTATGTAAATTGTGTTTTATTTTCATGTATTTTTGTGTCCTCATAAGTAATAAGAACTAGAAAAAAATAATTTTTACGGCTACTGACGAGTCTGAGTTGGAACAACTTGAGAAAAATTAAGGGATTGTTCATTAGAGAAACATTTTCCTAAATATCTGCCAGGAGAAGGAAATAATATTTATATTTAATATTTTTAAAGTGCGTTAGGAAGGATGTCGTGAATTTATAACATCTTTGTTGTTTCTTCAACGTTTTGTCTTTTTATGACAGAAATTATTAATCTTGTAAATATTATTTAGATTGTGTACAAATTAGTATTTTTTTTTACTTTCGGTTTATTAGAACCTAATTTACTAGAGAGCAGAGATTCCAAAATTAGTTTTCGTTCTGTTCTCTTTAATTGGCCATTGGCCTCGTTTTTTTTAGAGTCAAATTGTTGTTTGTGTTGCGGTGTATTCATCTCAGAAAGGCATCAGTATTCAAATATTCAATTATTTAATTATATCTTCGTTGGTAAAATATTTTATTTCAGTGTTAGAAAATGTTTACCACACAAAATTAGAAATGCGTCACCGAAATATTCCCAAAACATACGTACTGAATACGTATCTGAAGGAAATATGGGTTCGCGGAGGGAGTGTTTCAGGGTGAAAAGTGGGTGGAGTCTGAAAATTATTTCGCATCTTTTATCTCTAGGGAGAGATATTGTAGGCAGTAGTGTTTGAAAGCTAATAGACATCGAGTTGAGGGCGCGTGTAATATTCTTGTGACGAGTTTCGCCACGACGCCGGAAGTTGCTCAACCGCATGGCCGCGACGCGCGTCGCGAGTTGTTGCGCGTGGTCCCTTGGCACCGCCACCGGCGCTGCGCGGGGAGTGTTGTGCGCGCGGGGTGGTGGCGTGGCGGGGAGGGGCGTAGCGGGCCATGGCGGGACGTGGCGGGGCGGGGATAAGAGGGGCGAGGCGGGGAGGAGAGGGGCGGGGCGGCGAGAGAGTCGGGGACGCCGTGCGACGCCGGACGGACCCGGCTGTCCGTGTGAAAGAACAATGTGGATCGTGTTTTGTGTTTAGGTCATAAAAGGACTGATATTGTTCATATGCCAATAGGATGGACATAGAAACACCGAGAGAACAGGGCATGGCCGTCATATTTATTCACAATGTGCACTTGTCAACACTTCAACGTGCTTTTTCTATGAAGCCAAGGAAAATATTGTTTCTTTGTATCTGTTTTTTAGTCTGTTTGGCAGTATCTTTAATAAATTATTGTTCTATGATATGGCATTACAATATTTTTATTCATATTGTTAATTCATTGTAAGCTTAATTGGTACTAAATAGACGATTAATACATAACTGTTCTTAGTACTTAAAACAGTATTAGAGATGTATTAGAATGTTTGTCAGGACCAATTGCTTAAAATACTTTTGAATTCAAAATTAATGAAACTGAAATGCTAGTTCATATTTTTTAAGGCAGTTTCTCTTGTCTTCTTATTTATTTTTAGGTTAGCTTTCCCGTATGCAGTGCCAAATATATGCTCCTGTGTTACATATCGTTCAAGAGCCAAAACTATTCTTGTGACATTCGGGCCTAGCAACTCGGACATCGTGGGAGGCCGATTGTCAAAGTGTGCATTTTCGCTGCTCCGAGTTCTGGATATTGAACTTACACAACGTACTTCCACCTCTGAGGTGGCCACGCCTAGATGTGCAATTCGATTACAACTTCCCGAAACAAGTAGTCTTACAGTGTACGTTCAGCGTCCAATTCAAATAAATGTTTATAACACTGGTTCTACATAAATTGCCTGATAATTAAGGGTAAATTCTGTTGCCGTATGTCAAGAGTTTGAGACAGTATGTGCTTATTATGTACTGATTCGAAAATTGAAAGTGGCTGACATGCAAGATGCGAGCGAGTTGTGTTTACAAAACACGGGTTGCGATCAATTCGTTCAATGATATGTCGGGAAACGATGCATCAATCTCGCACAATGCATTCCTGTATCTGAATCGCGGGATTCTCTTTAAATCGAAACTAGGAATGCGACATTAACGTCGATGTTTTTGTAAAATCATCGATGGAATCATTTAACATCGATTTTATAGAGCCGTGTGTTTTTAACATCGATGGTTTTGTGTTTATTTTTTATGAGGTTTATACTTTTATTTTAATGAAAAAAGTAGCATCATAATAAAAACCTGTAATGATTTTCTGATATTCATAAATTCATTATTTTTCACACCCGTATGATCATGAGAGAAGATAATCAAAATCGATCAAATTTTCATTTTTGATAAATGAAATCTATATAATTGTTAATTATCCAATCTGATCATAAAACATTTGTTATTTTATATTTATTTTTTCATTTTTACTTTCTCGTTTACTGTGTTTTGCAAATTAAATTTCAATTAAAAATAAATAAGCACGATACACTTCAAATTCATTAACCTCTAACTGACCATTAATGATTTTACAGTTTCAAGAACATTGATGTTAAAAAAACATCGGTTCTGAGGCATTGCTTTTTTTATTTTATTAGTATCATTTTTCTTTTTAAATTTTGAACATAGATGTTTTGTTGACGAAGTCGCATCCCCAATCGCAACCCTTGAACCTATTCCCTCCATTCCGCGACCGTCCTGTAGCGAGCAGCGCTCCTACCTCTACCACGGACGCTGCGGTGGCATAGCCAGCGGCTATTTAAAAACGCGGCGCAGCGGCCGGAGGCGGTGGCGGCGCCAAGACAAAACAGCGTGACTCACCGCGGCCGCCGCTGCGTTGGCGGCGCGCTTGCGTAACACGCGCGCGCACGCGTTTGCACTTCGCGCCACTTCCCCCCCGCGCATGCGTTCGGGTACGCCGGCGCACGCTGGCGCAAGCAACGCGCGTGCATGCGGCCTGCGGAAGGGCCGGCACTCAGGTTCCCGTATACCGGTTTGGTTTAGAAACCATCCATCAGGTTGCTTTGGTTCCGGCGTTACGTCGATAGCTGGCGGTAAGCATTGGTGAGACGGGATGGGGGCTCCGAGCCGCCTGGATTTTAGTCCAGGTGGCCCTTTAGTTGGGCTCTCGGATTCGTCGTGGCAGTGGCCAGATACTCTGGGCATAGAGGAGAGAACTCGTTCCTGGCGCATGTGAGTGGCGCATTGTCGAGCCTCCGGTCCTAGCCTGGAAAGCTAGGAGCTCTGAGCTAGCAGGGCGGCCCCTACCCAGGCATTGTATGGGGATAACAAAATCGGGAGAGTGGCTCAGTGCATCAGCTGATGTCTCTGTAGTGCCTCTGACCGGGAGGACCTAGGTTCGAGCGCCGACAGTGTCAAGATTTTCGACACTACCTTGTCAGCTAGGTCGAATTCAGTCGCTATCTGGAGGAGAATTCTAGAGGCCGGCTGCTCTGATCGGTAGTTTTCCGTGGTCTCCGATCAACACCAGGCGAATGCCGGAGCAGTACCCGAACGAACGGGCCACGGACCGCACGCGATCTTTCCTTCCTCTTCCTTGTCCTATCCTCACCTTTTACATATACTTACACTAACATGCACTACACTACTCTACACATCCCGGGAGACCCGTCGGGAGATTAGAGCTTGTCGCGGCTGGTGGGAGATACCTGGTTGGGAGAAACCCCGCTAGTCGACGGTAGGTCTGCGCCAAATCTCGCCATCCAGTGGGGGAAGATCACCGCCACCTCCCGAAGAAAAATGCACTACACTTACGGGAATAATGACCTCGGTAGTTGACGTGCGCGGAATCATTAAAACCAACCAACGAACAAATCGATAACCATTTATAGTCGAGACTTCTGTCTTATAGTTCATTAGTTACCACTTCTTTACCTCTAAGAAGTCATTACTACTAATATACGTCATATAACATGCCCGCATGCCTATGGATCCGAGAAACTTTGGAAATTGTCTCTACGACATTGTAATGCGTTCAGCTTGTTTATTTATACCTATCAAAATAAATATCCTATTACAAGGAGACGATAACTCACAGCAGTAACCCGCTATGTTACATCAAAACACTGAATTTCTCTTCTAGGTACCGGGAATCAGATCCCGGTCGATTCTTGTGGAATGTTTGGCGGACAAAGTGGGTTAGCAGCAGTTTTAGTTTTTTTCTTCTTCTTTGCTCTCAACTCGCCAATTCTCTATCAACACTAGTGGCATTGGCATTTTTATTGTTTTGTTTATTTACTGTATATTTGTCTGTTTTATCATTTATCAATTTATCTTGAGCATTTTTTTTTTCATTCCTGGCAAGGCTTCACAGGCTCAGGTACTAGAGTCATAATAATACCGATGTTGATGTCATGCTGTTGGATTTCGTTGTTTCAAATTTTATATTGTTGTTAAGTACGCAGATTATGAATACCGTTATTTTGCCCTCAGAAAGTAAAGTATTTTATGAAATACCATTTTTCAATAAAAAAAAAAGTACTAACGACTGAATGAGGGAAATTGGAACACTTATAGGTCAAAAAACCACCTTTTAGTTTTAAATTTGAAAAATCCGTAAGATACATATCCTTCCAGGGTGCGAATGTACAATTTTGTCACGCAGGATCACTCAACAGTACACCTTCCATGTCCGGCACCACTTTCTCAGCCCACAAACGCCTCAGCCCTTGCGATCCGCGCGGGGTCAATCAGCCGAATGAGCAATCCTTTCGGCCAGCCCGCGCGGCGGCCGGCGGCCGGGCGAACTATCTGGGAGTGACGTCACGGTTGTGACAAATGCTGGCCGCGGCGCGTGGCTATCGCCGCCGATAAGCGCAAGGGGCCACACCTCCGAGGCTGGCGAAGGGGTCGAGAAGGGCGTGGCCACGGTGGGACCTTGACACGCCGGACCTGCCTATCAGCTGCCCGCCGGCGCCCCTCCCCCCGCCCCGCCCCACCAAAGATGAACAGCTTTGTGTTTTCTGTGATTGTAAAGCAGGCATATCAAAATCGTCTTCTGTATTATTTTAGGAGTGTACGTACCTTTTGCGGCTCTCACACGCAAACAATCTTTATAAATGAGGTCCCTAAAGAAAGAATTTCACCGAGACGTGGCGAATTGCACTTTGACTTTAAAAATATGAAGGATTCGTTGAAAAAGCGCATCTTAATATTAATGTGAAATGCAACCCGCAAAATTGGTATTTAATATATATATATATATATATATATATATATATATATATCGCTAAATAACTACTAAACGAAGCGTTTTAGGGCCTTACAAACTAATAACCTCGCGCCGTAATCTACAGAATGCGATCTTCTTGAATATTCTTTTACATTTTTGTTGGTTTGACGCTTCTCAAATCTACCCCCCTTGATCAGAGCTGTATAATCTGCAACTATGTGTGAAATTAAACTAATTACTTGATATTCTACGCGATTGAATTACACGGTTGTACTTCTCTTCTCGGTAATAACGTGAAATAAGAATAGTTTGTATTGACAAGGGTGTATTGTATTGTTATCAATTACAAAGAGACGTATGGAACAAATGACGGAGGATAAGAGGGTCTTGAAGAAACAGATATATTCCAGGGTTAATATGGAAATGGAAAAATAGAAAAGAGTGTGGACTTTAACACGGGAGCGTTCTCGCAGGGGGTGCGCTAGTTGTCTTAAAATGTAGTAAGATATTTTTTAATACAAAATTAACCATGTCTTGCGTTATTTGCGTTTATTATTCAGTTTTTGTGTTTACGTTCATGGTCAAAGAAATGACAAAATGACTGTTCCCATTGACACGAAATAAGGACTAATGCAGATAATTTCTTCTCAATTTACGGTGTACATTCTGTCATGTTTCATGAATACGATACGTTTGTATTATGTAATTTCCGTTCATAGTACAGTAAACTCTGGTTAGTGTGAACTCAACGCGAATTATGTCATAACACAAAGAAAAGTTGGTACCAGACAAGAAAACGCAAGAATACAGGTGTATTCAAAAAACGGGTTACACCATTTTTTTACGAATTTTTATAACACCAATTTTGTCGGCCCCTTGTAATTCGTGTTAACGAGGGTCAACTGTATCTTATATATATATATATATATATATATATATATATATATATATATATATATATATCGAGCTGCAAATAATATTTTTGAAAGTGTAGTACATTGTCAATTAAAATTAAAAGCATAATTCCATAAAAATTCAATTCCTTCTTTATGTCTACAACATTTAGCTTTTCAAATAAAAATCTTTACTCTCTTAATTTTTCTCGCTCTCCTCTTTTCGCACTTGGGATCTGTCCCTGGTCTGTATCGCAAATGTACTAAAAAATATTGTCTGTAAAAAATATTGGCAACTTGCGGTGCATCTCGCGAAACCACAAACCACTTGCGCAAACAGAATTCCGGTCGTGACTTGCGGTTGGAGATCTGTTCATAGAATCGTAAGTTGCGTGGACAGACAGGTTACCAAGAAAGGAAGATTCAGAATTACGATTAACTGGTTAATTTACATTCGTCACATATATTTGTGGAATAAATGCAATAATAACGGGTCACGCAAGTTCTTTTACGTACGTACTTTTATTTGTATTCACAGCTGTGTGCACTTCTTCATGAGGAGTTCGGATGAGAAGAATGATATCTCGCGTATTTTTTACGAAATTGGGTATTTTGGTCCTTAAGAGGGTTTGGGAGTAACTATCACGGTAGCTCTAATTCCTTCGTACGACTCTTGTGCCAAAGGTTGCGCATGTAAGTATGGGATCATTTCCCTGGAAAAAGGGAAATATCATTAATTACACTAGAAGATTTGATGTATTAAACGGCCTTCTGTAAATTCCAGAGGTAAAATGATCAATAATACCGATGATGATGATGATGATGATAATAATAATAATAATAATAATAATAATAATAATAATAACAACAATAGCATCGTGTGATGTTGGGCACGTGCTTATAGCGGGGTACCCCAGGGTCCAGTTGCACACACACAAGCGAACTTGTTAAAAATACTCAGGGTCGCAAAACGAGGTCAGGGCCAGATATGTGGAGAAATTTTCCATCATATTATATGGAGCTCGAACAGAGCCCCGCGCCGCGGGAGGCTCTCAGCTCGGCCTGCCGGAGCCCCCACGGCCCGCATGCCCTTCGCAAAGGGCGCCGCGCGACCTTTCGTCCACGACAGGGACCGACGTCCCCCCCCCCCCCCAGGCCCACAACCGCACCCCAACTCTCCCCGATCTCGCCTTTTGCCGCTGCCTCTGCCTCACGTTTTGCCAAACTCTTCGCTGCATTTCCTCTCGCTTTTGCGCCGCCTTCATCTTTTCCTGCCGTTGCTCACTCTATCAGCGTATACGACTCCTACCCCTCCCTCTCCTTTCATTCCCCTACGCCACCGCCCAACCCGATCCCCATCCCCTGTTGATCTCGCGGCCACCGCCCCGGCGGCTTCTAATGGGCGATGGCGCCGCGCAGCTCATAAAACCTGTGACGTCACGAAGTGTTCGCGATCGGCGATTGCACGTCCCTGTTCTGAAGCGTTCTGTTTGACGAACGGAAGGGGATCGTTCTTCCTGTTTGTATCGGGTTATAAGTGCGTCACAGCCTAACTTTTGCTATCAGGTTTCCTTTATCAAAATAATATGCTCTTTTTTATCGAATTGTCTTTCCCTATGTTTTCGCCGTGTGTTGACGTCCTTCGCTTTAATATATTCAGTGTTTGAGTAATTCTGAGATTTTAAAAAATGAAAACGATGCTCGTAATACAGGAAGTTGCATTACAATTTGTGTTACATTGTGTTTCTATTAAACATTAATTGTTTTTTTGTAAAACGTGAGCCCTCTTCTTTCCATTTTGTTGTATTTTGTTCCATGCGTCATAATATTATGATAATTTTAATGAAATATTAATTGTCACTTACCACGTAATCTAAACAAAATGTGATACTCGGCGAAAATAAGACTTTCTAAGTTATGTAACTGGGTAAGTTAAGTGTGGGGTGTTTTTCAATATCTTGTTTTTCTACATCGAATTAGTTACTATTGTAAATAGAATGACGAGAACGTTTAAATCATTGCTACTGAATGTTTGCATCAAACATTCTCGGCAGGTGCATTTGCATTTTTTAATGAAAACAAGTGGCCGCAGGATGCAGACAGGTTTGTCTCTACTAGTTTATCGACGTCTTTGGAGCAATCCTTTGCTCTAATAATCGACTAATTAGAATGCCGCCCTTGGCGGGCGGTCGGGCGATGGCGGCTTTCCCGCCCCCGGCGAGGTCATCGCCCTCTCGCAGGGACATTCACAACCTGCTCTTAATGTTTTACTCGCAGTAAAAAGGCAGCCGCGTCGTCGTTCATCAAAGTGGCGCCCTATTTTGCCGACGTTATTCGCGGCCTTATGGAGGCGTAATGTGAAGCCGTAAAGTGTCAGAAATGGGCGCACGGGTCTTCGTCGGAAAGTTCACTTTCCCCCGACGCAGCGCTGCTGTCCCCGTTAGCTGTGGTCACTCCGTCGCATGAGGATAATGAGTCGTTAAAACTGAGATGAAGTTAGACACAATTGATGAAGTGCTCTGCAATGATTTATTTTCTTGCAGAGGCTTAGGCTTGAGCTGTGGTTGAGTCCAGTCGATCACCTGCGAAGAGCATTCTCTTAAGAAAACTAATAAGATCAACTGATTTCAGGCTAACTTCAATCTTCAGTCAAATATTTTTGATCTACTCAACAATTTTCACGTAATCTTTTTAAAAGCGAATGCAGTTTTTTTTTTGCTATTGCAGATATTTTGCAGTTTTCCTGTTATCATTTGACTATATTATTTAATGCATTTTAATTTTTATATTTGGCAAAACATCAGGAAGGAGTTTTTCTTTTGAAAACGTTTTATGAATTCTGATCTATTAGTAGACTGAATTAAAATATATCTACCTAGATTTATTCCATTAGTATTCCATTAACAATAGTCTCTAAGTAAATACATATTGTAAGAGTAATAGCAAACTCTTTAAAATGAGAGCGAGAAATATTCTCACTTACTCTTATATAAGCTGAAAATTCGATATTATTCCCACTGCATGTTCCACGGACATTCCAGCCAGACACTTTACCGACTTCCGTTCGAAATTTACAGCTTCCCCTTGTCACTTCATTTGCGGATGTTTACCAATTCTGTTGCAGGGCCTAGTAGTAACTGCTAAAGAGAAACATACTTCTCTTTTCCAAATCTACCACCTGCTACTCGTGAAGTAATTTTGAGAGTTCCAAGTATTGCAAGACTTCCATTCACATCGGAGACAAGAGGACTAAACCTTAAAGAAATCGTCAAGATTACGTAAACCAAAGCACCATGGCCTTCGTTATTCCAAGCGTGTTTTAAAGCTTGTCTGACCACCGCTTCTCCCGAACACTCTTCCGGAATTGTTCTTTAGGCTAATTGGACATAAATTTGAAACCCTGAATTATATCGTTAAGCGGTCCGTATGACTAAGCGCTCAGTACACACACGATTAACGATTAAGCAGTCAGGCCTATGATGGCAATTCAATTAGGAGCTTTTGCACCGAGCCATCGAGTTCTCGGAGACTATATTTCGACTAACAAGACGTACTACTTGGCGCCGCCTACACAAACAGAACTGAAAACCTTTTTAAGAAGCAGCATGAAGAAGCGATTGATTAATGTCATTGCGACACTCATTAAGATATTCTGGACGTCCTCAACTTACACGAATTTCCAGCCAAGACCGTTGCTGGAAGATCTTCGATCGAACCTGTAGTAGTAAAATTTGTAATATTCAATGTAGACCAAGATTAATCAGTATTTCTTATGTCAATGTAGGTGTGATTGAATTTTATCGCATTGAAAAGTGTTTTTCTTTACCTTTGTTGTCAGAGTATATTATTGAATTAATGAATACTAACAACCTAAGTTTACCTTTATTAATCTACCACGATCACCTTGTTATGTTCAATAAATTAAATTATATCACTTCCTTTTAGTCTTCCTCCCCCCTCAATGTATGCGCCAACGCCACCCTTGGTAATGACTTAGAGAAATGATTTGTAAAGTCCTTACGCACCATATACTTTTACGTCATTAAAAAAATACATTATTTCTTGACACTACCGTTTAATTTTAATGAAACTGTTCGCACTGCCATTGTAATATGACGTACTGTAACTACAGTCGAGAATGAATAAGATCAGATATGTCTATTCAAGTGTTAACATTAGTTCTCTATGATTGTAAATGGTCTCCTTTCATACTCTGTGTAAAAATAATATCTAATATTGTAGCCCTGTTCAAGGACGAATAAATGTCCGAAACGAGAGAACACATTCGAGAATACGCTAACTATAACTTGTTTTTCACTAGACAATATGCATTAGCTACTTCACGAGACAATACGAAAAAAAAAAAAAAAAAAAAAACAAGCATATGAACACGATATCATTGCCGTCCGTCCGCACACTATATGTGTGACGATGTTGGACTGCGCCGCGTCGAGAAGAGCGGAGAAAGTGGGCGGTGCCGTGCCGTGCCGGCGGCGGCGGGCGACGGCGGCGGCGACGGCGGGTGGCGGCGGCGGCGACGGGCGGCGGCGGCGGCGGCCGGCGGCGGCCGGCGGCGGGCGGCGGCGGCGGGCGGCGGCGGCGGCGGGCAGCGGCGGCGGGCGGGCACCGCGGCGGGCGGCGGCGCGGCGGCGGCGGCGGCGGCGGCGCGGCGGCGGCGGCGACGGCGGCGGGCGGCGGCGGCGGCGGGGGCGGCGGCGGCGGGACGCGACGGCGGCGGCGGGCCGCGGCGGGCGGCGGCGGCGGCGGCGGCGCGGCGGCGGCGGCGCGGCGGCGGCGGCGGCAGGGCGGCGGCGGGCGGCCGGCGGGCGGCGGGCGGCGAGGCGAGCGGGCGGCGGCGGGCGGGGCGGCGCGGCGACGCGGCGCGGCGGCGGCGGGGGCGGCGGCCGACGCGCGCGCGGGGGGGCGCGCGGGCGGCGGACGGGCGAATGGAGTGCGAACGCCGCTTCTATTACGCAGGGCGGCGCCACGCCACACATCACTGCTACTTTCGCTCCTGTTACTAGAATGGAGCAGCTGTTTCCGTGACTGAATTTTTTCACATAGTGTCAAGGATGATTTTGGCTTGTTGCTATGCCAAATATTAATATTTTTAGCAGTTCTATCCTTGGATTTTACTGTTCTTCACTTGTACTTTTTCTTTATGTATAGCTCTGCTCTCTTTCTCGTAGAGCGTAAGTATAGATAGACGTTCCAAATCAGGATTGTCCGACTGGCGGCTCGCAGTGCCATTTATTGTGGTCCGCGAAGTGTTATTAGTATAACGTACAAGCCCCTTGCATCCAAGTCGGGCGAGAACATTGTGTGCCTAGCGCACGCCCCCTGGAAGTGACAACTTTTTATGTAAAAGTAGTTTGTTTGGATTTAAGATTTTTTTCTCGTAAATCCAGAAATTCAAAATCCACAAATGTGTTTCTGTATGGTACGAACTGATATTACGCATGGTTCCATCCCCTCCTCATCGTTTCAGGCAAACTGTGAAGGTCAATAGTACGGGGAAGTCAGATGTGGTTCGCTCCAGTAATGAAAATATGGCCTGCAACCATATTTAAGGTGTTAATAGTGGCCTTGCAAGTTGGACACCCCTGCTCTTGATGCACAAAATAGCGAGTTCAGGAGCGTACCTCCTGGTGAGCATTTTACTTACGTAGTTAAACATTCCTTTTAATTCTGCAAATGCACAGAAATGAAAAAGAAAAAAAATAACCATTTGCTTTTAAAATTGGAAAAAGTTCGTTTAAGAGAACTGTTTTAATAAGTCACGAATGTCATACATTTGTTTTTGATACATCATAAAAATCCTTGCGTATACCATGAACACGCCTTTGTACTGCTTTACTGCAATCAGTATTATAAACGAAAAGATATATGATTCTTCCAGAGAAGAAATCAAGTATTTTCTGCAGCAAAATACTGTTATTGCATTAGAGAATATCAGTCAGAAAAATCACAATCGAAGTTTAATTTACAAAATTAAACGTTGGTAATAACAAGAAATCTCGTAAGGACTGGTTCACAAAAAAAGAGATAAGCAGAATCACTCCTGTGTTCTTACAGGAGGCCCCTGCCCTTTTAGGGATTCAATGGAACTGTCATCATCATCATCATCATCATCATCATCATCAATAAGCATTGTTTATTTCGCTGCTACTTTTAACAAGTAGGAGCATGAGTACATGTTAACCTATTCGAATTTTACCTGTAATTCGAGGAACCGCTGCTTAGGTGGGTGTATCACTTTATCTGAAAACAAATTATTTTATATCAGTAAAAATAACCGTTAACTTGAAAGAATAGTAGTTTATTAACAATAATGGTGTCAATTTTATGACATTTTAAATTAGTAAATAAATGAGGTATGCAATGAAAACTCAAATAATACGAATTCACACTCACATTCCTCGTAACATTTTCACACACTCATCAGTAAGCATGAAGATTGTACAAACCTTTCTTATAGGAAAGGAGCATTTAGAACTCTGATTATTTGATTTGACAAATGACATTATCCACGAAGATATCTATTGCTGTTGACTTTAAACATGACTTGCTTTCACTAGTAGTACCCACGGATATAGGCAAAACAAGAAATCTGCCCGCGTCGCGTGAGTACCACCTGTTCGGCGGTTGCCACGCCCCTCGACCTTCTCACTCGCACGCGCCGTCCCCGCCCCTCCACGGCCGTCGCCTGTGCGCTAAATCGTTTCACGTGTCCTCGCGCGTTATAGCGCCTTTTTTACGCCTCGGGCAATCGCGCATCCCGCCGCGCACGGACGCACGTCCGCGTCGCCCTGCGGCGCAGGGGGCGTGGTCGGCGTCGCTTGTCACCCGACGCCCGCAGCCCCCTTCTCCCCCACACACCCTCCCCCACCCTGTCGCCCGCCCGCCGCACGGCCTCGGCCCTCCCCGCCTCCAGCTCTCGGGTACTCTTTCCTGCTTCCGATCTGCTGTACATTCACATCCTCGTCAACTCGTTATCCGCCATCGTGCATCATGTAACCCGCCACCCCAGTGCATCCCCAACTTATTACTTCATTCCACCATTCCAGTACCCTACCATCCACATCCACTATTACAGTATCCCACCTTCTCCTATTACATATAATCTGTCCAAGAGTACATCGGCGTGATCGTGGCTTAACACTAATCTTGCATCATGTTCACTATTTCATATAATTCCTACGTATAGGCTTCCGGAAATCCATTCACTGACTGTGTCAATTACGAAATCATCCACCGCCCACTCCCTGCCCCCGCCGGAGTTGCCACCTCCCCTCGACAAAAGAAGGTCGGCGGGCGTCGGCGATCGCCGGGGCAGCGGCGTGGGCGGGGGGCGGGGGCGCCGGCGTCGCGAGCGGAGGGGCTGCTCCGCCGCCCCGAGCGCCAGTCCGTCGTCGGCCGGCTCCGCGTCCGCCGTCGTCGCGACGCCTCTGCGCTGTATTTATTTTGCAATGCGCGGCGCGTTTGTTTGAAGTGTTAGCGATACATAAACGCGGCGCGGCGTGCGTGGGGGCGGCCCGTGGGCGCCGGAAGGGCCTCGTCCAGCGCGCGGCGCGGCGCGGCGCGCGTCGCGGCTGTTTGTTGACGCGGCTCGAGCACCGGAAGCCGCCGGTTGGGCCACGTGCGTCCCCCGGCACCGCTCGCCGCCCCCGCGCCACTCGCCCGGCACTCGGCTCGGCGGCGGAGGCTGCGCCTTTGTGCGACTGATTGTCAGGTCTGTTGTTGGCGCCTTCGCCTGGGTAGTCTTTGTAGTCTTTCCTGACCTGCATGGTCGTTCACGTTGCCTTACGTTGCGTGTCGTTAGTGTGACGTACTTGTAACTTAATATCACCGTGGTCTCTAGTTCTCCACGCAGGTGGTGATTGTCGAGAGTTCTTTGTGCTATGAAGTAGTGGTCGTGTCATTTTTGCTGAGGTGTGAACTTTTGTTCTTCTATAAGTTGCTCTAATTGGTGTCCAGAATTTGCTAATATTAAGTGCGCGTGATGAAGTTTCAGTATTAATTGCTTTTTTCTTTGAAGTTTTGTTCATTGATACGCTTGATGGCAAGACGTGTAATTTCTTCACGAGTGAGTGGAATGCTTCTTTCTACTTACATTTGTGATATATTTTACTTGTACGTTCTTTTATCTTACCTACGTGTGTGAAACTTAAGTTAAATTTCTTACTTCGTGTGTAGGTTCTTGAGATCGTATCGTTCAGCTATCATTTAAAATAAATGTATAATCAATGTGATATTTCTTTGATCCCGGTGAATAAGCTGATAAGTCATAAACACTTAATTTTACAGGAGAGCAAAAAAAACTTGTAACTGAATTAAATCAGGGTTTAATGATATTCAAACGAAGGTAATATTTGAATAAAACTATTTGTTTATTGTGTAGGTTTTGTTTTAATTTTATTAATCTCTGATTTAAGCATTAGTTTAAAGTGTTTTGCTCCCCAAAATTAATTTTTTTTTTAATTATTCATCGGGGTCAAATATTTATGCATTTGAGTTTGTTTGGAAACATTTATTTTACGTTAAAAAGTACCGTCTGTGCAGATGTGAATGCATTTCTTTCAAAAGAAAGTTTTCTTCCTTTTAGCTGTGGCAATACTGCAAATATATGTTTCTTTTGAGGAGCAAAATGAACAATTATATCAAGAAAATCAAATATTTCTGATGAAAATGGTTAGGTATTTCTACTTCACGTTCAAATGACGTTAATTTTTGAATCAAATTATAGCGACACATTTCCAGCGTATCAAAAGCGATGAACGTTTTATAGAAATAAAATTGTCGCGTGTGAAATATATAGTTATTCACCCGGTGCTTGCCAGGTGCCTGAAATCCATCGCCCTCACTGCCCGGTGTGTATCTTTAATTGCCCCCTCGCACTCCCCTCTGCATTTGCCGTGCGTGGGAGGTCGTCATGTGTGCAACGTGTCTGCCTCGCGTGTGTAACAGGTCGAAGCTGCAGCTATTCATAGGTCGTTAATTGTTGCGGAATTTGATGGATGTGCAGCACAGGAAAACGTGTGAATTTCCTTCCGCAGATTCATTTACTCTGTATATTGCTTCCATGCCAGCAACTCATTGTACTGGTATGAATTACAAGAATATGCCTTGTGCTAGTATTGTCGTTTGCTCTTATTTAACTGGATTACCCAATGTTTATTGATTTCAAGGTGCATGATCAAGAAACAAAATAAGAGTTTTATCTTCATTATTGATTTCGTTTTTCCGCCATATGGTCCAATGGTTTATTTAATGAATACTTTATATCGGATAATTCATTTAAATTTCATTAAAAATTTCATAAATTAAGATTTAAAAAATATCAAAAGTTTTCAAAATTTCATTAGGGGCCGCACGGCTATGATTTTTTCCTCTGTAGGGCACTTTCTCGTTTCTTTGCATCACCTTGCGTATGGTCGAATCCACTTAAGCATCTGCTCTAATTTATTAGGCAAAGTGGAATGATCTTCTACAATTGCATTAAGGATTTTGTACTTCGCAGTCCAACTCATCCTTTTGATTCTTAATATAGTACGTAGAAGTATCTGAGAGATGTTTATTGTATATGAGTCACCTAGAAAGACTAGAAAAATACAAAAACACAGAAACAGTTTGGGTTTTGGCAGAAAAGTGCAATTATTTGGTTATAAAGTTGCCACTTTCTCATATCTGACGTTACAATTATATTTCTATACTCAGTGCGTCACCCTACGCAACAACTGACGTCACACAAAGAAGAAGAAAGCTTCAATGTTCACGTGTGCTGTTTTAGAACATCCAACTTTTGCTGTTTCAGGACTCCATTTTTCACACTGCACAGAAGCATTTTGCTGCTGCAGGCCACTAGTTTGTTGCTATTCCTCCATTAAGTTGGATAACCCATAAACCAGAAACATTCATTGCATAAGGCCAATGTTTGGATGTGGGAAGCCTAATTTGGTGTAGTTATGTAAATGCTCATTTCACGATAAATATTTCCTTGTAAGTTACACTCGGATAAATGGTCCTCCAACAATGACAGCGGGGGGAAAGTTGTTCGAAGCTCACTCCAGTCCATCAATAGAACACGTTAAACGTCGTTTGTCACCTTGAAGGCTGTAGAGCTTAAGTCGGCTTTGAGAACTCTCTCCGACGAAGATTTCTCCGGGACGCACACTGCAAAAGGAATGCATGCCTTGATGTCACTGCTTTCCTTCGAGTACTTTTTCTTTCTTGCGTTTTTCGAACATAATGCTGCTCATAACGTACATTCAAGCACAATGCAATATGCACATAATTTAATTGTAAATACTATTTCACCCATGTATTATATCTTCCATACATTCGGGGAATTATGATATTTTGCTCTTCAGGTATTTTCACGTGCTGATTAATTGAACAGGTTAGTTTGTGTATCATTGTATGTAATGGATGATAATAACTGTTTAATTAGTATAAAATTGTTAAGTTTCAATACCTTCGGATTGCATAATTAGGTAAAACTAAAATTAATCTAGTACTCTTATATTTTTAAACTAAATTTAAAATTTCAACTTAGGTACATTCAATATAAATTTGTATTTTATCATGCCATAAATATTTTGTTATGCGGTTTATACATAATTGCTAATTAACTGTACTTAATTCTTTATTCAAAATATGTTGGAGAATGTTAGTTAGAATTTAGTGGCCAAACTATTTAGGGTATTTTATGTAAGAATTTTATTTAATATTTTGTAAAAGAATAGTTAAGGTAATTGTAGCATTCTTTGTTAAAGTGAAGGATTAAATATTAATGCGTGTATTATTCTCTGAATATAAAATAATGACAATATTCCTTCTCACATTTCCTTCATATCATTGGAGCAAACAAATCGCTCCACCAAAAACGGGCAAAAGAAGACCCATTCTTCTTTTCCTTCCTTCGCCAGCGAGTCGCCGTCACGCGCAGCTGGGTTAGCACGTGCGTCAATTTACGCCCCGGAGGAGGAGATAGCTTTTGCCACGGGCCATTTGCCGCACGTCCTCTCCCAGCGGCTGCCCTCGACGTTCGGACTTGATTTCTATCGAGCGAGCGTATACTTCATTTCCTCTCCGCGGCGCCGCCCTCGCGTGCGCTCCGCGGCCTCCGCCGCTTCCAAACCGTTCGCTCCGGAAGACGTGCGCGCGCGGACCTTCGGACAGCTTCGGAGAGCATGGAGGCAGCGGGGCGTTCAGAGGCCCGGGGTAGAAGGGGACGCCTTGAGACGCGAGCCCGAAAACGACACGAAATGGAACTAAAAGACCAGCAAACGATTTGAAAGCGGTTGAACGGAAGCTATAAGTTTGCAAACCCCAATAGACTGCGAGCCGGAACTTTTTCAGTTGCTTGGAAAGTTTTAGGAAGTTTTTAACTGTTCCGTGGTGTTTTGGAAGATTCGAAAAGAAAAAAAATCATGTCTTAATTCATCACAAAAAGGGCTGTTTGACGCAAATACTTCATTTCAGTGTTGTAATGTGGTAAGCGAATTTCTTATTAGGATTGATTTTGCATCTCAGAAAAATCTAAATTTTCTGTTCTTGATTACGGTATACATGTGCCTACGTAAGGACTTATACTCGTTACTTGTTACATACTGCATAATCTAATGGCAGAAAAGTTTGGAACGATACATGTGAGATAGAATTAGGAATCTTGGATTTTCGTATCATTAGAAAATGGCATGATGAATAATAATCCTAAATGATATCGAAGATACATTTCCGACTGACCAGATATCAATATTAAATACACGGAAAGGATTGAAATGTCAGTTTGATGAACATATTTTTTTGATTAATGAATACCATTAAAACAATTACAACTAAACGTACTAATTTTCAACAACTAAAAAAAGAAAAATACTTACCCCATAGGATTGATTGGGAAATAAAGAAAATGAAAATTGTGCCCCATATCGAGCAAGCAGATAGGGAGAGTGTGGAGTCAGTAGAGGGTGAAGACTATAGACAGTGTCTAAGAGTGTTGTTTTTCTAAGAGAGTGAAGAATGTGGACCTGGGGAGAAAGATATGTAACTAGAAGTTGGTTTGTGCGTTAGAGAGAGAATTTCAAATTTCTTATTGGTTTGAAAATTTGATATTCTTGCGTAACACTGTTTCAAAATGTATGTTATACCATTTTTTCTAGTTTATTGAGGTCTTCGCAGCAGGAAAAAGTATGACTACTTTAAATATGATGTGTAGTAAAAAGAAGAGGTTGTCTATTTTATTTTTTTTATGTTTTATAAAATATAAGATTATCGTTTATTGATTTATTTTCACAATTAATCTATATAATGTTTCTGGGTTTTATGAGTTTCATGCTATTATTGTTGAAGGAAGTCGTTATTTTCAACGAAAATATTAAAACTCTCAGCAGTGCGGAATGTTAATTTGTATTTAATAGCAATATTTAAAGGGAACGAAAGAGCAATTAATGAAACGCCCTCTGTCCAAGTCCGATGTAATTACTCTCGGAGTACAGAGACAAGCGAGAAATGCGAGCCGTCCACTCTGAATCCCACCCTCCGACGAGCACTGCTTCCCTCTTTGCATTGGTCACTACGAGGGGCTGTGTTCCCACCCATCTGTGACCCAGCCTCGAGGAAGGGGAGGAAGGGGTCGGGGTTCGAATGTAGGGCGGGGACGGGGCCGAGGGGGGCTCGCGTCCGCGGCCACGCCCTGCTCGCGTCTCCGCCCCCGCCCGCCGCGTCCTGCTCCACCGCGGCTTCACCTTTCCTCTGTATCGATCCCTCGCTAATTACCTCATCTTTCGGCGTCGCGCGGCATTTGTCTCGCAAAGGGCGGGCTGCGCACGCGAAGCGGCCGCGCGAGTGGAGAGCGCTGTCGTCGCTGCTGCGACCCGCGGGGCGGGGCGGAGGCCGCTCGCCTTCCGCCTCTGGCGCCCGGGGTTCAAATCCCCGGCGATCCGCGTGGAATTTGTGGTGAACAAATGCGGTAGGTTTTCTCGGGTTGCCACTGCCTCACATACATCATACACCATTACTCCGTCATCTTTCATATTATAAACACCGACTCACTAATATCACTCGTTCACGCAAAGTGTGGTTAAGATGCGTAAGAATCGGTTTCATAATAAGGAAGTGTGCGTCCCGAGACTGCTCGTCGACGCGCTCCGTACTTTGCGGAAGCGAGTTGTCGCGAACCTAGAGTTACCGGTAATGAACGCACTCGTCAGCATGCATTGAGATACAATATGTTATTTTAAACCCTGGAGTAAACACATCAGGATATCTCAGAGCATAATTGTGCATTTCCTGATTTGTCAGGTGTTGATTGATAGTTCGTATTGTCATTATACCATATTGTGAACAGATTGTTCAGTTGCTCTGGGGATACTTTTGATATTGTATTAAGCGAATTTACAGATTTCCTAGTTTTTACCTTTTGTCAACAATATGTGTTTATTATAATAAGAGATCATACAGTCAATTCAAATGAGTCAGTCAGTCAAGTCAATGAGTTGAGAGCTTTATCGTGTGAAAGTAAACCATGAAGAGATACTGGAGTTGTTAGTGTAGTACCTGTTAGTGTAGAACCGATTTACGTGAAGTCGACCCGATTCCTTTCCAACCTTTTTCTGGTTACTTAGAATTGGCAGAAAATAATATCTCGCGATACGATCGCGTCAGTTATATTGCTATCGATTCCATGGACGACACGAAAGACACTCCGTGTAGAGTTCCCTTGGTCCGAATAGTGAAAGAAATTTTGGGAATATTTACGAAAATTTTGGTGATTATTCACGATTTACTTTAATATGAAATCGCTAATATCTTTCCCTTTTGCACAAACTTGTTGCCTTTTCCCGTCGTTCGTTATACTTCTATTTCTTACTCGCTAAGTAATCGCAACGGGAAGTTAAGGGGGAACCTGTAACACTAACACCTTATTTGCTGTTTATTTTCTAATGTAGTATGGAGTTATCACGCATTATGGAAAATAGTTATTGTATTGCAGAACGAATGAATTACACATTCTACAGAAAATCTGTGCATTAATTTCATCTAGGAATTTATGTAATTTTCCGCAGCAGTAAATCTTAGTCATATTGTTTCTTTCCGACCCTCAAATGTTGAAGATATATTTAGGAGACAGTTTTTTTCCCTTCCTGCCTCAAGAGAATATTTGTTGAAGGGATCAGAGACGAGCAGATGCTCAGATAGCCCGGTCTGGCGCTGTGTGAAAAGTCTGCCTGTCCGAAAGCTCAGTCTCCCATTCATAACAACGTGGCTACTACCATCTGATGCTCAACCGCATGAGCCCTGCCCGCCTCCCCGCCCCTCCCCGCTCCTCCCCGCCCTCCCCGCCCCCCCCTGCTCCGCCCGCGCCACCCCCCCGCCTCGTTCCCATCCGCTCCGCTCCGCTCCGTCCGCCGCTCCCTCCGCCCCCTTCCCGCTTCGCCCCCCCCCCCGCCCCCCGCCCCGCCCCTCCCCTCCACGCCCCTCTTCGGCCCGCCCCGCTGTGTCTGTCGGTTGTGCATCCGAGTCATTCCCTTAACGTATTTCTCCGCGGCGTCCCCAGAGGGCTTTGTTGTCCGCCCGACTCGCACATCGCATATCTCAGCGTCCCCATTTCGGGGGTGAGCCTCCACCGCGCCCCCTCGCATTCTGCATCGATTTCCTCTCAGGGCGGAAAAATAACATTTTACTTGGAGCTTTTAACGATATTGGGCTTCGGAGTCGTTGTATACTAATGCGAGGAAATGGCCCTGCGATTTCCTTGCTGTTTTACGAATAAACGCCTCTTAAATTCGCATTTTTCCGCGACTTTGGATTGTCAGTGTCGTAGATCAGTTTTTGTCCCCGACGTTTACATTTTTCATTGTACTATCGTTTTCATTTCCTTTTTATTTTCCAGCCTTTATCTTTTCCAATTTACGTTTGTTTACAAATAATTGGTTTTGGGTGTTTTCGATGTGCCTCACCATTTTTCTTTGTATGTCTAACCAATAACTATAATCACAGGTTTGTGGAGGGGAATCAGATGTCTCGTTTTTCTCCTTCAATATTGTCATAAAAGAAACATACTAAGCTTCTACTCAGCTTTCTTATCAGAAAATTACATTAACACATTTTTTTGTTTGATGAATTCTTTAGTTGTAACAAGTTCGGAAGTTTCACTGAATCTTTCGTAATTTTCTTGACACTCTCGACTGTCGTGGGGAAGTTTGGAGAAGTTCAAGTCACTTAATATAATAAGAGCACTGGGTCGCCAGCTAGGGCAGTAGGCTGGTTATACGCTCTGTCTGAAATCATCTCAAAAAGTAGAAGAGGTTTTGGCAAGCGCTCCTCTCTCCCCCCCGCCCCGCCGTATATTCCCCTGTACTAACAGAATAGTACATTTTTAGAGTTCACTCCAATACGTTTGCGGTTACATGTACTACATGAATTTGTTTTACGATTGTTCATTTCATGTGTATCCCTAAGGTATTCCCACAAGTAAAATAAATATAGTACAATGACGTAAATAATAAAAAATGTAAAGAAGATTAAATTGTGTGAAATGTAATCAATATATTTGTAATGTAACTGAAGTAACTTGGCGTAGGCTGAGTATTTATTTATCATAATAAATCCTATCTCCCCCTCCCCAAATACGCCCCACTCAGGACCGTCCTGTTTGCAGTGCTCGCTTCGATCATTGCCGCTAAGGGCAGTTGTTTACAACAGTTTGTTTACGATGAATTTGTGTTCCTTTATTGAGGTGATTGGCATTTTATGTCTTCAGTTATATCGACTAGGATATTGTTTTGTTGATGGTTTTTATTACTGGATTGATGGGTCATTGCCCTGTCAAGTTATAAAAAACACAAATAAAATTGTCAGACTGTAATAGAAGGAGATGAAACCATAGTTAATTAGTTTGAACCAGAGGAATATTTCAGCAGGTTCCTGCTTTTCCAACAATTCACCCTTGGAAGCAGCGAAGAACTTGACAATAATGCGGAGTCTCGCGACACGACTGGCAGAAGAAATGTGGCTGGGTTGGTAACCCTGCGCGCAGTCATTTCCTTCACCCACCCTCTCGCAGTGTCAGAGACGTACGACGGAGCAAATTGAACCCTCCCGAGCGGCCGCGTGCTCTCTCAGTCTCTCGAGCCGCCCCCCCCCCCCGCCCTGCTCCTGTCGCCCCCATTTCGCCCCTGTTGCCCCCGCCCCGCCCCTGTTCCCCCACCCCAGCCCTGACGCCCCCTCCCCGCCCCTGTCGCCCCCCCCCCTCTCGCCCCGCGCCCCCCTCCCCCTCTTCCCTCCATTGGCGCCACTTGAGCCGACACGGTGTCAATCATAACGTCCCGCGGCAGCCTCCCCTCGGCCGTGTTCTTTCTACCGCATCCTCAGCGTCTGCTTCTCACTGCCACCGCCGCCGCCGCAACGTCTCCTTCCTGCGCGTTCTAGCTCTGACATGTTTTGACCGTGGATTTTTAGGTTTTAAAATATGCGTTTTAGGAACTTAAAATTGATTCTTACAGCATTTTTGTTAGGGTTTTTGACTGGTAGAATAAGCATAAATAAAACAGAAAACTTATAAAAACACACATTTTACAATTTATAACATAGAATTATTTGTACCGTAGTTTGCCTCACAATACATTTCTAATACTTTCTCCAAGTTTTCAAGAGGAAATGAATATCTCTTATCGCTTTTCATTTGGCGGAAATCCAATCGTTTTATCTTACAAGCGGAGGCAGCCTTTTCCACGAAATCAGGAACTAGTGGCATGGAGACTTTTATTGCAAGGTCCTTGTTTTGTATATTCATTTCTCGCTTTCTTACAGATTAACGCAACTTAAAAATAATATCGTCCTTGCCTGTTGTGCTGTCACAAAAGTTGAAAGAAGCCATAGACAAAAGAAATTAGGCAAATTAGTTCCATTTTAGGTTTTTAAATGTAAAGTAGGCACAAGTAGGCATTAATGTTGAAATAGGCTCTCTTAGGCTCTATAAAATTGACGGGTTTTAGTTCAAATAATCCTAAAATGTATATATAAAACTTCATTTCGTTCAAGATACCTCAGAAAAAAGTTTTTTTTACTTAAATATCTGCGATCTAGTCATATGCAATCACGCTGTCGTATACGCAACGCCAAATCGCCGTTCCTGCTTCCGTACGAGATAGCCGCCCTCACCCCAACACCATTTTACCTGCAACATTGCTTGTGCTTTATCCTGCGTGGAAGTCACTTAACACTCTTTGCTGCTACCGCTCTTATCGTGTCAGCAGATAACTTCCTGTCCCCCTACTGTTTCTGCCATTATCATCGCTTCTTATCGTGGATACACTCAAATACACTTCCGCCTCCTCCAATATCTACATTCATATTCTTCTTGTGCACACTTCTGCACCAACGATCCCGCCTCCATACGCGTCTCGTAACTTCTCCGGTCCTGTTTCACATCTCATCAACTTTTCTTCTCTCTTTCTTGTTTCTCTAGTTTCATCTGTCGCCCACTTATTTCCTCTCCATGTCCTTCTTTTAAGACTTGTCCCGCTATCATTTCGCACCTATCACTCCTTTGCCACACTATCAGAGATTTCCTTTCATCCTCACGAGTCATCTCGTCCTACCTTATCCACTATTTTGATTTCTCACCCCTACCACTCTGCTCTATCCATCATCTGTCTCGCTCTCCCCAACATCTTCCTTACTTCTGCCTAGGCATATTAGGTACCTGACTGGGGCCCCAACATCAAATAGGGCTTGAGTCGCTAGTAGTAAAAGACAATAGGAGTCCCAATAAAAAGGTTCATAAATATGGGAAAGAATATTTTAACTATTTTACTTACTTGTATAGCTTTTTAAATTTTTTTATTTAATTCAGATTATTTGTATTACTAGAATATTAATTATAAATAAGTGGAAATTATAAAACAGAATTATGGAACAAATAATCATATATGAATATTGCTTGGGTGTAACTTTTATAAGAGAAACGTGGCAGCGCGGTGTGCAGAGAAAACTAGTCTCCTATGGAAACTCGTTCGTATATCAACGAAACAAATTTGATCTGTGATGCTGCGTTATCTCCCAGGACGTGCGAATGGTGTTCTCCATGTGACATGTTTTTGTTCATTTATTAAAAAGGAGGGGCCTCAATCTTTTGATTGTCTAGGAGCCCTAGATCTAGAAGTCCGGTCCTGCTTTATCTCTTCCCCAAACCTCGTACACACACTTCCCTAGGGTTGCCAACAATGTTCATGCAAGAGGGAAAACACTCAAGCAAAAAGAAAAAATCCCACATGTATCAACACGTTTCTTTTTAAAAACATTTAATTTAGTTTGACATCAGCTCTATTTCTTTCTTCTCTCCATTTGCGATACAAGTGAAAATATTATTTCACAAAATGCAGACGAAGATAATCTGAGCGAATCTTTCCTTTTATTTTAGTCTCTAGACAGTCTCTTTAGTCTCTGTCATGCATGCGTGTCAGCGTTCAGAAAAATGATATTAATATTTTCTATTCTAAATTAAACAATAAACGATACAACGTAGCAGATGTTAGTTATGTGATAAAATAAATGACAACAAATGTTTAAAAATTACTAAAAGGAGGACATTTGAAATACAAAAGAGGACAAGAGGACAATTACCGTTAATGGAGGACCGTTGGCAATCCTAATCTTCCCCGAAGTCCGCTTATTTCCCCTCGCGTGAGGCGCTCCCGCCCCGTAGCGTTCATTTGTTCACGGGGCGACGACGCGTCGGCGCCACGCAGCCGTCGCCCAGGAGCGGGCGGCGCCACTGCTGACCCAGCGCCTCGGAAGTTGGCAGCTCTGGGAACTCCACCTGCTGCACTCCGGCGCCGAGCCGCGTTTCGCAGACGCGCTTCCGAACTCCGTGACGCGTGCGGTCACAGATCCCGCGTGTTCACGTGCGTGTGGCATTTTTCTTACGTTCAAGGTGAGACGAGCGGCGGACGCAAGGAATATTTCGAGGCGGGGCCACTTTCAGTTCAGATCTCCCCTCATACACTCTTTCAAGAGAAGTAACACATTGTAGAATATAAACTTCTTGAAATATCGTCCACTCGGATTTAGTAAGAATTCTCCTTTGGAATATGATCAGAATGTGGCGGTTGTAATAAATGAATTCAGTGAATTGTGGGAGGGGCTTTCCCCCCTCCCAGCCGATCCATCACTGTTAGGGCCTGCATTGATTGCAGGATCGTGTATATTGCTGTAATGGCGTATAATGGTAGATAATAAGATTTTCTTTGTACTTTCGAATCATAAGATTGCTTCATTACATAAATCATTGTTATAAAATAGTTGACATTTTATTAAGAAACATTTCGCATGAAAAGGTTTCATCACACGTTTCATTGAGGCGTTTTCCATTAGAAACCTGTCGTCCAGTCTTCGGTTGAAACTTTTCAAATATGTGTCAAAGTCTTCGTACTAAAATAGTTTTAATATCTACAGCCTTTTAAATCGAGAAAAATATGAAGAATGGTAATTACAATTTTTTAATTAACTTCTATTTTAATTTTATTTTATACATTTCCATTCTAGTATATTTAAGAAAGTATGCTTAAATATATATTGTATTGCAAACATTCATCCAAAATACAATACTTTAAATTGTGAAGTAAACTACTGATTCGGGCTTTTAAACTTGCAAAATGACTTCATGCAAACCGTCAAACAATGTGTTGTAGGTGTCTTTCGCTTCTAGAAGTACATTTCAAAATAGACGATTATCTGGGTGGAAATGTTTGAAGCACTACCACTAAGTAGAGCAATATACAGCCTCAGTGTCATTTAACATGCCTAAGAGCCTTTTGCGAGCACCCCTCTTTGAACTCAAGCTCTACAAAATCCGCTTCTCACTGCCCCGGCGAAACTTGAGTCGTGAAATTCTTCTGTGGTGATGCGTTCTGTAAACTGCAGCGTCCTGAGAGCGCTTACGTTAGGAGATATTTATGCTCTTTGTACCCCAGTGTTGGCAGCAGGCAGCTGTTGCACGGGACAGAACCTCGGTAAATTACTGATGATGATGAATTCTAGATGTTATTTTTTGAATTGAAATATTGTAATTTGAAGAATTTCTTTGCAATAAGCTCTTGATCATAATTGTAATATTAAATAAATTTAATTTTACTGATAAAAGAGTAATCATCTCCTTTCTGTGGATTGTCACATATAAAATGTCACATCAGATCATGTAAGTCTTAAGCAGATTTTTCCTAAATAAAATAATAGTTAAACAGAATTAAATGATAGACTGTACTCTTTGGTTTCTGTAACTCGTCTTGAGGAATAATTTAAATTTCCAGAAATACTCCACTGTATTTCTAACAAATTGTAACCTTTAGGACTATTGTTTTTTTAAATTTCATCCAATTACTTTTAAAAAGGGATGTACATTTTCTTCGTGAATTACCCTTCTGATTGTTACCATTTTCTGAATTCGCAACTCTGCGAACGTAATTTAGAAATGTGACGAGATTGAGCGGGAAGTTTATCATTGGGAGGTTTTCCTGAAAAGAGAAGTTAACCGCCTGCCTTTCCTGTGCCTGCTGTGCAGCAACGGCAAGCAGCAGGCTTTGGTCATTAATTTTCTTTTATCGTAAGGGCGAACAGAATTTATTATTTCTTTAATTTCTCTTCTTTACATTTGTCTTGGATATCCATTTCATTAAACGCATTTCTTCTTCTTTATCTGGAATTTTTACATCAAAAATTTCCGCCGTGATCTTTTCCAAATCTACGTGGCTTATTCAAATTGAATGTGTCGAAAATTAGGAGAGGGATTCTCAAAAAGTTTCCTGCGGTCACCATTTTAAGGAATGTTGAGAGCGATGCGTCTCGGCTAGCTTGTTAGTAAAATCATATTAAACAGCCAATGAAACACTAAAAATCATTTTAACATACATTGTTACTCTAATATTCAAAATCTTATGGTGAGGAATAAGGATTCTAATTTGCTGTAGTAGTGTAGTAGATTCTATCGGAGATAACCCCAGGTATTAATTGACCATTTGGGCTTTATAGGCGGTCATGAAGCCTTCGGAGCGTTTTGACAGACTGCAAAGACTCAGTGGAACCTTTAAAGAGTCCTGGAATGAAGGGATGAACGCTCTGGTAGAACGTTGTCGTTGTGATATTTGTAGCGTATAGAGTATTTTCGTTGTCACATTTTCAAATACTCTACTCGACAAATGTTATTCGGAATTTCACTTTAATAACAAGTAATTTATTTGACTCTGTTTACGTTACTGTCGTAGAAAAAAATATTGGAAATAGCTTATTAACAAAAAGCGATATTGTCAATGTGTCATTGAAGACAACTCATAGAGAAAAAGAGATCTGGAGTCGGAATCGGTATTTCGCCTGCTGTTATATTAATGTTTTCTGCTACTTTTTTTCATTACGACTTTCAAACTGATCCGAAGGACAAAACATGAACTTGAAATTTCTATTATCAAGGATTGTTTCTAACTGAAATACTATATTCGTTTGACGAAGTACACTTCGAGACCAAAGCCAATAATTGCTGGGTTTCTCGGAATATCGTTAGTTTTGGGCGAGTTATGTTAGGATAGGATCTTAGATGATCAGACATTTGGAATGGTTCTCAGATCGTGTCAGCTATATCAACTGGATTCTCTTGCTTCCTCCTCTGGAAAATATATACTTTTTTTCCTGATGCGTATAGCTTGTTATTGCCTTCGATACGGAGATCGATATATACCGCATAACTTACCTGAATCGAAAGGATTGTGGTTACGAGGGAAAATGAAAACAGATGAATGAAGCTACATGTTCTCTTATGGAGGGAATTATGGGAGGGAAATGTGATAATACAAAAAGAGTCAAGTTAGCATTAGTTAATTAGTAAACAAGTAATTCTGTATCAATAAAATTAGGCATTAACTAGTTCTAATGATCTCGAGCAACAAAAAGTCCTGAGGCGAAAGGCCTCGGGCATTTTGTCGCCGCTCCATCATTAGAACCCTTTTAATGCCCTTGGTGTGTAAATAACTATTTTATTCAGTTTTAAAGATGCATGTTTGATTTTAAAACAGAAATCTTGCTTTTTCATGTGTGTGTTGTAAAGGCTAAAAGGAGGCTACAATTTTTCCATTAATTAATTACCAGGCATCATTTTTACAACTAAAGGCTCTTCCAAGTGCTATAGACATTGCCCTTGAGTACGGCATCTCGATGGGAAAAGGAAGGCATCGTCGGAGCCTGGCGCAGCCTCGGTTCGCCTCGGGCGCGTCGACCGCCGGCTGCGAGTGGGGGCGGGGCGAGGCGGGAGGGGGGCGGAGCGTTCCTTGGCATGGAGCACCTGAGGGGGCCAACGCCCGCCCCTTGGCAAGCTCTCTGCGCCCGAATCAGCTGGCGACAGATTGCCCGCGCCTCGGCCCCACGCACCTATCCACTAGGCATGAGACGTCGGTGTCGATGTTTATATATATATATATATATATATATATATATATATATATAATCAAAGATTTTTTGAGTCGATATTTTTGTGTTCGATATTTGTGTGTGGTTGATGTTTTATTTTTGGGCGAAAAAAGTACTACCATAATAAAAAATTGTAATAATTTTGAGATATCAATAAAGTGTTTATTCTTAAAACCAAAGTGAGCAAGGGTGAAAAATAAATAAAATAGAGTTTTGTCGATAAATGCAGAGGATATTATTTTAATTTATTGAATAATTTTTTTTGTTAATTTTCCTGATCATTTTTTATTTTATTTTGTCAGTTAAAAAACATTTAAAGATAAATAAACGCGACCACGATCAAATAAACTCCTCTTTGAATATCAATGGTAACAAAGTTATGTCTAAGATTTGTAGAATAGTCGGTGAGCAGAATGAGTTGACAGAATGACTTTTTCAGTGTTATTCCGTTTCCTCTGTCTCGCACTCCACTACATCTTCATCTCATAGTGCATTGCCACCATTTCGCCTGTCATCTCTCTCATCACTCTAGTTTTCATCTCGCGGTTTTAAAAGCGCAGACCAGTGGAGAATCCGAGTGATTCGGTTGGGGAGCAACTTCCTCTGGTGGTCCCTCTGCAGTCTGAATAGCAAAAACGAAGAAAGAGGAGGAGGACACAAAGTTGTGGCCAGGCTAAAGATCGTTGTTGAAATACGAGAATTTCAGGTTTCGATCAAAAAGCTTCAGATTTCATCCTTGTATTCATGCGAGCGGAATTGATGTACGTACTTAATTTATGATTCCATGTGTTCATATTCAATAGAATACCGGACATTTCATCACGTATGTTTTTCGATTTGGCAGGTTTTGTTTTTATCTCCTCACTTTTGTTTTCTGTAACCTCGTACATTATTTTTTTCCGTTTGTCATCGTCACCAAAATAACGTACGTCTTTAAAATGATTTATTATATTAACACTTAGAATGTCTTGCCATCACAAGCGTACATTATATCACTCCTTCAGTGTAATAACTATTATTTCATGGTTGTGCTGAGTCATAGTAAGATTTGAATTTGTTGGTGTAAAAATGTCTTCTGTTAGTCTCAAGTCCATTTTCTCTAAATGGTGTCTTTTTATATCCAGAATGTGTTTAGTCATTGTCGAACCAACGTTGATACAGAACTGCAAGTGTTTATGCTATAGTTATTCATTCTCATTACATTGCATCCTATTCTTGTACTCTTTAGACACTCATTATTTTGAATATTGCGTACGGGAGTCTCGGCCACAAAGTATACTGCGGCTTTCATAGAGCTGCGTTTGAAGGATATCAGCTGTTACGGTGTCATCCAATGGGAAGGCTGAACGCCACCATTATGACGTCATTGTAGTGACGTGTAAGATCTCGATTGGACAACACCGTAACAGCTGATAAAATGTCAGCGGCAGCAAAGTAAAAACCGCAGTATACTGTCTCAACTGCATCTACTTTTTTGTTACTTTTTTGTATCAATTTAATTTGATTCATTATAATATTGCTTCTTACGATGCCTTATTCACAGGTTCAGTGAAATCTACCCTGAAGATCATCCCGAGCCATTACAAAGTAAATAGGCCTTGTGCCTCTTCTCTCCTTGGTCCAGATTGGAAATGTCTACTATTTCAATCCAACATTCCAGATGATTTGATTATGAAACTCATCTGATTTCGTACATTGTGGGCGTCCATTGAATGCCATGCTTTCGTTGTCTCGACGACATCGCAGCTATTTCCTCTAGTGGAGAGAAGTATTTCCCAGTTATCGAAATCTGGTTCCGGCACTCTCGACTCCGAGTCCAGGAAGTCGCCCGCACGTCCAACCAAACGGAAACTCGGGGGCTCCCGTGGCTGCCGTTCCGCGCTCGGCCTTGCTCCTCCGTGTGCCATGGCGTCCGCGTGAGGCTCCTCGCTCGCTGCGAATGCTCGCCGGGCGAGCCGCGGCGTGGAGGCGCGCGGCAGCGGCCCGGGAGGCGGCGCCAGCCCCGGCGGCGGCGGTGGGACGCGCTGCCAGTGCACGGACAGGTGAGCTGCCCGCCCTCGTGCGGCGCCGGAAATGACGAGCCGGAAGCGCTTCGCGCCGCGCCGCGCCGCGCTCGACTGTCAATCGGACGCGAAAGCCGGCAGTCGGCGACGTGCGTTGGCGGCGGAGGCGCGGGCCTGCCTCCTAGGGCGCGCTGCGTGATGGCGGAAGCCGGCAGGTAAGGCGGCGCGGCGCTAGAGTGCGTGCTGGTGCGAGGAGATCGTGAGTGAAGTTCGTGTTTCGCGTTGGATGTCCACGTGTGGATCATCACTTGTTAACCTACATACTTCATTTATAATTTTCACGTAACATATCATTGTTTGAGTTAATTATGTGTAGTAATTAAGTTATGAAATGTGAGTATGTTTAAATTATCAATGAAATGTAATATTTGCTTCGACTTCTTTTCAATTATTATATCTTTTCTGACTGTAACATTTTAAGGTCTGCTGTATTTCTGCACTTCGCAAATTGTTGACTTATAACAATATTGGCTGATGCTATTGTGAGTATGGTTCATTGTTTCAGAGCTTTCATTTGAATCGAGTTATTTTTAGAACCCGATTGGTCCATGGTTCTGTGACTATTCACAGTTCATAAAAATGCATGAGCAATCGAGATAGACCCGTCAGTCTGTGCGAACGTTTATATTCGGAAGAGATGGCTGAGCTCAGCGATTTAAGTGTGGTCGCGTCGCTTATTTGATTTCGAGGGTGGGAATATAATCAGTGCACCGCACCGCCAGCAACGAGCTCACATCAACGGAGAGAGTTTTGACGCTTTACAACGCCTGTGAGTGTGTTCTTAAAAATGCTCATTCACAAATTCACAAGTGTTCACAACCTCTGACTGTGCCATCCTCATCGGACTGAGTATATTTAACATATATCAGTAACGCTTTGCAGAGTGTGACTGCCAATGATTAGAAATTCCTGTTGGATTGCTTACTGTGTTACCTCTGACTTTAATATATTATTTAAAATCAATGGATATTTGATGTTTTTTTAGTAATAAGAAACTATTTCAGACAATATTTCTCTTCGCCTGTGTTTATTTCTATTTCGAAAGTTCAGCTTTAAAAATTGTTTTCGCAAGGAGAGATTTTAACATAATCTTCCAGGTTTCACCCCCGAAGAAATTGTCTAGTTTGTCTTTTTGAGTTTTCAGTGTTTTAGAAGTCCTTGTAAATTTATTTATCTGCGACTTGCTGAATAGTTCTAATGGCCACTTTCTTTTAAAACTGAAATATTTTTATTAATAAAATAATAAAGTGAAGTGTTTAAGTGTTTAAACGTCTGCTTACCTCAAGTGGAATTTTTATAGGTATGTTTTTGGAGTTATTTCTTTTTATTTCACTTCATGCAATATAGTTAGTGCCTTCAGTGTTTTTCTCAAAGGGCTTCACTAAAACTGATTAGTGCAACTTTCAAAGCGCCATCCTATCTTCTCGTCAGAAATATTATTCGATCTACTCTCGTGCAAACTTTGAGAAGAGAAATTTCCTAGTGTGAATCCGTCTTTTTTTTTTGTGCAAGTTCGTGGAGGAAAATTGGTAAACCGTAAAGGCTTAACGTGTTTTGTGAAAAGAAAATTAGATTTTCAGAAAAATGATTGTCTGCCAATTATAAATGATAAAAGGATAAATGCCAAGTATAAATGATTTGTTTTTCTTATTTTATAATTTTTTTAAATTAAATGGGCCTTTGGGATGGTTCATGGGTAGCGTTCTAGCTTCTCGTGCTGTGGTCGCGGGTTTGATTCCCTGTGGACACAAAAATAGAGTTGAAGCTTTCCTTTAAAATCGTCCCAGTTTCTGTAGCTGTGTGACGAAGAAAAGCTCAAGCAGGCGGATCTTGCTAGTTACGGTGAAGAGAATGATGTTCGCCTCATGTCGATCTTACCCCCAAGCATGGGAATTTAACTAGACCCAGGCATGGGGGACACCAGTAGCTGGCCGGCGAAGTCGAACTACCGACCCAATAACGCCAAATACATACATACTTTTTTAAAATGTTAATAAAACCAGTTCGTTTGTACTTATTCATCAATTTAAGAAAGAAGTAGAATGAGCTAGACGTCACCTTTAATAGGCAGAAATTAATTTCATTTGTGCATTATTAGCAAGTGATAGGTACTGTAGCCCCCACGAGCATTCCGACCCACCACCCTACAATATATGCAGGGCGCGTGTGGCTAGGGATGGCAAAAAAAACATCGATGTTTTCTTCACATCGATATATTGTTGCAAAAACACCAGTTTTTTATTTTATTCTATTTTATTGTATTTTTAATAAAGGAATTTAAGGCACGTTGTAGAGTAGCAGCAATCCAGAGCAATATCGTTGTTTTGCGTCACCCTCTTTATCACGCTGCACATTTCGTCTGTGCAATCTGAGTGAATTTTAAATGATTTTACTTCGGTGGTGTATGAATGGAAGTGACTAAAGGGTAAAGTTGCGAAACACGATGTTCTTTATTACATTCGATAATAATTTTTATTACCATACTACTAACGTCTTGGTAACCAAACAGCAAAATTTATACCTTTTACATACTGTAATTAAAAATGCTTAGGAAAATAGCATGTTTATTAGTCTGTTTATTAGTCTGTTAGAAAATAGCATGTTTAATCATCGATGCTTTTTCGTCGATTTTTTCATCGACATCGAAAACCCTTTAGCGATGTATCGAAACATCAATGTCAATCGATGTTTTGGTAAAATTTGTCATCAGTACGTGTGGCACCTGGTCGGGCGTGAGTGCCCGCAAGGAGCGCCGCTTATTCGGCGCCCAGAATTAGCGGATGACTTGCAGGCGGGAGGCACTTCGCGCCCTGCGGAATGCGCGCGCGCCGCCCGGGCCCCTGGGGGGCGGGGCGAGTGAGCGGGTGGGCGAGCGAGTGGGCGGGCGGGCGCGGATATCGTCGCGCGCATCCGTCTTGGCGAGCGTTTACCGCGGCCCGCGCGCGCCTGGAAGCCACGCTCTGACGTCACGAAGCGCGTTTCGCCGACTGCCCGCCCGCCCGCGAGGCGCCTGGCTGCTGGGCGATGCGCCCCGGGCGGGCAGAGCGCCTCCGGGTGAGGGCGCGAGGGGCGGAGGAATGCGGGGGGGGGGAGGCAATTACCCCACCCTAAAGGGCTTAGAGTTTTCGTTTACCTTCCGTTATATGACAAAATTGATTGAACTATTTATGTGTGAATAATGCAATTATTTAAACAATATTATTGTGTAGTATCGTATCCACAGATCATAAATAATATACACAATAATAAAAAATAGGTTTATTATTTTATTAAAATCTATCCACCTTCCTAAAATGATCAGCTGGGTCCACTCCTGAATAGGAGCGATCGGAACTGCGCTTCAAAGTATTGCCTTGAACGTGCTTTTAGTCTATTTTGAGTCTATTTTGTTATTGAATGTATTAATTAAATTTCCTTTTGTGTTCTGAAAGGTAATTGCTAGGTTTATTTTGAAAGTTTGAAATATATTTTTATTTGCAATTACGATGTTCTCAGTACACGTACTTCAAAAATGTAATAATTCAAATAATACAAGTTTCCAATTCTAAATGTTATCGTCTCCACGTTTTTTTTTTTTTTTTTAAACGAACTTTCAGATTCATATTTTAGATATTACTTTTTTATAAGTACACTTAACTGTCAAGTCCTGTTCGGAACTTAAAACCTAGAGAAATATAAACTTTTATTATTGTAGTTATATTGCTTTTCATCTCAAAATAATCTGTGCAATTTTCTGTAAGTATGTAATAATTTTACATATAAGATTAATAATTTGGAACTTGGTTGTGAAACAGAAGTTGTCTAATTCTCAAAGTAATGGCAAGAAAAAAAAGACTGCAGAATATGAGAAATTTTCTGCGGAATGTACTTCAAGCGGAACGGGATTCAGTGTTACAAAAAATAATCGTGTGCATGATTTCTTCACAGTTTTCTCGCAACAACATTATTGCGTAATCATGACAGACATTACTTTGTAAGCAAATTATTGTGTTTCTTTCTTAAACCAGGTACGTGCACTTGCCGGAGCGGAATGATGAAAGGGAGAAGGTTGGACGCGAACGCCAGTCCACCTCGTGTGGCAACGTTGCGCGCTGATGAGTGGGTGCATTAAATGCGCGTTAGATAGGCGCGACGCGTGTTTCCCTGCGGGGCGGCCGACGCGGGCGGCGCCATGAGCGATCACGACGGGCGACTCTCAGCGGAGGAATCCGTCTTCGCGCGCGACGTGTGGGTGCGGGCGGCGGAGCGCGTGGACGAGGGTGGGGGCGGGTGGGCACAGCCCGGCGGGGGGGGGGGGGGCGGGGGGGGGGGCGGCGGGGGGGGCGGCCGAACAGCGGGGTCGGCGTGGTGAGAGTCGAGAGGGGGCGGGGCAGTGAGGGCAGTGGTGGCTCCGATGGCCCCGCGCCCACCGGTGCTCATCCGCTTCGCCCCGAAATAGCCTCGTTGCCATGCTCTGTGCACCCAGAATGTGGACAACCTCTTAAAACGCAAAGGGCGCTTCTTTCAGGGCTTGTGATTTATGATGTACAGGGACGAGGGACTTTATTAGTAAATTCAAATGGATAACGCCATTGAGTTGTTTCATGCGTATGCTTCTCATATCATAATATTAGTTTCTATAGATTCTAATGAAGAAATGCATTCATTCAATTATGTAATTTGATGACTTTAGTTAATATTTTAGATATATATCTTAAGCAGCATATTTTTAGAAAATTTCCACACATGTATTGTTCATCAGCAATACTTGTAAGGTGAAACTTCATTTTTCTAGTACAGTGAGAACATTTTACTATTATTCTGCTTATACGATTAATCTGCAACTCGTTGATAACACGAATGTTTACGAATCTGTGAGTTCACTCAGATGCACAATGAAAGTGACTACATGTCCGCTGCTTGCTGAGGTCAAGAAATCTTGAAATATTTCTTTCGCGATCCATCTAAATATACTCGCATTTCAATCTCCTGGACAATCTTAACCTTATTATATTAATCTTGAGAATGATGATTGCATTACATCTATGTAATAATTCTCCTTGTTCGTTTAGGTGACAAACAGGCGCGTCAATGAAAGATTGTGATATTTCACAATGTTTTTAGAAGTCCAGGTGAGAGATAACACAACAGATTTTTCAAAATCAATTTACTTCAAATGGAGTATAATATATGTCATCCATAAATATTCAGTAACGAAGTCAAACAATTTACCAGATGGTATTAACTAGGTAGATTCTTCTGGTTGTGTATCTCATGCAATTCATTCAGTATCAAAAAGCCGATATGCGTAATATCACTTACGTAGTATGTGAAACTTAAATTTTTTCTCGAGGATTTTAAAAAGTCCGGTGTAAGCACTGTTCGATTAAATTTCAAAACGAGACATAAAACTGTGATTAGTTTGTTTGCAAAAGCGGAGCCAGAAGAGTATTACTGCCTCCCTGAGACTCCCAGGGCGCGATTCATTGGTCAGGTCGAGCGTCGTGTTTACTTGCCAGGCATCGGAATGTTTCGAAGAACATCGTTCACTGGGTTATTTTTAATTATAGGGGGTGTTTATAACGTATGCTAAATGTTTGTTTGGGCCCCAGACCGCTTGACTATGCGTCACATGTTTTCACTGTTCTCAACTGTTAACTCTGGCGTAGTCACGTGGCTTGTGAAAAGGCGACATTGGGAAGCTATTACGAATATTATGGGGCTATTGAATATTTCCAGTAATAAAATTTCATTGTGTTTTAAGTTGGGGTAACATATTTTTATACGTTTTGGTGAGTGCAGGAGCGATATACGATGGTGCAATTTTCATCTACAAGTAATTTCTAATAGTGGCATTTGCGAACACTGTACTTGCTAATTATTCTGAACATTATTTTGTGGTCAATATTCTCTCATATTTTTCATGTAATTGTTCTTAACAAATGGACAAGTCAAAAATTAAAATGTAATTTTTTACTGGTAACATCAGATGTGGCACCAGTTTCGGTTTAAGAGAATTGGTGTATTGTGAATTTGTAGATTTTGTGGTCATACCAACCTTAAGAAAATATGTTTCTTCACGTGTGAATTGTCTAAGTCCACGTTTCAAATCAAACTAATAGTCAGCACTTTTTAAAGAATTAATATTAAAATATCGCACAATAGATTCTAGTTTGTAGGTCATACTTTGTATATGAATATAAAACACACTTCGTCACAGGAACTTAGTGAATGAACAGGTCTTTGACGGCCTGCGAATCCTTGCCTTAAGAATGTGAAAAAATAGATGATACTAGTAAATTTTCAAACACGATCGTTTGCCCGCCTCATACTCTGGATTTTATTTGCATATTTAATTTGATGGTTTAGACATTACGTTTATTCTTTTGGAAATAATCATCACCGTAATCGCATTTGTTTCATATCATTTTGTGAACAATTTACATTCAAAACCTGCGCTACAGAATTGAGGTATTCTACAGTCCGAAGTAACAAAGAGGAATGATATTCCCAAGAGTGGAATTAGTTTTTTGTACCTCATGATTTATCAACGGAAGCAGAGGAATTAGTAGAAATCTTTAAGAGAAAGAACTTCCTAATCGGCTCCTGACCAAAGAATTTGTGTACTATTACTTCAGAATGTTCCAATGCGAAAATCTTTTTAAATAGAGTGTAGAGTTAAAATATTTTATGAGGAGTACCGCCAGATGTTGCCTAATTTAAATGATGGGCTGTCTCTTTTTCAAATATCGCATTAGGTTTTGTATTGCTTGCCTTATCTTTGGTCTTACCGTCTACTAAACCACATCCCATTGAAATCTCTTTTTCCTTGGTTTTAACCAATGATCATGAAATCTTTGGCTAGTTTACGATTCTTTTTCTTGTATTTGTTTATTTTTATTTATTTATTTAGTTTAATTTTAAATTTTTTCGTCTTCGTTGGCGCAACGCGCCTCAACCCTTGTTGGGCGTTGAGCACTGACGTGGAGTGATTCTTCATTATTATTTTTGTCCAAGTCTTGTCACGTCGCAGTCAGTCAGTGGCTTTTATCCCTTCAGCCAGGGGCTCGGCGCCGTTAGTTGTCAAGGTTCCTAGACTGTCTCCCAACCAGGTACCCGCCTAGTCTCGAATTCGTTTAATCTCCTTGACTTCACGGAGCGTGGTAAACGAATTCGGCTAGTGACGCCCGCAAACTACATTTCATTCATCCTTTTCTGAATTGGTAGTAGCTTACATTAATTGTTAGGACGAGAGTAATTGACCGGGAGCGGTAGCTCAGTGCATCAACTGATGTCACTGCAGCGCCTCTGGCCGGGAGGTCCTAGGTTCGAGACCTGACGGCGGCAGGATTTTCGACACTAGCTTTTCAGCTAGGTCGAATTCAGTCGCTGTCTGAAGGAGAATTCTAGCGGCCGGCTGCTCTGATCGGTAGTTTTCCGTGGTTTCTCCGATCAACACCAGGCGAATGCCGGAGCAGTACCCTACCAAACGGGCCACGGACCGCGCGCGATCTTTCCTTCAACTTCATTGTCCTATCCTCTCCCCCCCCACACCACACACTTACACTAATATGCACTACACTAGAGACCGGTCGGGAGTTTAGAGCTTGTCCCGGCTGCGGCGGTGCCCCGCTGGTGGGAGAGTCCTGGTTAGGGGGAAAGCCTACTAGCCGACGGTAGGTCGGCGCCGGATCTCGCCATCCAGCGGGGGAAGATCACCGTCATCTCCCGAGAAAAACATGCACTACACTAACGGGACTAATGACCGCAGTAGTTGACGCGCCCGGAAACACGAAAAAATCAATCAATCAACGAGAGTAATTGGAAAGCCATCAGTTGTTGTAATGTGCACTACACTATTTCCTTTGGGAGTGCTAGAAACGCAGGTTGCAACCTCAGCGGGAGCTGGTGGCCGCCGTATGTCGGTGCGCGCGCCCTGGAAGCCAGCTGCAGGCCGGAGGCTGCCTCTCAGGGTCGGCCCCATGCCTCACGCGCGGCGGGCGCCTCCCTCCGCCTTCCATTGGCGACCCGAAAACAGCTGAAGGCGGCGCGGCGCTGCGAGCGCGCTGAGAGGGCCGGCCGTAAATCAGTGATGGTGTCTCGACCTTGCGCAGCCTCCCTGGAACGAACCCTGCCTGGCTCCAGCCTTGATCTGCTTCGCGCGATGGTGCTTTATGAGGCGGCGGAGGTGCAGACGGAGCCACTGGGATGGTGGGTTGTAATCAGGAAAATTCCGGAGATTCCAAACTCGCAAAATTGACTTCGTTAATAGTGACCTAATGAAAGATGCAGTGAAATATTAGATAAAATTGTGTATATGGAAATCAGTTATTTTTTGTAATGGTAGAGGGGGGTTTTTATTTTAATTTGTATTTTTTCCGTGTGCTTCGTAGTAATAATAATGGCAAGAAAAATAATTTACGTAGTAATATTTTTTTTGGTATCGTGTCGATTTTAACGTGTGTAAAATGTTTTGAATATTTTCAATGCCTGAAAAATAACGTTCCAATTTATTCTTTGAACACATTATTAAACGCTTGTTTAATGATATGTATTTTGACGCAGCTTGTGTCATACTTACTATTCTTAAAGTAGGGTGAAAGTGGGGGGAAAGTAGGGTCAAAGTGATTCGGTACATTCGATTTTGATCTAGACAAGTTTATTGACGCCTTGCAAACACACCTTCAAACTCGAAAACTATCTCGGTCTCTCGAGAAACACACATTTTTAATTATTTGTAAGAGCGCGTAATTTTGAGTTAAAGATCTTTTGTTTTGAGAGCCTGGGTGAGACACTTTTGAAAGTAAAGAAAGAATGTATTTATTTTTACTCCTTTGGTTTCTGAAGTACATTGGCCCCAGAAGCTGAGTAACCTTGTTTACAGTTGTTGGCATGTAATCCAATATTTTATAGAAATGGACGAGTATATTCCCGTTAATGACGGAAACAGTTTTATTCTGGACCATAAATGATGAATGTGTTGGCGACTAACTGGCAGCTGCTGAACTGTAATTATGACCTGACAAATTGCTTATATAAACGCCTTCGTTCTCAATGTTGCCAGATTTAGCTGTCGGAAGGTTGTTTACTGTAAATGTAACATTCAATGATTTCGCCTCATAAAGTACGGGTAATTTGTTTTCAAAGAAATCTTTGTTGTCTCCACTAGAAATTAATTATTGATCTTGCATTTGAAAAGTATTAATTCGTTCTATTTTTGTTGTGTACGAATGTAATGTAGATTTCTACAATAATGAAAATGTTGAATCATCTCACTCAATAATTTTATTACAAAAATATTTCTTTAACAACTAACTCAGATCAGTTTCGTGTTTAGGTGGTGATATTTATCGTTTTCTGATGCGTGTGATCAATTTTGAACCGGAAAACTATGAGCCAAGTATCATAGTGTTAACACGATTGAAACTGCAGATTCAAGAATATTTTTTTTTTTTTTTAAGGTCGCATCAACATCTTAGGTCATTAACGACCACTATTGCTGTTAACGGTATGGTAACTATGTGGATGAAACGATATGGTGATGATAAGGGGTGAAAGGACGAACACAAATACAACCATGCCCGAGGCGGGACTCGAACCCGCGACCCTTCGGTCCGACATCACTACGACACTACTGCCTTAGCGATCTCCGCCACCGGGCCGGCAATTATAATTATTGTTTCCTTGAAAGAGAAATTATTAGATAAACTTCCAGGGTACTGCTGCTTTTATATTTTTCGTTGAACTAAACATTCATAATGAGTTTAACGATTGCGCCTAGTTGAATATTACCTTGCCGGCGCTTATTCGCAGCGCGTCTGCCCGTGAGCTTCCTGCTGCCGGTCATAAGCGCGTATTAGTTTGGATCGCGAGCACTTCTCGCGGTCGTAATGGCCCATCCGGAACCGCCCGATTGCCGCGCGAGTGCAGTGCGATGTAGTGCGGTTTACGACGTCGTAACCGGCCTCCAGCGCCACATCCAGATGCGCGGACTGTAGCGTCCAAGGCGCCCCATCCCTACTCCCCCAACGCCACGCGGCACTGGACCGCGAAATGGGCCGAAAGACGCTACACACGAGACAAAAAATGTGGAAAATATTTTTTTCTGATACTTTATAGCTTGACATTGCTTTAGGTACGGAGCTCGATAAACACTACATACGGCGAGCGGTAGCTCAGTGCATCAACTGATGTCAATGCAGCGCCTCTGACCGGGAGGTCTTAGGTTCGAGACCTGACGGCAGCAGGATTTTCGTCACTAGCTTGTGAGCTACATCGCATTCAGTCGCAGTCTGGAGAAGAATTCTAGCGGTCGACTGCTCTGATCGGTAGTTTTCCATAGTTTCTCCGTTCAACACCAGGCAAATGTCGGAGCAGTACCCTACCAAACGGGTCGCGGACCGCGCGCGATCATTTCTTCCTCTTCCTTGTCCTATTCTCTCCCCTTACACACACACTTACACTAACATGCTCTACACTACCACGTATCCCGGAAGACCTGGCGGGACCTTAGAGCTTGTCCCGGCTGGGGCGGTGCCCCGCTGGTGGGAGAGTCCTGGTTAGGGGGAAACCCCACTAGCCGACGGTAGGTCGGCGCCGGATCTTACCATCCAGCTGGGGAAGACCACTGCCGTCTCCCGAGAAACAAACATGCACTACACTAACGGGACTAATGACCAAAGCAGTTGACGCGCCCGGAAGCACGAAAAAAAAATCCGACCAGACCAATAAACACTTCATAACTTACACTGTCAGAAATTACATTAAATTTCATGTAGATTTAATGTACAACTGTACGTGAATTTTAATTAATATCGTAAATTAAAGTTCCTGTCCGTGTACATTAAATTTAATGTGCGTACATGATAATTACTTTAATGTACTTTACATTAAAATGCAGAAATTTTTGAGTGTACCTGGATCGAAAGGATCGTGGTTACGAGGGAAATATGAAAGCAGTTGAATACATGTTCTCTTATGTAGGTAATTACGAGAGGGAATAATTATGAAAGGGAATTGTGGGAGAGAAATATCGAGACATTCCGTATATCGGTCTCTATTGAGTTTTTGGCTTGACCTGCGGTCTCGGAAAAAAATCCTCAATCTCAACCATGATAAAACATGCACATGGCATTCTCAATATGAAAATAACTTTCTTTTCTTGGGGGGCGGGGATTTTGCGAAAGGCGACAAAGGATAAAGAAATTAACTGCTTATTTATGTAAATTAATTGAAAGAAAACTAAACTCACGCCACGTGAAAAGTATCTGTGGTTTGATTAGATATTCAGAAATTAGAAAAAATCCAAAAACAAAACAGTTTCGATTTTGTCTGAAAAATGCAAATTTTTGAATTGTGTTATTCCGCCTTTTCTCAAGCTCAGTGCGCGTACTGCTTACAACAAGCTGACGCCATGTGACAACGAGGCTCTACGGAAGAAGCCGCCCGCTATTCAATATTTGCTTTCAACGTGTTGCGATGTGGAAAAGCAACAATTGTGATATTCGTTGTGTTGTATTGGATTGTAAGGATTGTTGTACTGTAATATATACAAAGAGATATTATTGTAGTATTCGTGAACCCTGTTTTTGTTAATGTATTTTTATGATAGTATTATATAAGAGTATTTTATTTGTTGCTCTTGAGCTGTGTTTTTGCTGCTGCAGGCGCCTATTATATTACTTTATTCTTATCATTAAGAAGGGAATATTGCTATTATTTATATGTGGCCACCTCTGAGAGTTCTAAAAAACGTTGACAGTAAACCCAATTTATCGAAAGTTAACGGGTCAGATATGTTTTCTCGTTTTCTTTTTCTTTTTGTGTTGTACATTCTTTTACATTTTTTCTTTCGCTGATGTGTTTGAATAAGATACAAATACGGTAGCGGCTTGTGGTGTGTTTGGGCTCACTGTGCTACGCCTTACACTACATCCGTTTGCGCGCGATTCTCGCCGGCGAGGCGCCACGATCACATTCCACGCACATTGAAAAATAAAGTGCGATTTTGCCATCTCCGGTGGAACGTAATCAAGGCGATTTACCTTCAAATGAATCGAACCGATTGATCCTTCGAAAAGTAAATAGATGGAAAAATACGCAGATTGAAAAATAAAGTGTTATTTTGCGATGTTCAGTGGAACGTAACCGAGGCGATTTACCTTAAAATGAATCGAATCGATTTCGAAAAGTAAATAGATGGAAAAATACCTCTTTTTGTAATCTGCTTCTATATCTTTACTCTTGTTTCTACTTTTGTGTTGTTGTATTAAATAAAGAGAAATATTTAGTGTGATTTTAATCTAAAGTTGTTATATATTTCCTCTGACTTTTTTGATAGGTATCAACAAAGGAAACACAAAATAACGCTTCTATAGTGGAGCATGCAAAGAGTGTTATGCTAAATTCATTAGTTATAATTAAGAGTACAATGCATCATTTCGGTGTACAGTTATGAATATTAGGTTAGGAAATGTGCCTGAAGAAACCTCGTAGTTTACGTAGTATACATTTAATTTATTGACTCAAATTCGTGCTGAAGAAATATTCTATGTACTGTGATCATTAGTCCAAATGAAATTTCCCAAGTCGTTTCCCCTCACAGGAACAAGTGCACGATGTCCCAGATCAGACAGCCGTGTTGTTTCGTGGGAGAGATTTATGTTGCTGTAAGGCGACGCACGAGTGTTTGTTATAGTGCCTTAATGGTGCGCAGTGGCCGGTTGCACCGCCACGCAGCTCAGAGGGGCCTCGTATCCAAGTAAACAATTGCCGCCTCCCCTGAACGCGCGGGGTGGATGGGCGTCCGATATAATCCGCGCAGGTTTTCTTGAGCCCCGGAATTCCTATCCTCAATCTGGTTTTCAACGTTAGTTGAATTAAGAAAGAAAAAAACACTTTTTCGATATCAGGGGACCCCAAAACGTGTATTTCCGTTGAAATCCCGAAATCGATTTTCCACAGCATTATACATCTTTCTCTATACTGCGTATATTACTCCGTATATACGTAGAGAAAGTAAAAAAGAGTGCACCGAGCTTTGTTAACAAAATATGGTCATCAGATATTTTCGCTCTAATGCAATATAAAGTAATTTTCCACTGAAAAGCGAGTAACAGATTTGATATAACATTCCTATCATCGAACGATCTTCCCCACACTCCCCATTCCTCATGCTTCTAGAGAAATGAGGGCTCATGAAATCGTGCTCGGATAATGTCTGGCTTGGACTCCCCGTGGTGCAGCGCGAGACGCAACGGCGATTGCTGAGAGGGGGCGCGTAATTAATCGATTGATTTTTAGTGATTCCGAACGCATAAACTGCTAAGGTCAGTTGTCCCGTAAGTGTAGTGCATGTTTTCATCGTGAGGTTGCGGTGATCTTCCCCCACCGGATGACGCGATCCGGCGCCTACCTACTGACGATTAGTGTGGTTTTCTCCAATTAGGTGTCTCCCAAAGGTTGGGCTCCCCCCCTCTCCGAGACGGGACAAGCGGTAAGCCCCCGACCGGTCGTCCGGTATGTGTGGTAATGTAAGAGTGTGTAAGTAAGGGGTGAGGATAGGCCAGGGAAGAGGAAGGAAAAATCGCGTGAGGTCTGTGGCTCGTTCGTGAGGGAACTGCTTCGGCATTCGCTTGGTGTTGATCGGAGAAACAACAGAAAACTACCGTTCAGAGCAGCCAGCCACTAGAATTCTCCTCCAGACGGCGACTGAATTCAACCTAGCTGACACGTTAGTGTCGAAAATACTGCCGCTGTCGGGACTCGAACATAGGACCTCCCGGTCACAGGGACTGCAGTGAAATCAGTTGATGCCCTGAGCCACCTATCCCGGTCTAGGCGTCTCGTATTTAGGGGTGGTACCGGGACGGAAAAGACTTGTAGGAAATACAAAGCATCCTTTCTCTGACTCATCGGAGCTACTCTACTCGCTCTCAGCGCCAACCTCTCTTTGCTGTTCCAATTTTCCACTTTTTTCTTTTTTCCTTTTACTTTCCTTAATCAAAGGTAGGGAACACAGTGTCTCAGGCTGCAAAAGCTCTAGCTTCTACGCCATTGGCAAGTAACCAGCTCTCTGTTGTAGAAAACAAAATGTCTTAACGGAAGGGGAGGCAGACTACTGGTATTTTGTCTGCCTCATCTTACAGTTTTAAAAAAATGTGTATAATTTCCAGCCTCCTTCCCGCACATTTCAAAGACGTCTCTTAATTCACGGCCCTTAAGATTCAGTATCTTCTTTTTAATTTTATTTGGAATTTTTGCAAAGCATCTGTATATTTCACACATGAATACAACGGAATTTCCATTTTGAACATAATATTTCAACTTTGTGAATATATTTATTTATTTATTTATTTATTTATTTATTTGCGTCAAAAAACAGTTAAAAACTGCGTATGACGTGCTATGGGAAAAGTGAATTGTGTGCACATTTTCAAAATTCTGCGATCTCTACACCAAGTCATATACTACTTAAATTTTGAATTTTGAAAGGAGAAAAAAACAAAAACTCCCATGTAATAAAACCTATTTTCAAGGATAAACAAGCAATAAATTTTGAATTTTGAAAGGAGAAAAAAACAAAAAACTCCCATGTAATAAAATCCATTTTCAAGGATAAATAAGCAATAAATTTTGAATTTTGAAAGGAGAAAAAACAACAAAAAACCCCCATGTAATAAAATCTATTTTCAAAGAAAATAAGCAATAAATTTTGGCTCTTATTACTTCCTGCCATGAAAACATGGAAACGATAATTTGAATAAATGTATTTCCACTGAATTCTAGAAGACGTGCACAGAAATGAAGTTACATTTATGTCCAGAAGCAAAACAAGGGGCCATCTCAGCATTTGCTCAATGGATCAGGAAACTGGACGAAAACCTGATCGAGATGGGGTCATTGACGAAGCTGTAGTACAATAGTTATTACAGGTTGTTTATACTCATTTATACAGTCCAAATGGTAAATAATGCATTATGTATCATTGTTAAAATTAATGTTCCTTTTCTTGTGATGCTCAGTATAGTCTCTAATTGTATAGAAACAGTTATGCAGCAGAAACGATTTCACTTGGGATTTAAACTTTTCTATTGAATTTAATCGTTTAATGTCATCTGGCAAAGTGTTGTAAAATAATGTACATGTATTGTATGTGAATTTTTTGTAATGAGCTGTTGATACTGTCACCTGATGAATATGATTTCTACGTCGAGTGTTATAGTAATAGACTTCGGCATTTTCTGAAAATATATTCCCGCCCTTGAGCAAGTCATTTTTAAAAAACCACTGATTCGTAAATAAAAGACACGGTAATGGTAAAATTCCTAGATTAATGAAGAGAGGCTTACATGAATCACGTGGGTGGGATTTGGTTATTATTCGTACAATTCGTTTTGTAATCTAAAAGTCTGGGAGCTATAAGATGTATTTCCCAGAATATTATGCCATATCTCAGGCGGAATGAACATTCATGAAGTATACACAACGAGCAGTATGAAGGCTGACTGAATTTGCAAAATTCTGAACGCGTAGCATAATGAACTTAATTTTGTGTTCAATTCATTTAAATGGACGTTCCATTTAAGGTTTGACTGAATTGAGAGACCTAAAATTTTGTTGCCTTAACATCAGTCAATGGTACACTGTTCATTTCAATGGAGCACAGAATTGTTTATTTGAAATAGAAAACTGCATTAAAACCGTTTTCTTTTCGTTTACTATTAATTTGTTATTTCGGAACCAATTTGAAACATCTGATATTGTACTATTTACGGTTTCTTTATTGCAAAGGATGTTCGTATCATCCGCAAAGAGAACCGTTCTTCCGTTCGAATCGTCGAGGGCATATCGTTTACGTAAAGTAGGAACAGAGTAGGGCCTAAAATCGATCCTTGAGGAACTCCCATGCAACGGGCAAAGAGTCGGAAAGGTGCGTACGTAATGTTCCATCATTCCAGTAAGGTATTTCAACTCTCTGAGATCGTTGTATTCCAATACTGAAACATCTGGGACGAGAGACTGACAAATTTAAGTTTTGTAATTTATGATTGATATAGGTAAAACGGGGTAATAAGAACCTACTAAGGAAATACGTTAAAAGTGTGTATGCAAGAGCTTTGAACAGCTGGTCTTTTTACATAAAATCTGTTATACGTTTGTTTATTGGACGTCACACAAACAAACAAAATGTTCTATCAGATAAAACAAAAATGAAAAAATGTTTGAAAAATGTGCAAGTTGCTCTTATTTTCCCGGGTACGTGACAGTAAGTTTCGAGATCGCTTTCCCGCGCGAAAAAGATACTTTCTGAAATTTTTTTAATGGAGTTTGAATATTTAATAGTAAAAATATATGCCTTCAAGCAAGATAAAATTTTAACGTTTCTTTAAAGTCCTTTTCTTATGTAAAAAATACAAGTACTACACTTCACTGATCGTTGGTAACAGAAACGGTTGCGAGTAACATATGGCTAATTAATGAACATAATGCAATTGGTTTGTAATGTGCGAAACAAAATCTGGAAAATGTATCTGATGGCTCATTAACCTGCAACCCCAGCATTTAATATACGTTTTGTTGAAAGACAGCTATGTCAGTTTCATTTTAATTAAGAACTTAACTAGTTAATATTTTTTTCGAATATTTCATTGATTAGAAAATGAATCTGCAAAATTAGAACGCATATGCTAAAAACAATCACTCCACTCGGTTGAACACACAATTTTGAACCGGCGAACATCTGCCATATGTAGCAAGGAGCACTGTTGCCAATACGCTCACCAAATCGTAACTTTGCACCTCGCGACAAATATCAACATTTTAAAAGGCATCTATTGCCCCTCGTATTACCTTTCCATACCCACAATCCCATTTAATAGCCGAAAGATCAGGCTAATTGAAGATGGTGAAAGTCCATGTCCTGAATAATGAGGGAATTCTGTGATTGATCTCGTTAACCTTCATTAATCAAGTCCTTGTTTGAGTAATTGAAATGATATCGCCACTGAGGATGTTGTCCATCGCTGAATGACAAATTTATTATTCGCCATATAGCAATTGCTCTGTTTATTCGCGTGTCTTGGAATGTGTTATATATCTTAAATGTTGTTTATACCATCCGTGATGAATTGCGGTGTTTCCACTGGAGATTTTAATTAGCCCCTAATTATGCATAACGAATGCTTATCCAACTATTGTGTTATTATTCATAGAAATAATACAGTGAATGGTGACCATGCATTTTAAGTTTTCGTTTTTTCTGAGATATTGCTGTAATTTCCTGTTGAAGCTTAGAAATGGGAAATAACCATTCTGTCGTTTTTGATCTTTTGTTGCTTACTAAGATGAACTCCACGTTATTTTACTCACTTCAATTATTCCCAATATCGCCAATCCAATTATCACAGTGTAGACTCAAATAAAGCTTCAAATAATTTTTTTTAAATCTTGAGCGGAAAACAAACGTAAGCAGGAAGTCCTGTGTTGCACTTCCTTAGAGCAGCTGGCTGTGGCTTGTGCGTGGTGCAGCGAACATGCAGGCTGCGAGCCAGCGAAGTTCTTGGCGCCGTTACAAAGGCGCTGCACATGCTGGAGGCATTGCGTAAGTCGTGTGTTTTCACGGCCGCCGCCCCCTCAGCGCCCGGAGGCCCGCGTTCATGGCCCCCGGCAGCTCCGCAGGCCCCGCTCGCCCGCCACGCGCTCGCTCCGCCTCTCTTTGCTCGCGCACGGCCCTCTTTTACTTTCTCGCCACGGAGTGGAGAGAGAGTTATGTAATGCTGTGCGAAACGACAGCGAACGTTCGGCAGAAAAACTCTTAATACAGGGCCCTGGTAACGAAAAAGTGGATAAATCCAGTTGCTAAATTTAGAGAAAAAAATTCTCTAGCATGTGGTGTAGCCTGAATCCATATTTTGTGGGTCTTTGATAGCGAAAATTCGAATGATAGCAAAACGTCTGTTTGCCTCTCCTTCTGTGCAAAACGGTAGCGACTAAACAGTTCAGGCCATTTTCTCCAAAACTGGTATTCCGCAATCGATTTGGCTAATGTTGCTGGGCCTTGAATTTGAAACCGATGTTTTAATTTTGGGGGGTTCTTTACAACAATCATTTTCCAAATTTTCAAAGAAAAATGGCTCAGTTTGTGTGTGTGTGTGTGTAAGAGAGAATTTTTGGATTGAGTACTTTTTTTTAAATTTAAGGTCGCATCAACATCTAGGTTTTTAGCGACCACTATTGCTGTTAACGGTATGGTAACTATGAGGATGAAACGATATGGTGATGATAAGGGGTGAAAGGACGAACACAAATACACCCACGCCCGAGGCGGGACTCGAACCCACGACCCTTGGGTCCGAGATCGCTTCGACACTACTGCCTTAGCGATCTCGGCCACCGGATCGGCACTGAGTTCGTTGTTGATTTAGCAGCTAATTACGAGAATCAACAGTAAATCGTTGGTTATTAAAGTACAATTTTTTCACTTGTTTCTCAACATGGGCCGCGCGTAATGACAGACTTGCTTCGTAGCTCAGTCCAGTTCCCAGCTGACAAGATCGCATCGCAGTGCAGCGTCGACGCCGCGGCGCGAGCGCTTCCGCCTCTTCTCTCCTCTCCTCCGTTCTCCTCTCCTCTCCTCTCCTCTCGCGTCCTTCTCCTCTCCTCTCCTTTCACTCTCCTTCCTCCTTCTCCTTCATCTTCATCTTCATCTTCATCTTCATCTTCATCTTCATCTTCATCTTCATCTTCTCCTTCATCTTCTCCTTCTCCTTCTCCTTCTCCTTCTCCTTCTCCTTCTCTTCTCCTTCTCCTTCTCCCTTTTCCTTCTCTTCTCTCTCCTTCTCTTCTCCTTCCTTCATCTTCATCTTCATCTTCATCTTCATCTTCTCCTTCTCCTTCTCCTTCTCCTTCTCCTTCTCCTTCTCCTTCTCCTCTCTCTTCTCCTTCTCCTTCTCCCTTCCTTCCTTCCTCTCTTCTCTTCTTCTTCTCTTCTCCTCTCTCCTTCTCCTTCTTTTCTCTTCTTCTCCTCTACTCTCCTTCTCCCTCTTATTATTATTATTATTATTATTATTATTATTATTATTATTTTTATTATTACCTCTCCCAGCAGCGGGGCCTCTGTTGGGACAAGCTCTAAGATCCTGACATGTTTTGTACTGTAGAGCATGTAAGTATCTGTGTGTAAGTAGGGGGTGAGGATAGCAGAAGGAAGATTGGTTAGTTGTTAGTGATTCCGGGCGCGTCTACTACCGACGACATTATTCCCGTAAGTGTAGTGCATTTTTTCATCAAGAGGTGGCGGGGATTTTCTCCCGCTGGATAGCGAGATCCGGCACCGCCTACCGTCGGCTAGAGGGGTTTCGCCAAACCAGGTATTGTCCCCTTGTCCCACCAGCGCAGCGGGGCGTTGCCCCAGCCGGGACAAGCTCTAAGCTTCCGATCGGTGTCCCGACATTTGTGGTAACCTCGTGCATGTTAGTGTAAGTGTATGTAAGGAGTGAGGATGAAAGGAAGGGGAGGGAAAAATCGCGCGCGATCCGTGGTCTGTTTGTTTGGCTACTGCTCCGACATTCGCCTAGTGTAGATCGGAGAAACTACGGAAAACCACCAACTACTTAGAATAACCAGCCACTAAAATTCTCTTCGAAACGTGATGAATTCGAATGTCATTGTATTGATATTACTTTTCTTCTTCTTCTTCTTCTTCTTCTTCTTCTTCTTCTTCTTCTTCTTCCAATGATTAAAGCTATGAGGCAAAAACCTATTTCGAGGGCCGAATGCTAAACTAGAAATGTATGATCAATTAGCTTCATACGTGTGTCCTCATTGCAAACTTACATCCTCGGTTAATCGAATGCATGTGTTTCGACACCTTTTATAGCAAATGCTGAGAAACTGGCCTTCCTCTCAAGCTGACCTCTTGCCTAAATTGGACAGATCCCTGCAGATCCGGCGAAACGACATATTCCTCCAATATTTCCAACTTGAGTGTGCAAGTTGGTCACCTCGATTAATTATATCGTTCCGTACGTTTCGGGGAGCAAAATTAAATACATTCGTGTTTCGATGCTGACATAAATAGGTTGCAGATTTGTGAGGTTGTGTGTTCTTTAATTTGAAAAGAGTGGTTTTACCGGTCTGACCTAAAATCACTCTATTTTTATCTTGTAACTGGTTTGTTGAGGAAAAGTGTAATATATTCTACAAACCTCTTCATCTCAGATTCATAATTATATTAATATTATTGATATCAATAACAGTTGATGATTCCCCAATGCTCATTATTATTTAATATTATTTTCAGGTTGCAATTTGGAATTGGAAAATATATTCTGTCATCGATTCTAATATTCAGTATTTCTTTAATATCATTTTAATTAAATGTGTTCTATTTTTGTTTCTCTTCTTTTGTCTTCACTTTCCTCTAGTATATTTTCACTTTCGTTTTATAAAGATTTATCGTTTGTCCCCTGCTGCCTTTCCTTTCTATTCCCTAGTTTTTGTTATTGCTCGTTATTTTCATTTGACAAGCCACTGATATCGATGACCCTGGAACCATCCCTTAACTCATCCCGCGTAAAACAGTCCTTTATCCGTCCCGAAAGAGTTGTTTCTGAATGCATTTCTGGCAATATTATAGAAAAGCTGGAAGTATTGTCGGACGTCAGGGAAGAACTCGATTAATGCCTTATTATAATATTACCAATTAATTACTAATGTTAACTGGTTATAGTTCAGTTTATTCGATAACCTATACTGCAGTTTGGATATCCAAACAACGATAATACCGACTACCAATAATCCTTCAAAATCAAAAACAAAAATGTCAACACATCACAGACGGCAATTTCGCCGCATCCTATTTTGCTTCATTTTTTTTTTCAATCAACCTTACCGACAACCTGCCAGCTCCGTATTTCATACCCAGCCTGGATCAGCGGGGGTAGCTTAGCACATGCCAAAGTTTCGCATCTTCTCTGCCCTGTCCCATTTTATGGCTCCTTTCTCCCAGGTGGAGAGCGTGAGATATGGCGTGCTCCGGTGCGGGCTGGACAGGGCGGAACGGGACAGGACGGGTGAGATTGGCGGGACGGGACGAGCAGGGCAGGATGGGTCGGGCGGGGCAGGGCGACCGTGGCAGGAGGAAGGCGGCCGGCCGGCGGCAGGCAGGCGGGACCGGGCGGGATGGGGGCGGGCGGGGCAGGGGGGCGGGGCGGCGGGCGGGGGGGGGCGACGGGCATGGGGTGGGGCGGGTAGGGCAGAATGCACAGAGGAGGACGGCCAGGTCGGGTCGGCACGGCAAGGCGGGACGGGCGGGATGAGGTGGGACGGGCGGGGCGAGACGGAGGGGGCGGGGCGGGCGGGCGGGCAGGACGGGTGGGGTGGGACGGCCGGTCGCCGCACAATGAGCCTCTGTGACGGCGCTTTTTTGTGGCTGATGGGCGCGCGGCGACGCGTCGCGCAGGGAGAGCGCGCGGCTCTAATGGCCTTATCTGCATCGCCGCTCCCCCTCCACCGCCCGGAGCGGGACAAAGCGTCGGGCCCATCACGGCGCTGATTGCGGCCTGAGTCCCGCCAGGGTGCTAGCCTTTCTTTGGGAATAATACCACTGGAACTTGTAAAGAGTACATGTGTGTATTTTGAATAGACTTATAGAGAATAGTTTGTCGCGCAATGTTTGACAGAATATTTATTTCGTGTAGTACAATCATACGACTTTTAAAAAAATTAAATGTAATTGGTATACGTTTTTAAATTGTCACGATGTTTACGAATCAACGGAATAATCTTAATTAATCATATTAGTTTAATTTTTTTTAATAATAATAATAGTTTTTTTAAAAAGGTCATTTTATTGACATCACATTGTCATTTTTACTCAGAATTAGAATTGTTAACTTTTGTAAATGAGTGCTTCCGAAATTCTTGAAGGTAACACTCTGAAGTGAAGTTGATCCATTTGTTTACAATAAATAATGCTGTCACTGAAGGAACCTACGTGTTTTGTCAGGCCGGAGAAAAAAAGGAAGAATAAGAGGTTTGCTTGAATAACAAGGCCATGTTTGACTGAGACAAAGCAGCAACTGGCCTTTGTACTTGCCTTGTGGTTACGTTTCTTCTGGCAGCGTGACAATATACCTAAGAGCACGGGCATACGTTCGTAGACTAAATAGCCCGCGACAGCCGGGATAAGCGATCTGCTTTGGTATTCCAGTAGCTGTGGATCCTGTGAGAACAGTCGAGAGAATTCTTGAACCAAGATAAATAAATAATTTACAGAGAACATGTCAGGCCCCGGTGTGTATTCAAACTATATTTTATCCAAGTATTTTATGTCCTAGTAAGATTCGTATATATCGTACTGATTTTATGATTCAATAGAAGACACAATCTAGAATTGAAGAAATGGAGAATGAATGCGAGGTTATGGGCGATATGATCTTCGACCAATTTTTTATAAGTCTCTCCTATAAAATCCTGATTGACCGGTATTGCAATTGAGATATCCGTTCAAGGACAATAATACCGATTTCCAACAATCCTTCTAAAATAAAAAGCAAAAATGTCAACAATCACATACGGCAATTTCGACATATAATGTTTTGCATATTTCATGCATGCACCTTTATTCTATTTCTGCCCTGGTTCAAAACTTCGTTTTTCGCTGTTTGTGGAAAAATATATCTGAGGTTTGACTAGTAAAAATTACTCATCAATTCAGACATCGTGAAATGATATACACAATATATATAACTGAAATAATGAAACTTTTGAAATATATTTAAACTAGTAAAGAAAGAAAGAAAGAAAACTCATTTCCTTGATAACGAATTCAATACCTCACCAATTAGTATATTAAGATATAGTGGACGTAAAACAAGATGATGGGATGAAAAATCTTGCCGGTCGCTAGGCAGCATTCTCTTACGACAAAGTGGTTGCGCGACAAATGAATAGACGTCATCGTTGACAGGCTGACTGGCTTGTACTGGATGCCAGTTGCGTAAGACTGTCGAGGCTGTGGCCACCAAGCAGTTAAGCTATATGCGTAGGAGGCTTGTATTATCATATTCATGTTTTGTGTAGTGTACAAAAGAGCTATATGAGTCTTGTCATTCTTTTTCCCTTTTGAATCTTGTAATTATGGTCAACTTTCTTTTTAATACGGTTTAAAAGCCCTTTTCGGATAATAATATTTCATTGTCGAATATTTTCGCGTGAATAAACTGTCTATAATACGCTATAACGACTCTTTGATGACCTCGGGAATCTCATCTCCTAGTTCCCATATCCGTGCTACATAAAGGAAAATCCGATTGCTTTCTGAGTAGGGTCCTTTCTCACTTTGAATTAGCATTCTCAGATTGATATAGTTATAAATAATGTAAAAGGCAATTTGAAATGTGAAATTATAGATTTAATGTTCAATACCCTACAGCAAAATCTACAATACCATATTATTAATCGGTTACCGTCCCCATATTAATTGTGTAACCTGTTTGTCAGTCCGCCCGTCACACCATTAAAATACTGTTAAGTACTGTAAACAAGAAAAAAAGTGTCACCGGGGACCTTAGGAGAGGATGTACTTTGCCCTCACTTTATTTCGTTTGTTCATCGAGTCAAAATGTTTCAGAAGGAAGTCGTTAATAAATCCTGAAAACGATTTGACTATTCAGATTGATTGTTAACATTGTTATATGCTGACGATTTGAGCAACACACAGAATAGTGACGACGGTGTACAAATAATATTATTTTGGTTAGATCAATTGTTTGAGAAATGTATTGTAAAATATCAAGTAATGAAGCAAAGTAAGTCCAGGAAAGTATTTAATACTAACTAACATGGCAACTGCGTCCTTAACCATGTAAATGTTACGGCTGAAGTTTCATAAGATGTATAAGAAAGAATCAAACAGCTACTGGAAGTACTTAAGGCTAGTGAGACGCAAGATTCTATGTACTACAGTTTCGATTTCCACTGTGCTAGTTGTTAATTCCTGTTTACACAATACTGTCTAACCTCACCTCAGAAAAGCTCCGACTTTGGCTTTGACCTTCGCGATTTCCTCAAAACTTCCTTGTGTCTGTGCGATGCTTAATTTCAAACGCATTTTTGTGCCAAAATACTTCTTGCGAACACATGAGGCACCGCACTGGGACGGCCCCCTTACTTTCACCAGAGGCCTGTGTTTAATTCACGAATTAGTGGAATGGAGTTCGAAATGATACGATCATCATCCTCCGTACAGCTTTATCTGAGAAGAGAGCGGCGAATTCGCAAAACAGCAATATTTAGGCCTTCAATCGTAACGTTTGTAAAAATACTCACTTCCTGAATTAGATTGCAGTGTTAGCTGGCAGAGAGCGCGACAGAGAGAACAAGTCACGAACATTTGGATTTCAAAACATAATATACAGTGGGTGGCCAAATTATTATGATCAATTTAATTTTTTTTTCTATTCTTGACATTATTTTTATGAATGCTCTTTATTATACTACAAAATATTCGTTATGTCGATTTCCTATAACTGTTTTGTCATCTGCTGCCTAGTTTTAGATATTGGAACATTGTACAGCAATTGTCACACCTATTTTATCATTACTTACACAACAAATTAATTAGCAGCCGTTTCATTTTTTGCACTTTATAGAAGACTTCGTGCACAAATTGTGAGTAAATTTGAATGAAGTAATTGAAATTTTGGTTTTAGTGCTGTTAAGTGAATTGAGAGTGTACCAAAAAGGACCATGGAAGGGATCAAATTAAAAGGTGGCATCACAAAACCAGAAGATCTCTATGACCTGTGATTTGTATCATTACTATGTTTATTTCAGATGTTAAATAATCTATTATAATTGCATATTGGTGTACCACAAGATGAAGTTAATAAAATGTGACCATCAATAAATACAGTGGAAAGAAAATAATATTATTTTCATAAGTACAAGCGATCATAATAATTTGGCCCCCTTCCTTTATACGGCAAAATAAACTAAAGCAGAATTCCTGCAAACTGAATCTATTTCACTTCTGAGAAGTGGCATTTTATCTATGATATCTAGATATGTGATTATCCTTTTTATGACTTACACAGTCGACTACAAGTAAGTCGTGAGGAAACATCGTAAATTGTCTGCATTACTTTTATTCAATGAGGCAGATCCTGTTCCCTCTTGCCCAGAATAAATGCTTCCAATATTTGGAATAACGATTTTGATTATAGTACAGGGACCTGATCCCGCATGAGTTAGCTGTTCTTTGCTCCTCCCGTAATTAATCGGGGATTTGTGCGTCCGCACGCACTCTTTGAATATCCAACCCGTGCTGTGGAAGGGATCTTCAAAGCATAGACCAAGCACCTCATATAGGAACAGAAAGTGCATTTTAGTCACATTTTGTCGCGTCTAATTCTATGCACTTGTAAAATGTAATGTTCCCATTAACTGAAATAGCAAGCTCTGCTTCAAATCATATAGCATTTTTAAAAATCAGAAATCCGTTCTTCCATTGGTTAATCGCCTACTATGCATGAAGACCGTGCAAATAAGGTAAACAGATGATGAGAACAGCGAGAGTTCAACGAATGTTCACTGTTAGTGAACCGACAATACAAGAGCAGCTGATCAGGCATCAGGGCTTGAAAAACAGGTTTCCGTACCCCTCTGGGAACATGTGAACCAGTTCCCGGCGAGATGATAAGCAAAGGTCCCCCTGCCCTCGTCGGCCTCCCTCGTGTGCACCGCAGTCCCCTCCGACGCGGGGGATCCCCTCGCCCGCGGCCGCCTTGAAAAGGCGGACTGGGCTGGTCGCTGGGGCAGCGGGCGTTGCTTTCGTACAGCCGCGGCGGCGGCGGCGGCGGCCGGTCGGAGGGGGGGCCCCCGCCACCATGCCACGGCCGTCCGCGGGATCTCCCCACGCCTCCTACCACGCCAGTGTCTTGGGCGCGATAGCACGCGCCGCTGCCTTCCGACGGCCGGGCCGTCGCGGCGCTCCCCAGTGCTTGTGCCGCGACCGCGCGAGCGTCGTTCGCCGACTTGGCCGCGTTCCCGACCCGCCCACCTGTTGCTTCGCCGCCGTCGGAAACCGAACCCGCGCGCCATCGCGTCGCGTCGCGTGTGAGCACGTGTGCGTCGAGTTTCGACCTCTCTCTAGCGGCGTTGGGCCACGTGATCCCCACCGCTGCGTGTGTCTTCCGGAAAACGGCGTGTGGAGTGTTGTGGATGTTGCGAGTGTCGAGCGGCGTCTTGTCCACCGGTGAGGTGATGTGTGTGTGTGTGTGTGTCCCAGCCTCACATGGCGCTCGATTCCGGGCGTGTGGCGCGAGTGGTTGCGGAGGATTGTGTTTCGCACGGTGCGGCGGCGAACCGGCTGGCCTTGGCTCGGAGGTACTTGGCCGGCGGTGGTTGTAGAGAGGAGAGGTGTGCGTCGGGGCGAGAGAGATGTGCGTGAAGTGTTTGGATTGCGGTTGCTTTGCGATTCCAGTCGATCCACTCCTACCGGTGAAACACGTGATTCTAGACGTTTTACGTCTGCTCCTTTTGCTTTGATATCTCGATGCTAATGGATTCTGATGATAGAAACTCGTGTACCATCGGGTTAGTATACCAATAGTGTATAGTTACTAACTTTGTAATTATGAACGTGAATCGTTTAAATGTAGCATATTTAATGTCTTACTGTATATTCATTTCTCTAATGAATCTGTTTGTTAGGAAGGTTATATTTGTGATTCGCATAACTTCTTTACTTACCCTGCTGATAATTTATGAGAAAGGTTAGATTCTTGCACCTTACAAGTGCAGAATTTCATATTTCTACAAAACAGAATTTCTGTATTTCAAAATGTCTCTGTGACGGAGCGGGTTTTCTCTCTTCCGCCAAAACTGTCAATTCTCAAATTAGTAAGACTCCTTCGCGGTGCTTTGTTATGTCCTAGATAGAATTAGCAGTCTCTTGAAAATAAGGAAAATATTTCTGTGATGACATTGCAAAATTCTCAAAACTTTTCATTATCAGATATGATGTATAGAACAGGAAGTCTTACTTGATAGGGCGTAATCGTTTTATTTATCCCGATTTTCTCAGTTCACGTTATGTGGTATCCTTCAACATTCTGGTATCACATGGATGTCTGCAGCAATTTTTGTGTGAAATGAGGACATAAAAGTCGTTAACTCTAAAATTTTACTTTTATCTTTCTTTCTCCAAATGTATATTCCCATTTCGATAAGTGACCATAATTGCGGATTGAGTGTTGATTATAAAACAGAGGTGAATATCGATAATTAAACATGGAAACCATTTTCATCTCTATTGCCATTAGATTCAAATTTGCTGATAGAGCTATGAATGACATTTGGACACAACCCGACTTTAGGAATGAAGTAGGTTATATGTCAGGATATTTTTTTAAATGCGAAGTATTGCGAACTCCGCACTAACATCTGCCTCGATGACAGATACGCGCGCGAGAGAGAGAGGGGAATACAACAGCCGCGTATTCTTTGTCAAATTGCAAGTCCATTTTGTGCATGTGTGTTGAACCACACGTGATTTATAAGTTGTCGAATTGTAATTATTACTCCGTACATTTTACGTGACTGGTATTATGAGTTTAAACTTTAAAAATCTTTTTTCGTTTGATTATTTTCTAATTTCTTAAGATTCCGCCTATTGACCTGACAAGTACGCGCAACGTAGGGGTTATTGCGCAGGTAGTGCCTTGCGCCCGGTGGCATCACGGAGGAGGGGTGCGTGGGCAGCGAGTGCGCGCGCCCGTGCGTGCGTGCGTGCGTGCGTGCGTGCGTGCGTGCGTCTCCAATTTCGCTGCATCGCGGCGCGTGACGAGGCGCTAGTCGACTGCTCGCGGAGTGTCTTTAAGAATCCGGCGCGCCGCGGTCACAGACTCGTCCTCGTATTCCTTTTTTGTGGTTGTGGCTAGAAATACGATAGTTCGAAACACGCGAACATTGGTAGGGTCTCGAGAAACTCGCATAATGAGCTCTTGGTTTCCTGTGATGGGAAGGAAATTGCCGGAAATACAGAGTGATTAAAAAAGAATACACGCGTTTCAAACAAGTACGCTTTCAAAACTAGTGATCGCGTGACGGTGCCTGGCGGAAATAAAATGTACTGTATTTTCAATCCATTGTCGCTTGATCGCTTGTGCAGTGATTTTAACCTCTCGAATGCATTTTGTTCAGTTCGCGCCAAAATGGCGAACCAGCAGGAGGTGTTTGGTGTTCTTTTCCTATGACCACCACGGTCATCAGATTTAACTCCGCTACGTTTTCTTGTAGGGGTTGATTAAGGATCTTGTTTATGAACCACTACTCCCAAAACATTTGGATGAACTGCAAGATCGAATCCCTAGTGCTGTAGCGTTAGTGACGACGGACATGCTTATTCGGGTCTGGTTCGAATTAAGCACCGCTGAGAAATTATCCGTGTCGCCGGTGGAAGACGTATTGAACATTTGTAGATTAACTTTAGGCCTTCGTAAGTAAGTGTGCAACATGTTCATACATACTTCAATGTTACAAATATTTTCTTTCTTTAAATACGTATATTGTTTCTGAATCATTCTGTATTTTGCTGAAACGCAGTCGCATCGAAAAGGATACTTTGTGCTTAAACTTCCCCCCTCATGACGGAAGAAAATTAGAAGAATATTAAAGAATAACAATATTGTCAAGTATAATATAGTTATCAATTTAAATTTTTAGTAATGATTGATTCAATGCAATAAAATTGATTATATGTTATAAGTAAATTTTTTTACATTGAAATAATGAATATTTTAAATTGTCATTTTATCTGACATTATAACAGTTGGGTGTTCTGGCATAACTCGATATTAGACCTCTACATTATCAGGAAGACAATTTTCAGACCGCATTCGGGTATTGAACAAACTTTACAGTTGTGTTGGCAGTGAGAAGACTTATACGCTGGCACTTAGTCGATTATAAGTTATACTGGTTCAGTGTGGCCTCGCTGACGCTGTAAACTGTTTTAAGTATTTTCATGTGTTGACATTTTCTTTCATATTTCATTTCTTTTATGTGTAACTTGGATCAAATATATTCTTACAGTATCTGGCATTGGCCTGCCAATGAATCGTACTAGCTGATAATGTTTTACTCGGCTTCAAAAATTCCCAACATCTAATGGCCTTGTATATTACTTCCATACGGAATATCTGGTAATATTGCAATTTCAAAATTATAATCGTCGTAAACAAATACTTCAAGGTAATGATGATGCGAATAGTTAGTTTAGTACAGCTACATTTTTACGAATTTTGCTAATATCTACAATAATGCACAAAGATCATCTGTAAGCTGTTCTTCTCGGTTATTCTCCAATCCTAATATAAGATAATTCTCAATTAGTTCCGAAAATTCTGTCGTAAAATCTTTTACAGCTACATTTGATTGTTCCTTGAATTTGCTTAACACTTCCACATTTTTTCCCTGATTTTTGAAGAGATAAAAAGTCCATAAACTCTGCCTAATTTGTGTCCATTTCCACTTCTGCAATTGCTCTATTAATCATTTTGTATGTGATTCTATACGAGCATTAAAAGGCGACTGTTTTGTACGTTTATATGAATAAGGTGATAGTTAAGTTAATAAGTTCTGTTACACATTCATTTGAAAATCGATATTTGTACACTTAGGACCGTCTCTAACATTTCTTAGTTTTCTTTTCTCCATATTCACTTGAAATTCTTCACTTTATGAGTTCCTAGGCAATACTGTTCGTAGGTTTTTGGAAATTGTTTTTTAAAATATGGTAATAGGTCTACGGATAAAAATTAAAATGAAAGATGCTGGGCGATTCACTTGTTCAGATAAACTTCACTTATATTTAAAGATGTCAACATCAGTGTTCCCAACGTCTTGAATGAATATTATGGCGGATTGAGCGAAAAAAGCCGTTAAGCCAGGAATTAAATGAATGCCACCTACATTGATCTATTTAGGTGGCATTCATTTAATTCCTGGCGTACTCACAAAGATCGCAGTGCCAAAACACACAAAAAAATACGTTTTTAGGAAATTTAGAATCTTTGGCCGGACCCGAGAGCAGATTATCAATTCCATCAGGAGACAGAGACGCGTCGAAGGTCTGATTGGTGCACGGGAAGTGGTCTAGTCGTGAGTGACGGAACCGCACATCCGCACGCTCGAGGAGTTACTCAAATACTATGTAGGGATTGTTATGCCTATCTCTCATAAATATAAGTTTATACTTCGTGTATTATGCATTAAACTCAAACAGGAAATAAGAAAAATTACGTTCTTAAAAGTTCAAGAATGGTAAAGATGATTTTGAAACTCACATTGCCGAATGTAGTTGGTACACTAGCTATACAATGACACATTCGCACACGCCCCACCATACGAAAGGTATATTCTCACAGACCATCTTTGATTAATGCTGGGGTCTCAATGCTGTAGTCATATGCCTCACTATACGTAAGGTATATTTTCACAATCTTAGTGGGTCGTAATGCTTGTAGTCATCCTTACGACAAAGCAATTGAAGCTTGTAGTCGTACACATTGAGCATCGTCAGTTATCAGGGATTTCCGCGCGCGTGTTTTTTCCTGTGCGCCGCGCGCGGCTCTTCGCCTGTTTTTCCAAAGAACAAGAAGAAAGGAAGCCCCTGGCAGCGGGCGGCTGATCGAGTGTGACGTGACCTTCCGGGGAAAGCGGACGCCAGTGTTTGGATGGTGCAAGGGGCGGGCGGCGACGCGCCGACGCCTGGGGAATGGGAAAGAGGCTTAGCTTTACGTAACGCTGCGGTCAGATGTGATCCTGAGATTTACAAACGGCCGGTACGTCACAGGATACTAACTAAGAGGATGTTTGATGTAGCGTTTTGTAATGTTCGCTGTACCGAGCGAAGTGGCTCAGGGGGAACGCGCGGTCTTCGCGTTCGGGAGTCCCGGGTTCAATTCACGTGCCGGCCGACCTGACCGGGGTTTTCGTGTGGTTTCCCGCGGTCATCCAAGCCAGGCGAATGCTGGGATGGTTCTACTGAAAAGCCACGATCGCGAAACCGGCGTCGCTAGCCGAATTTGTTATGTAGGTGAAGTCACGAAGCTTTAGCGGATTCGAGACATCCCGGATTCCTGGTTAGGTGACCGACTAGGAACTCCGGGATCTAACGGTGCCGAGGCCAATTGTCCTTTACGGGACTTAATGGCTAAAGACAAATATAAATTTTTGTCGTGAATGTAGATTCCATCCGCGGTCAGTAGACGTTTCAAAACTTCGAAGGAATTGCAATATTATTTATTTATTACCTATTATTTTTTTGTAAAATGGACTTCGTTTATTTGACGTATTGTTGAAAATTATTTCTAATTTCAATTCAAATGCTCAAGTGAGAAGTTATCGAAGTTGCGATTTTTCTGCTTCGTATTCTCAACAATATGTGGGCCAAATACTTCATTTTACTTTGTTTATAGAGAATAGCACGTTAATTACATTCACATTTTTTCGTAAATTATAAAATTCCCATTTGGTGATCTTAAACATTGAGATATGAATCCTGATTTTTTTCTATCGAATGAAATCTAAAAATAAAATAATTGCTACTCCTCAGCAAGGTAAGCAAGGCATTATAAATGTTGACTTTCATGTGTTCATATAAACTCCTTTTGCTTTAGAAATGAACTTCCTATAAATATCATTTTCGCAATTTGCTTACTTCAATATTTCTGAAAGGAGAATTTCTCTTTTTAAAGACCATTGCGAAGGAGGTTTCGCGCCCACATCTGTTGTAGCACTCTCACAGAAAGACCAGTAATTAAGAGAATTATATTATTGCTTTCAGAAAGATGCGTTCAACCGACTGCAAATCTTCACTTTCTCTCGCAATTACACCAATCACTAATGCTTCATTTGCCACCAATTAAGAAACGCGGATCCGTGACTTCATCCGCGTGGCAGCTTATCATCAGTAAACCGGGTCAGCGCACCCCCGCCCACACTTCTAATTTATGTTCTCGCATGGCTTTGCTCAATTATCTGATATTGCAAATTCTGAATAAATTGGCTTTTCAGATATAGTATTTTTTAACTTAGTCTCGTTATTTATGTTATTACGTAATGTCGTATAAGTGGCGCCCCTAATGAAAAAAAAATAAGAAAGGCTAGACTAATTGTGGAATAGTAAAGCCTTTTAAATTGCCTTGATATTTCAAAAATGTGCAACCTCTTAACAGTCTCGAGAATCGTAGTTGAAAAAGTGGATTGGGGACAAGTTAAATTCATTCATTTTTTCATTATTTTTTGTATACAATGCTTAAAAGTGAAATGTTCTCCTTTAAACATATTTCTGTCATATTTTTCTGTTATCAATATTAGTGCGTCATACCATCTAGTTCCAACTTCAGTCTGATTCTGAAGTTTTCTTGAGAGATTAAACAACGAATGTTTCAGCATCCTACGCCGCCATTCATGTCGCATCAACACCAATAAACGTAGTTGAAGGAGAATTACTTCAGGGCTATAAATTCGTAAACGTATTTGAGGGCTTGAACAATCTATGCCCCAGCGGGATTCGCGCTTCACCTGTTTCTTTAAGCGCTCTCTCCGACGCGGCGCGGCGTTGGCGCTTTCTCGAGGCGTCCCGCCACAGCGACCACAGCGTTGCCGAGTCAGCGCGCTGTTCCCTCGACTTTTGAGTTTTTCAGAAAAGGAAGTGTGGACTTGGTTCTCTTTTGTAGGTCGGAGGAAGTTGACGGCGATCTAAGGAAGTATGCACTTCGCTATAACAAATCGAAGCTTATTTTTTGACGTTTCATCGGGTTTCACAAGCGAATACTATTGTAAAGAGTCTCAAAAGAAGAACGAATCTATAAAGAGTAAAGAGTAGCATCTTGGGATGTAGAAGGTATTGACACACTTAAGTTAGATTTTTCTTTAGAATCCTTTCGAATCCTCCTCTTGATCTGGAACTTTGTCACCATATGTGATGCAGAAAACTAAAACTTTTGTCGGGAAACAAAGTTTTGCGTGAGACGCAAGAAACCAAAATATGTTATTTCTTTTTTTATGTATTTAGTTTTGTAAGAATATTCTAAAATTTTGTTAATTTTTTAAATATGTTAATTTTTGAAAATATTGTAGTTTTAAAAAAATTTAAACTAGTTTTTCTTAAAACTCTTTTTCTTGCTATGTTATACACTATAAATAAACGTAAATGTAAAGATGTTTTCGAATTCTAGAGGATGTTTCGTTTATTGTGCTTAAATAACTTTCTAGTAATTCCATGAAATATTTATTTTAAATATTATTGATTACTTTATATCTGTACTAAATGTGTTATTTTTTCGGTATTCTGATTCGAAGTTCTGTTCTCTATTCACATCTAACCCTTTGCCGTTATAAATTTTTTAATAGTCTTCTTGGAAGATTAGATAAATATGCTTTTCATATTTAAGTGGTGCTCGAATTATCTACTCGATGCTCACACAAATTACTTCTGTATCTCTTTTTCTTCATGCCAGACTTTCACAAGCCTCATAGATCTCTCCACACTTAGAGAACCGTTTGAGGTATACAATTTGTGTGAAGATTGGATGTGGCGTTACAAATTTATTGCTCATAATATCAGATGAAATCTGAACATAAAATGATCTCTTTTTAACTGGCATTAACCTCGCTTCTCACTTCTTTGCTCAGAAATAGAAAATAACGAAATGGTTCTTTTGATACATCTGTGACACTGTTGAATGAAGGAGAAATACTGTGCCGGCGATTAGCTTGGGATATACTATGTATTTTTCTGAAGAACATATTACCCAGACTTTTTCCTGGAAATATTCATGAATTATATTTTTGACAAATTGGATAGCAAAAGCAATGCGCTAATAGCCCTGAAATATTTCTTATCAAATTATGACGAAGTTCCGTCTCAGTTGAATGGTTATGATTCCTTTTCTATAGGCTTCATTCTGATTTTTTAATCTTCTCTTTATTTGAATATGAACGTTCGGTTTGCAAGATTCAGATTTCTAAGGGGGAAAAATGGTTTATTGAAAGTACTGAACACAGACGAGTCTCCCTACTCTCTTGGAAACAAACTCAAATGTATATTTGAAAGCTTGTTTCAATTCCTGGATATAATGAACTGTATAAATTTTTATACAGTCAGATAAAATTGATTATATAAAGCAACTTACAATTAGATAATTTGGTAATCTAAGAAAGGATTTAACACTAAAATGTTTCTGAAAATTAAGTTATATATGTTTTATGAAATCTACATTAATTTATTGGACATGCATCTTTTTAAAGCAATTTCAGAATTTTTCTAGGATATGCTAAACGCGCATTGAATTAACAATAAACTACTCGTTTTCTTTTTCTTGACATTAGACCTGCACCCTTTTGCATGGTCGGTAAGGCCACCCCATAGGCGACGAATGCAGATACGAGGGGAGTGAGTTTTATTGGGACATACTCCCAGCCAGTTCGCATTGAGTGTAGAAGGGGTTTATGAATACGGGAAGAGACTAGGAAGGTAACCTTTGCATAGGGTGCTGCTCCGGTATTCGACTGGAAGTATGAGGGAGAGTCCACTGATCAGAATAGTCGTCCTAAGAATTAGATTCTAGCTGGCACCTAAGGCTCAACAGTGTTAAATTCAAATGAATGTGTGGCACTTTGCCAGGATCGATCCCTGTACCTCTCAATCACAGGAACACCGGTGTTTGTTAAGTTAGCGATATAGTACAAAGGATACGAAATTTCATAAAGAACGAATTTCGCCTGTCTTCTCTAATTATTTTATATTGCTGCAAATCCGTATATCGTATTCCAGTAACTTGCGTCCGCCCTCACTCACTGTTAGACCTCTTCCTCTCCACCAATCGAGGCAAAGGTGGTGTCATTCTATCCGTCATCAAGGTTTTGTGGTTACTGAAAGTGCAAATCAAATCTCTTTGTGCTAATTGATTTTATATATAGTTTGTTCTTTTTAACATATTTAATTACCATAAACGTCAAAGCTCATCTAAAGATATTAAAATCTATTGATACCTAACACAGAAAGCAGTGCCTCTGCGAGATAAGAGAGTCTTGAGTCCTTTTTGGAACTATTCTAACAATGCCTCCCGTCGTAGGAGGATATATTAAATCAACTATAATATCCATTCTTTTTCCGCCTCTTGATATGATACAGTTCAAAATTGGTTGAGATGACCGCTTAATAAAGGTCAATCTGCGAAATATACATGGCCGCAAACTCAGGTGACCGGAGGAAAGAGGGAATATCGTATTCCAGTAACTTGCGTCCGCCCTCACTCACTGTTATACCACTTCCCTTCCACCAATCGAGACAAAGGTGGCGTCATTCTACCCGGCCCGGCTCGGTTCTCTGGTAGGGAACTGATGTTTGTGGATCCGTGCGGAAGATTCTAAGAAATTTATCCACAAAACGTGTTTTAGCGGTTGTTTAGCTATGATAGATGAAGCTATGAAAGACAGCATTTAAATAGAGCTTGACTGAATACTAATTTTATTTTTATTTATTCAAACCGTTCAGCCCAAAGGCTTTACAAGGATGTGTTAAAGTAAAAGAACAATAAAAGGAAGCATTTTAAATGCAGAGGACCAGTCATTGAGGTCCTGCTTGTGCCTTTAGAGATATAGTTAACGTATTTGCTTCTGATTGATTTTAATGTCTGGATATCTGTGAGAATAGTCACTTATCAAGAGGACTGTCCGGAAGCGTCTCCGCGTACGGCCTCTTAACAGGCGCTACTACCCAGCGGCCAGAATTGAGAAGGAATTAGGACAGTGGTTTAGGACACTTTACAGGGGTTGGACTAGGCCCTGTGAAGCCGTCAAGCTCTTTTTTCGGAACAAATTTCATCTGACCATTTAATTTGTTTTAGCTGAGAAAGAGAAAATGAGTTATTTAGGGAATTATTGCTGTTGGTTCTAGAATAAAATTGAAGGTTGACTGAAGAATAACATGAATCGGAAACGACAATATTCAACATCGTAAGTTGCCTTCGCCAATACATTTAAACTCGGTCAGCATATCACCAAGAGAAAAATCTGCATTGAAACTCGTCGTTTCGAGGAGCGAGAGTGTGCCCGCAGTAGTGGCGAATCTTGAACATTATTTTAAATGTACTGCACTTTATGGGAGCTACCTCAACCGTGTCTTTTATTTTAAGCTTTTGTGAAATCTCAGTACTATGAAATTCCGTCCTTAATAATTGTTCTATAAGACAATTACACAAAGCACTAACTTCTGGATCATTTACGTCCTTCATTTTGACAAAAACGTGAGAAAAGCGTTACTTACGAACGACCAGAGGAGGCCTGTTCACCGCAATATTTTCCGGTGCCTACCGATCGCCCAGACGCGCTTTCTTCCCCCCGCCCTTGAATCATGAGGAGCCCTAAGTTATCGTGGTTGGCATGCGGTGTCTTCGCCTGCACTAGCGAATTCCCTGGACAGCATTAAGAACTGTTTGAAACTTCTCACTCTACCGCACTTCATAGCGCTTACGGATGTGGAAGACTAGCTTTCGGTAACAAAACAGAGTTATTTCTTCGCATCTTTCTTAAAGCTTTCAAAATCTCAATAACTTTTTAGAGGATTACCAAACTTACGAAATATTTCTTATACACTTCGAATTACTAGGTATACCGGCGGTACACGCGGTGTAACGGAGAATTCGCCACTGGCTCACAAGCACTTGCGGTTGGCGATTCCGGGCAGTCCACGCGGGACGCCGAAGAAAGCCTTGGCTCAGCTGATAGAGGCGGCTGACCGGATTTCTGCCGCGGTCTCGTGCCGGCAGCCAGCGCGGCGCGGTGGGCGGGCGGGCGCTCGGGCGCTCGGGGCGCGCCGGGTGACCGCCGCTATAAATAGCCGGATGCTGCTACTGCCCCGCGGCTGCGAGCCGCGGCTCGCTGTACACCGAAGAGACACCGAAACACGTTTAATAGCGCTATCCATCACATTATAAAAATGACATATTCCTGATCATTTGACAAAATATTCGTTGACCTTTGTGTATATTTCCAACAAAGAGGTCCCAATAACATTTTTCAATCGAAATGGATTAATGACGACAAAAAAATTTCATAGTGATAATCGATTTAAAAAATTAGTAACTTTGTTTCACGCATTTATATACAGAGAACTTCCATTATTGAAGGTAATGGCGGGTAGGAAATTCATGGAAAATCAAAAAGCAAATCGGATGCAAACATTTGTGAAGAGAAGAAATTTATAAAAATAATACGCTATTACAATGTTATAATTTACATTATTACAGTATTGTTCACAGCAAGTAATTCAAGTGAGTTTAGTTTTGTTACAATTTTCTTTGCAGAAAAATCATATAATTGTTCATTATGAAACGGACGCCGTATACGTATTCCCGGATAATTGAACACAGGATAAAGGACTTAATTTCATATGTCTGACTTTTTATTCATTTATTCAGAAACAGTTAAAACTGTATATGATGTGCTATGGGGAGAAGTGAATTCTGTGCACGTTTTCCAAATTCTGTGATCCCTACACTGAGCCATATACTACATGAATTTTGAATAAAGGTAAAAAACACTCCGATGTAATAAAGTATATTATACACACACACACACACACACAAGTAAATTTCAAGAGCTGCAAACAAATCATAGTGAAATATTGCTCTATTTTATCTCTGAATTAACATTTCCAGATTAAAACATTATATATCTGTCTTCTCCCTCCCAATAAACTCTATTATTTTTAGGAAACTTTTTTTGTCCCCGTTTGTGCGTGGGGTGACCCACTGCCGAGCAGTGTGTGGCGCGCGCGGAACGTCGGCCGATAAGCCGCGCGGACCGCAGCAAAACACACTCTGCCCTCTCCCCGGCGCCCTGCCCTGCGCGACCCCCCGGAAGAATCCGTCTCGCGAGTCTCCAGCGCTTTATCCAACGCTGGAACACGACGCCCCTTTTATCTCCCGTCCCGGTGCCCCCTGCGTGCGTCACAGCGCAGTGACCCGGCGTCGTTGTTTGGGCTCGTTATTGACCAGGATGTAACGGTGGCTGTGATGTTACGTCGCCTATCATGGACGGTCGACGGGAAGAGGGAAGTTAAAAGGTTGAAGAGAAGATACTGATCATTTGTATTGCGTAGCGATTTATGTTATTTGAACATAAATGTTAACGCGGAAGTGGACCATACATTGGGGTGTTTGGCTTGGATTTTATATTATGAATTTGTATTTTAAATAAATACCAAACACACCATTGGAACTCTCGGAACCAAAATACAGTGAAACCTGACTTCAGCGGTCGCCAGTGCTTTCTGCAAAAAGTTGGCCGTTAAGTGAAGTGGCCGCTTAATCAAGGTTTTGTGGTTACTGAAAGTGCAAATCAAGTCTCATTGTGCTAATAAATTTTATATTAAGTTTGTTCTTTTTAACATACTTAATGACCATAAACGTCAAAGCTCATCTAAAGATATTAAAATCATCTATTGATAACTGACACAGAAAGCAGTGCCTGTGCGAGATAAGAGAGCCTTGAAAGTCAGTTTTGGAACTGTTCTAACAATGCCTCCCGTCGTAGGAGGATATATTAAATCAACTATAATATCCATTCTTTTTCCGCCTCTTGATATGATTCAGTTCAACATCGGTAGAGATGACCTCTTAATAAAGGTCAATCTGCCTAATGTACATGGCCGCGAACTCAGGTGAACTTCCAAAAAATCAATATTTTCCATGAAGATATAGCCGATAGGGGAGGCGAACCCTTTATTAAGATAGTTCTTTGAGCTGGTTTCACTGTAAATGCATCAAGAGCATTTTCGTTCAACACGAACCGAATATTTACCGGAATCAACCTCGAGTAAACATTCCTAAGAACGGTACGGATCTTAGAGCAATATTCCTCAATATTCTGAAGCTAACCTCTCTACGATCGTTTTTATGACGTGGGGGGGGGGGTATCTGAATCTGAAATAACAACTGAGATAGTGGACACTCTAGTTCCGCGAGTGGCCACTCGTCCTGTGCAGACAGTGCTAGTGGCGCCGCGCCGCGCAGGTTTAATAAAGGCGTGTCAGTGTTTTCGTGTGCGGCGTCCTCGCGCGAGTGAGTTGCGAGTGCGGGAGGGAGGGGGGAGAGGCGCCGCCCCCGCAGCGCAAACAAACAGCCGCGGAACGAGGCGCATCCGGTGGCGCGCGTGCGGCGGCTGCGGTAGTCTCCCACTCGCGCACCGCCACGCGCGCGCCGCTGCCTACGGCTGCATGTTGGCGCCCAGCGTGGTTGGAGATGGGGCGTAGCTTCCTATGGGGATGAGAACAGAATGATTTTAAAAAGTCCTACAATAATACTAATAATGTAATAATAATAATAATAATAATAATAATAATAATAATAATAATAATAATGTATTTGACGTTATTGGATTGGTAGTCAGACTTCGCTGGCCAGCTACTGGTGTCCCCATGCCATTGGGCCTAGTTAAATTCCCATGGTTGGGGGTAAGAGCGACATGAGGCGAACACGAGAATCTCTTCACCGCAAGCCGCAAGATCCGCCTGTTTGAGTTTTTCTTAGTCTCACAGCTACACAAACTGGGACGATTTTAAAGGAAAGCTACAACTCTATTTTTGCCTCGACAGGGAATCGAATCTGGGGACCACAGCACGGGAAGCTATGATGCCCATGAGCCATCGCAGAGGCTATAATAATAATAATAATAATAATAATAATATTAATAATAATAATAATATTAATAATAATAATAATAATAATAATAATAATAATAATAATAATAATAATAATAATAATAATAATAATAATAAAATGGAATTGTTGTATTTCTCCCTTTTGATCCTAGTCTAATGTTTGTACTGCATAAAAGAACTAACACATGAATTATTTTAACGACCAAGTTGGACATGACCTTCAGCGTATGATAAAAAACTTTCTTCATCATGTTATATGTTGAACGCTGATATAAGCATCAAATTGTATAATTTGTGAATCAACGTCAGTTTTGTTAATCTACGTCATTTGATATTCTCTTTCATATGAGCATCGCGATTATCGATTTGGTTTGGAGGCACTTTTCACCGTCTTAATCGGCTATACCCTTTCTGGCGGTCTTTTTTCTAATCACTAGCAGAAATGCTCTTCCCTTTCCCAAGTTACAAATCGCACATTTCTCTTCTGCTAAGTGTCAAAATCAATCATGTCCCTAATAATATGTAGAGTTCTCTTGATCTCTCTGAAAATATATTCGTGGCCCGGGGCAGCATGGTGTGCCAGACGTCTCTGGCATCAGGCAGGTAGAGCTCAGGATGCTAGTAATCACTTGGGACACTAAGTAAGGCTGCAACATTGTCGAAAGAGTTATGCTAGTAACTAAATTGGCATTCAGATTATACCTGTTCATTTGCCATAATTTCCTGACTATTGCGTTTAGAATAAGGCAGCTTCTATTTCATAAGGTTAATTGATAAGCATTCCTCTTGGTTCTCTCGAAATTTTCATTTAAGTCCTTAATCCTATAAATGGATGTAAAAAGTTTTGTGTACATTGCAGGTCGCCCCATATCGGGTTTACAAGTAGATTGATTTCTTTTCATTTTTGCATTATCATATGCATGAGGTTCCTTTGTGTTGAAAATAAATCCGGTGGCGGAGTTTAAGATAATTAAAGTGTATACAAAATCCCATTAACTGTAAGTTCCCATCAACACGTGGGTCTATGTTGCTCGTTCATCTACACATCGACTCTGTAATGGAAGATAAATCAATTTTTGAAGGATGTTTACAGAGGACTGGCACATAAATTACAAGGTATAAATGTTACTAATTGAATAACTCAAATCGTTTCTGGAGACGGAACACTGTTGCATGTCTGGAACGCTCATAAATTTGCTGAATGGTACACCATATGACGACTTCTCAACTGCAGTTCTAATGGAAGCCCACATTCTTTACGTCCCCCTTTAGACTGTGTGCTCCCGAAAACCAGGAAAGAGTGATGAAAAAACAGACAAGTTTGCCAGAAAAGTTTCGAAAAACTTGATTTCAATTATAGAGATAATTTTTGTGTGTATTCTCGAATTAATAAAACAATATTATTAAAACTAAACGTAATTTACAAAGATGACGAGAAGTAAAGTTTGTGATTTATAAAAGTGTTTCACAATAGTAATTCGAAACATTGTACATGCTAAACTGATGTATGGATTCACTATTTCATCAAAGAACTCAAGAATTGTTTGTCTTAAATACTCTTGCTTGCTGAACTTTCCGGAGCTAGTGATCGGACTTCCTCCGAAGAACGTGGTTGAAGAGTAACGTTGTGTTTTCATTGATCTTTTCATTTAGTCGAGGAGTTGTTTTCCTTCCATAGGGCGAGTTTGGACCATTCTTCGTGTTCGCCTTATCCCCTCGCTTCTCCATGTCGAAGGATTGGAGTCTGTGTACAAACCGTTTCCGTCAAATCGTAAAAGGTGACCTTGATTCTTTTAGAAATTGCTTCGCTACTGTATTAGATCCAATTTTTCCAAGTGTTGACATTCTTCTTCATCGTGTTTCTTTGAAACCGCTTACTCAAAAACACAAAAACCGTACGCTATCTTCTTTACTATTTTGGAGTACACAGGAATGTATAATAAAGGTGTTGTTTTGAAAGCTATGAAAGTGAGTAATTTGAAGTGAAGAATATGAGTATACTTAATGAGATATCGCTGTGGCCATTCCCGTCAGAGATACGAAGATTTTATCGCGATGGCACTGGAGGGATTGGCTGTTTGGACTGATTTTGTCCCCCACTGTTTTAAGCACAAGGAATTGGAAAAAGGAATTGAGTGTTCTGCACTCCACGTATTAGTGAGTTGTATGATAACGACAAACGCTGTTTAATATCCAGTGCGTCATGGCAGATGTGAGCGATGTATGGAGTATGTGATATCGTTAGTCATAAATGCAGCATTTGCACAGATTAGATTAGGACGTAAACGCCTCGTTCTGTTCGGTCATATTGACAGTGAAGCAAACGGATTTTCTTTCTCAAGGTCCAATGCTATAATTCTGTTTCATATTGCATGAAGCAAATACGAGGTTGCACGTTGCAGCATACGTTCAGTTTTTGTGACAGGGATTGCAAGCGGTGATCTTATATTTTAGATATTGATTCAAAAGTAAGTTAATACGTAGTTGTTTTTTAACAAAGCTATCTCCATAATTGTCCAGGGAAAAAGCTGTTTCATTGTTAATGAATGTACTCTGTACTTGGGGTCATAGTTAAATTGCGGCTTCGAATGTTACCATAGCATACGTCGATATCGTAGAATTAAATGAGAGGTCTACAGACAGCACCGTAATTTTACTTCACAGAAATCTTAATATTAGTAGATTTTGTCTTTGTAAATTACATTGCCTCCGATGTTTTAGGTTTAGATTTGATCAATACTAGTGAGATACTACTGCCAAAACTCAGATTATTTCGTCACGAACAGATCTGCCAAGAAGACAGTGTATATATCATTTACGTAATTGCAAACAATGTAATAAATTTGTGTTTTTTTTTTCTTTCGAAAATTTCTTGACCGTGTAATGTAGCTGAGCATGAAAGATAACTGTAAGACTACGTATCATTTAGCAATTGGCTTCAGATTGCAGCTGTTTATATAGTTTGTGCTAATACGAACGACTTTTCTATTCTCATTTAGTTTTCCACTATTCGGTAACCCCTTGTAAGTGATTCCGGAATCACTGATGCAACATAAGAGCGCACCCGCTGCTTGGGCGCTGTTGTGGCCGGGCGTGGGCGTGCGGGGCGTCTCCGCCGCGTTCCTCGCCCGTGACGCGCTGCCTGTCGCCCGACGACAGCGTTCGCGGAACGCTTACGTGCCCAGCCCCTCGCCCTCCCCCCGCCTTCATCCCGCGCCTCTCCGCCTCATCCCGCGCCTTCATCCCGCGCCTTCGCCCCGCCTCGCCCCGCCTTCGCCCTGCCCGCTCGCCCTGCCCCTCGCCCGCCCGCTCGCCCCTGCCCGCTCGCCCCTGCCCGCTTGCGCCCCTCGCCCGCTCGCCCCTGCCCGCTCGCCCTGCCCGCTCGCCCCTGCCCGCTCGCCCCCCCTCGCCCCTGCCCGCTCGCCCCGCCCGCTCGCCCCTGCCCGCTCGCCCCGCCCGCTCGCCCCGCCCGCTCGCCCGCCGCCGCCCTGCCCGCTCGCCCCGCCCGCTCGCCCCTGCCCGCTCGCCCCTGCCCGCTCGCCCCTGCCCGCTCGCCCCTGCCCGCTCGCCCCTGCCCGCTCGCCCCTGCCCGCTCGCCCCTGCCCGCTCGCCCGCCCGCTCGCCCCGCCCGCTCGCCCCGCCCGCTCAACCCCGCCCGCTCAACCCCGCCCGCTCAACGCCGCTCACCCCGCCCGCTCAGCCCCGCCCGCTCACCCGCCGCCCGCTCACCCGCCCGCTCGCCCCGCCCGCTCGCCGCCCGCTCACCGCCGCTCCCCCGCCCGCTCAACGCCCGCTCAAGCCCGCCGCTACCGCCCCTCACCCCGCTCCCCGCCGCTCACCCGCCCGCTCAACCCCGCCCGCTCACCCGCCCGCTCACCCGCCCGCTCAACCCCCCCGCTCAACCCGCCCGCTCAACCCGCCCGCTCAACGCCCCAGCCCGCTCAGCCCGCCCGCTCGCCGCACGCCCGCTCGCCCCGCACCGCTCAACCCCGCCCGCTCAACCCCGCCGCTCAACCCCGCCCGCTCAACCCCGCCCGCTCAACCCCGCCCAGCCTCGTCCAGCCCCGCCCCAGCCACTTCGCGAGACGGTCGTGGCGTTGATCGCATCGCCATCTAACGCCCGAAGCAGCACCTTTCGCTTTCGTTGCACCTGCTCCCGGAATACCAAGAAACTCTTGAGGTCGTTCATGAAACCGCAGGAATATTAAGTTCGATAGGAATGATGACCGGGAATACCAGTTTTGTTGAAGTTGTTTGGTAAATGTAAAACGATCAATTACATGGATATCGAATCTGTTTTCCTTCCTCACTTTTTCCTTTTAAAATAAGTCTGTTCAGGTGTTCCAGGAACTATATCACGCGATCGTTCGTATGAAAGTAAAGACTCAGGAGGATGGTATTTCTGGGGGAAAATGAATGTTGCGAATGGACATTTTATGTCTCGAGGAGACGAATTGTAGATTAAGGCGACGTGCGAGTTTACACAATTTTGAATTAAGACGAGTAGAGTGCCCCGTTTCAATTGACAACCAGTCTCTTTATTTAATGGAAAAGGCTTTTAGTGCATAACCCGGTCGAATTTCTAGACTCTGCGCCGCAGGCTCTTTCGTGACGAAGAATGTGAACAGTTCCATATTATTCCATATATTTGTGTTCAAATGAAAGATATAACAGATTTAAAGAAGTTTGTATGATATAACAAAAAAATCAAATTAAGGATTATAATCCATATAGGGTAGGGTTATATACAATCTATAAATATGTATGTTACTTGTAACAAATCTTGTATTATCTAAAACCCTTGTGACACGTAACTGCATATAAATGAAGCCGAATTTTTAAAATCATTCTTCTAGAGATACTAATACCAATACCAACCTGAATAAGATGAAATAACCATTGCTCTTCATGACTTTACTAAAATGGTTATATCACTACTTTTAAATATGGTGTTGCAGTTGACTTTGCCAGCAATTACAAAACAAAACAATTTATTGAGCGTTACGGATCTCTCTCTCATAAAGCAAAGCACACCGGCAAATCCAAACTTCACGCACTGAAAAATCACATCAGGAGAAAAACTTGGAAACTAATCCTCTCCCCCACTCATGCTCTGGAAAGAGCATTCTAAAGCGTTACCGTTAATCCGAGTGCACGTGCTTCACAGCAGATGCCCCCGCTTTCATTTCCGTCCCGGCAGCTGCCCCTTACGACGCCATCTCTCTCTCTCGCTCGCCGACCACTCGAGAACCCCGGAGTCGCTCGCCGGGGCCACGTGAGGCTGGGCTGCGACGCGCGCGCGCGGGCGGGCGGGTTGGCGGTGGCCGGGTGCAAGGCGCAGCGCTGATAAGGCGAGTTCTTCCAGGTTGGCCGCCGCCCTCCCCGCCATCTCCACCTCCAACGCCGCCGACGCCAGCGCTGCCGTATCTGAGCAGAAGGTTTGCTCGTATCTTTGGTGAGCCCGTGCTAATCGTGAATAAACAGTTTGCCTCAGAAGACGCCCCACGCAGTCACTCCGACGTCTGTCACCTCTACCCGTCGCCCGAAGGATTCCAGGCAGTTTTTTTTCTCTTGCTTTGGGGGGTTAGTCCACGTGTGTTGAGTCCTTTGAAAACGGAACGTCCTCCGTGCGTTGCTGTGCTGAGCGGAGGAGTGCCGCCGCTGGCTGCAAGTGGAGTGAGACGTGGTGGTGTTCCGTGGGAGGGAAGTGTGACACGTGACGCGCAGCGTAGCCTCCTCCAGTGAAGCCATAAGGTCTCATGACGAAGTTATCCGCGGCACAACACGCTTTGTATTGTCTAATTTTTTTCCGACGAGCCTCCCGGATAAGGTGATTTTGCAAACGCAGTCATCGGTCCCGTGACATGTGAATGGGAGTAAGAAGTGTAATGCAAACATGCTGCGAAGAACGAAGTGCAGGATGTGCTCCACGTAAGTCTTCACGACACCAGTTAATTAAATAATATATATTTCCGTCCATCCATTGCGTTTATTGTGATCGTTCTTTCCGGAACTAGTCCTACCAAACAGTGCAGCGTGTGCGTGTGGATGTTTTGTTAAATTTTTAAGAAAGCTCTTAGAGGTGGTTTCTTGTCACCGAGAAAGTTTGCTGTCAGTACTGTTACGTATTGTGAAGTACACAGTCACAATTGAGCTCAATAGTTTTCTGCTTCTTTTCACTTACCTTGGAAAACACCTAAAGTGATAGTTGTGCCTCTGCTGAAGAAAAGGCGTGCACCGCGCATTAGAAGTTGGTGGCGGCGCCGCGCGCAAGGACCTTTGGCCGAAGCCGAGGAAACCTCTCGGCCGTAATCGCGTTTGCCGCGTCACTCGCATTGTGTGGCTGCTCTGCGCCGTGGCGCGTGCAGTGAGTTTCCGCGCGTTGACGTCCGCCTGCCTACTTGCCCGCGTCTGGGTGTGCGGCCGGTGGGCGATTGCTTGGGCGCCTGGAGGCTGCCTGCCTGCCGGGGGCGCGTTGTGTGTGCGGCCGGGGGTTGGGCCCGCCTGGGGCTGCCTGCCTGCAGGGCGGCGTCTGGGTTTGTTTGGAGGCTGCCTGCCTGCCTGCGGTGTGCGCGGCCGGCGCGCGATTGCGTGTGCGCTGGGAGGCGCGAGGCGTGCGCACGAGTCAACACGGCACCGCTGCCGCCCTTCGCACACGGAAGCGCCGAGTGCTCAAGAGGAAGTGACGTTCCGCGCACTTCGCACCGCCCTCCAAGCCGCCCGATTGCGTTGCGCGGCGGGCGCCTCGCTTGTTACTGTTTTGATTGCTCAACTCTCAGACTGGATCCCTCGTTTCCATAGATGAAATCTCAATTTTTTTTTATATTAAAGAATCATCAGTTAGCGCAGGAATTTTTTTTGCTGACACTTTCAGTACGTACATGTATGTGAGTGGATTTCATAGGAAGCATTTTGTTATCAAGCTAAATCTTTTAAATTTCAAAAAAAACTATACGGCTTAAAATACGCTAAGACAGGGCGAAAACATTTTAAAAGAACTGTGTCCTTCTGTGACGTACTTAATTTCCAATATATCCAATCCCTTCGCACGTTGTGGTGTAAAGATGAGGCATTGCGTAACTTTTATCAGACGTTAACTCGCTTCGAGGAAACTTCAGGTATTGCAATAAGCAAGCTTCAAGTATCGAAAAAAAGGTTGACTTAGCAAGACTTGCAAGCAACGTTAACTATATCTCCTGTGGAGGAAAGATAACTTGATAATAGATAAGACTTATTTCGCGGAAAAATAAAAATAGTGAACATTAATAGAATGAGTGTACGCGAAGTGAATGCTTCTACCGATTTTGGTTCCAGAAAATGTTACTATCTCTGAAAATTAAAAGTGGGAATGAACATTACTCTTACCAATCAGGGATGAACGGAAATTGAGTTGAAATCTTCGAGTTGTTTTATTATTGGACAGACATTTTTAATCCCGAGAAAAATTTGTATGAATGAAGGGACCATCAGATTACCACAAGGGAGTTATTTTTTAACATTGTTTCGCCAGTGTCCAGGTGTTCCTCAAACTTTCGCTGTGGAAACAAGGAAGTCGCGAAGTGACACACACACACACAAGAGCAAAATTCTTAACTTTGGCGCCACAGGGAATACTTCAACATCCTTGAAAGGAAGGATTCCTCCAATTTTAGAACTGAAGAGTCCCTTAGCGTCTGCCTGAACATTTTGTTCTACCAGCAACCGTCCTCCAGCAACCCCATTGAAACTCGAAGAGAACCTCGGGGACCTATCGACGACGCCGGACTTCCAGCAGCGCTCCTAGTGTTCCTTGAGCGAAGCTTCAACTTGGGCAGCGTTCTCCCGGCAGAGGCAGTTGAGCCGACGCAAATACGACTGCATGTAGAAAGTCCAGGCCCATCGCGGGCGCCATGTCATCTAATCCCTCTCGTCATCGCCCTGCGACCACCTGCGGAGTCAAGCTCGCGCCGCCGGAGCGAGTGGGAGCGTCTGCAAACGGTAGTACCTTGTAGTGCAGTCGGTGGGTCAGCAGAGGCAGTAGGGCCAACGCAAATACGACAGCGACTAGAAATTTCAGGCCCATCGCAGACGCCGTGTCGAGAAGTGTGCCCGAATCCCTCTCGTGATCGCCCAGCGTCTACCAACGAAGTCGAGCGTCCGTAGTGCATTCGTCCAGGCAGTGCCCTGAAGTGCAAGTCGGTGGTCCAGCGTTGTGTCGGCAGAGGCAGTTTGCCCAACCCTTAATACCACTGCAAGTCCAAGCCAATCGCCGCGCCGTGTCATGTAATTCTTCTGGTCATCGCCGTGTATCCACCAGCGGAGTCGAGCGCGCACCACCGGTACGAGTGACAGCATCCGTAGTGCAGTCGGTGGGCCAGCGTCCTATTCGACAACGCAAACAGATCTGCGTGTAGAGAGGCACGCCGATTGCATCATCAGCGAGGAAGTGTGCGCCAATCCTTGTGCTCATCGCCGTGCGTCCACCAGCGTAGCGTCCGTGAACGCCGTTTGATGGGCGTGCTGTCGGAGGCGGCGGCGGCGGCGACGCCCGCGGCGCGCGCGGCCGGCGCGGACGACGGCGCGCGCCGCTGGACGCCGCGTTTCCGTCGCGGCCGCCCGCCCACGCCTGGCCGCACTGCTGCGAGGACTGCACCCTGGACCGCCTGGCCGCCGCGCGGGACGTGGTGACGGGCGAGCGGGAGAGGCACATGTAAGCAGTGCCGGATGACCGCACAGGCTGAGTAGGCTGCAGCCTGGGGGCGAACTAATTTTAAGCGGATTCAAAATTTCATAAGGCGAACTTTGGAATGTTTTTTTATAGAAATATTTCTTTTCATATCTGTAACAAAAGAAAGTGGTAATTAATCAAATACACACACACATCATATATACCGATAAAATGAATTCAAAAAATCGTCTATTTATTAAATCAAAATCTTGGTGAGAATTATTTATACGTATACGTATAATCAAATGTTCATACGTACACTATATTTGCGTCGGCTGCAAATATCGTACATGTTATTTATTCACAATGTTATAAATGGCTTTAATGTTTAAAAAAGCAAATGTAAGGTGTGCTAAAACATTTGACAACCTAGGGCGCACGTAAGTCAAAGTCATGCACTGCATGTAAGCAACCACGCGACGAGCGAGCAGCGGTTGCATGCGCGTGCTCAGGGAACTCAGTTCGATCCCCTTTGGTGAGCATTTATATTTCGTTCATGTCTCGCAGTGTACTCTGCTTGTTTGCGTACTTCAGATGACGTCGATTTTGATTACGATTTAAACTTCCATTTAACTAGCGTGACTTCTGACTTTTGATGTGCCGGACGTTGTTATCCAATTGGGAGTTTCGTTACGTCTTAATTTTTTGTATTGAAGCTCCTGATTGGATAACCGCCTCCCTGCTGGTGAACGTCAGAAGCCATTCTATCTAAATCGAGGAATAGGAAAAGTGATCTTTTCGAAGAGCAGTTATTGTAAATACAATATATTCTAAAATTTCTTCCCTGTAGACAAGGATATCGTCCGTGCACGTAATGAGTATTGTGTGAATAGAGGGGAAAGAACAAGATAGCATAATATTATTGTTTGATATTGATTCAGCATTGTTATCCGATTTTATGTACTTTATTTTGAATGATTTTCCTTTAATTATACTTAAGTGTAAGTTGCATGTTTTTTCGCCATTATTGTTTGGTCCTTGATTTGGAACCTCGTAATTTCGAAGTATTTTATTTTCATATTAAATCTTTTACATTAAAAGAAACTTCCTCACATACTCAACATGGGACTCTTTCTTCCAAAACTTTTGTTCAAATTATAAATCTCAGCAAGTTCGTTCCAGATCGTTCTTACCCTCCACATTACGTAATAACAAACTTTCTCATCGCTTCACGATAATACAAGAAGAAAATGATTTCCGATTGTATATCAATGAGTAGGACATTATTTGTATTATATTTTCATTTACCAAGTTATGTCCTAGAAATGCTACTGAATGAATTATGTGAGTACCTACATGTTGGAAAATAAAATTTATTATACAGTGACAGCATTTGCGATTATTTAGGTTTTTACCAAACAGTATAACTGTAGTTGTGAATTTCATCCCAAGAGAAGTCCAGAGAAATTCGGGTACGGAAGTAATATATGATGGGTCCTGACGTGACGGACTGCTTGTAAAAGCAATTGAGAAATATTTTAATATGATCAGTAAAGCTTAGATTACTTATTTCATGAAATTTTAAAATTGATACGATCGGTTTTTGACTACGCTTTGAAGGAATAATAATTCTTGCCGAGACGCAGTTAAGCTCTTAATTAATCAAATAAATATAGAAGTGTAAATAATTGATTATTCGTAGACGATGGGAAGAGAAAACGAAATGGTAAAAATACTTTTTCAAGTATTTGTGTTAATATCTAATAGACATATCACCTAGGGGAACTGTATAGAATTTTTGTATGGAGAAGGAGTGTAACATAACTCGTAAAGAGTTGCTATTGTGGTAACAGGGGAAGGAAACAAAGGTGTGTATGAGTACGTCCCTTCGCTCCTATGAAATGTTTCTTGCGCGTTTAAGAAAGTTTCCTAAAGAACTATGTTCGTGACTTTTCAGCTTGTGACTCAACATGTTCACTTGAAATATGAGTTTTCTTGTTTTCTTTGAATATTTCTCAGATGATTTCGTATGATAATCATACGTTGTATACATATGTTGTTTTGAAATTATGACCACTTTCTACGAAAATCGCTCTAAATGCACTACGTATTCGGCTAAAAGTACCACTTGAAGTGCGGGGAATTACAAAATACGATTGCTTGAAGTGTTGACAAGTGTCTAAACGCACGTCTGTAGGAATGCATGTTGTAAACATGATTTTTCCATGAGTTGCGTTTAAGCTCCGCCCGTACGTATGTCATGCTCATTTACGAGAGGAAATAGTTACTGCAAATGCAGTGCAAAATATGACGGAGACACCTCTTGAATTGGCCCACTTGCCTTAATAAATGCAATTATTCATTTATATCGCAACATTTAACAACAAAGCGTAAGCTTTCCCAAATATTTATTGTGTAAACTAATTAATATGACTAAAAATGTTTCCGTATTCTTAAGATAGAATACTTACCTCATAAATTAAATTTCCTTTGGAAGATATGCATTATGTGATTTGGAATCGATATATGATTGAGTCGATGAGAAAATTGAAGGGAAGGAAACTTTCTGAAATTAAAGGAAAAAAGAAGAAGAAATGAAACTTTATTTTCATGATACTACTTTCGGCTTCTGCTCTTTTTCTTTTGTTAGGAGCATTCTTACGTTTCTAGAAGTGCAGGATTGGTGCAATTTTTGACTGAAAGATAGGCGACCGTCTGCTTGTTTGCAACTCTTTCGTTGAATGTTTGTCGTATGTCAGTGCTATCTTCTGGGTCATCGTAGGTACGAAAGAAAAGGAAATGGCTAATCGTTTTCGAGATAGGACAAGTTTGTTAACTTTTAGTATCGACTTACGAAACTTCGACTTGTTTTCGTGGACTTGTTTTTATATTCTCGGTTGTCCTGATGCAATGTGATCCTTCTTTCCCTGTCACAGTAAATTAATACACGAGAGTATGTGCAATTTTTAATCTTGAAACTTTTTATGTATGAAACTTTAGAAATAATCCTTCTTATTTAAATTTTCATATATCGGCATGGAATTCCATAATATTTCTTTTGTCTGAACACCACAAACGATGAAACATTTAATTCTGCTTTTGCTACTTGCATTTTGCAAAAATGTTTTTGTTGTTCATCGTCCAGGTGACATTGAAGATCATGTTTCATCTGGAATGGATACATTACGAACATTATTCTCAAATTACGGAGTTATCACTCTAGATGATGCGACACTATTGATCATATTAGTGACGAGGTTCGATTTTCTTGCTATTCTTCCACAAGAAACGTTTAATTAGTTTGTCACGACCCTGCACTTCAATAGGTGGGAGTGAGACAGCTTGCTATAAAATAAGACGGCCTTGCTTTACAACCTGCCCTCACTCGCGTGATTACAGCCATAAATCAACTACGGCACATCTGGAGCGAAAGCGACTGTTGTAAGGATATGAGCCTCGCGTAACGACGATTAGTTACAGACCACTCCACGGCGCTCATTTGCTGCGCCGAATCTAACATTTCGCAGGGGCATTAGCTAACTCATAAAAATACGGCGGCGTTGGCGGCGCTGGCCGGCGTTGCGCGGCACGGAGTTTGCACGTAAACCGAGAGGGCGTGAGTCACCCGCGTACTGGCGCTCTGCCGGCCCTCGTCGCGCCCCCCCCCTCCCCGCCCGACCCACCGCTCCACGGGACTCGCGTGCGTGCGCCGCGCCACACCGCGCCACACCGCGCCACACCGCGCCACACCGCGCCACACCGCGCCACACCGCGCCCCCGCGCCACCCCGCGCCACACCGCGCAAATTGTTTTCGGTCGATGTATTATTAACAGCGACGTTTCAGTTCGCCACGTCGCGCCACACCGCGCCACGACGCGCCACACCGCGCCACGACGCGCCACACCCCACCTCACCCCGCCACACCCGCCACACCCCGCCACACCCGCCACACCGCGCCCCGCCGCGCCCGGCCGCGCCACGCCGCATAAATTGTTTTCGGTCGATGTATTATAAACAGCGACGTTTCAGTTTGTTGTCAATGTTTGGCGATGGTTCAGTTTGTTTCTGTTGTCAATGACAAATCTCTATGTTTGGATTTTTTTAACCTGGCCGATGACACGTCATCAGCTGTTACGGTGTCATCCTATTGAGATCTGAAACGTCATCACGGTGACATCACTGTGGTGACGTTTAAGATTGGACGAAACCGTAACAGTTAATCTGCTGTCATCGGTCAGGTTACAGAAACCCAAGTCTACCTGGCACGCGCAGGGAGAGGCCACGGACGTGTCTGGGAGCGTGCCTCCACGCTCAGTCGCTACGCCGACGAGAGTCTCCGTCGGAGCCGCTGAGAGAAAACACCTGCGCACGTTTTCTTGAGCCATCGCTTCACTGGTTGCGAGAGGAGTGGTTATTTTGACAAAAGGAACTTTACATCGAATTTGCAGTTCATCTTTAGATGGAAAATAGTTTCTATTACACGGGAGGAACATAATTGGTTATATTGTGTCTACTACAACGCTGGCTGCTATCATTTATTCGTAATTTAAATAAAGTTGGAGCTAAAGAATACGTGCGCGTATAATACGTCGTTATTCCCCTCTGATGAATTCATCCGCTATCTGGAGTAGAATTCGAGCGCCCGGCTGCTATGATCGGTAGCTTTCTCTGGTTTCTCCGATCCATATCAGGCGAATCCCGGGGCAGCACCGTAACAAACGTGACACGGATCGCGCGAAAGCATTCCTTCTTCCTCCTTGTCCTATCCTTTCCACTTCACATAGTACTTACGCTTACTTACCACGACGCTACCACACATGCCGGGAGACCAGTCGAGAGCTTGTCCCGGGCAGGGCGATGCCTCGTTAGGGAAGGTATCTGGAGGAAGGAATTCCTCCCGCAAGCCGACGGGTAGGTCGGCGCTGGATCTCATCTTCCAGCGGGGGAGGAACACCGCCACCTCCTGAGATAAAACATTCATTACACTAACGAGACTAATGACCATAGCAGTTTACGTGCCCGAAAACAAATAAATAAATCCGCAGTGAAGTTGTAGGTGTAGTAATATTACATTACGTTGGTTTAATCTTAAAACGTACTATATATACGTATTATGACCTGGCAAATTCTTCATTTATTTGCAGCAAACAATATAATATTCGATCATATATTAAATATAAGATCCAATTAAAAATTTTATAATTTAGAAAATTCTATGTCGCATCCATAATTTTTGTAGGGTATGCGTGTAAAGTGTCCAATTAATGTTTTCATACGAAGAACTTTTCATTTTTGTCTATTAACTTATAATTATTTACAATATATGCATTTGTGATGTTGAATTGACTGTAAAATTAGTAGAAACTAAATTTGTGAAAATTTCATCGGGTTATAGGGAGACAGAAGCCCCCTAAACCTATCTTCCTCTCCCCCTTGGGGGACGCCAATGAGTAAATTCATTGTTTTTTTTTTTTTCTGAAAGCAAAATGTATTATGTTTATTGCAGCAATACTCTTACGACCGGGAGCGGAAACTCAGTGCATCAACTGATGTCACTGCAGCGCCTCTGACCGGGAGGTCCTAGGTTCGAGTCCGGACGGCGACAGGATTTTCGACACTAGCTTTTCAGCTAGGTTTCTCCGATCAACACTAGGCGAATGCCGGAGCAGTACCCTACCAAACGGGCCACGGATCGCGCGCGATCTTTCCTTCCACTTCCTTGTCCCATCCTCTCCCCTTACACACACACTTACACTAACATGCATTTCACTACCATATATTCCGGGAGACCGGTCGGGAGCTTAGAGCTTGTCCCGGCTGGGGCGGTGCCTCGTTGGTGGAAAAGTCCTGGTTAGGGGAAAACCCCACTAACCGACGGGGAACATCACCGCCATCTCCCGAGAAAAAAAACATGCACTACACTAACGGGACTAATGACCAAAGCAGTTCACGCGCCCGGAAACACGAAAAAATCAATCAATCAAATACTCTTACGTCCTTTTGCGACGTGTGGAAATAATTACTTTGTAAGAGTTTTTTAATCTTCGTTTTGCTACTTTCAATCACATCACAAATACTCCCATGAGGCTGAGACTCGAATCAGTTTTTTGTTTTTCCCCATTAGAGTGGAGGGGCACGTTTCAGTATTCAAAAAGGGAATCGATTTCTATCTGCTTCCGTTGTTAAATCTGCGGTCGTGGGCCGTGGAAGTCACTAATGGCCGTGCCGTAAGTGGGATTCGAAAAAATAGGGCATTTCTACCAAAGCGACCTCCACTATCCTCGTTGTGTATTAATAGTATCCTTTTTTCATCAACTGATTTTGTGTCTGTAAAAAACGAAAATATTTTTTGGGTTTACTTTGAGGAAAGGGGAAACATTTGTATACTGGTGTTATCCCCCTTCCTCATCCTGTATACAAAGTATCCTGTTTCACTCAACACATGTGGGCAAGTTTGTGGATTTTCTTTATCGTACCAATCAGTATAAAACAATTTTAGTTAATAATAATAATTTAGATAATAATATAGATAATAATAATAATAATAATAATAATTAATGCCGTTCACTTAACTAGGAATTGTATTCAAAATATAAAATGAAACTTTTGTGGACTTTTTTTCTTCTAAAACATTCCTAGGATTGTTATCTTTGGCAGTCGAGAGCATTCTGTAGCCGGCAGCCTGGAACGGGTGCTCTTGAATACTTGAATTCTTATTCTATGTACGCATCATCGACTTTAGCATAGATTCATTAGATGTAGACGTGATCAAGAATGTTTAATTCGCTGTCAGTTGAAGCGTGTCAGGAATGCAAGTTCTTTTTATTTTCCTGCCATGTCGTGCCAAGTTTCTGGTAAAAGTGTCCACGCTGTACATTTGAACACGCTTAAAATGTTGAATATATTGCATTAGTTCATCGGTTATTTTATTACAGCTCTAGCTGAGTTTTTTCCTTGTAGGAAAATTATCTCGTGTTTATACAAATTGTAAATACTTGGAGATTATTTTTGTGGCGGCGCATTTTGTAGGTTGAAGCTTGTTATTGCTATTCATGTTCGTATATATGGAATAATATATTTAACATACTGTACTCTCCAGCAAATTCTGTGTGCCTCAATAACTTGTAGCCTGCCCACATAAACAAGATTAAATACTTAAAGTACTTTATTCACTTTATGGAGTTACGGGTTGTAATGGACAATTTGTGGGAGTCTTGATTTCCTATGGAAAGGTTTCTTGAGTGCAATGGGAACATTTTGAGATATTGAAATGCGTAGTGAGTCATGGAACAGAAGAAAAATATCTCGCCTGCAGAAGCCAGTGTTAGAAGTGTCAATGTATCAGATTACAAGATTGAGAACGTTTGGAGATATGAATCAGTGATTCCTTTATTAAAAATATTTTACTCAGAATCGGTCGTTTCATAATCATGTTTATTGAGCTTTACGATCTGTAGAAACTCGATCCCGATCAAGATTCATTCGTTCACCGTGGCACGAGCTGGCAAAGCAGTTCTCCCGATGTAACGCGTCGGCCGTGAATGGGGTCTGTAGAAACAATGGAACCGACGTGACATCACGGCACAAAAACACCCAGAAAATTCCTCGTCTTTTTTGACACGTTGAAAGAAACGCGATTAGCATTTTTATCCGAGTGTGTTGAGCGGCTGTCCTTACGTAATGTTAATTGGGCATTGTCTGGGAGGCGAAATGCGGCTCGCGGCAGTGAATGGCACAGGAAGCGGAAAGGGTCGGGTAGGGTGCGAGGGGGGGGGGAAGGGTAGACGTTCGACGTGCGGCCGCCGCCTCCGCCGCCGCCGCCTCTGCCGCCGCCTCCGCCGCCTCCGCCGCCTCCGCCGCCGCCGCCGCCTCCGCCGCCTCCGCCGCCTCCGCCGCCTCCGCCGCCTCCGCCGCTCCCGCCGCGCCTCCGCCGCCTCCGCCGCCTCCGCCGCCTCCGCCGCCTCCGCCGCCTCCGCCGCCTCCGCCGCCTCGCCGCCTCCCGCCTCCGCCGCCTCCGCCGCCTCCGCCGCCTCCGCCGCCTCCGCCGCCTCCGCCGCCTCCGCCGCCTCCGCCCCGCCGCCTCCGCCGCCTCCGCCGCCTCCGCCGCCTCCGCCGCCTCCGCCGCCTCCGCCGCCTCCGCCGCCTCCGCCGCCTCCGCCGCCCCCCGCCTCCGCCGCCTCCGCCGCCTCCGCCGCCTCCGCCGCCGCCCCGCCGCCTCCGCCGCCTCCGCCGCCTCCGCCCTCCGCCGCCTCCGCCGCCCCGCCGCCTCCGCCGCCTCCGCCGCCTCCGCCGCCCCGCCGCCTCCGCCCCTCCGCCGCCTCCGCCCCGCCGCCGCCTCCGCCGCCTCCGCCGCCTCCCGCCGCCGCCTCCGCCGCCCCGCCTCCGTCCGCGCCTCGCCGCCTCGCCGCCTCCGGCCGCCTCGCCGCCTCGCGCCGCGCTCCGCCGCCTCCGCCGCCTCCGCCCCCTGCCGCCCGCCGCCTCGCCGCTCCGCCGCCTCCGCCGCCCCCGCCGCCCCGCCGCCTCGCCGCCCCCCGCCGCGCCGCCCCTCCGCCGCTCACCGCCGCCGCCGCCGCCGCCGCCGTGATTGATGGCTGTGGGAGCACGCGGGGACGTGCAGACTCGCGGCGCGCGTGAGCCTCTAGTGGTGGGCGTGGCCCGTGCCGTCGACGCTTTTGACCGGCAGCGGTAGCTCAATGCATCAACTGATGTCACTGCAGCGCCTCTGACCGCGAGGTCCTAGGATCGAGGCAAGATTTTCGACACTAGCTTTTCAGCTAGGTCTATTTCAGTCGCTGTCTGGAGGAGATGTCTAGCGGCCGGCTGTTCTGATCGGTAGTTTCCCGTGGTTTCTCCGATCAACACCAGGCGAATGCCGGAGCAATACCCTAACAAACGAGTCACGGACCGCGCGCAATCTTTACTTCCTCTTCCCTGTTCTATCCTCTCCCCTTACACGCACTTATACTAATATGCACTACACTACCAAATATTCCGTGAGACCGGTCGGGAGCTTAGAGCTTGTCCCGGCTGGGTCGGTGCCCCGCTGGTGGGAGAGTCGTGGTTAGGGGGAAACCTCAAACCCACTAGTTAGAATATAACTGTTATAATATAAATGTACAGGTTTATTGTATAATATATTATGATATAATAAAAATAAATAAATGGAAAAGGAGGCCCAGACGGGTCGAGAAATGCACTTCCCCGTCTTGATTTACACCGCATATACCTATGATAGTATTAATTTAATGACTAAATCGTGAAATTCAATGGACTGATTGATTTTAAAAGCCCTTGGAAGGGCTGTCGTTTTAAAAGCGACTCGATTTTTTGACGCCATTAGTGATTATCTAATGTATACAATTTTGTACTGTGAATACATATCTTGTATGTGTGCCTCTATCTTCATAATATATATATATATATATATATATATATATATATATATATATATATATGAGATATTTCATTGTAACGATGGAATGTGTAGTTTTAATTAATCTCTTAATTCATTTTTTAAATTAATTTATTACGTATCTTCTGATGAAGCATTGTCATCAACAACCGTCCGTTTACCATGTTTCACGTTATTGTTGGTATAAATTATTTTACTGTAAGTTGCTTGTTCTTTAATTGTCTATTTTCATCCCTTCCATCTGTCCACATGACTGTTCTTGTGACATCCTTTTTTTCGTGTCAATCTCTACTGTCTTTGCGAACATACAGCCTTGAGCTCCAAACCAGAAGGGTGGCCTCGATTTCCATCCACCATCCGCCGCTGCTACCACGTGCGGAACACGAGAACTGTCATCGTCTGCATCCCTCCTCCTCCGCCTCCTCCACCGTGCTTCCTCTCGTTCTAATCAGCGCCACCGCCGCCACAGCATCGCGAAGTCGTGCCACACCACGCCATCCCCGCCACGCCATCCCCCGCCACGCCATCCCCGCCACGCCATCCCCGCCACGCCCCATCCCCGCCACGCCATCCCCGCCACGCCATCCCCGCCACGCCACCCCTATCCCACCATCCCCGCCACGCCATCCCCGCCGCGCCATCCCCGCCACGCCATCCCCCGCCACTCCCATCCGCCCATCGCCATCCCCGCCGCGCCATCCCCGCCGCGCCATCCCGCCGCGCCATCCCCGCCTGCGCCATCCCGCCGCGCCATCCCCGCCGCGCCATCCCGCCGCGCCATCCCGCCGCGCCATCCCGCCGCCGCCATCCCCGCTCCGCGCCATCCCGCCGCGCCATCCCGCCGCCATCCCGCCGCGCCATCCCGCCGCGCCATCCCTCGCCACGCCCGCCATCCCCCCCGCCACGCCCCCATCGCCCGCCATCCCCCGCCATCCCGCCCGCCATCCCCGCCCGCCATCCCCGCCGCCATCCCCGCCGCCATCCCGCGCGCATCCCCTGCGCGCCATCCCCGCCGCGCCATCCCCGTCGCGCCATCCCGCCGCGCCATCCCCGCCGCGCCATCCCTGCCATCCCTGCCGCGCCCCGCCCCGCCCTGCCCTGCCCTGCCCCGCCCCGCGTGCTCCCCATCCGTAGAGACCTCCCTTCCCTGGAGACGACCGGCGCGCCGGGCGGGGGGGGGAGATTATGCGCGGTGGGGGGGGAGGTCAGCGAACAGCCCGACGGGATACCGCAGGGTAGCGAAGAGAGTCGCGGAGACGGCGACGGCGGTGGAGGGAGCTGAGTTATGATATGGACATGCAGATGGCGCTGGGGGGAGGGCGTCGATGTGTGGCAACGGGCGGGAGCGCGTGTGGGGTGGGGGTGGTGGCTTCGCCGGCAGCATTTGTCAGCCTGCAGGCGGCCTCGAGGGGGTGCGCCGGGCGTGAAATATGTCCGCTCTCCACCGCCGCCGCCACCGCAGACGTCGTTGCCGGCCGCCGCGCGCGAAATTGGCCGGAACGGAATCGGCGGCGTCGAAGGGCGCCGAAGGGCGCGAGGGGAGAAAGGGCTGCTCGCCATGTCGCGTATCACTTAGCTTCGGGGCCTGTTAGACGCTCTGCCTCGAGGCAATTCTCCGTGCGGAGTGCCAGAAGCCGTGCCGCTGTGCACTCCTGGGCGTCTTGGTGGCAAGAGAAGTTTGTCTCTGTTGTGGGACGTGCCAAGGAACAGTTAGAACGCAAATTATGGCTATTTTGACGTAAATATAATCTCTACTCGACAAAGTACTCATTAATGTTGGATGTGTTAAGTTTAATCTACGTGAGAGCTTACAATAAGGTAGATCCTCTTCTGTGCTTATTGATGGACGACTGAAATAACCGAACGTTGTATTAACAGATTTCAGACGTAAAATTTAATAAAATGTCTACATTTTTATTACATTTTATAACATTTTTGCAACGTTTTCAAACAGAAACTTTAGACTCACTATCGCCAATGCACAATGTAACTTTTTCGTCATTTTTATTTATTTTTTTAGGCCATTCCAAATACTTTCGTGAGAACCTCAAGATCTAAAAGTTATTTCTTTGCCATATCAAGTTAATAACTCTACTTTTTCGAAACATTTTTCAGATTGTCAAACTGGTATTGCAAAATGAGTGATTTCCGTCCTTTCCAGTTTCCCATTATTAACACCCGCGTCTGCTCGCGCAGCTGGTTGGGCAATCACTTCTGGGCGCCTCGATAGCGAAGAGAACCCATGCATCTGGCAAGCGCTTGCCGAGTCTGTGACGTTCCTCTTTAAATAGCTTGCCTTCCCTGCCTCTCTTGTTCTGTGCCTCTTGGTTTTCTGTCGCTTGATTCATAATGGGAAATATCCGTGTTATTGCGATCAGAATAACCATCCTTCGGAGTATGCAAAGTAACTAGATGTCTGTTTTCTTAATTGTTACTTGATAACTTGCAATTCTTACAGACATACAGCAAAGCAAAAACAGTCGTTATTGATTCACTTGCTTATTATTGATTCATCTTCATTTTCTTTCTTTTTTCATTGATCTTGGTCAAGATGTCAGAGAAAATATTACAATTTAATAATTTCTAATTTTTGACAATGGACATAGAATTGAATTTTACAAAATTAATGTATTTTAAAGAATTTCATCTCAAATTACAATTATTAGTAGATTTATTAAATAATGTAAGTTTACATTACTTAATAAATTCTTTAATTAAATAGATTTATGAAATACTCATGGAATGATAGTAAAATATCTTGCTTGTTAACCAATTATTGTCCTAACCGACTCCTCTGTTTTTTTTTTTATCTATGCTAGTGCTGATCTGTCAATTGGCACATTTCAAAAACCTAACTAGAAGAGGCAAGCGGGATGTACTCGTATATTTGCCTTGGGAGACATTGATTTGGTAGCAGCACAAAAAATGGCATAACCATCTATAAAACTGGATAAATTATGGCAAGAAATCTCTTACGTGTATTACATTATAAGGAGATCACCTTTAACTAAAGTTTTGGATAACTTTAAGATATCCATTGGAGGCACTCGCTCGATCTTCGGTACTGGATGTAAGAACGTTTACATGTTCTGGTCATCGATAGTATTGTGAAAACTACGAACTACATTACATTCGTCTAATAAATCGATTGTTACAACCGTATCACTTAAGGGTGTTTTTCCTTCGAATTCTCCAAATCTCATGGCTGCTATGTATTAGTTCCATCGTAAACGCTCCAACGGACCGGTACGCAACATTCGCAGTAATTGCGATGACGGAAGTTTCGCGCCAGCCGCGGCGGCGAATTCACTCGTTTGTTCACGCGTCAGTCAAGAGTCCGCGTTTGGAGACTGTTTTCCTAAGCTGATAAGGAAGACGCGCTTGCTCCGATTCATGCAGGAGATGGAATGTGCCGTTGCTTGTACATTTTCTAAGTGCATGTGGTACTGTGCATTAACGGCTATATTCCATCAAGTTGTTGATATCTCTTTATGAAAGGATGAAAATGGGTCCATGATATTAATCTGGAACTGTGGAGAATTTCATACTTTGATGCCAAAACTTCAAAAGAACGAGAAACGCTTCTGTATTTACTTCAGAATCAATAGAGGCTATTTTGATGAAATTTTAAATCAAACACAACAAAATTAGTCACTTAACAATCGTGTACCTATCTCGCCTGAAGAACGACTTGCCATTGCACTGATGTAAGACAATACAGTAATCCATTAATAGGAATAATAATTTCAATAATTATATTTTAGAATTATAATTCGTAAGATTTAATTGATCCGATTAATTTCTACAAAATACAAAATTATTTTTAAAAAAGTTAAAAAAATGAGTTTATAAAAATGTTACTTACGCCAAATTATATCTGAATTAAATGACTGTACATAATTAATAGTATTTTTTCTGTATGTTCGGTCGTGTCAGATGCACTGGCGAGCTGAAAATATTTGACAAGGCTCGAAATTCACAGCGAAATGCTCGGAAGGGCAGCGCAATAGACGCGGTCGAACACGAAACGGTATCAGCTAGGAATTAACATTGCAATTCCACTTCCGGCACGCTGGTCTGAACATGCCCATAAGCCATCCCGTGACGCGAAACTTCCGCTGCGAATATTACGCGTATGTTGCGACTATTTCGCGTCGGTGTATGGACCTTAAAATAAACTATTTTTAAAATTAAATACATTATATTTATAAAAATAAATATGAATTATAACAACGTAATTTATTAAACTGGGCTATTTTCAATGTTACATAAATTGTATATAATTACCTGATTTGTAAACCTAGTACATTCGATTTACTACAGTCCATATTAAAAGCATCGATACGTGGCAATCAATAATGTGGACTGTTGTATGCAATTACCTGATTTGTCAACGTAGTAAATTCGATTTACAACACTGCGTATTAAAAGCACCTATACGTGAAAATAAATAATGTCGATGGTCCTATTCTCTCATTAACCTCTTTATATATCATGTCTAATCTACTTTCACAACTTCCCCAAAGGCTATTCTTCGATTTATCCATAGTATCCTTTGATAGGTGATCAGTTGTTACGGTGTCACCCAATCGGGATCTTTAACGTAACCATAATGACGTCACTGTAATAACGTTCAAGCTCCCGATTGGATGCCACCGAAACAGATTATTAACGTCCACAGACTCTATGTGTAAATCGAAGTGTTGTGGCTACCGCACCACACGTCGGCCAGTACGCGTGCTCTTTTGCCGTGCCGTGCCGTGCCGTGCCGTGCCGTGCCGTGCCGTGCCGTGCCGTGCCGTGCCGTGCCGTGCCGTGCGTGCGTGCGTCGAGCTCTTCGCTCCCCTTTAAGTGCTCTCGTCTCCATCGGCGGCTCCTTTCCCTCTCTTCTCGCCGGGCTTTCATTTGCGGCGGCGGCAGCGGTTTGTTTGCGGAGGAAGAGATTCTATTTTTCGGTGACTGAAATGGGTCATCGGAAGTTAATGAATCGCCGCGCGCGGCCGCCCGACATGGTCGTCGACCCCTCCTCGGCCTACGTCTGTTTGCGTAGCCGCGGCTCCCGAGCCAGTCGTCTTTGTTGGACTGTTTTCATCTCTCGGCAAATATTTACGCTGATACGTCTAAAATGGGGATATTTCTATACCATATTTCGCCACTTTGGATGATGTTAGTGATGGACAGAAAAATGTTTTGGAGGAAGAATGCTGAGAACTTAGTTTGTTCTCTATGTTTAATCTTAAGTTCACTTTCTTTCCTGATGCGTGTTTTTTTAATTGGAAAGGAAAAGGTTTTTATTTAATTTTTTAATTAATTTTTTTCATTCTATATTTATTATTTTCTTTTCTAATTTATAATAACGTTTTTTAAATGTTTTTGCGACACGATGTTTTAAATTGAATGCCAGTAATTAGATCCGATTTGTTAGTCAAATGAATGATTCAATTTGTTAGTCAAATGAAAGTGGAATAACGATTCTCTTAAATTTGTATTATCCATTATCTTTAACTTTCTGTCAATTAGGGCCTGAATATTCCATATTCGGTGTATCATTGCTTTTATTTTGTAAAGTGTTTTTCATTATTGTGTCAACTGATCATTGAGAAAGCCACACCAAATGCCACGACATGGAGACTACGCTACCCCAAGAGCATGAGAATGCTTAGAGGAAACGTGTAGTTTGGAAAAAGAATACATAGTGTAGTAGCTTATAAAATGTTTTATATCCCCGCGAGCGCAGTATTTTTGACGAACACCAATATAATTTTTTTCTATTCATTAAACATTTTCCATCGAGGAGATTTTTTGTCATCCATGAATTTTTGTTATACAAGAGTAAATAAAAAAAGATGAATCATGGATAATTGACTACAGACTTCCGTGAAATATGAGTATACGTCGTGTTTACATTCGCGAAAGTGAATCGCTCAACAAGGTTTCTGAAACTAAATATCATGACTCAGATAATCGCCAAAAGCATTTCGGGCACCGAACGCTTTTATTTATCTATATTTAAACCATTTAAGCTCAATAGCTTTACATGTACATTTTGTATATTAAAAAAATGTTTTAAATATCTATCATCCCTCTTCAGGTTTGCTGGTGCATGTAGATATGTTTATAAATTTATTTAATTTTAATTGAACCTGAGAAAATTGTGTTTTAGTTTATTTATTGTTGTTATTGTTGTTGTTCTTGTTGTTAGGATAATGATTCTCATGGGACTTTTACACGTGTATTTAGGAATTCAATGCCTAAATTTTTTAATAAATGATTTTCAAGTTTCCTTGAAATATTAGAGACGCTGAGCTACATCGTGTACCAGCGATGAGGTTGACGTCCCTCTCTTACAAAACCACTTTGTGCGTTATCAGATCCACGATTGCCCCTTGCAGCATCACCTGCTCCTACTCTTCATGATGCTCAGACCCAAGGTCAATGACCCAAAGACAAGTTTGGTTTGAATATAACGCACAATCGGTAATACGTACCACGCTCTCTTGATCTGCATAAGTGTCAGTGGTACAGAAAGTGCATTACGGTAGTCTTGAATCTCCCTGACAGCAGCGAAATCTCCCAGTGCTTTGCGTCGGATGAGGGTATCAACTGATGTCACTGCGGTATCTCTGACCGGGAGGTCTTAAAGAGTTCGACTGTCGACGGGTGCAGGGTTTTTGACACCAGTTGGATAGGTAAGTAGAATTCCGATCTCTGGAGAACTCTATCGGCTGGCTGCTCTGGTCGTCAGTTTTCCGCGGTTTCTCTCAAGACCAGGTGAATGCCAGATTAGTATGCTAACAAACAAGCCACGGACCGCGTGCGATCTTTCCTTCCTCTTCCTCGTCCTATTCTCACCACTTACTTACAAATTCTTTCTTACGTGCACTACTCTCCTACTCATGTCGGGAGGTCAGTTGGGAACGTAGAACGTGTTCCGGCTGAGGCGGTGGCCTGCTGGTGGAAGATATCTGGTAGAGGAAAATTCCGCAAGTGACGTGTAGGTTGGCACCAGATCTCACCATTTAGCGGGAGAAGATCAGTCATCTCCTGCAATAAAACATGCACTACACTACGGGACTAATGACCATAGAAGCTAATTCGCCCGAAAACTCGAAATCAATCAATCAATCAATCTAATGCTTCACCCGACTTCGTAGGAATGCGGTCTTGAGGCGCGAGTGCCGGGCACCACCCCAGTAAACGGTCGGTTTTCCCGTGAGAGCTATTTACTTTACACTGTTTATCCGTAAAAGCCGTAGCAACTTCTATAAGTGTTTACGTTGCCTTGTGCCCGCTTTTATTTGTGCACGCGAGGGACGAAACTGGCGCCAGAATAGCCCCCGCGCAACGCGCATGCGCCGCAGGCTCCGTCCATCGAAGTTCAAACTTCTTTCCGCTAGGGGCGTCGTGCGCTGCGAGATCTCGTCGTTTCGCAAGCAGCCGCTAGATGGCAACGATAGCACCGGGTTTCCTTTGTTTCTTTGAGTCGGTTCCAGTTTCGAAGTGATGGCGGGAATGTCCACTGTTGCTTTTTGGCCGACAACATATCACGAAGCAAATATTTGTCTATTGAATTTGGTGGATCGTGCGGATGGAAAGGAAAGCGGGTAGGCGCTGGGGGGAGGGCAACGCGAAGAGTGGGTCGCTCGGACGGTGCTTGCTGTCGCCAGTCGGTCGTCGGTCTTCCCTCCGCGAGGCTCGTCGCTCGCCCGCCGGTGTGACATCTGCGTTGTCACGCCGCCGCTCTTTTTGGATCGCGGGCTTTCGCAATGGTATGTGCAATTCGGTGGAGGATCCAGCTGGCCGGCGAAACGGTGTTTGCTTTTGTGCGTCTGTGCTGAGGTGGTCAGTGATGTCAAAGTGTGAATCGGTGGTGCGTTGTGCGATTGTTTATGAAGTGTTGTGAGAACGTGAGGGCTGACAAAGGATTTAAATAGAGAGAAAGATGGCTGAACCTGTGGCGACCTTCTTTGCTTGTTCCTTCCGTTCCGGTTACCTATGTCCTGCTAATACTTTTAGCACTGTGATGTCAATGTGCGGATGCTATGGACGTTTCTTCACATCTGCGCGTTTGACACTGCTTCTCGAGTGTTAATTCCATGCATCATTATTTATTAAGCGGCCTCTGAAGCTCCTTACACAATGATTAAGACATCAATGACATTTTTGGCAGTACTTAATACTGTTGTAATATTTGTTAATATTGTTGTAATGCTTGTGGAATTCGGCGAAATTCAGTCGCCTGCTACCGTACGTTTTTCTTTTTTTCTTGTTTGACATTTGTTATTCAATTGAGTAGTGTTGAAAAATAATTCTTGTTGTATTTAATCTTCATGGCATCATTATGCCAAATGGAGTACGTAACAGAACATTATTCAACTATCTTCATCTATATTTTATATACGTTGTTTCATTTCGACTGAAGGTGGAGTGAAAATGGTCTGTAAGGCGTTAATGCGGTTGATAACTAAATTTGGACCCAAGCGAAAGGAAAGACAAGAGGTATCCCGTAATAACATAGTGGTCGTTAGATGATGGCAAACACGTTATATCGAAAATTTACAACGTTCGCACTTCTGAATTAAAACTTATAGTTTGCGTTTTCGTTGCACAGCACGCTTGTTTAATTAACGTTAATTTCATCACCTTTCGAGGTGCTTCGCTGTCGCGTGTCCCTGTGGAAATGAATAGGAGTCGCACTGAGTAAGTAACCTTGCGAATGGTACGAGGAAAATCGTTTCCCAAGTAAAATGCCTTTCTAATTTGACTGCCTTATTCTTTCCTTGTATAGTAATAAGACGTGGAAGGATACCCGTTAGCGAAGGATTTATTTTTAAAATTTATTTTAAATGTAGTACATATTTTTTGCCGGAACGTTTAGATTTATTTTACTTTTATATCATTCGCATTTCTGAATGGACGTATTTAAGACGTATGTACGAACGAAACTAATTTCGGGGTTTATTTAATATTGAATTACCTTTTGTATTTTCGAGTACGTTGTCCAAATTAATTTATTAGTCAAGAAAAGATACCCAATTAAACTTATTCAAGTGCAATAAATTGAAAAAAATACAAAAACGTATTAAGCATTTTTCCCCCGAAAATTCTTGCATATTGTTCACAGTTCTGGCTAAGTGTTCTAGAACTTCTGACCATGTTCAAGCTATTGTCTCTGTACAACCCTTTAATGTTTCATTCACTTTTCGTAAAGAATTCGAAGTCCATGTTTCGTAAACAGAAACACGATCTCTTTGTAATGGCCACCGGAGTATGCAATATAACAAGGAGTTAGCGATTATACTTGCATTGTTATATTATTTAATTCCTATTAATTCTCCGTAACAGGATGATTTGGCCCTTAACAGAATGAAACGGAGCAAAATAAAATAAGGTTATTTTTGTGATCGTCTGTTTATATTTTATTTTTTTTAAATTTTTTATATTTTTTTTATTTTTTTTTATTTTTATTTTTATTAATTATAGACCGTCAACTCATGACTTTTTTAGTTACATGGCACAACATTTCATAGACCTGTGTGTCTGCTTCGTCAGGATCAGCTAAAATAGCATTTTAGCATGAAATATGTCTATAAAACATGAAGATACCGTGAGTCTGGCTTTCTGTTCATTGCTACGTCTTGTACAATTAAATTTATACAAAATTTATCTTTAAAATTTTATTGTTATTATTAATTTTGTTAGTATTTCAGGTGTACCTGTCGAAGTAGACACATCTGATTGTAGAACGTTGTGCCATGTAATAAAAACAATATTACCAATTGACTATCTATAATTCATAGTACTGTAATGTATAAAATAAAATAAAACAAAAGAAAATAAATTGTTGAGGGAATGACGGGTCTTCATGGCAGGGGCGGATCCATTCATCAGGTGGGCCGATCATTTTGGTGGGATCCATCATAATCTTTTGTTAATTAATAAACAATTATTATAATATTGTATGTTATTTTTATAGTGTATATATGATACTGTACAATATTGTTTAAATAATTACATGGTTCTAACATTAATAAATATTTAAATCAAATATTCCAAATAAATGAAGGTAACAAACGAAAACTCTAGGCCTTTTGGAGGAGGCGCACACCTAACATTAATAAATATTTAAATCAATGATAAAAAAAATGGTAACAAACGAAAACTGTAGGCCTGTTTTTTTTGGAGGGGGCGCACCCTCCTAACATTAATAAATATTTAAATCACAAATGCCAAATAAAAGGGGAACCAACGGAAACTCTAGACCTTTTCCCCCCTCTCTCCCCATGGATCCGCCCCTGCTTCGCGGCTTGCTCTGGGCGTGCGCGCGCGCGCGGACGTGGCGTGCCGCGGCGCGCGTGGCGTAATTCTAGTGGAGCCCGTGCGCGCGCCGCTTCTCACCTTACCGCCTGCTGCCGCGGCTCGGATGGCACGCGACGCCTCCGCGCTGCCTCCCGTCTTTTGTTCTCCCAGCTCCTTGTGCGGTGCATCCGCGCTTTCTCTGGTGTCTTCCTCGTCTGTATTGTTGCTCTTCATTTTCCAAGTGCTCGCTGAAGCCGGGATTGTGTGATTTCATAATCTCGTTTGAGACGTGTTTTTTTTCTGCTAATCCATGGATTGTGAACTAATTTGATATCAAGAAATCGGGTGTCTTCTGTATAGAAAAAAATACTGTCAGAAGGGACCTTTTTGATAGCTACTGCGTGCTGGCAACATAAGTGCAGGTTATGTCTATGCTATGCGTCTGTGCGTTTGTTTGCAGTTAGCCAATTTGTAGATGGCTTTATCACTTATCTCTTCAATGTCATCGCCCTATGTGACATTCATTTGTTTCTCGGCCTGTCAAAGTGGTCCCTTCTTGGAGTAACTCCTCTATAAAAACGTATATTTCCGAATTCTTGAAAAGACAGGAGTTTTATTTTTCTGTAAAACATTAAAACCACTCATTTTATGACTTAATCATTCTCCCATTTTCAGTTTTATTAAGTCTTGTGTTTGTGTTCAATTTGTCTTTTGGTTTCGCTTATTGTCCGTGGCCGTGTTTCTCGTCTCGTTCTGGCAGATTGCTTGGGACCCACATTCATAAATATTCCTATTGTTAACCGTCGCGCTAACACCGCTGACACCTTAAGTTTTCGTCTCTTTCGTGGTGACACGCGTTTGTGTGATCACAGCAGGCTTTTTCAACAGGACTGTCTTTTAAATGATCTAAAAAGAGCGAGACGTGTTATTTTGGGTCGCATTTGTGGTGGTAGGTCGCAGAGCGTATTTCGTGTGTTAAGCTTAAGATTTAAATTATAAATGGCGTCTTACGGACAGTAGCTTCGCGATTTAAAATTTTAAAATGTCGACAAGTGCGTAAGCGAGTATGAAATAATTCGTTAAAAGTTCTTGATTAACAAAGTTGTAGTCGTCGACAAAGTGTCGAAATGAAGAAATTTGTAACAAAGCGTACGGTGAAGAGAATAATTCCTGCAGTTTTAAACGTTGTTAGTTATTAGTTATTACATGTTTTCTTTAAGTTGAAATTCTAGAAATGAAAGGATTGCATTATCATAACGTAATGAATATGTGAAAAACATCTATGGTTCCGTACAATGACACGAGGATGATGTTTCGTTTGTGACGCATCGCGATAAGAATCCTACGTTCATTACGATGCCAGTTCCGACCACTTCCTTCCTGTGGACCCCGACACTAGCAGCTCGCGCATCGTTTTGCTTCTGAGACTTCTAGACAACCAACATAACAATGAAACTACGGATGTAATGTGAATAGACGAAAATAAAATTTGAACAAATCACTGCCTCGTTTTCATTCGTTTTTTCACGGTACTGGTTACTTTCAACACTACCGGGGTGAAGATGTCTACTTTTTCACTTAGAACTAAGAGTGGTGTTTACAAAGGTTTGTTATGTCTTCCCTTTCATGAACTCCTATTGGAAAGGCATTTTTTCTTGGATAAAAATGAACTATATTCCTCGGTCCACATGTACCTGCGATTGAAAACAGCACTCTTTTGTAACGTTTACATTCTCCATGTCCAGAGGATTGCATTGTCTCACTGTTGGAAAGTTGCCCATTATTTTCAGTTGACAGGCTCAGCTTTTTCATGCGAGTAAATATTTTTATGATTTATACTGACATGTTTTTAAGTGGCAGGATGTGTTATTTATTTCGTGTTTTTTAATTTACAAAAATAATGAATCATTGTGCTCGCTTTTCGGCTGTTTAGTGCGCAGTTCATGCTTTACACAGATATTTTAACTGGAGTGTGGTTAGAAAATTCTAGGATGTGTTGAATGTTTAGATCTCAATATATTTCAATCAGATCACATTCTCAAATATTAAGAAAAGTTCATAAAAATAATGAAATGGATGTCAGGAGAAATATTTGTGGTATATGTAATCGGTTATATATTCATGTTTACACTTAAGGTGGTTAAAGCGAGATACGATAACATTTTATTTAATTATTAATATTTTTATTTTGTTTTATATTATTGATGTCATGCACGTCATGACAAACTGATGTCCCAACAGTATTTCAATTATTCAAATCTCATTTATTATTTTTGGATTTCAAATGCGAACTAATGAACAACTTGTAACAGTAGGCCTACTTGAAAAAACTGAAGAACTATAAATATTCTATATAATACTTATAATTTGAATAGTTGTGTGCATTCACATTTCTGTCTGCGTATTTTTTTGTTCTGACTTCGCCTCATGGAGAAGCGAGTTAGAGGAGCAATGAATTATCAATTAATTAGCAATTAAGCATTTGACATGATTCATTCGGGTCTGCCGACTTAGCTGTTCCAGCTTGACACACGTCCCATGGAGCGCGCTGTACTAAACTCCTTTTCCTTGTGGTTGGGTGAGGTTACGCATCTGGAGGGTGTGTGCTGCATCGGGTAGTCGTGCGTTTGCAGGAGCAGCATGAGCAGTGGCGGAGCTAGACAATTTTGGGTCCGGGGCAATGCTAAAATGTAGCCCCCCCTCCCCCTCCACCCGAAAAAATATAAAATGCGAAAGTTGAATCAAGATACTATGAGCTTTCTTATTTCAACAAATAAAAAATACAACGTTTAAGCTAGAAAAAAACAACAACTTCGGAAATGTGTTTTAAATAATAGTTTTAAGTAAAAGTATCTAATAGTATAATTACCATGGTGATCTTAAAACATCAAACAACTGTGTGTTCAGTTAGTGTTTAATAAAATCATGTGTTGTAAAACACACAAAATAATAGAATAATATTTCAGTAGAATCTATTTCAATGTTAGCGTCGTTTGATTCGTTTTATAGTGTCTTTGTATAAGTAATGACTGTAATTAAATATTTAAGGTTAAAAAAATTGAAAACTTCATGAAATATCAGACTACTGTAACGGGATTTACAAAATTACGATAACGGTTTTTTGAGTTTTAATTTGTTTTTCAATGTTTTTACGAATTGTTTTCCCATCAGTCCAATCAGCGGGCCCCTTGACTTAAGGGGCCCAGAGCGATCGCCCGTTATGCCCATGTCTATACTACGATTTTTACTAAGCTGCGTGTGAAGTAAATCAGCTGTTTCGGTGTCATCCTATCGGAAAGTTGAATGCCAACGTAGTGACGTTTAAGATCCCGATTGGATGGCACCGTAGCAGCTAATGAAATGTGAGACACAGCAAAGTAAAAACTGTAGTATGACCGTTTTTTTTGGTTGTGTCGTTCAGTCGGGCATTACACATCACTATCAAATGGTGGCGTTCCTTCCTTGGATGGTATCGTAATGGTTAATGAAAGTTAGACCCAGCAAAGTAAAAACCGTTATATTCTGCAGTTTTTACTTCGCTGCGCCTGACATTCGATCAGCTGTTACGGTATCGTCCAATCGGTACCTTACACGTCACTACAGTGACGTCACTATGGTGGCGTTCAACCTTCCGATTGGATGGCACCGTAACAGCTAATGAAATGTCAGACGCAGCAAAGTAAAAACCGCAGTATAGCGCCGCCACCGCACATGAGGCCGCGAACGCGGTTTCCTCCCGGGAGACTTCGACCTCGGGCGACTCACGCTTCCAGAAAGCGGCGGTCGCCGCGGCGGCGGTGGCGGAGGCGATAGCATCGGCCGGAGGCTGCGGGGCGCGCCCCTTCCCCTGTCGCCCTTTCCGGCGCGGCGCGGCTGACGATGACAAACCGACGCGCCGCCCATAAGCGCGGGGGCGGAGGCGTGGCGATCGGTGGCCTCTTTCGCGACGAGGGCCGTGTTTGGCGCCCGCGGATGGGACGCAGCGAGGCCTCCGCGTTGCGAAAGGTTGGCGCCGCGTGTGACGAATAGGCCCGCTGCAAATGGATCTACTACTTGCCGGGCCGCCGCGGGGACGGCGGTCTCCGTTAAAGGCGGTTATCGGATATTTGTTGAGATAGCGTTGCGGCTGATAGTAGCCGTGTGTGTGTTGTTCATTGTCTTTTGGAAATTTCCAGCGTGCAGATTCAAACATTTTGTCGTCTCTTTTCTACCCGGTTTTCCTGCTTCCGGTTTTCGTATTGGTTTGTTGTTTCCCGCTCGCTAGGACGTGGAATGCTTTGCATTTGAATCGTTGCGCTAAATTTAGGCATTAATTATAAACTGTTCGTTCGCAATGCAGAAATGCTTTTTACAAATTAAAATTGAACCAAAAATTATTTCTTCTCCCTAATTGACGTGATAATTTCCTGTGGAATCAATTATAACTTCTTTTTGTTGCTAACAGGAAACCTGTATCGATTACTCTAATTACTTTATCTTCCTCGTGCAATTACGTCTAGTTTCTTGGATCCGCACAAAAAGCAAAATGCAGATCAATGAACCAATGCATGAATACGAATTTCATTGATAAAAATGCACATTATATGTAGCAAAAATGTAGTTGAACAATATGTAACTTACTAATAACCAAAGAACAACTCAGAAGCAAAAGTATTGTAGAAAATAACGACTCGAGTTAATTCTCATTTCCTTGATCTCTAGCTTTCTTGTGGCTCGCGTCAGAATCCTCTAGGGCGATGTCCCGCTTCCCGCGAAGCGCCTTCGGGATGGCTCGTAGGCCGCGCTGTTTTGCTGGATCCATGGCCCGAGGAATTGAGTCGGGGCCAGCGTACGAAGCAAGCGAGAAGTGACCGGCAAGAAGTAAATGACAGAGTTGCGGCGAACTACTTCGTTAGCGAAGAGCAACAAACGCCGCTGCGACGCGATAAACAGAAAGGAAGTCGTGCCAACGAGCCGAGTGTGTTCACCTACTAGGTTCCCTCCGCGCGAATGACAAGAGCGATTTTTCTTCCGGAAACTTTTCTAAAAACAGTTCAGGGGAGTTTTAAGATATTGCTGGAAAAGACGTTTCTGAATCGTGTTGACACTTTTGACAAACGTATTGCCAGTTTTGAATTGTTTAGAGTAGTGTGATCCTATTGTTCTAATTCATGGATGATTATTCTTACGAACTGTTTCTGTATTACCATTTGGACAATAAAATATTGATTCTCGATTTTGGAATGTAAACATTGATACTGTGTGGTGGCAAAAGTTAATGTGCTACTTTTAAACACAGTCTGTTACTTGTTGAAACTACTAAATACCAATTATAATTCTCTGTACAATCTACCTTATTTGTGCAGTGTACATCTCTACTTGTCTAACTCATTTGATATATTATAAAATAATTTTATTTATGATGTATTTTTTATTAGTTTGTACCATGATTTAGAAATGTGTATCGCCAACAAGCGTCTCCAGACGGAAAACACATTAATACAAGAATACGATACGATTTTCATGGTTTATATCAATTCTTTCATAATTGTTGTTTTGTACATTGTTTTCTAATACTTGACCTTTTCTTTGGCATTCCCTACAATTTGCAGGCGAGTTTACTGGAAACAATAGTGTCAACTCAAACACACCATTTACTTTCGAAACAAGCGATAGTCGGGCTCAGTTTGTGCTTGATCTCCAGTCAGAGTTGATAGAATTTACGAAAGGAACTCTTAACGTTGGAAAGGCAGCTTAGGATGCAGCAAATGAATAATTTCAGCACTGGGATTAAGTATATGGTCCATTGCGGTTCCTGGGTTTCAGATGCTTACAGATTCATGGCACTCCAGATGTAAGTAAAATAGTGTTACACGATTTATGTATTATGTTTATTTTAAATTCATTGTAAAATTTATCAGATAGCAGGATTAAGGATTTAATTTATTTATCAAATTTTGAACTGTTGCTGCTTGAGCTTTTCTCTGAGATATCGTGTTACAGTTTATTAATATTAGAAAAGAATTGAATGTCTCCTTTCCTCCGATCATGTGATTAGTTCGAGATAAAATCCACGAAGTACATTACATTATTCAGAGGAGTAACTGTAATGAATCACGCTAAACGCACCAGTTTGTATATTTCGTTTGTTCGCATCGATCATTCAAATGCGTGTAAAATCTATATGTTTATACTTGTCCTTTTTTTAAAGTCAGTTGACGCTTAATTAATTTTCATTACTCATTGAACCGCGTGTTGAAACTGTACGGTGAGACTTTCGACGTTACAGTTCCTGAAAACTAATTAAAAGTTGAGTAAATACTGCTAGTTTGCAATGTTTATGACAGGATCTTAATTGACACTTTTCTCGGCTTACATACAACGTCAGATTTTGGAGGTCTTGATACCATTTCGTGTAGATATAATCATCAAATTGACCAATGTTATTTGATAAAACACAAATTTGCAATGTTGAGACTACGTAACGTCTCTTAATTGAAAGTTTCGTATGTTTAATGATACTACTTTTCGCTGTCTATTAAGTAGCTCACAAATCCAATCACACAACGGATTGTACGCTGCAAGTAAAGCGGAAAACTCATATGGGTATTAATAACTTTTGTTTGCAAGTTTTCTATCTAGTCCGTAACACATCATTTTTTAATACAACTCAAGGTTTCTGAAACCTGGAGCAATTATTATTAAATCTTTTATTTATTTCATTGAACTATTTGTGAAGTGTATTTTATGAAGCATTTTAAGCAAAACGGAGATCAATGATGTGCATCGTGAATTGTACATCTTGAATAAGAAGTAAACGATCTCTCTCGGTAGTGCAGCGTTGCGTGGAGCGAAGAACGAATGGTTAGAGATGCACTGAGAACTGGTGTGCGACTCGACGTGACATCCGGCCGTGGCTAGGGATGGCAAATAAATATCGATGTTTTTCACCAGAAACATCTATATATTAACATCGATATTTTTGTCGATGTTTTCTTCACATCGATATTCTGTTGCAAAAACATCTGTTTTTTAAAATTGATTTTAATAAAGGGGTTTAGGCATATTGTAGAGTAGCAGCAATCCACAGCAATATCGTTGTTTTGTGTCATTCTCTTTATCACGCTGCACATTTCGCTTGTGCAATCTGAGGGAATTTTAGGTGGTTTTACTTCGATGGTGTATGAATGGAAGTGACTAAAGGGTAAAGTAGCAAAACACGATGCTCATTATTGTTAATTTTATTTATTACATTCGATAATGTTTATTAACATACCACTTACATGCTGGTAACCAAACAATAAAATATATCCCTTTTACGTACTGTAATTAAAAATGGATAGGAAAATAGCATGTATATTAGTCTGTAATTAAATCATCGGTATTTTAAACATCGATGTTTTTCCTGGATGTTTACATCGACATCGAAAACCCTTTAGCGATGTATCGAAACATCGATGTATCCATGTTTTGGTAAAATTTGCAATCACAAGCCGTGGCGACCCTTGAGGTACCAACCCCACCCTAATAGTATCATTCTACTCCGCTCCCCGCTCCACTCACCGGTCGTCAGTACTTCTTCCTGAACAGGTTGCTATGGTAGAGGCGTTTTGACCTTTAATTACCGTGACTTGTGACTCATCGGTTCGACGCGTTTCTCCAATCAGGTGTTTCGTTACGACTTTTAATTTTTGGTACTGAGTTCTGGATTGGATAACCGCGTCACAGCACAGCTGATGGATCTGTCACATGTCGGTATAATTAAATCGGACTATATAAAATCATTGGAATTAGTGGCGTCCAATGTTTGTAGTGAAACAAACGTATTAAGAAGGAAACGAACTTCTTTGAATCACTTGATGTAATGTGTAGTGTTTCCATGTTGCATTTTTGTGGTAAATGAAGAGCATTTGGAGTGGGAGTTTTGTTAAGTTAGCGGAGACCATCTTCGTATTTAAATTGCTCATTTAAGATAATAATGACTGCTCACGGGATTACAAAGTTGTGAGTTGTGTCGCAGCAACCGAAAACATCTCATATTTTTTATGAGTGATCACAAAAATGCTTGAAGTTACGGTGGAAGGAAGTGAATATTTAGTTTAGTATCCGTGGTTGTTTTCCAGAAGAGTGAGATCAGAAGAGCTTTGATTTTCATTCAATCGCATATTTCTTCTGGTTATGTGGAGAAGTTCGAAGTCCCATTTCCTGTTCCAAACGAAGTACCTAGAAGTATTTTGCTTTGAATATTTTATTGTATTTCTCATAAATTTTATTTTGAATATTTTTTATATATAAGGTATTTTGCATAAATTGCAAATCGCGTATTTTTGCTGAATTATATTGTATATTTTACAAATAATAATTAATACATTGTACTGCGTATTTTGAGGTTGGTATTGCATCTGTTTCCTGTCTTGTAATTTCCTATACTTCTTGAGCACTGTCGCCGAAAATGATTGCCCAAATATAGCTAAGATATTAGCAGAATTTGGTAAAAATTTGGAATCGTGAATCGCAGTTCTTTCTTGCATTACAGGAAGGTGAGCCCACTCAAATAATACTTTCTTTTTAACATATTTCGTAAAACAGTGTAAAATAGTTTCTCGTCTCTTTTCCCTTGTGTGTAGAGTTTGAAATCAGTTGCGCATCCTTATAGTAATAGAGTAACATGTGTCAGTCTCACCATCTTTCACGATTAGACCCCTTCTGGTCCCCCAATTGAGACAAATGAGATCACTCGACGCATGCTGGTCTTCTGGTGGAGGACTAAAACACGTTTGGGTGACTTATGGCTAGAGGCCAGATTTTTATGTAATTACATATTTTTTGTCTTTCAGTATAACTTTCTAAAATTTGTAATCTTGGACAATCGTCGCCGTCCTTACACAAAATCCATTTTTTCGTTACATATTTTTACATATTTAGTACTATATTACATATATTGTATATATTTTGCTGTTTTCACAAAATATTTTTAATTCTATCAAATTTATTGCATATTTTTATGAAAAAATTAATTTCAAAACAATCGGAATTTTTTCCTGCATTATTGATGCATGCTACAGGTTCTCTTCGAGAAGACGTGTGATGTACTCACAGATCGGCGCCAGCCTCACATATCTCACATTGTCAGTAGCGGGAAGTGCGCGTAAGCGACTGGGATCATTTGCAACTGTAGGTGTGAAAAGTATCACTGACGCAGCGTTTCGTGACCTTTATTCTTAATTTTTGAGACACTTAGGCGATCGCCGACGTGTAACACTTCAACGAGAGCGCTGATCGCTGGCGTGATTGTTTGCTGGTCGTACATATCGCCAGTTTGTACGTCTATTGCGCCTATTGTGGTTGCTAAACTACGGTCTTGGATAGCAATAGAAGAAGCGTTTACTACTAACGAGAAAGATGTTTGGGATAAAGTATGTATCAAATTGTGCTCTCCAAATGATTTTGAGAAAACTTGCATTATTTTTAAAATTTGTTTAGGGTATTATTTATAAATGTAATTTCATATTATGTAAAGGTGTTTTATAATTAATGTATATTAATATTACAATTTTTTTTTGTACATATTTTGACATTAGTACTACATATTTTTCCGGTCTCTACTAATAGCATCTACAGATATGATCAGTGGCTTTTACGATTCGTCTCGACGAGACAAATCGATTAGCTCGGTTAATTCTTAACAAGTTCTTTGAAGGAGGCATTGAAAGAATTCTAGAAAATTTCGTGTGTTTGGTGGTTTTGTAGTACGGAGTATTATGTGAGGAACGTGTAATAAAATCGTGTAAAATATGAGTGTTGTCAGGGGATTGAAACAAGTAAGAGAAAGTTAATTTATGTGTGAAGAAAATGATACATTTTATGAAAGAAACAAGTACTTTTAGTTTATGAGCCCAAAATTTGAAGTTTTAACTGCTTATTCGTAAATATTGTGTACACATTTACTGCATATTTTATGGTATATTTTGACATCTGATTTTCTATTGCTAAAAAACTGAACCCTACTGAACAGCAAATGACCGCTTGTTGGGTGCTTCTAGCTCTTTTTCACTTCTACCTTTCAGGGCTCATTTGGAGCAATGGTTGCAATAAACTGCTTGTGTTTGAATCGTGAGTAACTGCATAACGACGCAGTGACAGCGCGGGGAATTCTGCTTTGTAACGAATGCCCAACATAAGACTTTGAGTTATTTTTGGCGTAAGCTGGAAGATTTACTGTGACACATGCTAGAAACTTTTTGAAAGACTGGAATTTTATCAACTCAGAATAATGGGACACATAGTTCCCTTCGCCAAATAAACGTGCTTCAATTTCCTTCGAGGCAGCCTTGGGAGCGAATTGGAACTCGCGAAAGGATCAGACGCTGACGACACTCGCGCAGGAAGTGGATCTGTCGTTCAAATAAGCGTCCAGCGGATATGCGCTTTTGTCCTCTTCCGTACGTTGCTTACGCCGAGCACCAAATGAACACGAGTGGACACGAGGCAGGCTTCGTGAAAGGCAATTGAAGCTTTCCATGCAAGGACAATATGGATAAGAGGCCAAAATTTATTGCTTATTTATCCTTGAAAATAGATTTTATTACATGGAACCTTTTTATTCATTCAAAATTCAAGTAGTTTATGACTTAGTGTAGGGATCAGAGAATTTTGAAAATGTGCACACAATTCACTTCTCCCCATAGCACGTCATACGCAGTTTTAACTGTTTTTTGACGTAAAATAAATTTAAAAAAAATAAAGTTGCAGAAAAAAATATTTTTCACAAGTGATAAGTGATATTGAGGGTGAAATGTTTTGATCACATTTCAATGTTTTTATTATCTGTAATTTTTATTGAATTTAATGCCTTTCGTGACATTTGTAAAACAAAAACTAATTTCGATCTTGACTCTTATTTACCTTGCGAAATGAAAAAAATTGAATCTCTAAGCTTGTATAAAAATAATTATGAAATATTGCTTTTCTGGATGTTTTCGCTGTTGAGTGAAAGAGCAATCTTTCAGATGTGAAGTATCTTGTTGGAAGGTGAACATTATTTTCATATTAGTACTTTCCATTGTAGAATACAAAATGTCAGTTGAGAAATAATTTAAAAAACATTCCATTATTAAATAAGTCTTACAATTGGGTATGTTTTTGGTGATAATTTTATAATTGAATTTTATTCTGACACTCAACGCAACATTTATGCAGTAGCCAAATTGTTAGAGCAAGAAATATAAATTTTGTTTTTTAATGTCAGAGAGTGCACTTTCAATGTTTTATTGTTTATATCTAAAATGAAGGTTAACATCGGGACTACTTTAAGCCTCAGAGGAGAGAAATTAGTCATCGTATAGACGTAAAACTTTGAGAAATGTCAACGGTTCCCAGAATGTAAACAGCGTCTCATCTTCCATTCTCCGATTTCACAGATTCATTGTCAGAGGAAGAATATGATATAAAACCTTCAACTGGCCAACTTTTAGACTTCTTAGTTTTATTAATAGTTTGATGAAAGGTGTAAGGTCAATTAATGTAGCTTGTTTTATGTTACTGGATGTTTTTTTTGAAATTACGGATTGTGAAATCTCCTTTTTATGTAAAGATACTTTTGTATGCCATTGTAATGTGTTAACATCTTAACATTAAGATTTAATAAATTCTCTCTAATAAGATGATAACTCAAACAAATGCAAACTATCCAACTCATTAACTTTTGGTGGTTTATTAATTGCGTCAAACATTCATAATTGTTTCAACATTAACGTCCATTGTCGCAGCTGGGCATATAAAGAGATTCCCTAAGAGAGATACGATATCGGACGATTTTAGAGTTGGATTTATCTTGGGATTAATGGGCTGAGGTTTAAGGCAAGCCTGCTCACACCAATGGCTCTAGGGTCAGCGACCAAGGCAGCCGTAGGCACATGGGTTGCCTTTGGGCCACGCTGACTCTGACCACCTCTGACATACTTCAAGCTTAGTAGTAGAGAGTAGAGAGCTTAAGAGTAGTTACGTAGAATTGGGTGCGGCTGGTCGCTAGCAGAGTGTAAAGGGCTGACGACGGAGGAGAGGGGTGATGTGATGGAAGTGTTCCCGGAGATGACTCGGGTATATTACTCTTTTTAATTTATATTTTCCGGGCCACGATGCCCTAAATGCAGCTGGATGGACAGACCTGGTCTTGAACTTCAATCTAACAAAATCTACTTTAAATAAATTAATAAGCCATACTAAAGCATTTTTTAATACGAACTGTGTGTACATTCTTTACCGACTGAAGTGGCTCAGGGCGTTCCGCGCTGACTTCGCGTTCGAGAGACCCGGGTTCCTGGCTGGGTGACCCATCGCGACCCATCGCGGGTTCCTGGTTGGGTGACCGACTGGGAACCTCGCGATCCGATGGCTCAGAGGTCAATTGCCCTTTACAGGACATGTAATGGCTAAATACAATTACTTACATTGTTTAGTTTCAATACAAGTATTCTATGTTATTATCAGGACTCGGAATATATGTCATCATTTCATTGGTGCATTCTAGACGTTGCTAACTTGTAAATAAATGTTTATCACGCGTTTTGTTTCCTTTTCGTGTTTTTATAAGTTAATGTTTCATGAATTTACAGTAACACTATAAACAAAGATTTTATTGTATCATCTGTTCATGACGAAATTCACTACTGCAGTGAACTGTTTATTTTTCGAACTGTCAAAGTTACACGGATCTTCCGTAACTTCCACGACCTTTCGAAACTGACGGCTGGAAGATCGGAGCTAAGGATTACATTTCCTCCTAAAATAAATCCTTTAAATTAAATATAATTCTATATAAATAAATTTTATTAAAAATTATAAAATTCATTCAATAAATAAACATTTTTATACAAATTTTTGAGTATTTTTAAAAAAGTAGGTATTTTTTCCTTATTTTACGTCATTTTATAGGTATACGTATAAAATTATATTTTTCCTCTTATTTTTAGGTCATCAGAATCCGAACCCTGGTTATTACATTCTAAATATATATTTAATTTTTCAAATTTAATTACTGGTTTGTTTAATAACATAACCGCTCTACGAAACATAGATTTCAGTAATCAGGATATAAAGAGGTAGGAGGAAATGGGGTTATCTCCACTTGTAGCCTAAGTAATCTCTCATGCGGTTGATCCGGCACCGGCTGTTCCACTTCACCGCGCGTTCGCGTATGCGGGCGCGACTCGACGCGACTCGACGCGACTCGACGCGACTCGACGCGACTCGACGCGACTCGACGCGACTCGACGCGACTCGACGCGACTCGACGCGACTCGACCGACTCGACGCCCGACTCGACTCGACGCGACCCGCGCGACCGACGCGCGTGCGCCGCGCTCGTGACGCGTGCTCGACGCGACTCGACGCGCTCCGCACCGCGCGCGACTCGCTCTGACGCGGCTCGCTTTGTCGCCGACTCGAGCGGACGCGCGACTCGCGGCGAGCGGCGACGCCCGCCTCGACGAATGTTCGATTGTTTTGACTTCCATGTGTGCTCGTGCGCGTTGTCGTCCGTCGTTGGATTCGTCGCCGCTGTATTGTATCGAGCATGTACGTCCAGTGATTTTAAATACGTGTCTGGGCGTTACCGTGCAATTTTGGAATCTGGTTATTTAGTCAGTACATTCAAGTGTGTGTACGGTTGTACATAGTACAACTAGTGTATATGTGGCTGGTGTTTTTTCATGGTATTATGAATGTGATTCTCTATTACTTTGAGCTATTCGACCTAATGAGATTGCTATCTGTTCCGTTGTTCAAAATCTGACTCATGAGAGCATAAAAGTGTTTTTCCAATTATTAATTATTCGCCAGCAAAGTGCTTTCGATCCGTCTTGTAGTTTAGTTTCACGACCTGCTCTACATTAGATGTGTTTAGAACAGTTTAAAAATTCCTGAAAACTTAATTTCGTTGTGTTCTCGTTTACCTTTTTGGGATTTTTTTCTCTGTCCTGTCCTCCCGCTTCCTTCTGACCGCAACTCATTATTTACCTTCGCATTAACCCAGCTAACGATGCTTAATAGTGGTCTGTTGTGCAACAGCCATTACTTCTTGTGACGATGTCTGTGTGGCGTAGTGTTGTCTCCCTCGTGCTGGTGTCTGTGCGTGTGCTGGTGTTGCCTCGAGCTGTGTCGTGTTGCTTCTGCCTGGTGTGCGTGTTCTGGGTGTGTAGTTGTGCATGCGTGAAGCTTGTGTGACGCAGCGGTGTATAGGACCGCCATGGGCTGCGGTGGTCGGGTGATCGGTGTTTCTGTCAAAAGTGGAGTGCCGACGGTGGAAGAGTGTTTGCCTGCCTTTAGGTGACAGGTACGTGTAATCTTTCGAAACGCGTTCGTGGAACAGGGAAAGGGCAAGTGAAATTTAGTACATTATAGTCATTAAAAGAAAATGACTTCAACGAAATAATTATTTTTGAAATCATTATTTCAACCGGTATCTCAGGAGTGCGGGGCCGGTGCTGATTCCTTTGCAGTGAAACGTTAAATGTAGTGATTGCAATCCAGCAATGTTATTTTCGAAGACATCAAATTCGTTGAGACAAATAAAAACAACTTGAAAATCTGTAGAAACATTCTACTTCTTTATTATATCTCCATTTTTATTTTACCTTGCCCGAGGGCACACACTGTTTCCAACTACTATAATTTTCAGAATGTTAAACTATCGAGACCCTAATTCAAGTGAAGGAAAATAACGTTGTCATATAAATGTAAATTCGAGAACAGAAAAATAGGGTGAAATTTTAATACAAATAAATTAAATTCTGCTTACAAGGAACGCTCACATAAAAGTGCCTCCAAATCAGGGTAGTGTATTGAGTGAACCTAAAGTAGCATGAGTGAATGGGCCGAATTAAATTTTTCTTTTCTTCCAAAGATTGTACGAAAAATGTTTGCGGTCTTCGTTGACTACAGAAGGTGCTAGTAAAATAGGTGTAGTTTTAGACAGACCCGTGTATTTGCGAAAGGTGATTAAATTGTCTTATTGAATTATGCCATTTTTTCTCACTCGTCGGCACTCCAAGGAACTTGCTTGTTATTAATAGCAAACATCTGTGTTGACATTCATTTCGGAATCGAGTCAGTTGTCACCGGGGCGTTTGCTGTAACACGAGACATTTCTGTCTTGTCGATGTGTAGAAGCTAAGAAAGAGCACCGTGCACCGAGCGAAGCTCACACTTACACAATTTCGATAATTGGGACAACTTTCCCCCGACCCCAAGTTAATTGGGGCCCGGTATTTTCTTTCCATTTAAAACGAATAAATGCATTTACTTCTAATTAAAATTAACCGCTATAAGTGTTGTCTGGAGAAATCAATTCTACTTATGAATTGCGATGGGTGTAACTTTTGTTCGAAAGAAAGCGAAGCTGTGTGAAGCTACAGCGCCAGACCTCTTGTTTTCTCTCGGCCGTCCTGAAAATATGGCGTAGATTCGTGATAAAAATAAGACATGTCACAGCAGGATCGATAGTGCCAGCTACTTAGCGTTTACAAAATTATTTGCTTTAAATCTGACATACTCTTGTGGAAATTTACAGTGTGTAGTAAATTTACTTTGCTCTCGTTTCAAACCACATGCCTATGAATGCTAATTGATATGTCTCATTGAATGCGCACTTCACTGTATATGATATCTGCCAAATAAGTGATTTTAATCCTGTAACAATAAATCCCTTTCGATTGAAATGTATTATAGTCCTTTCATTAATGTGCTTTTTCGGCGTAGTTCCCTAGAAAGTGAGAATTCACATTTGAAGGTACGTTAATAGATTTCTTTTAACCGCTGACCGGTCAGAATCACTTAAGAAACCTAGCAAGAAAATTCAGTTTCCAGAAAATTGCTATCATGTTCATACGATTCGCAGTGTCGGAGCTAGACAATTTTTGGCCCGGTGCAGGCAATGCTGAAACGTCACCACATTTCAAATTTGTAGTTTGTTTTTTGATGCAAATTAGTTTCTATTGCACGAGAGCGAACATTTCTGGTGATCAGATTTTGTGTCCAACGCCCGTTGCTTTCATATATTCCTAACTCAACGAATGTTGGCTAAGGAGTGGGGGGTAGGTATGCCCAAGAACTCAAGACCTCGTCTTTGCGTGGGGGGGCGGGCTCGCAAGGTGCTCGGTGGCGGGTGGGGTGGGGAAGTGGGCGTGGCGTGGGGCTATCGTCGCGTGTGGCCACGCAGGATGCGGTGTGGTTATGACGGAGCCGGAGTGACGCGGGGATGCTGGGCGGCGGGCCACGGGGCCGGCCCTGGCGCCGCTGCCGCCCGCGCCGCTGGCCGGGCACCTGCCCGCTGTCGCTGGGGCTGGACACGGCGCTCATCCCCTGGCCCGGCATGCGCTACGCGTGCGTGCGCGTGCTCGAGCTCTACTGCAAGGTGTTCAACCAGGAGCAGCTCTACGAGCTCATCGTGAGGTAATGGCCCCGGCCGCCAGCGCCACGCCGCCGGTGGGGGTGGCCTGCGGGGCGGTCGCTTCCCCTCCTCCCCCCTCCCTGGGCGTTGCTTGGGGAGGGGGACACGAGACTACTTGCAGCGGGGATGAATCGTATCAAAGTGTATAGATATTGTGAATGGATGTGTAATAGTGAGTAACACTTGTAGCTACTTTAAGGTTGAATTTGCAATTGACTCGTGAGATATTTGACTTTTCGTAAATAAATACAACACTCAATGTTGTAATTTTATGTATATCCTAAACATTCTTCATTTGCAATGAAGGTAGTGAGATGAATAAAAATTTAATTTTTACTTATAATTTTTCAGTATACACGATAGAGTGCATACTTCAATGACACTTCGTTGTAATGTGTTTGATATTGATGCAACTTTGAATACAACATTGAATATGTAAAAAGAAAGTGCATTATTTGAATTCAGCTATTCCATACAGATATGGAATTGTTTTGATTATGCATGCTTTTACATTTGTATACTTGCTTTTCTTCGGTCAAAGCCAAAAATGATTCCATGCCCATACCATAGGAATGTATTCCAGCGAAATCTTGCTTTGCAATCTATATTGAAAGGACAAGGCTTGTTTCCCTCTGTGGCTTTGCAGTATTCTTTGGTATCTGTGGCGGAAAATGGGTCATGTGGATTCTCATGCTTGGGTGACTTTAGCTTACCGCGTACTCCGTTCTTCCCGTTTTTACTCCCTACATTTCCACAGAAATTCGGTTCACGTGTGTTGGTGAAGGACAATTCTTTATTATTTAACTTCGATACGATGTTTTCACCGCTTATTGTATGAATGTACCTATATTGTCTTCTTCCCTCATCTCTTTATATTAAGCTATCCGATAAACATTGATAACCCGTGTTGTTTTTTTTTACGTGCACGAATTCGTGTTTCATTTATGTTATCAGAAAGGAAAAGTTGAGCAACATTCGAATAAAGTCACACAACACTTTATTACTAACAAGCAGAACCCGGCAAACGTTGTTCTGCCCTCTCTCTTTTCCTCTTTCTCTATCCCTCTCTTTTCACTCTTTTTCCCACTCTTTTTCCTTTTTTTTCTTTCCCTCTTTCCCCTCTCAATTCCAACTTCTCTCTTTTTCTTTCTTTTCTCCCGTTCTCTTTTGCCCTCTTTTCTCTTCTCTTTTTCTCTTTGCCTGTCTGTACTTCCGATATTTTCCCCTCTCTTTTTCCCCCTTCTCTCCCTCTTTTTCGCTTTTTCACCCTCTCCTTCTTTTTCCCTCTCCTTTCTCTTCCCTCTCCTTCCTTCCCTTTTTTTTCCCTCTCTTCTCTCTTCTTTTCTCTTTTCTTTTCTCCTTCCTTCTCTATTTACTTTTCTCATTCTTCTCCTTTCCCTCCTTTCTTTCCTTTTTCTTCTCTCCCTTTTCCTATTTTAATAAGTTGTTAATATATTGAAGGTTTCTCCCAGTTTTCTGTCTCATTCATTCACTCACTTTTCATATTATGAGATTTTTAAAAATTTTCTGTTCGATTTTTTGAAATTTTCTTTTATACGAACTTTGTCCTGACAATAACGAAAACACACACGCACACACACACGCACACACACATACACACACACGCGCACACACACATTATTTAATTTGATGCAGTCGTTGGAAAGTTATGCGCTTACATACATATTCATTTTTATTTATATCGATTTTAGGTTATGTTTTACATGTAGTGTTCTGCCAGGCGACTCATATTTCTCGAGAAGGCTCGCAGTTGTCTCTGGCGCTGCGCTAATCTGCGCACAAGAGCGCCTCTCCAGAGCGGTCGCCTATCGCTCCGGTTTCCGGGAAGCCACCCGCGATAATTCTATGGGGTCGTGAATTTCTGAAAGACTACAAAAATGGTCGTTGAAACGTGTCAGGAACCGAACTCAATAGGTATTGTACAAAATGTTCGAAGAGTGGGCAGTTCTGGTAAAGTTCAAGGAACGAATCAACCTCCGAATCATTTCGTTGAATCTCTTGCGAAAAACAACAAACTACTGATTATTTTCAGCTTCAATATTAAAAATCTATTGCTCATTGGAAGAAATTTTGCGGATTTATTTTTGAATAATGAAAAATATTTGATATTTCTTATCATCACAAGGTTAAACATTCAGTAGCAAGGTTAGTATTAAAATTTAATTAATAAAGTTCAATGAATTTAATTAAAGTAAACTGAAATAGCGTTTAAAATATAATCAATCATAAAGATATATAAAGAAACCATATTTTGGAACATAAGTAACTGTAATATATTGTGTTCATGTCAGTTGACGTGTGCGCCGACAAAGAGGGATCATACAAGTGCATTTACATACGATCATTGTATTCTTGTAGACACATTTTGTACATTTCTTCGTTAAAGCAAACTGAGATACGCCTTGTTTATCGTCGACTTGTTTCCTATCGATGCTCATGACTGCATTATCTTTAACCTTTCTCCTTTCATTTCCGAGGCGAGCATGAAACAAGAGATACTCCCTGCTGTCTTGGAACTGTGACAACACAGTGACTTCAGATTTGGCAGTAACGAGTTCGCTAACCAAGTAGAGGATTTTAGTTCTGTTCTTTCTACGTTCCTGCCGTGTACACTCATGATATCGAAAGCTACCCCTTTTAATCGTTCTTTGTCAGTGAATGATGTTATCAGGTGTCTGGGATGTTCAGTCTTCCGACGACATTCTGGGTATGTGTTAAAACAACGTGTGTAAACATTGTGATGTGTTGGTAACATGATTCTTGTGTAACTGAATTGCTCAATAGGTTAACTGCAACGGAACCATAATGTACAGTATATTTCTGGAGTATAAGGCATTTTTAGATTTGAAGTTAAAAATTATCATTTCTAGGTGAAACGTAGAATACATTGGACTGTGTAAGATTAGTGAATAAGTTGACAATACCAATTATGATTTGACAGATCAGGATTGTATTCTTATGAAGTGTATATTGTGAACTTATGAACTATTTCAATACTTTGTTTCGTGTTAAACTGGGAGCGCACAGTATCCAAAGGCGTGTGCGTACACAAAACTCTCCTTAATATGGCCAAAGAGAGCGCTTCGATTCCCGACGGAGTGTTCCAACCCCACCTATTTGAAGTGCGTGCTTGACCGACGCCTTGTGTGTCTCGCTTTGCAGGAAGACGTGCAACAGCTGCAAGTGCCCGCGCGAGGCGCACGACGTGTACCACGAGGAGTGGGTGAACGTGCGCGAGCGGCTGGGCTTCGAGCCCACGTCGGGCCCGCCGGGGCAGCCGGGCGGCGGCGGCGGGGGCGGCGGAGGCGGCGGGCGCGAGCGCAGCCGCGCCGAGGGCTACGCGTGGGTGCCGCCGGGGCTGCCCTCGCACAAGGTGAGTGCGCTCAACCAACGCCCCCTGGGGATGGGGAGCGGTTGCCCTATATCCAGGGGCGTTGAAGATGGGGAGGGTTGCCCTGTATCCATGGGTCGTTGGAGATGGAGGGTTGTCCTATATCCAGGGGCGTTGGTAATGAGTGGGGTTGCCCTATATCCAGGGGCGTTGACTGCATATGCTTTCCACTCAGTGGTGGCAGTGGTGGATCAGCATCACCACCACCACCACCACCACCACCACCACCACCACCACCACCATCACCACCTCTATTCTAATATGTTTCTTGAAATTTGACTTTCTATTCGACGATAATGTGGAGATTGGTCATTTACAATGACAAATTGTTTCAATTAATTACAAATTAAATTCAGACATTAAGTTATATCATTATTTTCATTTTTGTCTTTTGCAATGGGCGAAACCGTATATATAATTTTATAATATTTTTTAGAACAATAGTCATATTATTGTTTAAATCTTTTCGATCTTCCCACCGATTCATATATTAAGGTAAACTGGCAAAGACATGAAGCTTACGTTTGAATTTTTTTATTACTTCGAAAATATGTATGTGAATGGTGGGAGAACTGAAATCGTTCTCCCTAAAATAATTTCTGGATCCGCCCCCTGATCTCTTGAGGATAGAATTTCATAATATTATTATTTGTTACCTTTACTTACAACGCTTTCTTTAGTTTTTTTTAATATCTGAAATTATATTATTTTTAATTCTTTGTGATAAACTGTTAATTAAGGTAGAAATTCATTTATATATTTAAAATGCATAATGTATATTCTTATTGTCGCAGAATAGGTAAACCCTGGTAGTATTAACAAAATTTCACTCATTTGTAACTGGTAAAACTCCTAGAATAAGTGTATTCAAAGAGGAACAAAAGATTATCCATTTAACATTTTTTTATTGAACTTTACTGTGCCTCTTCTCGTATTGTCTGTTCTGGAACGTGTGGTGATTTGTTTGCATACATTCGTCAGTTAGAGGTGACTTTACTCCAGAAAAGGATCTCTTTCTTTTAGGAAAAATGCTCTCTGCATTTTTAAATTATCCGTATAATAGTTTCTTAATGTTTCATTATTGCATGCGCATTATAAAGAATGTTACCGGTTTGAATAATTTGGTCAGAACGCTGTTTTTCAATTTTAGAAGGTAATTCATACGCACATGCGCGATTGGGAAAGGGTTTTTATGTATTTGACATCTATAATATTCCAAAAATGGTACAGTAAAACTTCCTGAAAGCGGAATCTCAAGGGTTCAGTATTTTTTTCCCGCATTAGACAAGATTCCGCATTTTCCTACAATTGTATCACCGATTTCTAATGGCCGCTGTGACTGCAAGAAAACTGTGCAGCCTCCGGCGCTGAGAGGTGTAGAAGGTTTCGTTAGATACCCAGGAATTACGGAAAGATACAAAAACGTTTCTATGTCGACTGAAAATACTAATATGGATTATGTAAATATGCCTATTCGCATACTGCCAGTGTTATGGTAGTATTTTATTTCTCGTTCTTAGCATAGTGCATGCTTTTTGGAAAATCTTATTGTGATTTTGTTCATGGCATTTTTGCTACTGTAGGCCGCTAGTGCTATAGAGATCTATGGAATTTGCGTTTGCCGGTCCGCAGTTATGTTCACAATGGACAGATTTCTGCATTATGCGCGTTCCGCATTCAGCAAGTTTTACAAAAGAAGCAGTGAATTCGCATTTATTTGCAGTTTGATTATCACAATTGATATAAATGATGACAGAGAGGCGATAACCTTTAGTATATCTACACTGATTTTAACTTTTGCATTAAATTTAACGTACAAATATATGAATCTTTTTAATTTTTAAGGTTTCATTAAGTTTAGTGCACAATACAATGTACATTAAATTTAATGACATTTCTCATAATGTTGAACATTTACAAGATTGGACATAAAGTATGTTTGGCGTTGGGGCACGTTCCTTTGGTGACCAAATCGCTCATGGTCGATACTCCGGCTGCGGGAAGTCGAAGCTGTCGACGGCGGCAGTACCGGGCCGCCAACTGCTGCTGCGCTGCCATACAGGACTTGGCGTGGCCTACTGCAACCCTGAGCGCACTCCCTCCTAGAGACTTCATCAGGGGCACGGATCGCGTGACATCGATACGTCACGAGTCACTGCTCAGTAGGCCCCTAGCTCGTTACTTTCTCTTATCCTTTTCCTTAGGTCGCGCTAAGAAAGCATAATCTTTCTCTGTCGATCTCAGAAAACCTTGCCAAGTAAAATTTTCTACCATCAGGGTTTGGTAGTAACGTAATTAAAACTGTATTTTGAATACATCAAGAAACTCAAAAATACAGTTATTCAATGCATGCATTTTAAAAATGTATTTAAATACATATCTAAAATGCATATCCAAGAAACTCAAAAATACAGTTATTCAATTATAAAATGGATTTAAAACAAGTATTTCAAATACAAGTATTTAAATACTGCCCAATCCTGATTGCCATCTAGCCACTACCTACACGGTGAGGCCCCTCACCCCAGTCTTTCGTCTCTAGTGTTTCGTCCTTATCTCTCTGGCCTCTACGCTTTTGTCTTTGGTCTCACCATATTTAGTATTCAATGGTCTTTCCTCTAGGGTCTTACGGTCTTATAATACCCTGACAAAGAAGTGCATTTCGTTATCTGTTATATTGCCATCCAGCCACTGCCTACACTGTGAGGCCCTCCCCCCAGTCTTTCCCTCCAGTCCTTCGCCTCTTTATCTCTCGCCGCTCTATCCTTATGCCCGTACACCTCACCATAGAGGAAAGATATTACATGGTCTTGCCTCTATGGTCTCACGCTGTGAGTACCCGCCAAATACGTACTACTCGCGCAACTCTTCTTGAACGATGACCTTGCTTCCCCCTCCCTTGAACAATACACAGTTGAAGACAAAAACTCTCAGCGAGCACTGATGACAGCATTCCAAGCATTAAAACGTGGTTGGCGCGAAACAGAAGCTAGTCAAAGCTAGTTGCTTTCATTGTTGAGAACGTCTGTTCAGCTTTATTACCATTATCTAAAGAAATGTCGGAGGCAGGTCCAGGGACTTCAAGGGAAGCACCTAAAACTCCTATCTACTGTCCCTGCTGTTGCCTACCCAGAGCGATGACCTGGCCGCACACGTAGCAGGTTTGACTTTGATTTTGTGGAGGTTGTCATTACTGTAAATACTCTCGTGTCCGCCTTTGTGACTAATACCCCCACTCCGCCCGCATTTCTTCACTCTATCGTTCAAGAAAAGTTGCGCGAGTAGTACGTTACGTTATGTTTTTTGCCATCTAGCGTATTGTGGCTCCTCTGACGCTTCAAACAGTTTTCATATTTATTAATTTGAGGTTTTTAATTACTAGTGTATGAAAAAATGGTCATTTCCCCGCCAGCTGTCCTAGGAGCAATGAATGACACCTCAATGGCCCCAACCGATAGACTAGAGGTTTTTTTTTATAAAATTTCGGTCAATGTTTCACTTTCCTCACGATTCCAAGCGTCACTAACTGCTTTCCAATCTTTTAAAATGTAAATATGTTAATGTTCTCAGGGTATATGAAAAAAATGACCAATTCATCAGCAGTTCGACACGCGTCAAATGACGTCTCTCTTGCCCCAAAGGATGGACCGGAAGCGGTCGGACCGTGAGGATTGGACGGTGGGACGGACAGTCACGTAGCGACATTGACTCACGCAAGTTACAATGACACTTCTCTTACCCCGCAAACGATGAGTTGGAAGGAGTGGGACCGTTAAGGACGGACGTGCACACGCAGATTACCCGATTACTGAATAAGGGCATGGCATTGCGGTACACAATGCAAAAGCTAAACAAGGAAATGTGTATTCTCGATTGTTTATAGTATTCGAAACATTTGTCCACAATGGGTGCACAACGGTTGTGATGGATTGCCTACTTAAAACAAAGGACCTCGCGAGTGCAACTCGTGATGGAGTACATTAGTATCGTGAGTGAAACCGGGCGAAGGTCGCGACGTGACGCTTGGGGCGGCGCGGGCGGGAAGTGTTTCATTTGGGCCCCGTTGCGACACCCGCGGGTTCGGAGCTTTCGGGGCCCGATGGGCAACGACGCCTCCATTAAAGGAGCATCAGTTCCAATGATCCGTCCCCTCCATTTGCATCCCATTACAATTTGGTAGGAGCAAATTTAAAGTTTGTTTTCTCGACGAACAGACGGCTCCTACTATCATCAGAATTTCTTCGTTCAATTAAATAAAACAATTGATACCAGCCTATTTGGAACAATTTCTTCTATGGTATAGCTTCACAGTGTAGCTTCTTCAGCATTTTTAATGATGATTTTGTATTGAAATGGAATTCACATCTAAAGAAATTTTATCTTTTTATCATGAGAACTTGCGTTTTATTCATTTTGGTAATTTGTAATATTTCTATGATTTTATTTTTCAGGAAAGTTAATTTAAAAGAATCCTTTGCAATAAACCTCCAAAGATATTTATTTCTAATTGAGAAGATAAGTGAAGTTCATCTTAATTTTACCAATCACATTGATATTACATTGTCTAGCATTGCACATTAATGCAATGTTCAACTGTACAACATATAGGAAGTGTAATCTTGATGTCATATCATTTTGTCAGTTGAAAATCCATTTGTTTAGATTGATTTCTGTTGCTAGTGGAAAGATTGCAGGAAAAATGTTCTTGCAATTTGCATGTGAATTAGATGATTGTTCTAGAAATATTATACTAATCCTAATGGAAATAACATGCCAACTGATTTCTTGTACCTTTTCTGAAATCTCCATTGCATTCATGTTACATGAATAACTATTTTTTATACAATCATTTCTTGTGAACGTATATTATTAACAATGAACAAAGGAGAATGTATTGAAAAACATACAAAAGTTTATCAAAAGTCAGCATTGAAAGAGTGGAAGATGATCTTCGTGAATTATTAGGTAAAGTGAAATTAGAATCGGTAAACAGGTTTGGGTTGATCATAAAAAATATATGCGATCACCACCTGTTTGAATTGTTCTAGTAAAAAAGAATCCTCATGTAAACAAGGACTTTATCAAATTGAAGATGATTGACAAAACAAAACTGAAACAGGGAATTTGAGGATGGATGTACATTTTTTCTTTTCTTCAGAGACTGATATACTGAGTTACATGTTGGCATCAATTGCAAAAAAAGGAATTTCAGCACTGGCAAAGACAAACAACAGAACATCAGCAGAAAGTGAACTTTACTTTTAAACGTTCTTAGGAAGTATTCCTTTTCCAAAATTTAAGTCATTGTTCCATAACCATGGCTTACTCAGTGCTAGTAAAGCAAGTGTTCTTACACACAAATTTTAGGGTTATGTTAGGATTTAGTAATGCCTCTGGATAAAAAGGTGTTGAAGACATTTTAAATGATTATATAACAATAGAAATCAATTTGAGTATGCTTAAAAGTATAAATTAGTAAAATATTATTATGTAGCGTAATATTATTAGTAGGGGAGTCATTTTTTTTCTTTTTCACTTTAGATCAATGCCTTTTAGTATAGACATTAATTTTACGTTATGACAAAAGGAAATTACCCATTTTTATAAGACTTTCTTTGCATTTTTTGTCGATTTCGACTAACAAGTCTTTTTTTACCTTTTTCCATAATTTTTAAAGCATTTTTTCTGATTACATAGATTTTAATATAATTTTAATGTACTTAATGCAAATAATATTAACAAGACACAACATATGTTCTCCACAGAATTCCTAAGTACCCTATTTGATTTCTTCACTCAGAAATTGTAAAGTTAGCTTATCAGCCTCATTGTGGCAGATGTTGTGATAATTAAAGACAGATTTCCTGGTAAAGAACAGACCAAAGAAAAAGTTTGCTAGCTGAGTTAACTTGAATGAAAGGAAGAAACCTCGATTACATCAGTAACATATCTAGCAGCTCGAGTTGTTCATCTGAATTAGTTTTGATCAAATTTTTTCCCATCATTTTTCTTTGCTTTTAGGGCATTTTAAAAACCTTTTAAAGCATTGTATTGATCATTTTTGTGGCTATGGTTTGTGGGTATTTATTTCTTCCTTATATAATATAGAGTTATCAGAATTAGATAATTTTTTTGTGTTGGCACTTTTAATTTTAAATTAATTTAAATTTTGTATTAAGTTGTATATTTTTCTTAAAAATCTTGGAAACACCTGTGTGTGACATATGTACACATTAGGGGGCAGGCCTGAAAATAGGAGGGTGCTGATGGTACATCGCCTTTGGCTCGCAAATCTCCAAGAGACCTATGAAGATCGAGGGAGACAATGAAGCCCAACACATTCCATAATTTTAATTGTAATTTGAACATTTATTTTATTTGTTTAATTTTTATCTTACCATGTCTTATTCAATTTTACATGTTAATAAATTTTTGAAATTAAAAGTCATGTGCAGGCCACAGTGTGTATTACGTCACCTTCTGAAGTACTGGAAATCCGAGAAAGTGGTCTAAGAGCCTTTGTGAACAGTTGAGTGGACAAGGATTAGGTACCTAGTGAGGATTATCTTAGAAAACCAATCTAATCAATTGTAAAAATTTGAATATGCACATATTTGTAGAATGTTTTATAAAGGCCCCTTCTTTGTATTGGAGCCTGCATTTTCTCTCGGCTGCCCTGCGTAAGAAAACCAAAGAAAAGAAAAGTTGTCAGAAGTCAAACAAGGGACTCTAAAACAATGATTTCACAAAATTTTTGCAAAGAGGATAAGAAACTCTTTTATAACATGAAAATTGTTAAAAAATGATGATGTATATAGACAAGTAAAATTTTAAAAATTATAATAAGTTGGGAGGGGGGCAATTAACCCAATTATTACACAACTAAGTCAGAATTGTTTTAGTTAAAGTTATTAAGTCATACTGGCATTGATCATCTTTAACATTTAGGGTAGAAAGAGACAGAAGTTTGTGTACTAATTTCCTAACCTATTAGTGCTATGTCTATTTTTTATTCAACCATATTTGCAGTTTTTACTGTACCCAAGTGCTGAGAATGATTGTTTGTTAAGCTTGCAAATTTGTAGCTAGTTTACCGATGCAGTCTCTGTTTCATGAGAGATAAAATTTCTTGTTTTCAGATGTCGCCAACCATGCTCACTGGTATCTTTTTCATAATTCAGCTACTTAAAAGAAAGAGTTACAAATTGTGGAACTCAAGAAATGTACTTGAACATCATTCATCATGTCAGAAAGGAAACAGAAAGGATGTTAAAGCATGTTAAACAAAGATATTTCCCTGCTACCGCTAACCTATAAAATTCTCCTTAAAATAATGTTTTCAAGAGTGGAAATCCAATTTGATAAAGAGTAGGAAAAGTTCAAAGAGGATTCCCTAAGGCTGATCTTGTGAGGAATGAATATACCACTTCAGATCTGTCATTATGCAAACCAAAAACACAATGCAGTAATTTTGTAGTTACATTTGTCAATTTAAAAAAAAAAAAAACACAAAACTTCACAGACAGTCACCCTATTCAGTATTTTACACATACTGGGTTTAGATCACAATCAATTATTATCAAGCTTACTCTCATAATGCTGCTTCAAAACTAAATTGATGGGGGGAAACTTCCAACTCCTTTCGAGTTCATAACAGATGTCAGGCAAGGAGATGATATTTCACTTATATTATTCAATTGTGCACTTGAAAAGATAACTCAGGAAATGATGGGAGTCTTAGAAGATACAGGCCTTAATTGTAAATAGAAAGTTCAGAATTAATACCGTGTATTGCTTAGCTTTTGCATATGATATAGCTGTCAATTCCATAAAAACAGAATTAATTAAAATTTAAAATTTTAGCTTGAATGTTCGTAATCCTAAAAAAATTGGAAGGAATGGTCAGGAAAATGGAGATATCAGTATCAATCAATGCATAATAGAGACATTCATTAAATTCAAAATTTGTGGGTATCAGAATCCCTGTCAGTGGAGCAAAGTTGTTACAAAAGAATCTTGAGGAAAATATTGGACTGCAGAATAAAAAGGGAGAAAGATGATGATACTACAGACGAAAATAGGAATTTTACCTCTTCGGGTCTTTCAGCTTATTAGAACCATGAACAAAAAGTGGCCTATGTAAGATGAGAACTATAATTTCTTGATTTCCTTGTTCCATCTCTTTGATGTAGTATGTGCAAGTTTTATTTACTTTGTTTCTGAATGTTATTCCACACCTATGTTAAAACATGCCCGTTTTCAAAGCTAGTCAATATGATGGGGTCATCTCTACATTTGATGAAGGACAATTGAATAAAACTTATCATGGGGATACTTCTTTTATAGAGAAAGGCAATGTTGGTTATGTTACTTATTTATTTAGCAATAGGAAACACAAATTGAAATGTGAAAGTACAACCTGCACTAAGTAAAAAGCAAGAATGGTGAACCATTTTAGTTTACTTGAGGTTATTATTTTTCATTGAACACAGTTGGTCACATTAATATTTGAACAAATCCTCTTCCCTCTTCTTAGCCAAATCTCAAGGATATATTGTCTTTTTCTAGATATAAAACCCTTACAGAGATTTATTGCAAATGATGGTGTCAATTAGTGTGTCCAGAAATAAAAAAAATAAGAAATGGGAATAATCATAAGGTTGAAAACTTTAATATTCAGGTACTTTTAGGGAAACCTTGTAATTTCAAATAATTTCTGTTTGTATCAAGATAGCAGAATGGAAACATCCCTAAACCATGATGAAAGAAAACTTTCTTGTATAATAACACTCAGTGATCAGTAGGGAATGGATTTTCATGTAAATATGTATTTTTACAGAAACAATATTCAATAACAATAATTCTGTATTCAATAATATATTTTAGAGTTTACAAGGCATCCTGAATGAATTAGAACTTTCTTTGTTTTGCATAAGTCCATGTTTCTTACATATTTCATTGCCTTTTAATGTATTTATACAAAGAAATGGAACATTTTATTTGCAAGTTTGATATATTTCTTACAAAGCAATGTAATGCTTCTGGGCTTCTATGACCATCAAGCCTTTGCAATGTTTTGTCAAATTTACCCCTCCCCTTCTTCCTAGAAATCGCGGAGTGGATATTTCGGAGGCAGAAGAAATTTCAACCAAGTACTTGTTCATTTTTCATTGAGTCCATATGTAACTTGATTGAAAATTAACAAGTTCCTTTTTTTAGACGATTATGTTATGAAGGTGTGGGATTTGGGTGGAGGGTATATTCCCTTTAACCCACCCCACTAGGATCCATCACTGGCTATATGGTGAAGATAATTATTTTTGGAGTATAGGTGTATTTCTTTCAGCCGAATCCATGTTAAAATCTAATCGATGGTGGTATGTGCTCGAAAAATACTTACATAAAGAAACTTTAAAACCTATAATGAATATTTATTTTACATATTTTCTCTTTTTTCTCAAAAAAGAAAAAAAACAAAAAAGGACCATATATATATATATATATATATATATATATATATATATATATATATATATATATATATATATATATATATATATATATATCATACACACACTACACACACACACACACACACACACACACACACACACACATACATATTGTGCATTATTACAATTAATTCTGTTCCCTAGTGATAAGTAACTGACAGACATTACAGATATATGAAAGATTAGCCACAAAAGTAGAAACACGTATTTGAGCAGCGACAATTAAGATTTTTTTGATCATTTAAAGCACTCTTTTTGAAGAGTAATAACTAAAATATTGAAAATCTGTTATGTGACTGTGAATGACAAATTACAGAAGTGTAAGAAAGAAGACTACACTTAACCCATAACTTAAGATAGGGTGGCCAGCAGTAGAGTTAGGTTAAAGAGAAAAATACACACTGTTGTGAGAAGTAAAGGGAAACCACTGAAGATATGTTTCAGTGCTAACTTCAACTGGAACATCCAACATCTGAAAACCATGCTCAGAGTGTTGAGAAAGTCTGTTTAGAAAGGACTAGTAGCTATGAAAAAATGATTTCATCACCGAGGCAGTAAAAAACAGAAGCAGAATTTTGCAAAGGAGAATCTAGGTGAAGAAGGACGGTGGGGAAAGTATTGCATTTGAGAACAAAAGTACCAATTTGACGTTTTCTGGTCAGATAGTAGATGAATGATGGAGAGGAAGTATAATGAGTTGCTCAATAATAAAATTCTTGTTCCAAAAAAGAAACATTGAGGTTGACATCTGATGGTTTTGGACGGTTTAGTCACATGTGGAGGGTCGAAGTTGTTTAACATACCATGGTAATAATACAAATTTTTTGTATCTTAAAAACAATTTTCACAGACCTGGAAATAAGAAATAATTTTGAATTATACCAAGGCAATGACCCCAAACACGAGCTTAAGCAGTGAGGGAATGGCTTCTGAACAATAAATGACCTTGTTAATGTCCGTAATAAGGTACCTGATAAGCCATCTTAATCCTCAAATTTAAATCCTATTGGAACAAATTGAATATAAGAAAGTGAAAACATTTGGTTGAATATGGAATTGTAGAGAAGAATGAGCAAAAATTGGAAGTAATTATACCACAAACTCATTTATTTTCATGACAAAAAGTCAAAAGGAAGTCATAAAATGAAAGAGACAAGTTCTAAGTTATCAAGTTGTTATTTAAATATTATTTAAACATCTTTCTTTTCTTAATATTTTTTTTTTTTTGAAAGTGAAATTGTAAAGTGTGAAAGATTTGTAGAGGTTTAAATAGAACATTTTGTTTATTTTTTTATAATATTATTTTATATTGTTCCCTAATAATAAATGAATACTTGCATTTATTCTGCAATATTTTCTTTCAAATAATCAAAAATAAATCAAAAAAGGGATAAATTCATATCTGCCCCAATGTCAATATCACTTTCACCAGTGAAAAATTTACATCTGTAAATTGCTCTTGTATTCACAATAAATGTTACCTGAATTATATTATGTTTTAGTTATGAATAAATTATAAAATCATATTCGAGGCCCTTGCTATGAAATAATGTGTATGGTACCAATGAGTATAAAAGAGGGGAGGGGGAAAAAAAATTCATCATAGGGTACAGAGGGAAAAAAAAAATCAGTGAATTCTAATGTTTACAATAAGGTAGACTAATGTATGATATATTTCTAATTAAGTAGGCAAGAATACAGTAGCATGGATAATTTATTGAATGACTAGATATTCAATCTAGTAAAAGATTTTATCCATGATTGCGATGGCAGGCTGCCATCACCACCTAATACTATCAGTTTCTCTATCTCTTACCTTCTTCAAGGAATAATATATTTCTTACCTTTGCTCACACTTACGGATACTTGCCAGCTTTTGTATGCAGAATGCCTGTGGACCCTACAATATTATTGTGCACACCATCAATTACCATATTATTGATAGTTGTGAATAGTAATTTTTTTTTTTTTTTTTTTGTTGTCCAGAAATTTTAATTATTTGCATTAATTGTGATTCTAATTGACTGATTCTCTAATATTTGCTTGAAAAATTCTTGAAATTTGATAATCTTGTCATTGAAAATTAGAACGTTTGAGGATATTTGAGGTTGTGCAATCATAAAAATTTTATATTGTAACAAAAAACTTTCTCAATTACTTTGCTTTACTATTTAATTATTTAATCTGAGAAAGATCAATGATCTTATAAGCTGAAGATTACTCTCTCTGAAGACAATAGTATTTTATATTTAAAAAATTACAAATGTAATATAAATAGAGGAGCTCAGTAATATCTATTGACTGATACCTGTAAAAAAAGTGTGTCCGACCAAGTTAGAGCCAGGTCCAAATTAGAGAGTTTTACAAAATAAGTAAATATTAATATAGTTGTTCTTGAAAGTCACTTTAGCCTTGATAAACTCAAAGTATCCTGATATTCTTGAATCATATTTTGTAAAAGTTAAATATTACAACAGGTTATTGGAGAGGAAATGAACTTCTAAAAAAGTTATAAAAGCAATGAAATAATAGATTATTTTTGATTCAACAGTATCCTAGGACGATTAAGAATTTTTTCATTAATTTTTATTTTTGCGTATTGTGAAGTCTTCATTACATTTGAGCAGAACTAAATTGTTATGCTTAAATATAAACATTTACAACTCATAGATCTATTGAGATGCTCTTTCTATCTTTTTTATCCATTGCAGATTTTATTTTATCCATTTGGATTCACGTGTCATAAGACTTCTTACGAACACCACATTCTCAACTCAATTTCTTTGCATTAATAATTTCACAGAACAAATAATTCAAAATTTCCTGTCTTGTACATGTATAATTTTATGACAAATATTTGATAATAAAAAAATTAAATTAGTTGTTTTGTTTGAAGAATACATTTTCATGTACGAGTCTGTACAGTATTATTGATTGATGTTTGATCATTTGAATATTTGATGTTTCCTTTTACAGAAGTGTCCTCAATGTCGGGTAGTGTTGGAGCCCGGAGAAGTGGCAGTGGTTGCTCCAAAGCTGGGCCCACAGACTGCCTGGCATCCAGCATGCTTTATTTGCTGCAGCTGCCAGGAGCTGCTTGTCGACCTCACTTACTGTGTGCATGATGACCAATTGTACTGTGAGCGTCACTATGCTGAACAACTGAAACCTCGCTGTGCTGCATGTGATGAGGTAAGTACAAAACTTTCTAGCTAATGATATCACAATGTGATGTTTTGTTATCATTTAAGACACTTATAATTTTAAAATAATGTTTTAAATTAAAAACCTATTTATTGTTTGATAGTTTATGTTTCAATTGTAATCAATTAGAGTAATATAATAATCGTAAGGCTAAGAAGCGGATGAAAGTGTCTTGTTTCACGGTAAATTGAAACTGAATTACAAGCCAAAATGTGTTACGTTTCCCTTTGATAATAATTACAATGAATGTATTACAAATTACTCTGTATTGCTCTGCTATTTGTGGTCAAAATTTAATAGTATCACTTTCAGAGACATTAACAAACAAAAATAAGATGAGAGTCATTAGATTGTAATATTCCAATTTTTCTCCAAATGTGGCACAGGACTTATTAATTCAAATTTTACTCAAAGGAAATTTTTTTATCCTTGGAGTTGTTTTTTTTTTTAATTCCTACATGGTGCGCTTTTTCTTTACAACTTTTCGTACCTTACATTATTTAAACTTACTTCCTGTTTTATTGGAGGGGACAAAACCATACATGTTGAAGATTTTCTAGGTGGTAAAAATGAGTATTCTTATCCAATATTTCAAACAATTCAGTAACTCTTTGATCCAGAGATATGAAATAATACAAATGAAAATGCGTAAAAACTGAAAGCATTGAGATATTTAAAAAAAATATAAAGTGATTATTAATTATATGAACATAGTGAGTAAGAATGTAAAATTTTTTGAAATTATATACAGAGTGGAGAAATCAGAAATTAACTCCAGTAGTTTTTTCCAAAATAAGAAGAAAATTATCATAAGAATTGTCAAGGATTTGGAAGGAACTAAATGAAATATTTTGAACATGTGAGGTCAAGAACAAGACAAAATTAAAATGAATGATGATAAAAATTAAGTAAATCAATTTTTTTGGATGTGACTGCTATTCCTGTAATTTTTTTCTAATTGCTACCTGTGAAAATAAGGATTTGATTTTATAATGAAATAGTTTTTTTGTGTGTATCTGGAATACCTTTGGTGATCAATATTTAAATAAATATTTTGGGAATGATACAAATATTAGTTTTATTAGGCATGTCATAAATGCTTCAAAACTTTTATTTTACACAGGATATTAGTTGCAGTACCGTTAGTAAGAGCAAGAGGATAAGATGGACACCATGAGTCCATAATTTACTTAAAGTCCAGAGTAAAAAATAAGACAAATTTACTGTTAAAAAAATTATTTTATAATTTATTTTCTGAAAAGATAAGGAAACAGTCATGGCCTTCTATAAATTTAAAAATGTTTTTATTTGCATTTTTTCAATAAATGGGTTTTAAATCAACAGTGACACCATAAATATCCAACTTAATTGTCACAAAAGTTTATTTATTTATTTATTTAGTCAAAAACAGTTAAAAACTGTATGTGACGTATGGAGGAGAAAAGAGTTAGCGATAGTACTATGATATTCATTGTTAAGTGAATGTATGAATTGCATGCGAACAAAGGAACTCATTGTGAACAAGAGTGGAACACACAGACATGTCATAAAACAAGGAGGAGGATGGAGCAACTACATTTCTGGGCCATTTTACCCTGGGAGAAGTCAAATTTTCACTCAATTTTTTAAATGTATTTTTGTGTGGGTGTAGGTGGGATTACCTCAGACTTAGCTATATTTTTTGAAGTATTTTCATTAATTTTACTATATTTTTGGCACAGTTTAGGAGTTTCTATGGGGGATCGAGTCAAAATTGACCACTTTTCAATGGTAGATTTTAAAAGATTTTGCATGCTTTTGGTTCTGATTTTGCTCTTTACACTGTAGGTCCACTTTGTACAATTTACAATTTCTCAGCTTTTGGAAAGTTTAAAAATGTTTATCGTATTTCATGTCACATTTTTATGTAATACATTTAATATTCATTAGGTTAATAAAAAGACGTGTCAAAATCCTCTCAATGTAACAAGTTCATTATTTGTTTGGCAACTCATTAAAATAATCTCATTGACTTGCACATTCAAGTGTCCCGAAGCAATTTCAAGGAACACAGTTTGAAAAAAAAAAATGTATACGATATAATAGTAAATACAAATATGTTAAAGGAAAAGAATGTTTTAGTACTTGAGGCTAAGTGATGTCTTTCAAGATTTCCAAGTGCGCCCCCCCCCAGGCCCCCCTGTATGAATTCCTACGGTGAAACAGCAATGCAATTTAATAGTGTTATAACTTTCACTTTCATGAGATTTATAACACTGTTTAATTCTGGAAGTAATTTTATTATCAGGAACCTAAACTAAAGCTTAATGAATGGATTATTCCTCATTAATTTGGCAAATTCAGTGTTTATTACAAAACATACATTATTATTTTTATTGTTATTATTATTCTTCTTATTACTAGTGGACCCGGCAATGCTTCGCTATTGCAATATGGTATTACACTTCATACATTACTGTTCACTGAATTGTCAATCACTTTTGACACTATGCTCTGCAAACATTTTAATAGATGGAAGACTTTCTCGCGAGTTAGGTTTGTTCTGGTTTGGACATGGTTGTCAAGTATCCTATTGTTACAACATTCTCCCTCAGGTTTGGGCGTGCATTCGCCATGACACTCCCTTGGAGAAATTTGATTTACTTGTCCGAGATAACGTTCAAGTAATAATTCGGGCCGATATTTCACAATCGCAGCGGCAGAATACGCAGCAAAGACGGCTTAATACTTGAGGGTGCGGCAGGTTGCATAGAGCTTCTGTTCAGGGGCGTTTGAGTCTGTATAAACGCACAAAATCATCAACGCCCCCATTTTGCGTCATTATGCGACAGACACGCACATTCCCAATTGTGCTATGCCTATATCCTTCGTGCAAGTGCAAGCAATAAGTTGGCAAAGTTTTATCGCAATCGGATGAACGCTACAGTAGCGCATAAATTCGAACAAGCATTGATTTTTGTATATTAGATGATCATTATTATTATTATTATTATTATTATTATTATTATTATTATTATTATTCCGTTTTCCCCCACGGGACGCCTTCGTTCTAGCTGCAGTCGAAGATTTTCTCGAGGATAGGTGATCGGCGGAAAGAATGGAAATGAACGCGATAAAGAAGGAAGGTTTTGTACGCGGTCCAGGACCCGTATCCTAGGGCGCTACTTAATTTTTTAATTGAATTCTCAAAAAGGTACTCCAGGTACTCGGGAATGCGAATGTTTCTTTTTGCCACCTCGAACATTTGAATCATTTTCCACTTTACCTCGACAAACGAATATTCTAAAATTCTGCTTCAAGACATGTTGAAAAAGTTTGTATCATCGTCACAAGAGGCGCTTCGAACGCAAGCATCGTGCTGCCACCTCGTGTCAGAATTTGGAATTGCATAAACGCGCCGTTTCGAGTAGCCGCTCTACACTTCGTATATTTTAAGAAACTGAGAAGATCGCGAAGAATATTTTATCCCCCTAATTCTGTCTCGTTTTAAAACATCACATTTTAAATAGTTTGGATAACTGCAGAAAGATGCATTATTGAATTTTCATAAGTATCGAACCTCGCATTTTTGATTCTGTTATTCATCATTACCTTCATGTCATGCTATTTACGGTCATGCTACTACATATTACATGTAAGTAAAAGGGTGGGAATGCGATTCTAGAGCTTGAGAAAACGTGCGCAGATTATACTTCATACCGTTTTCTACCACTTCTTCGAGAAAACAACAAACAAACAAAAAACATCAAATCAAATCACCACCAATCTATAATGTTTCGTTCTATTGCTGACATATATATCAATATTTCGTTAGTTATTAAGGGCCCTGAAGGTCTGAAATACTCTTTTAGTTTTGTGCGCACTTCTTTATTTTTTTTAATGTAATTGATCATCAATCTACATCTCCAAAAGACAGCCAAACTACCAATGGACGTGCTATTTTGAACCGACTTACGTGCAAATATGTTGCCATTATATTTTTTAACTTTTTGCTCTACAACATAAGTTAAGTTAGTGTCAAATGTCTTTTATCTCAAAATGACTCGTACAACTAGTATGCTAAATATTTGTTTTCTTATGCATTCCCGCGGTTTATTATTTGTCCCTGAAGATTTTGAATATTCTTTTCAGTATTTCGTTCTTTTGTAAGAGTGTAAGAACTAGGTAGCATGTCTCATAATACGTATGGGAGAGAGGAAGAATAAAAATGCGTGCTAATTAGATTTTGAAATAAATAAATGAAAAATGTACAAGACTATTAATTTTTTATTTTCAATTAACATTTGAAGGCAGGTGTAATATACATATATTAATAATAAAAATATTATTATTGCCATTATTATTAACATCACAAAGTTTTTGAATTAATAGTTGAACACATGTAAAAGAATAATTATGCAGTGAATAACAGTGTTCGCAAATAGGAACTACTATCAGAAATTTGAACAAAAAATTATAGATTTCTGTTTGAAATTAAAGAAAGGTGTTGAAGGTTTTGCCCCACACTTATCAAATATTATCAAATATAATATTATTTCTTTGTGAGTATAAAACAACAATACGATTCTAATGTGAATCCCCTCGATGTTAGATTGCGCGGCCACGCAAGATCTACGAAGCTTAGCAATGATATAATAGAAATAACTGCAAATGAACATACTACCAGGTTTGGCCACTGATTATAGATTTGTAGTTGATGAAAATTGCACTTATGAAAGTAAACTTGGTATCATTAGGAAGAAGCGTAAAGGAATAGTTTTGCGGTGCCCTTACGAAGCTGGAGCGTCCCCGGTGCGCCAGCCATTAATTTCGCCTCTGGGCGTGTAAATTTCATTTTACTTTTGCCTGTTTCATGAAACAATGAGTTAGCGAATAAGTTTTTCAGTAAAATAATTTCGAGGAATATACATGTCCCTTAATTAGCAGGTGGATTCAACAGTATGAACACTAGGGCTCGGATTCTGATGACATGCTATCTTTTCATTGGTACATTCTAGACGTGACTAAAATATAAATGTGTGTTTATCACGACATGTAGGTGATAGAAATGTACAGTTGTTGGGTCATTGTTTCTCATTTTTTACAATTTTTCAATTTGTAGGTCTTTTTTAGATTTGCGTCATTTTTGTCTTTCTTACGCATTTTTTTTTCATTTTCGTGTTTTTTGTTAGTGAATGTTTCATGAACACACAAAAACAAAGTTTTTATTATATCATCACTTCATGACGAAATTTACTACTGCGGTGGACTATTTTTTTGGGATTCTCAAAATTTAATGCATCTTCGATAACTTCCTCGACCTTTCAAAACTGAGATTTATTACCATTTATTACCAATATTATTTACCATTTTATTTAAATTGGTAAAATTAATTCCCCTTTAAAAAAAACATTGAATTGAATTCATTGAAAATTGAATTTATTCAATTCATTGAATAAATAAACATTTTCTTATAAATTTTTTAGTATTTTATAAAAGGTCATTCTGACTTATTTTCAAGTCATTTTATAGGCCATTTTCAAAGAAGTTTTATGTGATCCGCATCCGAGCCCTGGTGAACACCCGACATGTGCGGTGTAGTGTCCGTCGTGCTACAGACGATGACGTCGGCGCGCTCCGGCGGTCGCGTGATGAATTACACCGGGGGGAGGGTCGCGCGCGCGCGCCTCATCAGCGATGGCGCGGGGCGTGTTTGTCACGCGACGCGCTGCTCATCTGTCTCCGCCCGCCCCGCTCCTCACGTGTTCTCCCGGTGCCCCCACTCCTCCCTCACCTCCCGCCGCTCGTTCTTCTTCGTCAGTGCACCGTTCCTAGCGGTGCTGCGACGGCCGGTCTACGGCCGTCCGCGTTCGCATGTCCGCACTTCACTGTTCGGTATTCACCCTCCACTTCATCCTTGCCCGCGTGTTCTATTCCACTCCGGTTTATTAACTACTGCGTCTACTTTCGCTTCCTAGGCTGATTTACGCTCTTTCGGTTCTATGCTACGTCACTCTTCTTCATATCTTGTCCCTCCTCTCCATATTTAAAATTCATTTTTATTTTCGTAGTGACCACTTGTATCCGTAACATAACGCTTTATAGTTCTATTTCTATCCTGCTTGAACTGTTTCAACGATGCAGTTTTATATTTTTAAGTCTTTCAAGGAAAGAAATAACACGATTTGTCGTTTATTTTTTAAAAAATGATTGGTCAACCATAATGTTAGCAAAGCTTCCTAATTTAAATGAATTTTCCAATAGTGTTGTCTCCCGGTTGGACCATTGCATTTTAATGATATGAATTTACGAGATCCAAATACATTACAATGAAAAAAAAGTAGTATTTCGATCCGACAATTTTAACAAAACAAAATCCCCTATAAGTCTAAATCAAAATTCTAAATGTATGTTTGAAAATATTTTTATTTGAAAACCCTTTTTTTTTTGTTTTTGCATGTGTAGATTTGTTCGCCTTCCTCGCACTCACTAACCTGCGTAATTCACACTGGCATTCCTACCTACCTACCTTCCTTCCTAAGTCATCTTGGGCCTCTCGTGTTAACTTATTTTTTACGTACCTCGCTTCCTCTAAATTACACGGCTAAGACAACATACGATGTAAGTTTTTTGTGTGATTTTTTTTATGAAGGCGAATCAAAAAGTAAGTACACTTCCATTGGCCTTTTTAAACACTTTTCCACGTAGTCCTCAAGAGACTGTAAACATTTCTCGTAACCGTCAACCATCTTTTCGATTCAGGATGCATAGAAATCATCTCCAGCACTATGTAACCACATGGAGACAGCTGCTTTGACCTCATCGTTTCGGAATCGTAGTCCATTGAGATCCTCTTTCAACTTATCTTGATACATTTTAGCTACTTTACATGATAATCGCACGTCGCTAATTGTGTACTGTATAGAGAATGTTGCCATACCTTCCACATCCTTCGGGATATTCGTCCGTGAAGTTCGTGCGTTCGGCGTCAAGTTACAACTTTACAAAACCTGGGCGAGAAATTGCACTCTCACCATGTACAACAGAGATTTCACAATGAATGTCCATGAAATTGAGCCGTTTAGCCCATAGAAATCGGATCGTTGCCTGCAACTCCAATTTGGAGTGAACATTCAGTTATTCAGTTGCCATTGATCCTAGCCCTCTCTGCACACAACACGACGGGTGACCACAACAGCCTGGCTATCGGACGTGTCAGCAATTACTGTAGCTTGCTCCGCATTGGCCACAGTCCCGACACACAGCGTGTTCTCCCAGCGGGCTAACTTTTTGATTCGCCTACGTTCGAGCTGTAACTTACTTTTTGTTTCGCCTACGTTCGAGCTGTAACTTACTTTTTGTTTCGCCTACGTTCGAGCTGTAACTTACTTTTTGTTTCGCCTACGTTTGAGCTGTAACTTACTTTATGATTCGCCTACGTATGAACGTCTTATATTATCTAGCATTGCTCTGCAGATTCCTTGCTGTACGTTTGTGCATGAGCAATCTTTTTCTCTGGATATTATTGTATCGCTACTCTTCAGGCTTTCTTTTGTTTGAGGAATGTACCGTTCGTGATCGCGTGTTCTAAATTTGGCATGCAGAGGACTCCCGAAATATGCCCACGGGCAGGCAGAGCCGGCATCCTTCTTCTTCTTCTGCCGTGGGCAGCGTCGGTCTCGCTGTCTGAGCGCGGGGTTTGAGCGACGGGCGCGGGCGTCGGGCTGCAGCCAATGGAAACGGTGGCGAAGAGCAGGCGGCGCGAGGCGGCGCGGCGCGGCTGGAGGCGAGGCCACTCCTCCCCTTGCAAATAAATAACTCACCAATTCCCTGGACTCCACGTAATCAAAACATCAAATACCTAGGATTAAATCTGGATACTAAGCTTCACTGGAAAGACCATATAAATGCAAAAACACACCAAGCAAAAGTAAAGATCCTTCCAACTAAAGCCGCTCATCAATCACAAAAGCAAACTCTCTCTAAACAACGCAATAGCCCTGTACAAAAATTATATACGACCTATTGTGACCTATGCGTGTCCCATCTGGTTAAATGCCTCAAGAACCAATTTAAACAAAATTCAAATAGTTCAAAATAAATACCTCAGAGCAATTATTCAAGCCCCATGGTTCGTTTCAAATCATCAGTTACACAAGGAACTAAATATTCCGTACATCATCCCGTTCATTACCAAGATCTCCAGAAAATTCTACTCATACTCGTACATCAACTAAAACGACCACCTATCCCACTTCAACCTCGCTCAAATCCCAGATTCCCATACTAAAATCAAAAATAGGTTCCCAATTCAAGCTTTCTTGATCATGCAGTCAGAGTTTGGTAATAAGTAAGGCGCTTCATGAGCTCCCTTATCCTAAGTAGTTAGTTTTAGAATTAAATTAATTTTAAGGCTAATTTAAGCCACCAAAATACATATGTAAAAGTACTATACTACTGATCTATGTAAATTCAAGACCAATAAAAGAAAAAAAAAATGAAATGGAGGCGAGGCCAAGTGGGCAAAGGGCTCACCGGGGGGTAGAGAGGCGGACGGCCGGCCACCAGAATGATGCCATTAAAATGGACGCTTTTAAAATTAGATATGCGGGGCGGTTTACGCTGAGATTTTAAAGTATTCTTCGGTTTTTCTAACGAGGCATCTGACAGTATCTCAAAGATGGAATACGGCACGACTCTTTGCGTCTTTCTCGGTCCTGCCGCTAGAGTCGCTTGATCTACTGCACTGCTTGATACGGTCGCGATCATGTGACATCTTGCGGCAGGACCAAGAAAGGCGCCAAAAGTCGTGCCTTATTCTATCTTGAAGATAATACCCTCAGATGCCACGTTAAAAAAAGTCTAGTTGTGATCAGAAAATTTAGGAGTGAGTGCGGTATATTCAAAATATCTGAATATATTTTAACAAGAACACATGCAGTAGGTATGATATTACACATTCCTATTAAATTGATGTTTATTTCAAAACAGTACAGCAATTTGAAGCTTGATGTTGATGTTCGTGGATAGTAAATTCATTCCTAAGAAGATTCACGTTTTCGACCATTCATACTAAACATCCAAAAAGAACATACCAAACAGCTTTGCAATGGCAGAATCTGTAGACGAAGAGATGCTTTTAACAGAAATTTAACATTTTGGATAGAGTAATCAAAGAACGACGTCAAAATTGAAATTAGATTGAGGGTAATTCCCAATCGAAAATCGAGCAATGACACAGTTACGAGGTGTTGAATCGATGGTGTCTTTCAAATACAATATGGTTATGTTTCCGAGGCGTATTACATATAGAGGGGAATTATTAATTAATTATAATGCAATAAATATTGCTTCTAATGTGAACTAACATATCAAGAGAAACTTTTCGAACGTATTTTTGAAGCATATTTAAGTTTAAAAATTTTAATTTTCCTCTGTACAGTGATGTACAGGAAGAAAAAGTACTGGGATCACCCCCACAACACGATGGCGAATTTTCGGTCATGAAATCCGCGATTAAGGTTCTTTTAAGCACCCACGTCAGGATTAAAATGGAATTAAATTATCTGTATACATTCCAGCCTAATATATCTTATTAATAAAGGAGTTAAAATTTTCTATAAAGATCCTTCATTCGAAACCAGTAAATCTGAAATTTTGTGAGAAACTATATTTTCTCCTATTGCTTTACAGAATTAGTTCACCTAAAATAAAATAATTACATTTATGGTACGGTGATACATTATGTTGGTAACAACTAAAAGAAGTGTTTATTGCTATATTTACCTCTTGAGAGGCAATGCTCGCATATGGTGTCATAAATCTCACTACACGAAGCCGACTCTGATTTTAAGATTTGATCCAGCACTATTTTAGGATTTGAGTAACAATACAAATTTATCAATGAAATTTTTTCGGTATGGAAATCACTCAGTTCAGTTGCATGGAGAGCACCGAAAACGGCAGTTGCAAAGTTCCAATCAGGGATAACTCTTGTTGTGTGGGCGTCTCAGATAGGATAGGGAAATGTTATGAGAAGCCAACCATACCACAATCACTGGGGTGTGGCTCTCCGCGAGACTCACTCACAGCCGTGTGATTGGGCGACGCTGCTCCAAGACCATACGCCACCACGGCTGACTGTAAGATTATATTTACCGAATTTAAGTGAATCATTTATTATTATTATTATTATTATTATTATTATTATTATTATTATTATTATTATTATTATAATCCGGCGCCGTGGCGCAGGCGGTTGCCGCAGCCGTCGTCTGCACCGACCGCCGCAGGTTCGAGTCCTGCGTAGGCATGGTTGCATTTGTGATTGTCTCTTCACCCCTCACCCCTCATCATCAACCTATCACCTCGTAATTCACACTTCAAGGCGTAACAACCTTCACATACCGAGGGATACTGCTGAAAAGCTTATCCTAAATATTACACACGTTTATCGTTGTGCGTGGTCAAACTGGCCGATACGCCAATAATAATAATAATAATAATAATATATAATATAATATAATATAATGATTAATAATAATAATGATAATAATGATAATGTTTGATAATAATATGATAATGATAATAATGATGATAATGATAATAAATAATAATGATGATAATATAATGATGTATGATAATATGATAATGATAATATAATAATAACAGTAATAATAAAAATAATGATGATAATAATAATTCTTATCCTTAATTTTTATTCGCCCTGAAAGTATTTTGATCTAAGCTTTTCACTCCCAACTGTACCAGAAAGTATTTGCGAGAGCGGACGATCGCCATTATGCCATGCAGATGTCGTGAGTAGGCGTCGCAGGCAATGATGACCTACTTGCTTCATTTCGCAGAGCACGCGACCTGCTGTTTCTTTGAGCAGCGCGGCGAATATAGCGATGTCCGAGTTGCCACCAGCCGACCTTCGCTGTACGCAAGGTCTTCCCATTGTTCCCCCTTTGGTGGCAGCCCTGCGGGAAGTCGCGCGATTCGATTTAACTCTGAGGAAACTCGTTGTGTTGAGCCACACCAAAAGGACAAATGAAGAGGGATTGAGAAGTGTAAGGGTGAATATGTAATTTCTCAACCACCTGACATCCTAGCACTTGTCATCGAAGTAGTCGGCAGTGCTAAGTTAAAGGATTTTGTTAATGATTTCAAAAGATAATCTTGCAGACATTTTCATTCCCTCTTAAGAAAGGATTTCTCTCTAAAGTACGTTTCGTTTCCACCGTTCTGATCTAATAAATACAATTTCGTATTCGAAAATTATTGTTAATACTCGCAAGAAAATTATTTTTTTCCAAATCTCACTCGTTACTTTCGGACTTAAAAAGTATATGTTGCAATTTTGTTGTTATTTAAAGCTATAGGGATGACAAAAAATCGATGTTTAAAACATTAACTTATTATATTAACTTCGAGATTTTGCTTTCGATAATTTGTTGCAAAAACATCCATGTTTTTTAAATTGGTCTTTTAAATAAAAGGGTTCAAGCACGTTGTAGAGTAGCAACAATCCACTGCAATACCGTTGTTTTGAGTCATCCTTTTTATCACGCTGTTACATTTCGCCTGTGCAATCTGAGAGAATTTTAGATGGGTTCGATGGTATATGAATGGAAGTGTCTAAAGGGTAAAGTAGCGAAACACGATGTTCTGTATAATTGATTTTATTCTTTACATTCTATAATAATTTTTACTAACATACTGATAACCAAACAATAATATATATCCCTTTTACGTACTGTAATTGAAAATGGGTAGGAAAATAGCATGTTTATTAGTATATAATTCAAACATTGGATTTCGTCGATGTTTTCATCGACATCGAAAACCCTTTAGTGATGTATCGATGTTTTGGTAAAATTGGCCGTCACTAAGTAGAGATTAGATTATTTATTAACAATTTTTATTTCTAAACACCTTTTTCTTATTATGAATGACGTATCTAAATTCTTTCAGCTTGATTTGCCGTTCCTCAGTGTATCATTTAGAGCATAATCCATATCAGTTTCTCCATTCAGCCGGTGAAACTGAATTCTAGCCCTGATGAAACGTCGTATGTTTGTGAGTGGAGACGTCTCCACGCCTGTGAAGGGAGAGCGCGTGGAGCTGTGACATCACACTAAGGGAGGGCCCGGGGCGGGCCACCTCGCGCCAAGCGGAGCGGAGTGCTCTCGCGGCGGCGGTGCGATGCCTCGCTGACGTCACGTCCGCTGTTAAGGAAGTTCCGCGTATTGTTTGTGCGCGGTCGGCGGCAGTGACGATCGCGTCCCGGGCAAGGCGGCGGCGGCGGCGGCGGCGGCGGCGCGACGCGGCGGCGGCGGCGGCCCGGCGGCGAGCCGCTCTCGACGCCATCCGCTTCGCCCCCGCAGACGCCCACGCGCCCCGCGTCGCATTCCCGCGCCGCCTCGTCCGCCCCGCCGCGCCCCTCCGTTCCGATCCACCCCTCCGTCCCGCGCCGCCACGCATGTCCCCTGCTCCGCCCCTTTCGCCGTCTCCCCGCTCTTCCCCGCCCGCTCTTCCCCGCCCCGCGCCTCCCCCCGGCTGCGCTTTTCCGCCACGCCCCTCCGCCCCGCTCCGACTTTCTGCCTCGCCCCTCCCATCCGTCCCGGCTCCTCATTCTGCCCCATTTCTCCGCCCCGCGACCCCGCCTCACCCCTCCACCACCTCCGCCCTTCGTCGAAACGGCGGTTTTCGGGCATTCGAGACCCACGCACCGGCCGGCCCCGAGCTGACTAATCCTTCCGAAATGCGAGCTATGCCACGTCGACGGTGCAGGCCGAAGGAGTTACAAATCTGTTATACTTTCGTATCTTAAGGTCTTGGTTTGAGACGAGCACGTTTGTTTAAAAAATATGTTTGGAGTTTTTAATTCGAAATATGTACGTAATATAATTATTGAACATGCGTGAAGATTCATGTATACTTTTAATATTTTAATTAAACGATTTGTGAATTTCATTTGCAATGGGATTAATACTAAATTGTGTCATAAACGTATTTGTAGTAAACATTTGTTTATTTGCTGGTAGCACAAATGAAAGTTTAAATTTATAAACCGGAGTTATGACAATCATCACTGAACAGACTGCGACCAGGAGTGGACGAGATGTAAATTTAATATGGAGACGTGGGGCTACGTATCGGGGTCATCGGAGTGTGAGTGCCGTGAGGAACAATCAAATGACCATTTCATGACCTATGTGCTGGGCAAGAATACGTTACAATGAAGGACCTAGCTATAGCTACTACTAATGCTTTAGACGTGGTCCGATATTGGTCAGAAACAGAATGAATGTACGGACATTTTGTACTTGGTAATTTTTTTGTGTCTTTTTTTCGTAATGACTTATGTATGATGCACCTGACACGAATAAATAAATAAACAAATAAATGACAAACACTGGTTTTGTCATAGTTTCTCAATACTTAAGAAAGAGACGGGGGAAAAAACGAATTTGAGTCATATTTGGTTACTATGACCAAAATGTTTGTGAATATAACAATATTTATTTATTTATCGGGTTATTATTAAGCAATGACACTTGAAAATTCATTACACTTGAAGTATATTAAAGGAATTCTATATGGTTTTGAGAATTTTTGTTGAAAAGGTTTTTTTTAATTAATTTTTCGAAAGTGTATCCTTTTGTTCAACGAACGTTTAAGAACTGGTTCACTAAAAATCATCAAACTTGATTTTGTGCTGTTGGCTTCTTACAAGTTGGAAATACAATGAAGACGATCGAAGTTGGTATAAGTGCATGGAACAGGTTTGTCTCCAACATGAATAAGTGTGGTATCGTTGAAGAGTGGTCCCAAATCGATGTTTTCTGAAGAAATGTGGGGCACTTATTCGTCCAGCCACGAAGTTTGTTTAGTCTGAGATGGGTGCGTGTTTGACCTGAGAGTAAAACGATCGACGACTTTGTATATGTCTCGAAATTCGCGGTGGAAAGTTCACAAACAAACTGAGTGCAGACGCTGATTTATCGACATCTGTCATGATCTATTTGCCGAAGTCCAAAGTGGATCTGTAGCACATGTCGCAGTCATCGTTCAGAAATGAAGTCCAGAAATGTACATTGATAATTTTGGCCTTTGTTCTCAAATAATATTAATTAATGAAATAATTGAAAAAATACTCAAAACTGTTAAAAAAGAGGAAACTACAAAATTGATTGTAAATCTTAAATCCTTTTTAACGCAAACAAGGGTTTTCGAAATGTGTATTAATCGTTTGTTAATTCTATGTAGATGCAAGCAATATCTAACTTCTTTTAGTTTTGTGTATGGATTATAGGGTTTGAAATACTAGAATTTAGTACAAGGAGTTGAAATGTGGAATCTGAAATAATTTTTTACTCAAGGCGTCTCAGAATAAATGTTAGTCTTTTATCGCAAAGAGAGAAGGTTATCAAATTTGGTTAATGAACATGAGGTGGGAAATTTTATAATTACACATTTGATATTACACGAAATTATACGTTTGGTATTTGCCCCTTAAACGTTAGGCAACTCCTCGTGTATTAGTGTTCGGCGGGTTCGCGTTCTGGTTCAGTGAGGGCTATTTCGTGTACCAGTCGAACACTGGTTCTTTTGCTTAACAATCGGGGACAATGCCACATGTGTGACTTCGTTATATGAAATTCCCCACCATATGTTCATTGTCAATGATTCGCATTGGTGTCTTGAATCCCTCTACATGACCTAGAAGTTTGTAACATTTATTTTGAGACATTGTATAAAATTGAAATGTGAAAAATTATTATATGTTAAATAACTAGAATAGATAGAGATATAATTTTATTAAAAAGTAAGTTTGAGTGATTAAGACGAATGCGAAGTAAATGAAATCACCATTACGTTTCCCCTTCACACTTTCCTTTCCCGTCACATTATCCCTTTATTGAAGCTTGAGCAGAGACCTAATGGCCCATCACATAAAGCTATCGCTGGATGAGGTATTTTAAGAGATAAAAATAATCCTAGTTAAGGTAGGATGACTGTGAATTCTTCACAACGACTGAGATGACTCAGAGAATCAACTGATGTCATTGCGGTGCCTCAGACCGGGAAGTCCTCGGGTTCGTGTCTCGGCAATGGCAGGGTTTTAGATAGTAGCTATAGCTAGGTCGAATTCAACTGCTGATTGGAAGAGAATTATACCTGACGATTGCTCTGATCAATAGTTTTCAGTGTTTTTTTCCTTCAATACCAAGCGAATACTGGACCGGGAGCGGTGACTCAGTGCATCAACTGATGTCACTGCAGCGCGTCTGACCGTGAGGTCCTAGGTTCGAGTCGGCAAGATTTTCGACATTAGCTTTTCAGCTAGGTCGAATTCAGTCGCTGTCTGGAGTAGAAGTCTAGCGGCCGGCTGCTCTGATCGGTAGTTTTCGTGGTTTCTCCGATCAACACCACGCAAATGCCAGAGCAGTACCCTAACAAACGGGCCTCGGCCGCGCGCAATCTTTTCTTCCTCTTCCTTGTCCTATCCTCACCCCCTTTCACACACACACACACACACACACACACACTTACACTAACATGCACTACACAACCACACATGTCGGGAGACCGGTTGGAGACTTTCAACTTGTCCCGTCTGGGACAGTACCCTGCTGGTGGGAGGTACCTGGTTGGGAAAACTCCCGTTAGCCGACGGTAGTTCGGCACCGGATCTCGCCATCCAGCAGGGGAAGACCACCGCCGTTTCCCGAGCAAAGACACGTACTACACTTACGAGACTCATTACAATAGTCGTTGACGCGCTCGGAATCACTAACAATCAATCAATTCACGTGAATGCTGGAGCAATACCCTATCAAACGGACTGCGTTTTCCCTTGCCCTTACTTGCTCTATCATCCATGACCCCTTACTTACTATTACACTTACATACACTACACATGTCTACTATACAGACGTGTCGGGAGCTTACTCAGATTAACCCGGTTGGGGCGGTGCCCCGCTGGCGGAGCAAACTGAAGGGGATTGATAACAAACTAATGATCCAAACGAACAAAATCCGTCGCGAACCTGATTTCTGCGTACAGGTTGCTTCAATATCTGCTATAGAGACTATCTGAAGCCGCGTTTGTTCCAAGGATCGCCGCGTGGGCCGCCTTCGGCATCTCGCCGATCGCTGTGGCGACGGCGTGCGTGTGTCTGCGCGTGACGCGTGTTCGCACGCACAAACGGGTTCGCCGCCGGGCGCGTGGGCGCCGCGAGCGCGTATGGAAGCCGTTGGCCGCCGACATTTGTCGCGGGTGATTTCCGAACGCCGCGCCGCGCCGTTTCGATGGCCGTTTGGCGCGCGCGGGCCGCCCGGCGCGCTTGCGTCACGCCGTATTTTTCGCGCCCGTTCCATATGGGCAGGGTCGGTCGGCGGCGGAAGAGCGCGGAAGTAGGTGGGGCGTAGGGTTGCCAACCGTCCTACATTTAAAACGACAGTCCTCTATTGAAAGCACTTATCGTCCCGTCCTCCTTTGTATTGTAACTATCCCTCTTTTAATAAATTTTAAACATTTGTCGTCATTTATTGTATCATATGACTGCCATCTGCTTCGACGTATTGTTTATTGTTTAATTTATAATAGAAAACTTAAATATCATTTTTTCTGAACGCTGACACCCTTGCATGATAGTGTTTCTGTCTAGTGACTAAAATGCTGAAGAGACGCTGAGACCATCTTCATCTGCATTTTGTGAACGAATCTTTTCACTTGAATCGCAAATGTAGAGAAGGAAGAAATAGAGCTCATGTTAGTATAAATTAAATATTTTTAAAAAGAAATGTGTTGATGCATTTTGTGTTGTTGTTTTGGTTTATCGAGTGTCCTCCCTTTACACTTTTTTTTCTTCTCTTTCTTATCGAGTGTTGTAACATTGTTGGCAATCGTAGTCTCGCCGTATTTTTCGCGCCCGTTCACATGGGCATCGCCGGTCGGGGCCGAAGGCGACGGAGGTGCGTGGTAGCCGGTGGGGCGGGCACGCGAGAGAATACGTTATCTTCCATCGAGAAACCGGGAGCGGTAGCTCAGTGCATCAACTGATGTCACTGCAGCGCCTCTGACCGGGAGGTCCTAGGTTCGAGTCTTGACGGCGGCAGGATTTTCCACACTAGCTTTTCAGCTAGGTCGAATTCAGTCGCTGTCTGGAGGAGAATTCTAGCGGCCGGCTGCTCTGATCGGTAGTTTTCCGTGGTTTCTCTGATCAACACCAGGCGAATGCCGGAGCAGTGCCCTATCAAACGGGCCACGGACCGCGCGCGATCTTTCCTTCCACTTCATTGTCCTATCCTCTCCCCCCCCACACACACACTTACACTAATATGCACTACACTAGAGAGACCGGTCGGGAGTTTAGAGCTTGTCCCGGCTGCGGCGGTGCCCCGCTGGTGGGAGAGTCCTGGTTAGGGGGAAAGCCTACTAGCCGACGGTAGGTCGGCGCCGGATCTCGCCATCCAGCGGGGGAAGATCACCGTCATCTCCCGAGAAAAACATGCACTACACTAACGGGACTAATGACCGCAGTAGTTGACGCGCCCGGAAACACGAAAAAATCAATCAATCAACGAGAGTAATTGGAAAGCCATCAGTTGTTGTAATGTGCACTATACTATTTCTTTTGGGAGTGCTAGAAATGCAGGTTGCAACCTCAGCGGGAGCTGGTGGCCGCCGTATGTCGGTGCGCGCGCCCTGGAAGCCAGATGCAGGCCCGAGGCTGCCTCTCAGGGTCGGCCCCATGCCTCACGCGCGGCGGGCGCCTCCCTCCGCCTTCCATTGGCGTCCCGAAAACAGCTGTGCACCCGAGGGGGGGTCATTTCCCCACCCCTCCGAAGCTATGGATACATTTTCAAAAAATTAGCTTTAGAACAGAAAAGCCTAGAAATGCAGTACATATGCACTATCCCAAAATCGACCCCTCCCCCCAAAAAAGTGTTTCATGACGTTCATTACTCATTCAATAATGGAATTTTACAAAATATAGAAAAATACAATCGATATTCACTGTCAACAGAGAATCAGAAATGAATTGAAGTGTTTTATATTAACCGAGACGTGGACTTGTATATTGTAGTGGGCTGTAGCAGAAAATCTGCTATCCACCTTAAATTAAAACCGTAATGCATCACATAATATTATAATTTATTTTTTTATAAAGGGTCACATGATGCAAACGATTTCTATACACTCCGTTGAGTATTTGCATTTAAAAACATTTAGTCTTAGAACTTCATACATACACTCATGTTCGCACTAAACCGAGACCTTCTGGAAGGCCTTGCCACAACCAACGACGCGATGTACAAATGAGGAAAGGTAAACGTTCATTCTATAAATTTTACGATTTGATTAAAATTTAGTGTTTGTACAAAAAAAGGTCAATAGTAGAAAGCGATAAGACATCTGGAGCGCACTACCTTTGTTTGAAAGCAAAAATAACGAAACTTCGTAGGGAAGAAAGCTCAAAATTCTTTCTAAATGAAACTTTTTGTTGAATTTTAAATGTGCAGTATTTTAGTAGTGTTTTAAATATAAAGTTTACATGACAAAAATGTGTTCTTGTATGATATTGTTGCCTCTAGAACATTGAAGAGCAACTCACCAGCTATGTTAAAAATGATGGAGGGGACGTTTTAAGTTTGTTTGACAGTTCGCTTGCTGAAGCGTTGTTTACTCTAAAGGTCATGCGAAATTTATGTCCGTCATGTCTATTTCCATTTCTGTTGCATGGAATCTCTCTCAGCATTCGCTGCAATGCTGCCAGAAGAGAGTTCGTCAGATTTATAGTTGGCGACAAACCTTCAATAGTGACAATAGCTTAATTAAATTACATGTTAAAGATCAGTGGGTGGGACAGTGTACATAAAACTCTTAGCTCGTTATTGCGTCGTCTATTTATATTCTCAACATTGGCTTACATGGCTCATAGAATTTCTTAAAATATTCGAAAACTGTAATGTGTTCTTTTCATACAAAGGTAGTAAAATTATAAGAATCTTAAATATAATATTAACATAATTGTAAGAATGTTAAAGTGTCATGTGCGATGTGATCTACTGAAATTAAGTTTTACTTTTGCCCGTGTAGAAGTAAATGGATTAAATACATCAGTGAAGGCGTAGGATATAGCACGAGAACTTGTCGCAATGAAGAAAACAAACACATGACCTATTTCTTGTAGGTATTCCTGGTTGCATTGATACATAGCATGTCGGAGAGAAACATCATAAAAACATCCGGATTACACCATTGCACATCAAAAAGAAGATCGTTAGCTCGTCTGGCACCAAGTTCGCCGGAGACCGTCCGCGCCTGCCCCTAATTGAGTCGGCCGCGGCGCCGCACCGCGAGGTGCCAATAAGCCTCGGCGAGGACGCCTTCCTCGACCGCCGAAGGCCCTCGGTTCGACGGCGGCGGAGCGTGTCCTTCCACATCTCTCCGCGTGCCTCGTCCCGGGCGCCACCGGGACGTGACGTCACATCCGGGCGGGAGCGGAACGCGCCGCCGCGCCAGCTCATTTATGCGCGTTTTAAACGGTCTTGGCTGACGACAAAATGGGTGTTTTCGCTGTTAAATCGACCCTCTGCGCCAGGGCAAGTGCGGGGCGCGGCCGGGCCCTCGCGGAGAGAGAGTGCGAGCGGCCATATGTTTTTTTTTATTTGAAAGAGCGTGGGCGTGGGGGCGGCTGCGGCGTTTGCTTGTCGTTCTGCGTTCGCGAGCCTTTAAAAGTCGAGGGCGGAGGCGGGGCGGCGTGGCTGCTGCGGTTTGTCGGAACTTCGTAGTGTAGCAGGAGGAGTCCTGTGGAACGGGGGAGTCCTGGTCTCCGACGCCGCTCGCCGGAAGGCACGAAACAGGTATGGCAGCCTCGCGAACTTTCTGCGTGTTTGTGTGTGTTGCGTTGGCGACACTGGCAGCTGCTGGTTTTGGGAACTACCTGGTGACATGTCTAAACGTAATGAGGACTGTTTATAATGTTCTCGTTGTATTACGTTTTCTTACATTTCCGATCTAATGCAGATTATTCGACTTTTTTTTAACTATCAAAGATAAAGTAGATGTTTCGTGGAGATTTTAAGCCTTATTGTTCATAACGGACTCGTAGCACGTGCGCTAGTAGAAGATACGTTAATTATTTACATGACTAAGAAGATTTGTGTGGTTAAATCACAGTAGTTATTAACAATTCACGATGATTGCATAATTTATAATTGCGGTTACTGGTCACAAATTATTCCTGCATTGACGTGTATGAAAGTATGAAGTAAAAGTTTACTAAGAATATAAATTTCTGAATAACTTTTGAAAAGAGTTGTTTATATTAAAGTTCCCCTTCAAAAATATTTTTAGATTACGATTATTGCGAAACAAAAAAAATCCATTGAACGTGAAAAAAAAGAGATTAGTGTCGCCGTCTGGAATTATGCTACATCAATTGTGACGTGTCGATTATTTTGCCATTTTTTAAAAAGTACATGTATCATTCCGATTATTTTGCACCAGTTGTGTCTAGTTTTCTAGGAAATCCTGGAAACTGTCTACGACGTTTGAATGGCTAAAAATTTTTAATATTATTTATTATGATTTGAATTATAAACAAAAAATAATCAATATCAAATATCAGTATTAATTTTATCAAATATCAACTTTAATTTTAGAATGTCGAATTTTGTTTTTATAATAAAATATTAGTATTCTAGTCTCGTGATCTTGAATTGAATGCGAGTGAATTATTTTCGCATTTCTAACGATTTGTTCAGAATTTGACTATTGGTCATTTTGTACACTTGTTTCCACTTGAAAATAAAAAAAAACACTAAGATTTTTCTTGTAATAAGACAACACGAGAGAGACAAAATAATTCGTGTTGCATCCAATTCCTGACAACTTCATATCATGGTGCTGCGATTTTTGTTACTAGCGAAATGTTTGTGATTATTTTATTTCCACAAGTGATTTGCGTTTATAGGAAATAGGAAACAGGAAAAGTGTGTAGTGGTGCAAACATGAAAAATTAAATAGATTTCAGTACTCGATACAAATTATATTTAGAAATTAAAGATCCATTTCGTTTAATTTTAGTAATTTACACTGTAAACAATATAAAAGCTCTTTCGTGTGGATTTTGGAAGCAATTTTCTCGAAACTTGCTTCTTCTATTTATGAAATTTTCTCGAAACTTTCACGAAACTATTGTTCTCGTGATAGGTGTTAGAGATCCATGCTTCTGTTCGTATGTACCGCATGGATATTTCCCATGCGTATGTAAACCTGTCCGTTTGAACATTGATAATGATTGTTATATCTAGTTCAATTCCATTATTGAAAGAACATAAGAATATGCTAATTAAATAATTATACTTTAATGTACGTAATAATTTGCCTGAATATTGAAATATTTTGTTTAATAAATGCACAGTAAAACAAAATACACCATTAAACAGTTGAGGTTCATAGCGGTTGGGCATAATCTTAGTAAGAAATACGAGGCACCAAATCGTCACGTTTTTCGCCCACTGACCCTTGTGCATAAGGAAGATTTGTATCAAGGTAACCTTTCACCACGTGCATTCCAGTCTCAAGATTCGGTTACTTTATTTGTGAAGTTTTCTCATAAGAAGTTACGATGTGTTTTGATGCTGGGTTCACCGATAATGTAAAAGTTTTTTCCTCGTTGACCAACTTTGCAAATCCTGTGTTTTCTGCTGCAGTAATATTGGCGATCTGCACATCTGGGACGAGATTTTATTCACATTTCGGTTTCAATGTATTCCACTCACACTTAATTATAGTCGTAATGTTTCTAGCAGGAACATGAAAAAAGAAAAAAAATGGGTGCGTTAGGAGGCAGTAAAATTGTTAGAACTCGCGAAACTAATCCAACTAAATATTACATTCGATTTCAACCCCATACTCGTGAAAAAATTAACTGAATTTTACATTCGATTTTGAACCTTAAATCTTTCTAATTATTATAAATTGACATTTCGCTTTTTTCAAATATATTTTTTCGTTTCTCATTCCTTTTTGTTGTAATCTATATCGAAGAGTTTTTTCCAAATATTTTTTTCATAAAAGAAGCAGTATCCGATGTTGACTTGCAAACCGGAAAGCCGGAGTGACTATCATAAAGTAATTGGTGAAGAAAAAAATATGGTATAATAATTCTTTCCAGAAATAGGAATACATCTGTAACCTCGTCACCCACATAACAAATTCAAGTTGCGTAATACACGCACAAACAAATTAAGTAAAATAAAGACGCGTAAATGTTTGTTTCTGCAAATATTAGTCTTAAGCTACGCGCTTATTAGCGAGAAGTTAACACAAAATGTCAAAGAAAATAACCACGTTTACAAAACCCTAGCTGGCTGTAATAAAGGACAATCTTTAGTTTATTTTCAGTTTGTTCAGTTGATTTTGAAATTAGAAGTAAAGTGAAATTATTCATTTGACTAGATGGAATTGAATTAGTGAGATTAAAAAGAAAAATATTTTTCTCACAGTAACTTATAGGAACTTATAAAACATACCTTATCTATTTATTGTTATTTTTAAAGGAGTGTGATACCCAGCAGCATGCAAAATTATATCTTTAATAATATTGAATCTTTTTACAACTGAGAACAATGAAAAGAAAAGGTAACTTTTGGCCAAATGCGAAGTCTTTTCATTTTTAATCTCACTCGTTCAATCTATATTACAATAAGACTAGTCGATTGTAGAATGTGTGTTAACACGTATTATGTTATGATATTTGCCTCGTAACTACTAATTCCGGGGAACCTTGAGGTATCTACGGTTCTTTATACCCGCCCCCTCGACGCGTAGATAAAATGCGCGTGCGTGCTAGCAGGGGCGTATGTAGGCTCGCCGCCGCCCTGAACTCCATTAATTTTGCCGCCCCTTGAGAATTTATATCTATCTATATATTTAAAAAAATAAGGTATTCTGCCATGGTTTCGTTTAGAGCTTCTACTAAACCGATTGTAGTATTTTTTCCTTTAAATGAAAGAATGTGATCCCTAGATGTGTTATCATCTATTGTTTGTGTTGATTCACCAACATTTATGGTGTTAATTAATTAATTTAATCATTCGTTAATAGTACGTTTATCAATAGTCATTTTTTTTTCCAAAGAGCGGCTGCTTCATGGTGGCACTGCTTGATGCTTTATTTTGATCGTTGAGATTTATTTACAATTCGTTAAGGTTTTTGTTTCAGTATAATTATAGCATTGTGGTGTTGACAGTTTGCATGTATTTGCTTTTGTGGTGTATTTTGAAGAGAACATTCGGACAGTGAGTTTTTCTCGGTTGTACTGAAGTAGTGAAGTTGTTCCCACGTTATGTCGAATTCCGAATCCCTGCCCACGCGCCCTAAAAGATGCAAACGTACATGAACTGGACGCAGGGAAAGAGAAAGTCAGCGTAAGTGTCGTGATAGTGTTAGGTCATTTCGTTTTCTGTTGGGTCGTTGTCTATGAAATGTCAGTTTTGTTCTGATTTGTACTTCCCATGTGAGAGAAATTCTGGAAACCAGTTTACTGTGTTGCTTAAATGGTGAAATAAGTTTACCTTCGAGCAATATGCCAGAAGAAATCAAACAGTTGCTTATAGGAGATGACACATCAAAAAACTTTAGAAATAATAACCGTCAGTATAATAGTGCTCTTTCTTTTGTGTCATTTGGTGCCGATATTACATTGCCACCTGGTCATGGGCCAAACGTGTTCAAAATTTTGGGAACTCGTCATAACAGAATATCTTCGTTGTACCCTGAAGATCCAAACAATGCAACGTATATTGAATATTAGTCTGAGCACAGTATTTTACATTTATCTCAGATCTCACCGTCAAATTTTGACGGGTTCTCACTAGTAATTTATAAGAAAAGAGATGATGATTTGTGTGATACTGATACCTCTACACTGATTAGGAATAAATATTTTTTACGTATTAAAAAAAAATACTTCGTGACTAATTCCGTGGGTAATGCCGTTTCTTTTGAAGCAAAAACTAATACCGAAACTAATTTCTCACTTTTTCACTAATGGGATTTGTCTAAAGCTCAGTTTACACGGTACAGTTTTCGTGCAGATTGGACGCACAAAAACGTGCAGTCCAGACTGCACGTTTTCTATATGAGCATGTTCATAATTTTGCATGCAGAAAACCTACAGTTTGACTCAAGCGCCTCTAGCGGCAGAATTATTCACTAACCGTAATCGGCCATTTTGATTTTGTGGTTAGGTGTGTCAAAGTGCGATTGTGTGAAGTGATACACTGTGATTAACTTCCTTTTTCCCAATTCCTGCATTCTTATTTTTCTTCACTATGCTCCTCATGGTTAATTAATCCCAAATAAAAATCATAGCCAGAACGCACACCCAGAAATACCACCACTGACTACTCGGACGACACAATTCAGTTGTTTTTCTTTAGACCCCTAGCGGCGGCTTGTGGCAATTCGTGGAGAAAACGTACAGACCGTGTATGAGCGAGATTTAGCTTTTATACTTCTAGTTTGGGATCTTGAATTTTCTGTATAGAAACTGTATGAGAATCTGCACGAAAACTATACCGTGTATGTCGAAAGGTTGGGCGACCCCTTCGACATACTAAAACTTCCACCACCTAGCTCCTAAAGACTTCACCTACCCGCTGACACCGGACTAATTCCAACCTTCAAAAACTAACCCTTCACTTTACACAACTCCTCCACTCACTCTCTTTCTCTATTTCCTCCTCTTGTTTCCCACCCTTCCCCTTCCCCTTCCTACCTCTCCGAACGTCATGTACGGGGTAGCGAGAGGATCCTTCTCTTCCCTCCCATCTTCACCAACACTCCCGCAATGCATCAGCCACCCAACTAGGAAAAGCTACTCAAGCAGGCCCAGCAACTACCATCAACAAAGGAATGTACCGTGTATGCCGGTCTTAAGAAAGAAAAAGATAGAATAAGGGTTCATTTCAGTTTTTGTTTCAAACGAACATGACATTAAAATCCAAACTCTTATATTTTTTGGGAAATTTGCCGCCTTTGGAAGCGTGCCGCTGCGGGCTATAGCCCGTTCAGCCCACATGTGAATCCGCCTCTGCGTGCGGGTGCTTGTGTGTGCTGCTGTCTGTGGTGCGCTGTGCGGGTGCGGTGTGTCGGTGCTGATGGTTGGCTTGCGGGTGCGTGTCGGTGCATCGCTGCGCACGAGGCGAGGCGGCGTCGTGCCGGGCGCGCTCGTTGACATCCCGCGCGCGTATTTTTAGCCGCTGGCTGCCCGCGCGCGCGCCGCGACGGGTCGAGGTATTTCTGGGCGGGGAGCGCTGTGCACCGCTCCGCGCTTCCAAGACTCGAGACAGGGCTTCCAGACGGGGGGGGGGGTCTTTTTGAAAGTTCTTTACTGTAATTGTATTTGCTCGTAATATGATGATAGAATGCTTTTATAAAGACGTCGTATTCATTGTAACTAAATGAACAATATTTTCTCTACTTGGTTGTTGCTGTACTTTTAAAATTTTTACGAACGCTACTCTGCCGTATACTTCTGTTACATTATTTTATTCAGAATTTGCTATGTAGTACTTATGTGTACATTCATTTCCGTGTATGTATATATGTATTGCTTATTAGGCATTGTATTCATGCTTGCATTACTCGTTTATACATTTTCGTCTTATGCATTTACTTGTGATTTTCTCTGTGGACTACTCCACTCCATTCCATTCTAACACTACTCTCTCCATAGTATGTCATGAAAATAGTTGTAGTAAAAATAACTGAGAGTAATCAAATTTTTCAAGTACTTATTTCCGAATAATATATGTGCCTTGGAAGTAATAAATAACTGTATGTTTTTTCTTAAATGATTGAACACTTCGAGTAAAAGGTTCAAAGATCTTCGCAGGAAACTTGGTCCAATCCGTTGTTATTCAATTTATGGAAGAAAACTCTTTAATATATTCGTCCATGCAGTTATAATGCATGTTTATGCTTGTAATTCTGTATATTTCAGAACGTATGTCTTCACTCGCGTGCACATAACGTCCTCTCTCGGCTTGAACGTCGCCTTTCGAAGACCTGAACCAGTAGCGGTAGCTCAGTGCATCAACTGATGTCACTGCAGCACCTCTGACCTAGGTTCGAGTCCTGACGGTGGCAGGATTTTCACACTAGCTTTTCAGCTAGGTCGAATTATGTCGTTGTCTGGAGGAGAATTCTAGCGGCCAGCTGCTCTGATGGGTAGTTTATCGTCGTTTCTCCGAACAACACCAGGCGAATGCCGGAGCAGTACCCTACCAAACGGGCCACGGACGCGCGCGATCTGTCCTTCCTCTTCCTTGTCCTATCCTCTCCTCTTACACACATACACAACACCAACACACGGTCTGTCCGGCTGGGGCGGTGCCCCGCTGGTGGGAGAGTCCTGGCTAGGGGGAAAACCCACTAGCCGACGGTAGGTCTGTGCCGGATCTCGCCATCCAGCGGGGGAAGATCACCTCCATCTCCCGAGAAAAAAGCATGCACTACACTAACGGGACTAATGACCGAAGCAGTTGACGCGCTCGGAAACACGAAAAAATCAATCAATCAATCGAAGGGCTGTTGCTTGCTTTTGTTTCCTCCGGTGGTGGGCGAGCTTCCCGCCAAGGCGGCGGGCATCCAAAGCGGCCTAATTAATGCAGCCAAGCGCTAGGCGCATTGCGATCAGTTGGACAGAGGCGCCGCGGCGCCTCGCCAAGAGATTGCTACTTGCTCCTTGCCACCACTGTCGATTTAGTGCCGGAACTTTTCCGTACAATGAAAGTTGGCATACTGAACATGCATTTCGTGCAAGGGAGGCTGGGTGCATTGTCCTATTAGAAATCTTGCCAAATCGAATCTGCAAATAAACTCTTCACGACTTTGTATACTTCGAGTGTGTTGCAACGAAATACTTTGGTGGTAAACGGGTGAAAATGCCCAAAGGCATGTTCAGATACCGCCCTGTTGTTTCAGATAATTTCTGGACTGGCCAGGGTCTTACAAGGCACTCTATATAATTTCTTCTCGCCTTCAATTGTAAGATACTAATACATTTTCAATCGTAATTTCGACCTGGAAAATTACCCGATCGCATTTCGTCTCTTAACTTAATTATGATAATACAATTGATAAAAAATTCAATTAGATTATATGAGGAACATGTATTACATCCACTTATATTATGTGAGGAACATGCTATTACGGGCATTGTCATGTTTTGCACCATAACGCTTGTAAAGGTAGATGGTTTCAGTTTCAGACAGCGGGAAACTCTCGTTTTCAATTTATTGATGATTCGCAGCGACATCAAAGGCATTCCGTACGTGTTCAGATGACGTTTTTGTGCGTTGTTTGCTTTGCATTTCACGGTATGTGATAGCTATGCGGTCCTCCGCCGTTGCATATTTCAGACCTATTAACGACTACTCTCCCCTATACAACACTTTTGTTCTGGCATCTAGCATTGTGACTCTCTTCTGAACACGCTAACCAGTCTTTTATGACAGCAATGAAATTTTACCGTCCTTCATATGTTGTTAACCGAAGTTATGATCAGTGTGGTGGTATTTTCGATTACGGAATGTTCATACGTGATTCTCTCTTTGTCTTTTTGGAAGCAAACTTCACAATAACACATCACTTTGAATCTGAGTATTTTGTTTCAATGAGAATTTAGAAAGATACACACGTTTGTGATTTTTAGAAACTTTTAGCAACACTCATTTCAAAGGATTGAAAAGTATCAGCGCCAATGGTATCCTGGAACCCTTGAAAATTATTAGTTTATAAATTTATTTGTTTTGTTTTAAAACTTGATATTTTAAGTTTTAATGAGTGTTGGATAAATTATAATATTATTTATATGGGTACCAGATTCTATCTCATTTGGAAGTAGTTTCTAAGTTGTCATCATCATTATCATCATTATCATCATTAAGACCACTTCTCTCAAAAGCATCATGTATTGAATATTATCTTTGTTTAGTTTAATTACCTCGCTGACGATGAGAGAGTTGAGACATTTCTCCCACGTTTGGCCATTTATTCTCTAGTTGTTTCTACATTCAGCTCTATATAAATCATTGTTTAAAAATTGAAAATCGCTTCGCTCTAAAACATTATTTCGAATGGCCAGTCCTTGAATAGTGCGTTATATGGTATAGACATTTATAATAATCATTCAAATGAATTAGCTTGTATTCCAAAATTTTAAATCACAATATGACATAAGTACTGTAATCGGTTTCTGGTTATTAACCCCCATTTCCACCGTTTTCACTTTCCCTCGATTATGCGAACGGCAGAGGAAAAGTATTGCTGGAAACGCTCCAAAAATTCGAAGTAAAGATTTTGGAAGTAAATTGTTTCTCAATGATATTTTGAAAGCCTAATTTCAATTAAAATGTTATAGTAACGAAAATGTGATAGTGAAAAAACAAAATGGTCGTCCTAGTGATAAAACATATCTAGTATGTACGATATATATAATCGTAAAATATTAACAGGAAATAAAATTAAATCAACGTTGTTATTATATGTAATTCGAAATAATATATTTTATGATATTTTCTGTAGAGTTAGTTAATTTTGAGAAATCTGTTTATTCTTAAGCGCCAGGAAATATTTAAAGCTCGAAAGCTTCTTTAGCATTTCACAGGACTAAAACGAGGAAAAGTTACGCTGTGCCAAGCATTCTCTCGTTTCCGTTTCTTTCGATCAATTGAGCAACCAAAGAGATAGTCCTTCGTTTTTCTTCTCAACATGAAATGTAGATTTTCTTCCTCCCATACGCCACGTACAGTTTCTCTTTTCCTTGGGCTTAAAATAAATAAATAAGATATATAAGAATATATATGATAATTATGATATAAAATAAATCTATATTAGAAATTTAAAAATATATTTTTGGATTATGTATTTAAAAAAAAATTAGAAATTTCGTTCGGTTGTCATAAAAATGTAACTAGATGAACAAATCTGAAAAATCGTTCATTGCATATGCCCGGTGCTCTTTCTTCTTACCTACGTTAAACAGACTAATTTTTCTGGGAGGTTGTTAAGAAACGGAAATAAAATTGCTCAGAATAACAAATACTAAATTTCATTTAGTTGTATTTAACTGCAGTTGAGGACAAATCTGCGGAAGTAATTTACAAAATATATTAATATCAATATTATTATTATTATTATTATTATTATTATTATTATTATTATTATTATGTAATACCAATAACAACATACGACACAACTACTCACACGGTTATAGACAACACTACATTGCGTTGCACTGCACTTCGCTGTCCTGTGTTTCCACACACCGCAATTCCATTCACATCACTTCACTGAACTGCATGTCATAATTTATTTCAGTTTTATCTTACTTTGAGTAAGATTCTGATGTTGATGTCATTATTGATACGAAACTAATTCTAACATGTTTTTATGTCAACGAACATAGCAAGGAATAGTTTTGAAACTTTTAGCCGGTAAAATGTTTCAATTTCTTGTAGTTTCATATTTCATTAACGAATAAAAATTTTCTTGAAAATTACGTTTTCTATTCGCTGCTATTTTTGATCGAATTTTGTGTTCTGTAAATCGCAGAAAACTGTTCTCTCTTTGTCTTATTTTATAGAGGCGTTAAAACCCAGGCCGTTTCTGAGAACATTCTAATTACTTTTTCCTGAATGATGAATAAATTGATATAGTATGACGAGGAAAACTGTTAATTCGAGATCAAATTTTTAAAAATGTATTATTGAATTTGGTTAAATCTATAATACTAATTTCAGATGCGTGCAAAAATTGAAATAAAACTTTCCTGCCTTTGAGATCAGATTTCCACAGTAATACTTCTTACTTTCTGTTATGTAGTGTAACGGGTAGTAACGTTACATAGTGTGTAAATGTTACAAAAAATCAATATGGATACATTGACGGAAATATCCGTTTAGGACATTCCTGTTTCGGTAAAAAGTATTTTTTCTCCAAATCTACAGTCCTTGCGTCCGCCTCTTGTCTGTTGCAACGTTAAAGAGTTCACAAGATTTTCTCCAAAATTATTTTTCTCGATACTTTTAGCCATACTCGAGAACCTACGAATACGAAATGGATTTTCTATTTTCTGGGGGAGGGAAGTATTTTCTGGAGCGTTTTCAAAATTTTCGTAAAAATAGGTAGAATTTTCTCTAATAGACATTTCATCCGCGTATCTGTTAACAACTGATGCATGAAGTGCAAGTTCTCCGAGTGCGCTGGGGGATTGTGGGAGGCAGCGTGTATGCGGCTGCGCTCCCATCGGTGACCCGTGCGGCGTCCCACCGTCCGCCCCCTCCCCCACCCACCCCGCCGGCCCCTGCCCTGCCCAGCCCGCTCCGTCCTCGCCCGCCCCGCCCGCGCCCCGCCCGCGCCCCCCCGCCCCTCCGCCCGCGCCTCCGCCTTCGCCTTCGCCTTCGCCTTCGCCTTCGCCTTCGCCTTCGCCTTCGCCTTCGCTACCCGTGCGGCGCGGCGGGTAAACAACACCCTCAGAGCACTCCTCCGCTCGCGGCACAAAGCGCGGCCTGGGAGGCTGGCCGTCCACACCTCCCCGAAAGCGGCAGAAGGTGGAAGACGTGTCTGATGGACCGCTCTGTTTGCCTGGCGACTTGGGGCCGTTTCGTTTTCTTGGAATATGTTGGTGGGAATATAAATCCAGGACAGTGATTTTTTTTTAATGAAAGATGTACGTCTCTCACGCTTGTAGATTAGGAAAAATGGTAGTAGGGTTTGCAAAGGATTAGGGAGGTTTACTAGGGAGGATTAGTAAACGCTATAGTTTCGAACAAACGGAGTCAAAAATGTTTCTGTATTAAATGATTTTTCAGTCCCGCGATATGTCAAGAATGAACTAACATTTGAACGAAAATACTGTACCACATTTTCTTTAGTATTGGAATGTTTTGTAACTTTCTTTAGAAACATGCATTCCAATGAACTAGCTATCAGTGAGGAAGAGCTTGATTGAAAATTTATACACGGTAATGAAGATGGTAATCCATATGAACATTTTTTAAAATTATTTCACCTTAGTGATCGGCATTCTATTATTAAAAAGTATTTCAGTAAAACCTATTTTTGACATGGAAATTGTTTCCTGTGTGCACATGTTTTTGCACTGGCATCTAAAAGTAAAGAATTGAATTAAATGAAAGAAATATATAATTCGTGTGTTAATTAAAATATTTCAACTTCCATTTCATAAATCCAAATTTAAAATATTTTATCACGAAGCGACTTCTGAAACTGGATGCCAGTTTTTGATAGCGGCGTCATTTTGTATTTCCCACTTTTTGATATTTTTGTCTATTCTCGTAAACATCGATTTCACGGAACTCTGTCTTCGATTCACCAATCGAATCGGTGACGTCATGACGGTGCCAATGAAATTATTACAAGAAGCGAAATTAAATATAAGATTTGGAGATCTAAGATGAAGAGGACAGTGCTGTTTACACTGTTCGCTTTGGGAAAATTCCAACGTTTGTTTGCGAGTATACTCGTACGTCTGTAAGCCGAGCAAGTTGAACGTGGCAATAACGCGTGAAACGGCAAGAGTTGTGCGCACAGGGCGTTGTGCGTACAGGGACTACGCCTCTTTTCATTCTAAATTGTCATTAGTGTAATTAGACTTCATGGCATTAGGCCAAAACTCGCTTTAGCATTTCTGAATTTCACAAGCTGTCTTCTCTGCGAAATATCTCGTTGAATTTGTACTTTCTGCTGGTTTTTTGTAACTGGGAGAAAATATTTGAAACACTAAAAATTCATTAAGGTACTGTTGGAGTAACAAAATTAAAAATAATATTGCGCTGCTTAGGGGAAGCACTCTCAATGTAATAACGTTGGGCAAGTGCGAGCAGTGTGGTTTTCATAATTTCTTACACATGTAGTTATTAGCTTATTTACTTTGGTATACATTCGTAAAATTCATATGCAATATTGTAAAAAAAAAAAATGTATTCAAAGCCTATTTACCGCCTCTCTTCGCCTAAATGCAGATAAGCCTTACTATTCCATGCTACACATTAGCTTTCGTTCGGAGAATCCAGAAACGGTTTTCTTCGTGTGGTCATCTCTATACGACATCCATTTAAATGGATCTCCCGCATTTGACGGCGGACTTTTCACAGGAGAAAACAGTTGAGGTGCTGCTGCCCCCTAACGTTTTCGGAAGCCGCCTCTCGTTCAGGTTGTCTCTCTTCCAACAATTATCTCTTGAATTCCCTTCTTTATGTGTATGTACCTTGTCCGCCTCTTTCTATCTGTTCACCGACTTTAAACTTTGTATTCTCTCTCACCCTTAGGCACGTCTGCTCTTACGGCCCACACTATTGCTCTCTCACTCAAGCTCGCTCCTTCTTTCTTCTGTCTGTCTGTCTGTCTGTCTGTCTGTCTGTCTGTCTGTCTGTCTGTCTGTCTGTCTGTCTGTCTGTCTGTCTGTCTGTCTGTCTGTCTGTCTGTCTGTCTGTCTCTCTCTCTCTCTCTCTCTCTCTCTCTCTCTCTCTGTCTCTCTCCACACACACAATAATTCTTTGTCCTGGGAACGTGTCCACGATGAATCTTTACCTCTGCGAGTCCTTAAGGCCTTCTCAGTTTTCGTCTTGCTTTTTCTCCAACGATGATCTTTCTTCCAATGTGGGAAAAAGTCCTGGAATAGGATGCACATTTGCCACATATTTCAGTTTCGTATCTCTCAACGCTGCAGCACCTCGTACACACACTATCACTCGATCTCCTCCGACGCCGTTCCTACCACTCTGAACAACTTCAACCACAACCATCACCATCACTACGCCACAGCCTCCTCGCAGCCGCCTCTGCGACTGCTGCGGCCGCCGCCGCCTCCACCGCCGCTGCCTCTACCGCCACCTCCATTGCCACCGCCCCACCCGCCGCCGCCTCGCCGCCCTCGCCCCACCCGCCTCCGCCACCACCGCCGCCGCCCCCCACCCCGCCCTACCCGCCGCTCCACCGCCGCCGCCTCTGCCGTTGCCCCTGCCACCGCCGCCGCCTCTGCCGCCTCCACCGCCGCCGCCGCCCCCATCCCGCCTCCCCCCCGCCCCCCCGCCGCCCCCTGGCGCGCCGCCCGTAGGCTGTTGTGCCCATTCCGTGCGCTAAACATAGCGCCCGCCGCTTTTGGCCCTGTGGGCGCCCGCGCCCGTCCCGCACTCCGCTCCCAATTCCCTAAGAACCGCTCCTCCGGCAAACGGCGTCGAGGATTGGTCCTCGGGTTATCGGGAAGGGGCGGATGGACGATTGTGATGCTACACTCAATAGCGTTCCGAGCGAAAACGGTAGTAAGCAAGTTTTTCTAGTTAGGGTTTTTGTCTTTTCTAACAGTTCGAAGTTATTTTGCGAAGTATGTGAAACAGAAGTGCCAAATATAATATTGAGCAGTTGTAAAGTGCTCCAGGACGGTTTGTAAATTGAACGGAATTCTCAGGCAGAGAAGCTATTTGTTTAGGCTTTTACACAAGCGGGCTCGTACAAGATATACAGTCGATAATATTTCTTAAGAAGTTCGTTGCTTTTATTGAATACATACTATTAGTTGATTCGAATCTATTGTTGTTTATATTAGAGTTTATCATTCAGAGGTGAGGATAATATAAATTTTAATACATTCCCTTTAGAATGAAATCAATTTCCAATTAATTTGTTAAACTTTCTCCCTCTTGTACATAGGGTTTAAGAAAATAAAAGAATTACAGTTGTGGAGGAAATTAGAAATGTGGGAATTGTCTAAATAATAACCTTGATCTATTTGAATTCCTTTTCAATAATGACGTTTCTTTCAATGAAATTAGCATGTCACGTTATTTCCTGTAAATTTTTTTAATTCACTAGAATATTACCCATATTGATCGCTTGAAACTGTATGATTAAGACATGGATGTGAATAAATATATACCCCTTTCTTATTAATGTTTTATTATGTGGATTATTTCTCAAAATATTTCACGTTTCTCTTGTATTCAAGATCTGATTTTTGTGTTTTCTTTTGGGGTAGAAATTAAATTTTCACCCTAGTATTTGAGATTGAACGTTGAAATGTTAACGCTGAACATTGAAGTATCAACATGACCTGTAATATTTTAAAACTGAATTTAAACTGCTCTTTTTTCAGAGCCATTGTTAAGCCAAAACTCGTCGGCGTGTCACACAAATGTAATTATTAATTACATACACAATTCTCTGGCTCCTCCATTCTCTCCTATTTATTATGTTTGTCTTCACAATTAAATTCATTCTTCTGAAGCCAAATTTTCGAGCCAACACAGTGTGTGCTGTTCGCAGCTGTTAGTGTTAAAATTAAGTTCATTGATGTATTTCGCTTAAGCGTCTTTCAGAAACGTCTGACCCCGCATTTCAGTTTAATTACAAGCCGTTCGGTTTCCATAATTAACCGCGGGCCTAAATTTAAACTGGCGTTTTAAAATGTCTGAGTTTTCATTTTATGTAATTTGGAGAGGGTTTTGAAGTTGCTTAATATTTTAAGAGGCCCCTAGCAGCGTACAATTCCTTCGTAGCATCGGTTGCGGCCGAGCCAAGGCGACGGGGCAAATGGTTTCTGCTCTACGGGTGCCTGTCATCGTCGCTCGCATATTGTGTGCTAAATTTATTTTTATGAGAGTCTCTCTTCAGTTGGAAGGCTTCCCAATAATTTAATTCGAAGGCGTCTTGGCCCCTCGGCCGGGCGTTTGCGCGTTTCCCTTTGCATAATTTTCGGATTGCGTGGGGCGGTTATGGGCGGTTGCGTTGGCGCGCGCTCCTATGCTGCGCACTCGAGCCCGCGTTGGGGCTGCAGGGGATGGTTTCGGTTGCCGACTTTTAGTTTTGTTGCGGAAAAAATGTGAAAACACACTTTTTCTCATTTTATCTCTAGTTTTTATAAGAGTTACTACTGTTTAGTAGTAACAGTTATGTTATTGTAATAGTTTAATTTACTGTTTTAGTTGTATCATTTCTTCATCTTCTTTCCTCATTTTACCATCAGTTTTTAAAGAGATTAAATTCTTGTTCTTTCTTCTTATTTTCATTTTATCTCGGGTTTTCAAAGAGTTATTTATTCTTTCGTTTATTTAAATTACTACTTGTGTAAATTATCTAATTATTCCTGAACGAAGCCGAGCGTTGGCATGTCACCACTTGGTGTATTCCACAACCTTTTGTTTTGTTGTTGTTGTTGTTGTTGTTGTTGAAGAAGAAGAGAGAAATATTGTTTACAGATTTCGGAAGAAAAAAATACGGCATTAGAAAGAATGTGCTTTAAGAATAAAGGTAATATCACCTACACCGTAACTTACAATGTCGATCCTGTGTTGGTGACAAAAAATATGTATAAAATGTATAATATACGTTCCGGTAAATGTTACTTTAACCCTTAAACGTTCCTTTAACCCTTAAACGTTCCTTTAACCCTTATACGTTCCTTTAACCCTTAAACGTTTCTTTAACCCTTAAACGTTCCTTTAACCCTTAAACGTTCCTTTAACCCTTAAACGTTCCTTTAACCTTTAAACGTTCCTTTAAGCCTTAAACGTTCCTTTAAGCCTTGAATGCATGAGCCCGGGAAACTACATGAATGCATATTCAGTGCTTTTGAGGCTCTGTGCAATACTTTATCGAAAAACGTATATACTGTTTTTTTAAATTCTTAATAACTTAATTTCTTAATAATTTCAATAAAAGCCAACTTTTAACGTTAAACAAACTATTATTTATTTAAATAACTATTAATTCACACTTTTTCATTTGATTAATAACGTGTATTCATAATATAATGAATCACGCTTCCCATATTAGTCACAATTGTATCTAATTTCAGAATATTCACATTAATATTTCGACGAAAATATTGTTTTTAGCTTGCATTTCATTATATTCTTTTGGTGAAATTGATCGAAATTCGTGGTGTAGATGTCTTATTGCCCTATGTGCATAGTAGTGAAGTGGAGGCCGCGTTGGGGCAGGAAAGTCTGAGCCGTGTGAGCCGCTCTGTTCCTCTCCGCTGCAAACACACGTCAGCCCCATTCGTAGCAATGCGAGAAGCGCTCTGTGGGCCTCTGTTGCCTTCTGTCGGAGCGGCGAAGGTGATCTCGCGGTCATGCTCAATTGTAAACCGCCGGTTCTTGGCACGTGCGTATGCAGCTGTCACTCTCAGTCTTCCCAGCAGTAATTTGGATGCGAATGAAAATGCCATAATGGCAGTACGGATAGTGGGTTCTTGTACACAGTAATGTACGGAGTGGCGTTGGATAATAATACTCTGTAGCGGAGTCGTTTAAAAAAAACATATAATACTCAGTCGATTCAGAGGATTGAAGACAAATTATTTTTTAGTAATTATTGATGAAATTTCCTGTTAGTAAATAGTTTCATACTTATAATTGCGTTCTTAAGAAAAGAATCCTTTACGCTGGATTCATGTGATTTTTGATTCACATAAATGAGCAGCAATGTGTTAGGACAGCAGCGTAGCATCGAAATATAGTTTCAAGAGATTCATGAACAGTAGTAACGTCAATTGGATGTTCCTTGGTATAATTATAATATTTTTACTTTTTAGAAATATCGCATATTTATGAACTCGTGTAGTTCAGTAGTGTTAGCGTTATCTTTAACCACAGAACAAGTAGATCCTGTGCTTCTGTGGGTTTAAATTGTGTCTTTGCTCATCGGGTATTACTTTTTAGAAATTTAGTTCCATTATTCGCTTTTGATTTCCTATCACTGTATTTGAACCTTACACATTCTAGGTATATTACTTTGAAAATATCTGTAATGGAAATTTCATCTATTTTGTTGGCCACCAAAATGATCATTATATGTTATTTTCGATTTTCATAAGTGAGACTTAATTGGTTCCGCTCGCACCCTTTATGAACTGGTCATTGTTACTTCATGTGTATTACGTCCTGTTTTCAAGAAAGACAAAGAAAGTAGGTCGGCAGACTATTACAAAGTGTTCTTGTTCGATATTTAAGAGAATAACGTTGCATGAAAAACCTTTTATCGCTAATCGAATTAAAGATCATTCTCTTCTTGTTACTGTTCTCCAAAACCTGCATGTTATTGGAAGTTGTTACAGGAACTAAAGATTAAAAGATATTGGCAGATTACCCGGCGTTGCCCGGGTATTTAATTATCACTATCATCTATTAAACACCTCCGCTCTGCCCGATCGCCCTTCTCACCCCCTTTGCTATCGCTCGATCTCTCCTGCCCTGCTCGCCCAGCACGCTTTGTCGGACCCCACCCAGCTCCGCCTCACGTCGCTGGGCAATAATGTTACCTTGCATGCATTACAATTTTTTTTATTTAAATCTGTAAATTCACAATCTGTTTAAAACAAGAACAATAAGTAAATATGATGTCTCTTGGCTGTCCGGGACAAGCCGCGTCGGATTGGTCGTAGCTGACGTTTCGGCCAACAAGTTGAGGCCTTCCTCAGAGCGTACTGCTGAGGAAGTAGCACGCTCCGCAGTACGCTCTGAGGAAGGCCACAATATGTTGGCCGAAACGTCAGCTACGACCAATCCGACGCGGCTTGTCCCGGACAGCCAAGAGACATACTCCGGCCGCGGAAGCCTACGTAATCAAGTAAATATGTTAGAAAATACAACTTGCATGGAAAGGTCACCCACTGGTGATCTTCCTTTATCATATTACACATTACAGTATTATCACTTACATATTACACATTACAGTATTATCACTTACTTATTACACATTACAGTATTATCACTATTGTCATTTTAAAATCTATTGGGCAAATCCAATGGTTTGAACTTTTTCAGTCTTTTGACTTCTAAACTATTGTCCAGTAAGTTTATGGCTAGTACATTTTTATGGTTTTCTAGTTTGTTACTAAAAATGATGCAATTTGTAATGCATAAATATATTAGCAGTTTGTTGTGTATCCAAATTCACACATTTTGTAAAGGAGTAACATTTTGGGATCTCGAACCCTCTTATGTTTTTTTTTCTGAGCTTATCTAAAATGTTTATTGAATCGCTCCAGTGATTGAATGGATCAACAAATAATAGCCCAAACACATACACACATATACACACACACATACTCATACATATGTACACAGATACATACATACGAGTATAAACATATATATAAATACATTCATACATAAATACATAGGGGACAGGTTAACTGGAACGGTTAGGTTTAGTGGCCCATGCTGTTAAATATTGGTGGGAAGTAATTTCTGCTTTTTCTACTGATTGGTATTCGTAGAATGACAGGGCTGATAATCTAAGCCACTTCCATAAGTTTCAGGCCTTCAATGTTCAGTTCAAGGATTTATTTTTATAAGGCCAGAAATATTTTCTGCCTCTCATATGCTTTGCAATTTTATTGCGATTGAATAACAACTACAAGAATAATAATCACACTAGATTAATTGGTAGTATTGCTGCTTTATAATAGTGTGTTTTGTTTTTAATAATACGTCGCGGCTAGTGTTTTTTCGAGCGTGTAAAGAAAATATGTGCTGTGGGGTTAACTGGACCGCCGGGACGTTAGGTTAAGTGGACCGGTCCACATACCCCCCCTTATTTTTTTTACGAAAGTAGTATTTGCAGATTTGCAATTAACAGTGACATCAGTTGATGCCTTGAGCTATCTCTCCCGGACCAACTAAAGTTTCCATGCCAGCTGAAGGATGGCAGGGCAATATTTAAGGACATGATTTATTTTAACGAGAATTTGGAAGAGTACAATATTCTTCATTAAAACATCAATGTTATTTTGACAATTTATTTCAATTTCCGGACTACTTAACTTTACCGGTTAGGTTACCTGGTCCTATTGCAAATGTATAAAACATTTCATATTTGACAACAACTGTAGGCACAATGATGATGTAGCCACAATATAAGGAGAAAGCCTCGCGAAGTATCATGCGAAATTTCACGTGTAGTCAAGTAAATAACCTTTTAAAGGAAATGAAAAAAAGTGGACCAGTTAACCTAACTCCCCTTTACATACATTCATATGTACATGCATGCATACATACAACCCCACGTGCATCCAATTTTTATAACATTAGGGAAGGCGCTAAGAACATTTTGAAGGAAAATTTAGTACTTTCTGCTTCACGAAGGTCAGCGAACAACTAAAATAATACTTTTACACCGTTGCATGTAGAAAGGAAAACTTTTGTTTTTCCTTCCCAGTGACTGAGCGCTTTACAAGAATTTAGAGTAACTAATATATAATTAACTATACATTAGCCTAGTTTCTGCGAGGACACTCTCGCTATAACTTTTTGAATTTCGTTAACGGAGAGAAGACTACATAAGAAGAGTTGAAAAAACAATTGTTAGGTTCGGCGAGAAAATTAGTTTTATAGGGAGTTTGAATGGGTCCTTGGGAAATCGTGAGTGTATTCTATTTTGGGGATACGCTTTTCCACGCAGGATTTTTTTGTTAGTGGGAGAAACGGTAGGATTTTCTTTACAAAGTTAAATTTGTTATATTTTTTTTAAGATTGCCTTTTTTTATATTTGTGTAATTTTTGGAAGCTTCTATAGTTATGTTAAAATTAAAATTAATGTTAAAACAAAAATTTAAAAAATAAATGTCTGCCTAAAAATTCTATAGGACCTTCCAAAATTACAGAAACGGTAGGGTATTGTACAATTTATTTCAGGGATGAGACAGAAATTGAGGCGCCCAGAATAATACGGCAGATTCCAACCGAGGTTCATTTTGAGAAAAAAGACTTTTACTGATTTCGTTCATATTCACTTTCAGTACGTACATATTTTTGAAGGTGCAATTGCTGCATCTTGATTTATCTCCAATAAATGAACAAAAGATCTTGTTGTGGGATGTTTGCAACAATTTTATTACGGTAAGGACATGTATAAGTTAAATGTTGGTAAAGGGCAGTTTTACATAAAGGAAGTGATTTTTTGTGAATTAGCGAATACAACTTGAAAATCGCGGCCTGCGCTTTTTGGGAACTGAAAAACTGAATCTTGCTAATAAAATATGAAAGTTGTGGACAGTCGTATCCTGGAATTTCTTTCATTGTATTGCTAATTTTTAGTCGAATGCAGAAAAATCTCGGAGGATAATTAATTGAAAATTAAATGCCCCGACTAATATCGTCGGTAAGAAAGAAAAGCTCCCCAAAATCGTATTTTTTAGTTAATTGATTAGTTGATATTTAGAAAAAGTATATTTTCATAGCGCCAATTTCAGAAAATCAAAGAAAAATTTGTTCTTATTGTGTTTGAAGTTTAACTGAATCTATTCAAAATTTGAATTATTTTTCTTTCTAGATTAGCATTAATATTTTAAGAAATTGGTCGGAATGTTCCATAAGAATACATAGGATTCGTAACATCGAACTGATCTTTGTCGCTTTTGGCACTTGGTCATTTGATTTACCCGAGATCTACCGGTGATAACCCTCAATGATGATGAGTGATGTGGCTATTGAATATATACGTGCCGATACCGCTCGCGATGTTCAGTATTATTCGATGATAAAGTCAAGGGAAGTTCTGGATAGATTGGTAAACTTTCAAAAGGGAGAATGATATCCATCATTCCAGCTTCAGTTATCTTTATAGACGAAGTTATAATATTGATTTTTTGAAGTGATACACACCCTACAAGTCTGTTCATTCCCCGTCAATGTGAATCGTCTGGTATAGAGAAGTTACTCTAAGAAGTGAAACAAATGAACGCCATTTAGGGCGATGACATTGCAAGAGAGAGTGATGAAGCCATTTACAAATGAGCTACATGAACGCACTGACAAAATAAGTACATGGACGTAACTTGCAGTTATATTGGTAACAATGGCCAAGCAGTAACTGTCAAAGCGGTCCCTTCTTACAGTAATCTCTCAAGATTTACTGGATTTTGTTACGAAGCGTGTTTTACTCGATAATTTTTCATCATTTTTCACCGATACTGAAAGGACACAGACCAGACTGGATGTAATTTGTACGAAAAAATGACGCATGCTTAATTTTCCGGTGCATCCGGTTTGACCACCGCGCTCCTGGCATCATTTTTCGGAACTTTTTCTGGTTTGTTATGCGCGCGGTGCATTTTGTTATGCATGCTGGTTTGTTCATTTTGTAGAGTTTTGAGAGCGTTCCGCTGTGTTGAATTGTAATGTGAAGTGATTATGTAGTGATAAATTATGTACTGTGTTCTAATGTCGTCGCGTTCCGTGCTCAATCCTAATACAGCCTCAATTAATTTATTACCATAGATGCGATGTTCAAATTTTTCAGCGCTTTTTGCAGCGTCCTGAGGAACTATTTTCATCACGATTGCGTATAGAGCAGAAATGACTGTGTAAAAAGCTGGAATTGGTTTCATCCTGTTTCGGCATCGAAACATAAACCGTAGAAACGAACGTCATTTTTCCGTCCATTTTCTGTACAGAAAAATGGTGGGGAAAAGGATGTACTAGTGGTGTTGCAGAATGACACATACTTTTCGAAATAAAGTTTTCTAATTTACTTATTGTGGACTGGCTTTACGGTCTTGCTCTATTCTCTTGCTAGCTGCCATCTATCGCCCCCCTCCCCTTAAAGTAATTTTTTTGACATTTTCGTAGTATCAGGAAACTTTTCGGTTTCCTAATACTAGAACCGAAGTATTACTTTAAGAATATTAAAGAAGAGTAAAACCGTCCTAAGTAGCAATATTAATTAAAAAAATTTGAATCGTATGTAAGAAAATGGCGATGAAGCCTTGCCGTAAATGCGAAATTCGAAGCTCTTTTTCGCAGGAATTTATTAATTTTTCGAAAAACTTCACTTCAATCACTTCTCCTCACAAATGCAATAATGTATACGAATCGATGGAAATGTGCATATTAACAGCGTGAGAAATAGTTTAAAAAAATACATTTGTGTATTTTTTGTTGCTCAAAAAACAAAAGAATCCACCAAAATGAACTTTGCATTATATTCGCACTATCCGTTGGAAAAGTTTGAAGAAAAAAATGATCGTGTAAAACAGGCTTAACGACTGATGAACCCTTTGTTGCTCAGCTCTTTCTTCCTCTGTACGCTCAGGAGATCTGTGCCAGACACGATCGCCGAACGAGCGCTTCTCACGCCGCTCGCGGCCTCTTCGCAAAGGGCGCTTCCGCCGCCTCGTGGCTCGTCCTGCGTCCTCGAAATCGGATACAACAGGAGCCGCAGGCGCGAATTGGGGCGTCGCGTGGCGAAATGCCAAGGCCTGCTCTGCGCCGCTCCGCGCCTCTCCGCGCCGGCCGGCCCCGCCCACCCCCGCAGCTTTATTGAAGCGCGCCTCGGCTGCCGATCCTCGCCTCAGGCGTGGGAGGCGTTTATGCTGGCGGGCTTGCGCCGTGGGCAGGCGGCCGCTGGCTGGCTGGTTGCGGGCGGCAGGTGTTGGATTTCGAGCTGAGGTCACTAGGGCGTGCGCGGTGTCGTGGCCCTAGATGGGGAAGCACAACCAACCGATGTGGATGTCGGCGCCGGATCTCACTATCCAGCGGGGAACATCTCCACCTCCTACTTACAGGGCTAATGACCATAGAGTTCATGCATCTGGAACACGAAATAATCAATCAATCGAAACGCTTTATCATTACGAATGTCGTAACGTCATAGTGTAGTAAGTGGGAATATAACTTTTACACTACAGCACAATTTTGGCACTACAATGCAGGGTTTTTGATATTAAAATATTAGAACCGTAATACTTGTTGATTGACCGTCCTGATATTTTAATATCAACCGACTTTATTCTGTGAAATCGTTAAATCGTTTCCTTTTCCCCGAATACATTGTCAAATTTTGCGAATAATTGAAAATATTGTTTTCTCAAAACGGTGAATGCTGTGCTTTGCGCCGTCCGTCCCCGCTCTGCAGTCCCCGCAACTTTATTGAAGCTCGCATAGTCTGCCCATCCTCTCATCGCGTGCGTGGGAGGCGTTTATGCTGGCGGGCTTACGCCGTCGGCGGGCAGGCGGGCGGGCGAGCGCTGGCTGACTGCGGGCGGCAGGTGTTACATTTCGCGCCGAATTATTAAGGCGAGTGAAGTTGCCGTAGCCCTAGTCGGCGAAACACAGCCAACGGACGAGTATGTCGGCGCCGGATCTCACTGACCAGTGGAGAACACCTCCATCTTCCATTTACAGGACTAATAACCGTAGAGTTCATGCATCCGGAAAACGCAATAATCAAACAATCCAAACGCCTTATCATTGCGAATGTTATAAAGCCAATTCTCTCGCAATGATTCAGATGTGTAAAGTGGTTATATAATTCTTATACAATTATAATAAAACACAGGTTGTGTAATATTAAGTTGTTAGAAGGTAAAACTTCGATTACCATCAATCTGCTTTTATTTCAACCGATTTTATGGTGTGAAATCATTAGACTATGTAGTTTTCCCGATTACATTGTATTGTACCGGGACAGGTGACTCAGTGCATCAACTGATGTCACTACAGCGCCTCTGACCGGGAAGTCCTAGGTTCGAGACCTTACGGCGGCAGGATTTTCGTCACTAGCTTGTGAGCTAGATCGAATTCAGTCGCAGTCTGGAGAAGAATTCTAGCTGTCGGCTGCTCTGATCGGTAGTTTTCCGTGGTTTCTCCGATCAACACCAAGCGAATGCCGGAGTACTACCCTAACAAACGTGCCACGGACCGCGCGCGATCTTTTCCTCCTTCTTGTCCTATCCTCTCCCCTTACACACGCACTTACACTAACATGCAGTACACTGCCAGATATTCCGGGAGACCGGTAGGGAGCTTAGAGCTTGTTCCGGCTGGGGCGGTGCCCCGCTGGTGGGAGAGTCCTGGTTAGGGAAAACCCAGCTAGTCGACGGTAGGTCGGAGCCGGATCACGCCATCCAGTGGGGAAAGATCACCGCCACCTCCCGATGAAAAACATGCACTACTCTGATGGGAGTAATGACCTCGGTAATTGACATACCCAGAATCAATCAATCAATCAATCAATCCGAATACATTGTAAACTTTCGCGATTTTTTAAACTCTGCTCTGCTCTGCCAGCCTCGCAGCTTAATTGAAGCGCGCCTCGGCTGCGCGTCCTCGCCTGGCATCGCGCGTGTGGGAGGCGTTTATGCCGTCGGCGGGCGGGCGCTGGCTGGCTGCGGGCGCTGGCAGGTGTTAGATTTCGCCCCGAGGTCACTAGGACGAGCAGGAGCGCGATTGTCGCGGCCGCCGCGCCGCTCGCCTGGCTCGGGAGGACGCTTGTTTCGCGGTAAAACGAGTGACGGTGAATGGGCGCTCTGTCGTCGGGCGCATTTGTATGCCACCTTTTTGTCGTAGGTGGAACATTTCAAAGGATGGAGATATTCAGAGAAGTGGGTTGATGGTATTTTTTTGCGGTCGTGACAGCATCGTTATATATAGTCGCGACATTTAATATAGATTTCAACGACGTTGTAAAGCTATCATTTTATGGTCATTCATTTTCGGGAAGAGACTGCTTACTGGCGTGGGAAATATTACGTACTTAATTTTCGATATAGTTGTTGGTGAATATTGTATTAAATTTAGCTAATAAAAATAAGTTTGTGTTAAAATAGGTTTCTATTTCTATAGGTTTTTGATTTTAAGGAACATTTTAGCTTGTACCCTTCAAATATATGATTGTCCATTTCAGTGCATCGCCTGAAATTAGTCTCAATATTTCTCCCAAACTCCTGTTTTGCATTTAGGCAGTGGAGCGACCTTCAATAAAATTCTAATCGATGATATGTGTGAATAATGATGCCATTTAAATTGGATGCTCATTATTTCCTACATTTCAATGTAATTTTTAAAGTTATTTGGCAATGGTCGTAGCACTTAAAACCCATGTAACGGGGCGATGTGTAAACTTGAAATAAAATTTAGAAATGTATATTACTGTTACCTTGGTATCATTGGCGCAGTATCAGATGTTTAACATCTTTTTAGGAAACACTTCCACGCAGGACAAGAGCAAGAAACGTATGTTCATAAAACTTAAGTAGGTTTGTATTCGCAGCGCAGACTTAGGGTGACGTTCGTGCGTCTCTTTATGATGTATTTAATCATAGAGAAAGTACTTTGATGGAAATTATTTTTATGAATGACTGTACTCGAAAGTATTTGAATAAAAATGATTATTACGACTCTCCAAGAGGAGAATCGTATCCGAAACTATTGCTCTGGCTCATTAATGCAGTCACTGTACTTTCGTTCAACTTTGAGAACGAAGATTGAATTAATAGAATAAATCAAAGTGGAATGATAATACCACACTCCAGGAGAGCTTTTTTTCTCTCCATAAATTGTTATTTTGATAATCTATTTGTGTCCGGCGTTTTATCATTGTTTACTTGGTGTGACATGCATTCCGCATGCCTCCTGTCTACTCGTGTCTTTCACGGTCTTTGATATGATTGTTCTGTGCATGGTATTCCTGGTGCATCTACCGATTGCTTCAATCTTCCTTCCGGTTACTGCTGTAAGAGGTTCTTGATTATTCATGCATCCTTTATTCTTTCTCCATGCGGTTTCCAAATTGCACTGTACGAAATCGCCCTGCCCCGCGGACCAGTCGCGGTTTAACAAGCAGCGCCCGCCTCTCGGAAGCAAGCGGGCAGCTGGGCGGGGCGAAGGGCCGGCCGGCGCGCCGTTGGCGTGCCCCAGGGGCCGCTCACCCCGCCCGCTATTTCGGCCGCGCGCGCGCCTGCCTGCCTCTCCCATGGTGCCCCGCGGCTGCGGCGGCGCCAGCGTCGTCGCCAGGCCCTTCGGCGCACCTGCCCTGAGGACTCGTTGTCAGGCGAACCCCCGCGCCCGCCGCTCGCCCACCGAAGGCCCTCCGCGTGCCGCCGCCGTCGCCGCCCCCGTTTACGCGGATTCGCTGCCTGGACTCGCGGCTGCATTCTCTCCTGCACCGCTCTAATAATACCCCATGTCTTCTTGGTAAGTTTTCTCACATGTGGTGCGGCTATTTCCGCCCCGCCGAGCGCCGGGCCCTCGCCGCCGACGACGTCAGCGCTCGCGCTCGCGCGCGCACGGCGTCGCCGGTTGTCGGCGGGCCCTTTGAGGGGTGACGCGTGAATGATGTGCGGGTGCGTGAGTTTGCGTGCGTGGCTCTGTGGGTGGGGGCAGAGGAGAAGGAAAAGAATCGCAATGAGAAATTGGAATAAATGGTGGGCGCTCATGTAGAGCGCGGCGGGAGCGTTTAAAAATACGCGCCTTGACGCAAGAGGCGTTTGCGTAACTCGCATGGGCGAGGGGCGGTCGGCAGCGGAGCGCGGAAAGTGCAAGAGGCGGGGGAGGGGACGGTGGCGTGGGGGGATGGAGCGGAGGCCAATGGGCGATGGGACGAAAGGTTGGTCGTTGCCCTTGTGTGATCGCGGCGTTTTTAATCTCATATTGTTTTTAAAGTGGGGGTTTGATGCGTCACTACTAAATGCAAATTGATATTTCGGATTTTTTGACGGGGATGTGTTGTTTTCTCTTTCGTCAATTCCATTTCTCGTTGTTTAGGCGCTCAATGTATTTTTAGTTCATAAATAATTTTTTTATACGAGATTGATGAATCAAACGAATTCCTTTTGTATTTACAATTTGTGAATAGCTTTAGCTTAACTGAATTTCTGAATTACATTGTCAGGCGAATACCGTTAGATTAACAAGGTGGTTGAACTCCTTGATTATAACAATCATATTGAATGTTAATGTTAAACATTTTTACTTTCATTATTAGGGGTAAAACACAAAATTGGAGCGTATTTATTCGTTAATATATGATTGTACTAATATCTTTTTTAAATTACTTTAAAAAAAGTGCAATTGATTGTACTTACTGTTATAAAAATATCAATGGAGTCGCTAAAATGTATCAAAATTTATATTTCGTTAATTAGAAGTTTGCCAACGTTCTTATGAAGTTTTGTGATTCATTTTTTCTTGAATGCGTTTACACGTTTATTCTTCGAAACATTTACTTCTTCTCCATGCATTATAATAATGTGTCGAAATTATCGACTACCATGCGTTTTCCTGTCTTACATTTTGTAATGATACATTCAAACCATGGTTTCATAGCTGTCCTGTTAGTTAAGGAAATTATGGTGGTGGAGCTTTTTTTTCTTTTGCTCCGCCCATTCCTCTGAGTGTTTGCAGAAGAAATTCTTTCTGGTTATTTTTAGTGCACTTGCATAAATATTTCGTCTGGTACTATATACGTTAACACAAACTTTGCACCTTTTTGCCTTCACTTTTCAGCGAAAGTGAGTGCGAAGTGGAGACGTCTGTAGAGAGAAATTCCCGAAAAGAAGGCTTGTTCTTATTGGAGACGGACGCGTTTATTTTTTTTCCTTCAGAAAATGTTATTCTTAAACAATCTTGTGAACAAGTAATTTTGTTCATCTTCGGAGTTAGACCAGTAGATTATTGTTTCGAAAATCAGCATTAGTCCATTAATGTACATTTCTATAGTTTCTGGGAACTGAAATGTGACCGAAATGCCTAGGTGAGACCTATTAAGTTTGTTCAGGCTTCACTTTGCAGTACAACTTCTTTTATGCGTTTCAAGTACGGATTCTAATTTCAGCGCTAAATGTCGTCTTGCTTTCGTAGTTTCTTGCGGGATTGAAATTTCGCGGAATGGCATCTACGTGTTTCAAAGTGGAGTGATTTCTTTGAAACGTATACCCATTCTTTGTGGGAGCAACCTCATTAGTGGTTGCTTACATCAAAGTGAACTACCGCGGCAAGAGGAGAACTGTTTGGTTTGTTGAAAATATAAGAATTGAATCTCAAACACATTGTCTCTTCACAAACTATGATGTAGACATTTACGATTCAATGATAATATTGTATTTTTTGTTTTGTTTCGTTTTCCTTGTTGCTGACTTTCTGTAATAGTCAGTGGGTCTATCTTGTATTCGTGTGAACATTTAGAAATCTTAATATCCAGTGACTTTACTTTTTATTTAGAACTTTTTGAATATTAGAATTCTCTATTAAAATTTTAAGTATGAGTTTCTTGAAATTTCAGAGTTATATTTGATTTTTTTTAAATAGGAATAAGTAAATCACATAATAATAGGTGTCAGAAAATAATATCAATTTTTAATGGGAATACGTAAATCAAGACAATTGAAATGTTGAAATAAAAATGTATAAATTAACGTGTCTTTCTCCTGCATTAGTTTGTAGAATATTGTGTCTTCTCGGGACAGGTTTTCGAATTCTGTCGCGTTCGCCAAATGACTGGATGTTTACGTTTCAGTCCTATATTTATCTTTCTTTTGGTTTTGTTTAGGTCCAAACTTCCTGCGATTTTGTGCAGAATCGAACATTTTAACAGATGATAGACAGTCAAACGATCTTAACACTCTGAAATGTTTAAAATACGAAGAGACAAAGGGTCTATTCTCTTTGACCCTTTTTATTGATTTTGCATTTACGGAGGAGACCTTAACAGATTATTGTCCTCCTGTGTTTTTGAGAAACTTCCATTTAGTAGTTTTGAAAAAATCATTTAATTACATTTTCGAAGCATATGGAAGACAGCATAAATGCCCATAGAATTATTACAATAATAAGCTCTTTTGAATGTTTTCTTGTGTTCTTTATAAGAGTAAAATAGAAATTATTTTACTATCAACCCTCCTCTTGCCTCAGTTTCGAACAACATACACTTGCCGAAACTCGTGTCCTAAAAGGTTTCAACAACAACCATCTAGATATCTCTAATTTACTTAGCTTGTTTTTTGAAGTAATTAATGTTAGCTAAAAATCGAACATTTGCAGTCGTATATGTTTGAATCTATTATTAGAAGTTTGCACTGTAGTATCAGTGATATCTCGATTCTAGGTGAAATATTTCACGACATTTCTATTATTTTATTTTTCAATAAAGCATTTCTCTGTTTTCAAAAAAAAAAAAAAAAAACAGAAAAATCTCGTCTGTAATGCATACCATTGTAAGAAATTAAAATAATATTTTAATTGCAATGATAATAATTACATTTACTTGATGAAAAAGCACTAATAAGAGGAAACTTACGTACCGTAAAGAGGAGGGGGGGTGAATATCACGAAATAGATGTTCCGAGACGAGAGAATTACCTCAGAACGCTGTCTGGCGGTGGGCGTGGCGGCGTCGACAAGCGGCATGCACTCCTGCGCCGGGGGCGGCTGCCTGCGGTGCGACGCCGGAATTTCGGGGGTGGGGAAGGGAAGGGGAGGCGACGGCGACTTACCGTGACACAGTGGCCGCGTCCGCCCCCGCGCGTTGGCCGCGCGTCCAAACGACCATTCACGCGCTCGTCAGCCGCTCAAAGCGGCGCTTACTCGCTCGCCGAAACCGCGCGTTACGCAATGGCTCTTCGCCGCGGCCGGAGTGCTCTTCCAGGGTGTCTTATCGCCGGCCAGATGGGACGCGTCTGCGTGCCGTCGAACGCCGTGATTCACGCGTCTCGTGGATGCTGGTCAGTCACCGCGTTAAAATTGGTTAATGCTTCCTTATCCGGTTTTGACGCGGCGTCCACGGAGGTCGTAGGCGTAGGGTTTCACTGGGCTAGAATGTTCGAAGCGGTGGTGTGCTTGCGGGATACATCGTGGGGGTTAATTAACCATTTGAAACGTTTTAATTGGTTGCGAATAGTCTGGTTTGAAACGGCCTCGTGCCTTTGGGGAGGTAATGCACTCTAAAAAGATACATCTTTTTCTAAAATTAACGTGTTCTAGTTCTTCACAGTTACTATGATTTATTCTTTTGAGGTTATTCACGCTGTGCGTAATTCATCTGAGAGATCGGTTGCTGCTTCGTCCATCAAGTTACTTCGAAAACGGTACAATGATAGTTGGTTACATTTTTTTCTTGTGAGATTTAAAATAAAGTCGCACTAGGTAGTATCTGAACTGGTCATGGACTCGGTTGGATCTGAACATTGATGCTTATTTTAAAATCCATTGATATAATTTCATAGGTACCTACAGCTGTCATGGGAACGTTAAAGGTATTCCTTTAATTTCACACCAAAAATATAATTCGTGTTCTAAAAATCTCTGGATAAAGTCTGGTTTTTAGAGGAGTGTTGTGGGAATTCTGATTGGATGTTGTTGACGTTCTTATAAGAAGAAATAAAAGAAGTCATCTTCGTCAACACACTTTTATTTCTTCTTTTCACACAACAACTTTTATTTCTTCTTTTAGAGGAGCATTGCTAAGAACCATTGAATGTCAAACATGTGTAATATGCCCAGATTTTAAAACAATTATTAACCTTTTTTCGTATTTTCATCTTTTAAATTTGCGTTTGTTTTCCATTCTAGTTGACGCGGTCATTTTTATCGCGTTAAATATAGCCCAGAAGTCGTAACCTTGCTATTTTGAGTTCCTGATTCATGTGGGTCTTGCGTACAGATCTTATGCTTCTGCGCTTCGTTCTGCTGGTGTCATGGGTTTAAGAGTTTCAAATATAGGAGTACTACACAAAGCTGTGCAAGCTGACTTCAAGAACTTATTATTATAACACAATCATCAAGTAGTGGGAACAACCTTTTAAAGGCAATCAGAAATTAGAAAATGTGAATAATCTGGTAGTGTTTCAACTTCGTACTGTTAATAAAAGATACCAATAGTTTGATATTAAAAAAGAATGTATATCATAATTTTCTCTAATCCTTTCTTACTTTTTGATTCTTTCAAAACGAGATGCATTTGCACATAATCGCAGAATATCTCTAGTCATTTTTATCCATTACGAACCTGATTCATCAAACAGAAAATTCATGTCAAAATTAAAATTCTCAAAACATTTGGATGAAATTTTATTGTGGCATTAGCTTTGTTAGTCATATTTAGATTGTTCCCCTACAAGGTACTATTATATTGAGAGAACATCTTTAGAAAAAGCTGCTGCAGCAGTCCTTAATGAATAAATACTTTCGAGCGTCATGGGAGATTCTGGGTTCGATTCCCGACGTTGGTAGGATTTTCCACACTAGCTACATGGCAACGTCGAGTTCAGCCCCTATCTGGAGGACAAATCTGCCGGTCGGCTGCTCTGGTAGGTAGTTTCCCAAGGTTTCTTCTATCGACACCATACGAATGCTGGAGCAACAACTGGTACCTTAACAAATGAGCCACGAACCGCGCGCGATCTTTCCCTCCTCTTCCTTGTTCTATCCTCTCACCTTAGTCGCACGCATGCCCTACACTACCACACAGGACGGCAGAACAATCGCGAGCTTAGAGCTTATCCCGGATGGGTCGGTGCCGCGTTAGTGCGAGGTACCTGGTTAAAGAAAACGCCGCAAGCCGACCTGTAAGTGGTTGGCGGATCTCGCCATTGAGCGGGCGAAGATTACCAACCCCGCCACCATGAAAATACGTCCTACATTTACAGAAATAATTACCTTAGCTATTGACGCGTCCGAAAAACACTAATGAAACAATCTATCAAAAGAACATCATCTTGATCACTAGGGCTAGGATAGTTGTGTAATAACAACTTTTTTCTAGTTCATTTAAATATATGCAAATTGTAATATGTTCACCTAACAAAGTTTTTCCGGTGAGAAATGCAATTTTTATATTGCTTGTTTTGACATATTTTTAGAGTCTTTATAAATGCGTAATATTTAGAGCATACCGTTAGGTTGATGCATATTTTGCTATTTTCACAGAAAAATGTCTAAAAATGCAATTATTAATACTTTAATTGATGTATTTACTACTTTTCACTAGTAATAACATTAGTAATAACAATAATAATAATAATGTGTAAATTGTTGTTTTTCCTGTTGTTCCTTTATTTATGATGTTGAGATAGATGGAACGCTGGATGTAGATCGGGAACATAAAGGGCCAATCTTCAATAGATACCAGGAATTAATGTACGGTGTTCATTAATATTTGTGCCTCGACGTTTCGTGCATCATGAATGTACTTTTTCAGCTGTTATGTTACTTAGATCTTCAGTGATAAATAGAACGGATGAAAAGAACAAATTATGATAATTTCATCATTATTATAAGGTTTCGTGTAGTACCTATTTTCTGTGTTGTTGATGCATAAATACCTGTTCTAAATCTCATAATTACATACATATTTTACATTTTTTAATGCATAACTATCCCAACCGTATTGATCAGGGAATGTTTGGGCGCTGGAAAGGCAATTAGGTGCTAATCTGGCGTAGATAGTCAGGTGGCCGTGGAGGGAACAGTCGCCGAACGCGTCAAAGAGCGCGCTGCACGCACGGCTCAAGGCGGGGGCTCCTTGACCTTAGGGGAAGCGCATGGAGCGAGGGGGGTGGCGGGCGGGCGGGGACGAGTGTTGAGGTAGGTTGCGCGCCTCGCGCTCATTTCCGCTTCCGCGAGCGCTGATAGCCTAATGGGGGCGCGGTGACGACCTGCAATCGCCCCGGATGCACACGTGCGGGCCTTGGTCTGCACAGGTGCTCCAGCTGCCATCGTTCCGTCAGATTCGTTGTGTGTCTCGTTCAGAGTAATAAGGTTATCGAAACAGGACGTGGAGACTATTACATCGAACGGAGATCGTTAACATTCAACAAGAATGACACATTTTCAGAAGCGATGTAGTGAATATTTCAGCATATTTTCTGAGACAGTATATTCATTGTGTAATAAAAAGAATAACAATAGCAACAATAACAAGTACGTTCTATGCTTTAATGTATCTGTATGGTAGCTGTATAAAACAAATAATTTGTGAGAAAGTGGAATAATGATGATGATAATGATAATGATGATAATGATAATGATGATAATGATAATAATAATAATAATAATAATAATAGTAATAATAGTAATAATAGTAACATTTATATGTTGACGTCTCCTTAAAGTCAAATGTTTGTATACAACTTATAAAACATGTATTAAATATAATCCAGATATTTCTGAAGATTAAAAAAAAAGCAATGTGTTCTCTAGGTATTTGTTGGTGACTGAAATCTCTTGGCTATTGTAAACTTAATTTCAATATCCCGCAATTTATATAAAGAACAGCGCATCAGAAATACCACTCATTATCCCGAAATACAGCCTAATGCATGCGGGGCCGCGGCAGCTGTTGAGGCAGCGCAATTAGCGCCCTTCGTCGCAAATGGGATTCCCCGACGCAACGACAGGGCCTGAAGAATGGGGCGTCATGTTTGTCCACAATTGACGTAGCGCGCGTTGCGAAACGGCCCACTTGGCGCGTGCACCCCGTCTTGTCGTCCGTGTCGCAGGGCGGCGCGGCGCGGCGTGGCGAGCCGTAGTCGGGGCAGATCATCGGCGGAGGCGGCGAGCGGGGTGCGTCGCCGGTTGCATAACCCGCCAGGGGCTCTCCGCCTTCGCGCTGCGCACGGCACGCTCCCGCCGCTGCACACGGCCCCACGCGCGCGCTGATATTCCACACCTCCCCGGGCGCGCCCGCAGCGGTAGCGCCGGCCGCCGCCGCTGTCGCCCCACCGCTGGCCCTGCCAAACCCACGGCCGGCGCGGGCTGCGCTGTGATACACCGCTCCCTGATGCCTGCGATTAATTCACTCCGTTGCCCCTAATACCTGTTGCGCCCATGGATTTCCATTGTTCTCGCGAGTGATTTTTTTTCCTTTTTGGTAGGATGATATGAAAATGTCGGGTGTGTTATTTGCATAGTGACTGGGGGGATGCGAAGGAGGGATAAGTGTACTTTGGAAACAGAAATTCTTAGAAGCTACGGAAAACTGTTAATTTCTGTGCTTGATTTCCATTATGCAGTTGTATAACTGATTTGGTCTGGATGATGGGGAACACATTATTTTTTCTCGAATTACGTCCAGCATTGCTCTTAAATATTGTATATTATTGCCGAAGTTGAAATTATAAAGAAATTCACATAAAATTAACTGGAAAAGAGAAAGGAAGAGAGTTTAAATATTGAAAGGGAGGATAGAAGAGCAAAAACGCGAATAACGAAGCAATGAATAAATGTTATTAGAAAAGTAGAAAAGACGAAGAAGCAGAAAAAAATGATGGCTACTTAGATAATTTTCAGTATGTGTATATTCTAACTGATATCAGAGTGATATTGTCTATATTTTGCCGTAAGCGCTTCTACAGCTCTTTATTCCTTAACTACATGGAATTTACATAGAAACATTTCAGTCCAAAGATCTCGATGATTACAATGGAAATAATTTTTCCTATTGTAAGAAAATACTGTTTTTTTTTTGTTGTTGTTTTTTTGTTTCACTTGTTTCTCAACTGTCGTAATAGAGTTGCTTCTAGACATATTAATTCATTTTGTTCGTTTTTTTAATAAGAAAGTAATGTTACTCGTAAAAAGGACCTGAAAATAGAATGAAGTACGTGATTCTTGATACGTGTTGTTTGAACGAAACATCACGATGCCATTGGGTGCTGCTTCACGCATTGGCCCTCTGACGTCATCACGTATGTTTTCTGTCAGGGTGTGTTCCCTGCCTCCAGCTGGAGCAGGAAATTGAAAATAAATTCGGAAACGATCTTTCCGCCCCATCGCCCACGCAATCTCCGCATCATCCGATCACGTCGGCGGCGGTGGTGTAACGGTTAGCGTATCGGACTGTTATACTCAAGTTCGCGGGTTCGAACCCGATCGAAGCCGTGGATTTTTAAGGGCGAAAAAATCCTTCGTACGCCTACCTTCGGAGGGGAAGTAAAGCTGGCTGTCCCATGTTAGTAGATTTATTGTAAAAGATCCTAAAGTATAAATCAAGCCTCTGAGCTAAATTCAGATTGTCTGTTTCGTCGCCCTTCTTTCTCCCCTAGTAGGTGAAAGGAGCGTAACGAAATTTGCGTGGGCAGACGGAAGAGCAGGCCTCATGGCCTTATTTTACGTGGCGAGACTCAGGCCTTCATTCATTCATTCATTCATTCATTCATTCATTCATCAACTCACCGACACCAGCCCCACCGCACAGCGTTCTTACCTTCGACCTTCTTTATACTTCTTGCTTCTCGGAACGCTTCTCAAATGCACGTTTCCGCTATCTCCTGCGTAAACCTGCATTCCTACTACCGCTCCTCTCGTATTCCTCTCTTTCAGATGTACTGACACTGTTATTTATCGAAACACAGTTTTCATACTTGTATAAAAGCACTTCCTTTTCATTCAGTTATTTCCATGATTTTATTTCCACACGCCCGTTTGTAGCACTCGATTCTGCTTATAATCATAGTGTTTTTGGTGTTGCGGATGGTGAATCCCTATCAATTGTGAAGTTGTTTTGTGTCGTTTGTACTCTTTGTTTTCTATTATACTTTTGCTTAGTTTTCTAAAATCGTTTCATTACTATCGTGCTTTTGGTAGTGCCATGGTGAATTGAATCCACGATGCCATGCACCTTGTTCTTTCTGTTGATTCTGCACATATTAATATTTTGTAAATTTTGGTGATATCTGATGAACCATTGATTGCAGTCTACTTAATAAAAGTAAACTATGATAGACTCACAAACTACTGCTAGACTGCGTTATGCAAATACTCAAGAACTTTACTGGAACGAGTGACTTTTGAATGAGAGAGAAAAAAGAATATAACGTTGCGAATATATCGAGCTCTTCTTTTATAAGTTTGTTATCCTTCGTCGGTTTTTATCTTATAAATATTAATAAGATTCTACGTCTCGAAGGACTTTATTCAAGCCCGCACTATCCACATCGTTTCAGAGAATCGAGTGTTATATTCAACAAATACACTTAAATGCATTGTTGGTATTATGGCATACGTCAGCCAAAAGATAGCATGAATATAGTTCTTCTGTAAATTAATTCACAATCTAATTCTATTCGAAACGAATAGTTTAATAAAAGATTTTTGGAGAATATAGCTAGAGGTTGTAAGAGAGAGGAGGAGAGGGAGAATGTGTGTATGCGTGCGTATTCTCGTTTTTAATTATTTCTCATTTCAAGGTAGTCTTGGAACAGTATGTTATGCAAAAGATAAAATTTTCATACGAGAAGAATTCTTAAAATTTAAATTTGGAACATGCAAGTAAGGATTATAGAATTTTACAAAACATTTTCGTCAAATCGCCAACATGGTACCCTATCGAGTCGTCTCACGATTTCAGTACCACAGTTATAAAACTGAATTACTTTAATAAAATCGAAGGAAGGTAATGCCTCTTCAATCTTGAATTCCTTAGTTCATTCTTTCACAATGTCGAATAATTTTGGATCGTACGGACTGTTGGAATTATTTAAAGCAAATATCCCCGACCTGTAGCCCTGTGAAATCTGAATAAATAACTTCAAGATGAATTAGATTACCTGCAATTTCCAGGAGAAGATAGAAAAGGGCATGGGAAGTAAAAGAAAAAAATAGGCTGTGATATTCTGTTGAATTTGAAATAATGTTAGAATATATCATCTTCACGAGTTGGTTTTTTATTTTTCAGTTATATACTGAAGACATATAATACATCAGGAAATACATGTTTTATTCGATGCAGCACTTATATGCTTTCGAAAAGTGTCACTCAAATGAGTGTTGGGCATGTTTGGAAACCCCTAGTCTCGTGTATAAGTAGAGAGATCTGTCTCTTCGCAATTTCATGCCTGAGTGCAGCCACCGCAGCCGTCACCTTCACTACCATCTCGACCAACGCTGCAGACACAACATTCACCACCGCCACCTTCATCTGGACCGCCGGCGCCACTCCCAACATCACCACCATCACCACTACCGTTCCCTGTCCCACCGCACCCACCACCATCGCCCAACCACCATCAACATCAGCCCTACCCTTCACCGCCAAATCTACCGCCCCCGTCTCTCTTGCACACACAGTCGACTCTGGTTATAATGAACTCTGATAGGGTGAGTCCTCGGTTATAGTGAACATGGGTCAATGGTCTCGTTTTACTTACATTACAAATAAGCATAAGAAGATTCGCTTATAGTGAACCTGAACCTCGGTTATAGTGAACTTAGGAAATATGTCCTGGAAATTAATTGCATCTCGTATGTTATTAGGCTATGGAAAGGGCTTTCGGAGAGTGGGGTGGCGTCCCAACAGTGCAAGAGGCATTGAAAGGTGCCAAGACTGCATTACAATACTTAAAATAGATAACAATGCAGAAACAAGGATGGAGAGAGCACGAGCTCTAGATACCTCGTAAGGATCTAATGAAAATCGTACGAAGCAAACAACTGAAAATAATTGATTTTTTACGTACAAATAACGATTTTGAAATATTCAACTTGTGTTGTTAATGAATTTTGCTGTTTATTAATAAAAAACAATTATTGTGGAGAAAATCCATTTAATTTTGTGATCATCGGATATAGTGAACCAAACATGATAGTCCTCAGAAGTTCACTATAACCGGAGTCGACTGTAGTCCCCTCTCTCCTCGTTAGCACGCTCGCTGCCACCCGCATTCCCTGCGCGCCTCCTTCGGCGCCCCGCCCCCCCCCCCCCCCGCACGCGTCCTCCTCTTCGCGGCCCGCCGCGGATTTCCTCCTCAGCGAAACGCCCTCCTCCATCGTCCTCCCTCAGCAGGATTTTTTTTGCACCGAGCGCCTTGTTTCAGCAGCTGTCTGGAGGAGAATTCCAGCGGCCGGCTGCTCTGATCGGTAATTTTTACGTGGTTCCCCTGGTCAATTCCAGGCGAATGCCGGAGCTGTATCGCAAAATACTGATCAGCGACCGCGAACGATTATTCCATCCTCTACCTTGTCCTCTCTCTCCCCCCCTCTCTCTCTCTCTCTCTCTCTCCCATATATATCCCCCTCCCTCTCCCTCTCTCACTTCAACTCTTATGCACTGCACTATCACGTATCTGGGGACACCAGTCGCATATTTAGAGCTTATCACTTCTGGGTCGATGCCCCGCTGGAGGATCGACCCAGATACCTGAACTTGGAAACTCCGCAAGCCTTCGTGAAGGTCGGCGCCTGGTCTCATCATCCAGTGAGGGAAGACCACCCCTCACCTCCCGGAATAAAAGCACGCAATACACTTACGGAACTAATGACCGTGGAGTTCACGCACCCGGAAACATGAAATCATCAATCAATCAAATCAATGAATCAAACGACATATCTTTGGGCACATTGTAACGTCATTTAAACTAGTTATTATTCAGAGATGTAAAATGGAATGTAATACATTAACAACTGTAAAGAGCATGTTAAATTGTGAATACTGTAATACTTGTCAAGTTTGTTTTTTTTTTCATCCGAATTTATTCTGTGAAATCGTTAAAACGTTTCGTTTTCCCGAATAGTTTTAAACAAAATAATTTAAATTTATTTTTCCAAGAAAGCTGAATAATCCACGTATTTTGCGTGAGCGAACCCAAAATGGTTTTTCCCGGAAGCAGTACATCACACACCTGCTCCTGGGGTCACGTTTTCACGGCGAATGCTGTGCAGTGCTCCTCGACGAACAGGCGTATCGCAGGGAAGCGCTCACGCATGACCGGCTTCGAGGTATTATGCGTGAACGCGTTGCGCCTGCGCAAATCAGTTCGTCCCCGCGCAGCGACCCGAGGCAAATCGGACAGCGCCCTCGCCTCCGGGTGCTGAATTTCAGAGCCCTGTGTCGTGCACGGTCTCTGTCGCAAACAGACCGTATTGGCCTTTGTTTTGAAATACGTCAAATCGTTGCCGACGGATTTCCATCTCGATTCACGTAACTAGCTTACTGCCCGTCCTCCAGTCACATAATAATCTTCGTCTTTTTTCAACAAATGTTCATCATTGTAATCATCATCGCCATCGTATTGGCCATATCAGATTGATTATGTTGTTTACTAGCGCGGAAGGAACCTGTATTGTAATATTGATTGTCTGTTAACAAATTCTGTTGATTTTCAGTATCTTATATTTTAAGGCAATCAACAGAATTGTTTAATATCTTATCAGTAAATTGTATTTCGTGTAACTTTATAGAAATAACTTGAAATATAAAACAAGATATTCCTATAAAATTACATGAAATACAATTTACTGATTAGTTATTAAATAATTCTACTGATTTGCTTAAAATATAAGATACTGAAAATCAGCATGATTTGAGGTTTCCAGTCACGTGAACTGCTATGGTTATTTTTCCTATTAGTGCAGTGGATGTTTTATCGCTAGGTGCCTGTGTTCCTCCCCCGCTGGATGTTGAGATCCGGCACCGATGTAGACACGGGCTAGGTGGGTATTTCCCCCGCCAGGTATCTCCCAGCGGGGCACCGTCCCAGCAGGGACAAACACTAAGCTCTTGAGTGTCTCCCCATATGTTGCCGTGTAAGTGCTGTGTGTAAAAGAAGGGGAAGGAACAAAGAAGAGGAATCAAAGATCGCGCGCTGTCCATGGCCCGTTTGTGAAGGTACTGGTCCGGCATTCGCGTAGTAGTGATCGAAAAAAACATGGAAAACTAACGATCACAGTAGCCACCCCCTAGAATTCTCCTCCGGACAGCGGCTGAATGCGACCTAGCTATCGAAAGTCTGTCACTTTCGGGACTCGAACCTCGGGATCTATCGGCCAAAGCCACTGCAGAGCAAGTGGCAATGCTTGCTCTAAACTGTACTCTAGTAGCACCTCGTCATTCCTACCAACATTCTGGAGTACCCATTGAGTAGGACTCGTGTAAGGGTTGGAGAACGTTCTCCCTTGACCGTGTCACCGCCAGGCATTCAAAGAATAAGCAAGAGGCTGGGCTAGGTTCGTAGGGCCGGTGGCGGCCGCCACGGCGCCTGCTCCCGCTGGCGATGATGGCGGTCGCGCGCCACTTTCCGGGAGGGGCGTCCCACGGGTGGCAGGGGCAGGGGCGGGGAGCGGGGCGGGTCAAGAGGTTGGGAGGGGCGCGGGGATGCGGCAGGGCGGTGCACGCGGCACCACCGCGCCCATCGTGACGTGGCGCCTCCGTGACGTCACGCTATTAATAGTTGCGCCTCGCCTCGCCCTGTCGCCCACCCCGCCTCGCCCCGCCCCGCCCGGCTCCGCCGAACCCGCCCATCCGCGCGCTGGATTTGCCTGGAAGAGGATGCAATAAATAAAATGTTTCGTATGCGACTAGTCAACGCTGTTGCTGCCACCTGCCGGGGGTTGTAAACGTAGCATCATCGCTGATGGGATAGAGAATTAACGATTCTGGAATGTTGCGGTTTTGTGATTGCTTGTTTCCTATAGGAGGCGCTTTACGTTTCTATAAATTTACGCTTGGTTATTTTTGCTATTGTTTCGTAATATCGAAGTTTATTATAAACTGCAAACGCCATTTTCTATAATACTTTGTAAATGATTTTAACGCATGCTTAACGATTAAGATTCTTGCATCTTGATCAGGGTGGATTAATCTTTCTTTGATAGGTAGGTAATATTCTTTTCGATCGGCAATGAAGTCAGTAAATAAGAAAAAGAAGTCACTAAAAGATCTTTCTACTTTTAAAATAATGAGTGCCAATTAGGGATCTAAAATTCGGTCAGGAATGTTAATATTTTCGTAATATAGTACACGTGGATTTTATACCCACAATAGCCATTCCTGGTCCAATTTTTGTATTCTGTTCAATGAGGTTTGTTATTTGTTGGCTAATTGGTAATTCTAATTATTTTACTGCTGTTTATTTTTAATTTTTGCAATCAAGTAAGCCTGCTATATTTATAATGATGCAGATTTTAATTGTCTACTTTTTATTTGGTTTACATACCTATTTTAGCTGGGCGTATTTTACTCAAGTGTGCGGAGAAGACAAGTGCCGGTACAAAAAGTTCGAGTGTGTAACGATGTTGTAGATATTTTCGTGCGGTAAGATTTAAAGCTTAGGATATTTGGCTGCACACCAACGTAACCACTCTAAAGACTCGCACTATCGCGCGAGTTAATCTTAACCTGCGAAGGGGCAGCGGGGGCCCCGATAGCCTCCGCTTCCCGCTCGGGTGTCCCTCTTGCTGGGGCGAGTTGGGCTACAACTGGAATGTAACGGATAAGAGACCCTTCTAGTCTTTTCTAAGAATCGCTGCTACATCTTTTCTAAGAATTTGTATTTAAACGACTCGATTTTCCCTTTTTGAAGTTTCCACTTAATTTGCACGAAAATAATATCCCTTTGTACGTTGTAGCACCTAAGATTTTTTTCTCAGTCGCTCTTGGGATGGAAATTAGGCGCCGTTTTACGCTGGATGCGAAGACCTCACAGGTTGGTTCAGTTATTGATGACTTGATTTATTGTGGGAAGCTACTACAAATAAATCATAACTCCCGTTTTCTGAATTAATATTTTATTTATAAATGTCATCAATTTGTCTTTATCTGTATATTTGAAACACCAAGGGGTTTCGTTTAAAAAGAAATTTGAGCTCTCTTTCTCGAAATTTTCTGATTGGTTCTTGAAATGAATTATAGTGGGTATATGTATTATGGCATGCTCTTATTAGCTGTTTTTATAGTGAAAACCTAAAATATTAAATTATATTAAAGTAATAGAATTAATGCGTCTCACGTCATTGGCTCAAAAAATGTTTTCAATACCAAGTACAAATAATTGTAGTCTTTTTTTTTTCGTTTTGTTTTTAGAGTTGCACTCGATCTAACGAAAGCTTTCGCCGAGCAAGCGCATGAACGAGAGACTATACATGATGGTATGTTGTAATGCTATGATGTCCTTGCATCTTGAGCTTACAGTTGGCGAAGCAAAGTTAGCGGTTTTTTTCGGTATTGAAGTACGTCCGTGTCAAACGAGTCGCGACTATTGAAGTGCTAAAAACATAGCTACTTTGTGCACATTTAATAAGTTTTGGAAAGCTTCCCGAAACATCATTGCTGACGTGTCCATCCGTCGTCAAGTGCTGTGTGCAGAGGAGTCTGTCTTGTCAGCCTCCTCAATGAGCCTATTTCCGTCGCTGGCAGGATACACGCGCTCTCATCCGGGGTGATCCACTACGCTCGGAGCTCCTGGAGTAGGTGCCCTCCGTCTCGACTCCTTTCCTCTCTTCATCACCTCCTTTTCATCAGCTTTCTCCTTCTCTTACTCCTTTCCCCTCCTCCTCTTCATCATCATTCTCTTTCTCTTATTTCCCCTCTTCATTCTCCGTCTCCCCTCACCTCCCCCTCCTTCCCCTCCCCATCATCATCGTCCTCTGCTTCGTCCTCCTTTTCTTTTGCTCTTTCTCCAGCCGCTCCTCTTTCTCCGTGTTCCTACTTCTTCCATTCCTACACCCTAGTCATCTCTCACATGCGCCCTTGGTTTCGAAATTCACTTTGCGCTTTGCCAAATACGACATTTGTTCGGAATGATATCTCTCTTTAATTTCTTATTCAGTGGCAAATCAACAGACTGGTATTGGGAGTTTTCAGTATACATGCCGAGGTGACCAACGCGAGCAAAGTGTGACGTATTCACTAGAATAAGACTGGACTACGTAGATACGCTTTGTGGTAAGTGTGGCGGTGGTTTTTGTGGTGAAAAAAGATAATATTCGCTAAATGACGTTCAGGAAAATGTCCAGAATTCCTAGTCTCCGGTGTGAGTAAAGATTTCTTTATTAATGTTTTATATTCATATTCATTGAAATCCCGAGGAAGGAAATGAAGGTCATTTTTTATCGTTTGTTGTGGTAAAGATGAACTCATTTTAAATAAATATCATTATGCTGTCTTGTGGAGGTAGGCGTTTTTTTACCGTTTTTACCTGCTTATAGCCTTTTTTTACCGTAATGGCCAGTAGGGTGATTTATATTTTCTGGTTCAAATCATTCGCAAATTTGGAAAATGCAAATACCGCAGCTAAAACATCAATAACTGACAAATAAAAAACACTATACGTCGCCACTGTGTGTGTATGTGTATGTATGTATCTGTGTGTGTATGTGTGTGTGTATGTTTGACGGTTAGTCTACAATAAATAGGTTTATTGACTTCCATTTTATCACTACTACCTGGTGGAAAAACTATATTTTAGTACTTGACCTTTATATAAAAGCAATACAAGATTCGAAATAAAATGTATTTAAAAATACCAATTTTTTCACCGAATGAGTGGTGTTAAACTTTCTTCTGAGGTTATTCGATCTTGAGAACTATTTAAAAATGTAGCTCTAGGCAACTATCGGCATGAAGTCGCTGTACATGTTGGCAGAAATTTTTCAGTATTTTTATTGTGTGTTATAAATAACACAACTAAGATTTGAGTAGCCATTCAACAATATAGAGATATTACTGTTAAAAGGGACGTCTTTGACAGCTACTGCTTCGCCATTGCTGGCAATGTGACTGCAAGTAAGGCCCATGCGCTCATTTTGTCAGTGCGTTAGTTTACAGTTAGCTCATTGCTCCTCTATACCATGGGTTATCTTCTTCTATACTAATAAAAGTAAATTCAACGACGTGTAACCGACATCAATACCACAAAAAGTAGCATATGAATAGATATGAAATGGTTTACAAGCTCTTCTTCAGGATTTTCGCAGTGTTCTAGCAAAGTTTGGTAAAGATTAACACATCCGAAATGCGGGAAATAAATAATTTAAATAATATGTTTGAAGATGCACCGCGACCATTTTTCGCTTCTCGCTTAGAGCATGCGGCTCAGTATATTCCGCCAGTAGTGCAGTCGCAGTAGTGCTTCAGGAAAACTGGTACCTAATTTATTCGCTAGAGACCAGTAGCCGTGCATAAGATTAGGAAAAAAATCATCTAATAGCAATGTGTTGTACAATAAAGCAAAATGAAAGAAAATTATAGTATTTTAATTAAAATTTGAATTATGTTAAAAATAATATTAAACACAATGGTTTATGTAAAATTGATGTTTTCCCCTCATTCGTAAGGATTGAATATGAAGAAAGCCCGAGCAACGCCGGGTACTTTACTAGTTCTTAATAAATTCAATTTCCATATTCGATCACCTATTATTTTTTTAAATGTATTTTCTTCCTGTTCGGCAGTTTTGCCTTTCAGGGGTTTGAACATTTTTTTATTTGTAATACATAACGTTTTTTGGGCATTCACGTTTGAGCATATATAATCTCTCACTTCTTGTATCTTACTACTAACTAATTTGCAGGATTTTATACTTGATGGTGATGATAAGGGATGAAAGGACGAACACAAATACGATGTCCGAGGCGGGACTCGAACCCGCGACCCTTCGGTCCGAGATCACTACGACACTACTGCCTTAGCGATCACGGCCACCGGGCCGACACCTATTATCTTTTGTCATGTCGCTATCCTCATCCCCCGCTTGCTACTAGTTGATCGGTGTCTGCTCGCCGTGAGCGCAGCGTCCGGTTCCGCCGGCTGGGCACGAGCGACTGGCGCGCTTCGTGACTCAGCGGCGGCGGCGGCAGCGCTGCAGCGGAGGCTCGTGCTGCTCCGGCCGCCGCCGCCGCCGGCCGCGTGGCCAAACATGGGCGCGTGGCGCGCGCACGCGAGGGCTCGGGTGTCGCGGCGGCCGCTACGCGCGCGCCTCCGCCGGCGCACCGCCGCAGCTCCCGCCGACCACGCCCCTCGCGCCCCCTCGCGCCCCCTCGCGCCGCGCGCTCTGCGGTCTGCACTGGCCGCCGCCACCTGGCTGGACCACCTGCGCCGGCGAGAATGATCGTGGCGTTTTCTTTAGTCTTTTTATGCTTTCTTTTCTTTTTCTTCTTTTCTTTTTTCTTTTCTTTTTTCTTTCTTTCTTTCTTTTCTTTTTTCTTTCTTTTCTTTTTTCTTTCTTTCTTTCTTTTCTTTTCTTTCTTTTCTTTTTTCTTTCTTTTTTTTCTTTCCCTCTAGTTGTTCTTTCTTTAAAATCTGAATGCATTTCATGTATTTACTCCATCACGTCTACTACATAAAAATACTTTTCTCGACTCGCAAAGCCTCACATTTTCATATAATAGGTGAGACATTGTGAGCACTGTTTTAGAATTGTGTAGTACGTTTTAGAGTTCTTCTTAATTTTCCATTAATTTCCATTATACTGAAGGATAAGAATTATTTCGATCTCGGAAATATTGTTGAATTGTGTCAATATGCTATCGTTAAGATCTGACAGTGTGGCTACTTTCTAGAAGGAGAAAAAAAAGGGAAACCGGAAAAAATCAGAGAATTTTATTGCTCTAGAAAAGTCAAGGAAAAATCTGGGATGTTGGAGAAAAATCGTTAGAAGTCAGGGAGAATTTTGGGTTTGCTATAAAACTCGATATTACTCCTTAAATAATTAGACCAACACAAAGTAGTGACCCAATTTTTATTTGTTGGGTAATTAATTTTTAATTTGTACTTTATCTCAGTGAATTCAGAAACTTAAAGAATTAGTATCAGGTTTCCTTCAATATATATTTTTTTAAATAGTGTGAAAATCTGTACAAATCTTATCAGTGAAAAAAAAATGTTCAGGAAAATCGGGATAAATCCGAGAAATTGGTTCCAGGAAATACACAGCCACTTTGATTCACGTTTAGGGTATTGTCCAGTGGGTTTGGAACTACGTAATTACAACCATGCAAGGACTATTAGAACGAAATAAATTATTACTTCCTTCGCCCCTCCTCCGCTTCACCCCTTCACCCCTCCGCCCCTAACATCTTCGCCCTCTTCGCCCCTTCACGCCCCCGCAACGCAAGCGAGGGTCAGGGCCCCGGCAAAGCGCCGGAAGTTGTGCGCGGCGAGGGCCAACTGCTCGAAATTGCTGTAGTTGAGCGTGCTGCTTTAGTGGCGCGTCCGCGTCGACGGGGGGTTCTTGAACCCGGGTCGCCGGGGCATTCCGCAAAGTCTTTGAAACGGTCCCCTCAGATGTCGTGCCACTTCGTTCGCTGGTTTATTGGGCAGGCTTGACAGTTTCGTGAGTTACAAATTTGCTTGCCGGTAGTTGTGAGAATCCTCGCGGAAACGAACCTACAAACGTGTTGAAAGATGGTATGAGGAGTTTAAAATTATATTCGTAGTATTTTCGTCCATTACAACTAGAAAAGTGACTCTATTTTTAGTTCCAGATCACTATAATAAAACACCGGGAGTGCATAAAAATAAAATGACAGTATGCGTTAAAACTCGAGTTTCAAATTTACAGTTTTCCGATTGCTTAAATATTGCAGTCCTAAATTACTGGATAACGCCCAGTTTTTGGAGGAGGATTTGACCACGAACGAACAGTCGAAATCCCTGGGGCGTGTCCGACCTTCGCCATGTATCCCCATACCATATCTGTTTCCACATGCAGACGCGACCTGCATGCCGACTCAAACAAATTGCGCGCGGCGCGACGGGAGCGGCGAGTCCTGTAGTGCCACCGTTTACCGCCCCGCCCCCTCCCTTCGCTTCACGCCTCGCGCCGCGGCGCCACCGTCGTCGTCCATCCGAGAGGGTGTGAATCCGCGCCGACACGGCCGTCAATTTGTTCAATTTGCCCCGGCGCTGTTGGCTGCCGCACGGGGACCTCGGGCGCCCGGCGTGGGGTCTAGCTCTGCCACGCCACGCCGCGCGATCGCCGCGCTGCCACCCGCCGATTCGCTCTGTCATTAGATTGAATTTAATTGCTTTTTGCTTGCGTGCGGGCTTTCTTTTATTGCCGTTTTTCTTTCTTTTTTTTGTGGCTGTTTCCGAGGCGCATTCGCGTCGTTTAGGTGATAGTTGTACATTCCTGAATTACCTACCACTTGCCATAAAAAATTAATTAGGTATTAAAAGTGATGTATTGGAATGGGAGAAACGATTAAAAGATGTTCGATGATACCATTCCGGTGTATGTATTAGTGAAAATCTATACATTTGACTGTCTATACATTTTCGTTCGTTCTTACAATTTTATAAGCTCATATATTTGTATCTTATTGTTGTATGAGCTTGAGATTACTTCCGTTAACAAATTCTTGTCTTTAACCTTTGATTTTTCAAAATCAATCGCCATAACCAACCCTCTCTGTCGAATATTTCTTGAAGTATCCGAACGCTGATGGAGAAAATCGTATTACGAGAGTATCACGATAAGAAGGCCTTTAAACGTACCGTATTTTAACGCTTGACATCCTACTTTTTGTAATCTACGAGAAAGTGTGGTTATTTTATAAAACTACTCTGTACTTGGAAGAAATTTGCGTGACTGAAAGTTCTCCAAGAGAAGTGTTTCTTTTTAATGTTTTAATTTCGTTTAGTACACATCTCCTTTACAACTGAATTTATGTTTAATTATCCTGCTACGCTGGCTAGCGGTGGCCTCGCATCAGGCATTGTCGTATACAGTCGACTCCGATTATAATGAACCCTCAGTTATGGTGAACTTAAGTCACTGGTCCCGTTCCACTTACATAACAAATAAGCATAAGAAGATTCGGTTATAGTGAATCTGAACCTCGAATATAGTGAACGTACGAAATACGTCATGGAAGTTAATTGGATCTCGGATGTTATTAGACGAGTAAAAAGGGCCTTTTGAGACTGGGACGGTGTTCCAACAGTGGAAGAGGCTTTGAAAGTTGTCAAGACTGCATTACGATGCTTAGAAATAGAGGACAATGCAGATTTATGTAATGAGAGAGCACGAAACCACGCTGGAGAAGGATCTAGCGATGAAAAATGTACGAAGCAAGCAATTGAAAATAATTGATTTTTTACGACAAATTAAGATATTAGAATTTTCATTTTGTGCTGTTAATGAATTTTGCTGCATCTCTATATTAATAAAATCAATCATTGTGGGGAAATTCTATTTAATTTTGACATCATCGGATATAGCGAACCTCCGATATAGCGAACCTCCGATATAGCGAACCTCGGATATAGTGAACCAAACACGTGAGTCCCCAGAAGTTCACTATAAGCGGAGTCGACTGTATTTCGCGGCGAACCTCGCCTGTGGAGCTCCGGCGGCGACGTGAGGGACTGGTGGCGCCGTCAGTTGGGCGTCGCCGCGCGGCGCCACCCGCCACGACACGGGCGCGCCCAGCGGTGTTAATTAACTTTGGGAGCGGCCGCGGAGTGGGGGCGGCGCTCACCGCAGCTGCCGGACATTGCGCTGTCCGTCTCCGCCTATCTGTCCTAGGCCGCCGCGCGTACGCGTTTCATATCCTGTAGACGCGGGGGATTGGGGTGGACGTAGTTGGTAGGAACGGGGAGGACCGTTGTTGCGGACGTGGAATTTATTGTGACGTGTGGAACGGCAGAAAATTCCGGTCCGGGGGAAATGAATTTTTTTTTTCGCGCGCCCGTGACCGTGTACTTGGTTATGGAACGGTAGATTTAATGACGCGCCCTTGAATGGAGGCGCGATACGGTGACAATTTTCCTGGGCTGTGTTCTGGCTTTGCGCTGATTTTGTAATGAAGATATATTGTTGTGGTACTTTCATTTACTCGCGTGATTGAACAAGTTATTCTGATGTAATTTTCAAGCTGAGTGGGACTATAAATAAACAGCTAGAGGTAATGAATGAGAAGTAAAATTTAATGAAATAGCGTTTGAAAATTCTTTTAGATGTACAGGCAAAACGCATGAAAAGTAATTTCAACCAAGACTTTACGTTGCTTTTCCGCATTCAGAAAAGTGTACTTAATCTAAAAATTCTTGATATAATTATTTTAAGAGTTAATTATAAATGTAATCATTATTTTGCCTTTTTTTTTAAAATTCACATACATTTTTCTGCTTTAACCATTGCTTTTCATGTTCTTTACACTTACGACCTTGACTGTTTCGTCCGTTCTACGTAATCTTACATTAAACACCCTTTCCACAATCCTAATAAATTACCGTCGAATGTTTGTTTGACTACCGTTTTAAACCAGAACGTCCGCCAGGCTGCAGGAAAAGTTCCCTGCCAGCGAATCTCCGAGTGCCGCCAGACCAGGACCGAGAACATGCAACTCCGAATGCTCGTCTCACGTTACGTGCGACCGCGACTGATGTGGTATATAAAAAAGACGAAATTAGCTCACGTGATTGTTTTCCCGTGGGGGGGCGGGGTCGCGGAGCGCCATGGGGGGCCCAGGGCGGCGGACGCCGTCTTTCGCAGGTTGCGCGATGCGGCACCGTCCAATCGCGTCTTCCAACGAGCCGCTTCGTAAACAACCGCCAACGCACCTTTAATTGAATTGAATTGAATTTTATTGGCCTTAACTTGAGGATATACAGCCGCGATACATAACAAAATAATCGTAATTTTAACAAATTGAAAAATTTATATCATATATTGTATCATATATTTTATATATTATATATTCTAACGAATTAAAAAAATATTTGTAAACACGCATTTGTGGATGCTTTGTTCCTTTTTTGCATCTATTTATATTTAAAGTAAAGTTGGATATAACATAAACAGAATTAATATTTTATTAAGATAAGGCGATTACAGAACATGGGACACGACCGATTTCTTTCCGAATTACTTTTAGAATTTGCTTTCTCTCCGCGTCGGGGAGGTGGCAATTCCAAAATAAAATGTTCTACCGTATCCTCCTCTTCACCAGTAATACAAACACTTGTTTCTGTAGTTGTTGTTCTTTTTCGAAACAAATGACTATTTAAAGATAAATGACACGCACCTTTAATGTAGTGGCTGCTGCCGCTTCTGCCCCCTGGCGGAGCCGCTGCGAAGGAATGGATTGCGTGGCTCGAATGCGGGGAGGGTCAGGGGCCGTGAAGACGGTTGTGTAATTTCCATGCGATGTGAAAGAAGGAAAAAAGCGAAGCGAGATTGAAGCTGGATTCTGGGTAACTGGAATGTGGCTCGTAAGTGATTATATCTGGAACGGTTACATATGAAAATTCTGTCTGGAGTGCGTAGGAGGAGATGAGACGTTATAAAAAGTGACGCAAGAAAAAAATACATGATTTAGGCCCATCAATGAAAGGAAGCTAACTCCCGCAAGCAAATTTTGTGATAAATTGTGAACAAACTCTGTGACATAACTCTTTCAGGTAAGAAGGAAATGGGGACTAAAATGAACATCTACAAAAATGCATATTTAATACAAATTATCTGTTCAGTTTTTAACAAGTAAAGTACGTAGAATTAAAGGGTGATAATTATCAGCCTTTATGAAATTATAATTTCATTACACTGTATTGAAGTGTAGATACTTTCATCAAATATCAATAATTTCTATTGTAATCAATTTTTTGTATTTCTAATCTACTCTTCATAAACTTGGAGAACCTAATCTTCATTGTGCTAAGAAATTTGGGGTATATAATCATCAGTGGTTAAATTCTTCATATATTTCGTCGTTTGAGGTCATATTTGTGTAACTAAAAAATTCTTAACCATTTCTGTCCTTGTCAGAGTAAAGGTAGTATAACTACTAGTATTATCGCTGCACTCCCATCAAATTATTGCTACAACATATTTTCAATAAATATTGATATCACTGTCCATGTTATGACTTGTATTCATAAATTACAATTAAACTTTAGTCTCTTTCTTTACATTTTATTATTAAAGTAACATCACCAGGATGTAATGATATATACAGATAATAAACCATAACGATAAATTTTTATTGTTATGGTTGATTATCTCTATATATCACTATGGATCACCATAAGATTTCTGCTACCACCACGGAATTTAATCACCAGGGTTTATTTAATTTTTATTTCACCCATCAGTTGTTAACTGGAAGTACTTTGCCCTTGTATATATCATATTTTCCATGTCTTTATGGTACTTAAGATCTGTTGATAAATTAAATGTGAATGTATGATGTGACTTAAGAGGACGTCTCTCGCCCGGATATGAAACATTGACTTTGAAGTGTGCCATGGAGCCCATTTGTTCCGTTTCTTGGAATGCAAAATGGAGCGTCGCAGTTTCCCAGGGAGGACGAAGTTGGCCCTTCGGAGGAACATGTCAGCGTAGGATTAATGCAGCGGCGAAGGAGCGGGAAGGAATGGGGAGAAGGGGTTTGGGTGGGACGGGGTTTGGGTGGGACGGGGTTTGGGGGGGACGGGGTTGGGGGGACGGGGTTGCGCGGGGCGGGGAGGGGAGGGACCGGGGCGGGCCGGACCGGGTCGGGTCAGGTTGGACAGGACGGGACGGGGAGAGATGGGATGAGGTGGGAGGGAGGGAGGGCAAGTCGCCCGTGGGAGGAACGCGGAACCGAGGGAGCGGTGCGTGGCGTGGCGGCGCTGGCAGCCCGCAGGCGCGTGGTGAGGGCGGCTGCCGATTCAGACACGTGCACAATAGCAGGGAAGGGACGCTATAAAGCCCCATGGCGCCGCCAGAACCCCGAGAATCGTTCGCGAGTGGGAATCGCAGTTCGGTTGTTGTTGCGAGAAGTTTGTGGTCGCAGTCACCTTCAACATGACGGCGGTAGGATTGGGCCCCCGAATCGAACGCGTACCCTGCCTTTCTACTAAAATGTATGATGCATCGTCCAGGCATGAATAATAACATGTTCAGGTTTTAAGAAAATAATGTTTGTATTATTTCCCATACCTGGAATTCCACCAATCCCTTTACAGCATCTATCATTGTCTGATTAAGACCCATTTTTTCAGTGTGTCCCTGCTTTTTGTGAATTTCTTACTTTTTGGAATTTGTATCTACAAAACATCGTTAATGTTTTTGTTGTTGTTGTTTTTGAAGAATCATTGTCGTTGGGAATGCAAATGCAAAGAAACGTGCACGTGAAGGATGAACAAAGTGGATAAGGGGAAATTAATTCTGTGCTAGTTTCATGGTACTAGCTTTCGCTGGCCCTCAAACCAAGACTCTTTAGCCGACTTGGCATACTCACAGAATGTGTTGTGAATAATGGAAGGAAAGAAACTCCTTTTGCAGAAGCGTGCTAGTTTTCGAAGCCAACTGAGATTTAACCAAACGGAAGTGAATAATCAATCTATTGCAAAGGCGAATACGATCCAGAGATTTATTGTTATGTTTCTTGTTCAGTTGTCAACCCATTGTTAATTGTTCGATTTACAATGGGTGGGTACAGTGAAAGTCGTTTTAATGTCATTTAACTAGCTACGTATGGTTGAAATCAATGTTCATGTAAGTTTGCTGCTGTGGTAAAGAGATTGGCAGATGGGTTTTGGGGTGAAGTGCAATTTCGCGAGTTAATCCCTAAAAATGTTATTGATATTTTTATTAACGACGCATTTCAAACTTTGATTTTCCTTAAATCAATTGATGTTTTGTTAGCTTCATTTGAGTCCATGTAAGGAGTGACATAAATAGTAAACTTTCGTGTTAGTAGATATTATGTTGAGTTTTGCAGCCCTAGACAGAGCAATGTGAAGAGAATTTTACAAAAGGCGAAGAATAAATACGTGAAGATAATTACGAAGTAATTCGTTAAGACGTTTCTTAGCATGTTCTCGTTCAATGAACGACTTTTTTTCGCTTCCTCATCGTACGAGCAAAACTCAATTCTCGTAAAACGAATCTCATACAATGATCGAGAGTTCTCTCTGCCAAACTCGGGAGTTCAGTAGGTTTCAGCTCGTAGGATAATCAAATGGCATTCGAATTAGTGATTGAAATAAAGCTATCGCCGTTATGTGGATTGGAGCGGTAATGTGAACTTCTTGTGTTTAACAACCTCATTACCAAAGTAATCCCCCTGCCCTATCTCACTCCACGGGGATCGTTTGTGTGTAACCCAAGTCATGCTAATGCTAAGGGGCACGTTCGCGATAGAAACTCGGGGTAACAGTGTTCTCTCTCGCCCTGCGCAAAGAAACCCCCGGGGTTGGCCCTCACGCACGTGCGTGGTGTTGGCGCGCGTGGCACGCGGGCAAGATCCTCCGCCGCCGCCGCCAGCGACGTCGGGCGGCGTAGAAACAAAACAAGGGGGCGGGGCGCCCAAAGGGCGGCGGGTCGGCTACCGCGCCGCCACGCGCGTCCTACTAATTGGACGCTCGCTGGCTTGCTCGGCGGTGCCAACATTGTCCTGCGAGTCCTTGCGGGCGGGCGAGGTCCTGGTGCTGCGGGCCGCCCATTGACTAGGCGGCGGTCGTTGCCCTGCCCGCTCGCTCCCTTGGCGCGTGCTCCCCGCCGCGCCGCAGCCTCTGTGCGGGAAGTTGCGGCGGAGCGCGGAAGAAACATGGCGCCGACGCGCCACGACGCGGGTTTTTGCCCGGCGCCCTCCGCTCCGCGCGGTGTTTAGGGCGGCGAAGGAGAGCGCCTCCTCGACAACTTTCATTCTCTGGGGCGCCCTTAAAAGGCTGCGCCTGTTAATGCAGAAGTCGTGCTCGTCTCGGTCGTTTGCCATCATCTCGCCGTCCCGGTGGGGGTGTTTGTTTGGTAGTTTGAAAGATAGGGATGTGCTTCAGATGATTTTTTTCTTCGTTTTCTCTGGAAAATGGTTTACCACTATTACTTTTAAGTTTTTTTCTCATCAGGAGATTACTTTCAAATTCATATAAGTTCATATACCACAGAAAAATTGTTTATATTTATTTGACAATTCACAGCTGTGAATGTTGCGAAATATCTGAAGTTTAAAGGCTTGTTGAATGTTTGTATCTGTCTTGAACTTTATTTCTGAAATTGTTCGGGAGGTTTCTCCGTGGAGTTTCCAGTTTACCAGCACGTACGAGTATATTACTTGCACTGTTTCACGCATCTATAAATTATATTTCCTTCCCTTTTGAATCTGTCCCTGACAGAATATGTTCAGAAATTGACTGACTTCTAAATTACACTACCGCAATGATTTATCTAAAATAGTTTTATCTTCATGGTACTTCTGAGGTATTGAGGTAGAAAGCGAATGCATGAAGGAAAGAATTCCTACTTTGCAGTTTTGACTGCGCATTTGTTGCCCTACTTCTGCGTTCAACTACACGCACACGCGCACGCGTCACCAATACATGCAGAAATAGCTCTTCTTTGGGAGGATGTGCTGGTGTCAAGCTCTAAACACTTTGATATGTTTCGTCGTCGAAAGAGACATCTGACCTGATTGTGACGAAGGATGACGCCTTAAGTGCGTGTTATATTGGTACTCGCCCAAAGAAGCGACGCCAGGTGCGGCAAAGGACGAAACGGGGACATGAAGTCAGAAGACTCAGTGTTTTCTACCTCCCTGCGAATGTGCGTCGCAATTTCCTACATCTTAAATGACGTGAGGTCCATTTCTCTACCCGTTCACTTTTTTAAAACTTAATGTCCATTGCCGTATTCTTGTTTTATCAATTGTGTTCATTTCTACAATCAGATGTTTCTGTTAGCGTGTTCTAAGTAGCTACAAGTTCTACAACATTATTACTGCTTTGACCATGTACACTGGTCATCGTGGCACCTTTGTTAAGGTTTGGTGTTCCGCTGAATATCTGCCATAGCAAACAATCTGGAATTCACCAATGCACCTAATCTCAGATATACATGCTTCACCAAAATTCATTTGATTTGTTAGACGAAAATGCAGCTCTTTCATTCGACCTCGTACGATCACTTCAACCTACTTGTCCCACTTAATCCTAGAAGATTCTTGTACCATCGCTAACGTCACCTTTGTTTATTTGTATCAACCGTATTCACCATTCCTACTCTCACTTCTCAGCTTGTTTCAATTGAATACCACTCTTAAGTTCATCCATATTATGAAGAAGGGCACAAGTTTATCTTGGTTTCGTTTCTGCCAAGGCCTCTGAATTCACTCTTCTTGCAGCTTTAGAACCCCTCTCATTATATGAATATAAACAGAAAAAATGAAATTGTGACTAGTGTTACCGAAGTTTTCAATATTGATTTTGTTATACAAATGTATTATCAAAATGCTTATTTCTACCGTGTTTATATATTAGTGGTAGTAATGATAGAAAAATAATAATTAACACCCAATATTACTAAAAGGAGATATTTTAAGACTGCTTCGAAGGGTGAGCTGTCTGGATGAGAATTCTAGCGACCGTCTACTCTGATCGGTAGTTTTCCGTGACTTCTCCGATCAAAACCAGGCGATCGCCGGAACAGTACCCTAACAAACGGGCCACGGACCGCGCGCGATATTTCCTTCCTCCTCCTTGTCCTATCCTCACCCCTTACACACACTGACATCCGCTACACTACTTCACATGCTGGGAGATCGGTCAGGAAGTTAGAACTTGTCCCAAATGGGACGGTGCTTCACTGGTGAGAGATACCTGGTTAAGGAAAACACCGCTAGTCGACGGTAAGTCGGCGCAAGATCTCGCCATTCAGTATGGGAAGATCACCGCCACCTCCCGATGAAAAAACATGCACTACACTATCGGGACTAATGACCTCGTTAGTTGACGCGCCCGTAATCTCAATCAATCAATCTAAGAGTGACGTCTTTTCCACCAAGTCCGCGCCCGCATGTACGTCTCCGTTCCCCGCGTGAGGCGGTGACGCTGGCGGCGCGCCACGCCTTACGTAAGGCGTCTGGCTGGCGCGCGGCGCTAGCCCCTCTCCACTCCCACCGCCCCCCGCCCCGCTCCGTGCCACTCCTCGCCTCGCGCCGCCGCAAGTGGAGCGCACGGCGCGCCTCGGCTGCGCCCTGCCATCGGCCGCTGGTCACGCGCACCTTTCTGCGGTGCCCCCATCCCTTCCACGGCCGAAGCCGTCGCTCCGTCCCAGTTCGATCGCATCCGCAGCGTGGGGCTTTGTAGAACACCAAAGACATTTCTCCGGAAATTTCTCTTTCTGGAATTATTGGCGGGTGCAGTTTGGAACGATTCTGTTCTAGGCGTTGCGTTTAATGTTCGAATGCGATTGAAAAGAAGCGGGAACGTTTTGTTCCCCGTTTCTTGCGAGGATGTTTGCCTAAAGGCTCGTAGTTGGAATTCGCTACTAGAACACGCGATATCTAGCCTAATTTTTTGCGGTTGCCATTTAAATGGCTAAAGCTTTTAGCGAGGTGTAAGCACTTTTTTCATTTTGTGTAATTCGTTTAGAACTGAACGTATTTCGTTTACGAGTATCCTGTCGTCATATTCACATAATAATAATAATAATAATATTATAATAATAATACTAAATTATAAATAATATTTTTATAATAATAATATAATAATATACAAATATAATTTGCAGGAAAAGGCGTATGAAATCAGTGTGAAATTGAATTTGTTTAGGACTCTTGAATTTCGGAGAATACTGTGGTGCGTTTTAAATTCTTATTTGTTTTAATTAGACTTCTACGCTTACGGCACTTAATATTGTTTCTTTTTTACTGGAGTCATGGTCACATTTATTATATTCTAGATTATGTTCGATCACATAATTTTTTTCTGTTATCAGATCTTTTAAAACTACTTTCAGTTGGTGATCGCGAAAGAAAAGGAAACTGATCATTTTCTTAAAAGGTCAATATTTTTCAAGGGGAATTTTTGTGAAGTTGCGTGTTTGCCGCTTTCTCCGTTATCTCCATTAGCGCAATTGGTCCTTGGCCTTCAAGACATGACGCTTGGCCCCGTGGAGCGTCGTGGACCTCCCTCTCCAGCAAATTGCTGCCCGCCTCCCCCGGGAGCGGCAGCACGTGCTGTGCGGCGCCACCGCGCTCTGCACTTCGCGCCGCCCCCTCGCCCCACGACTGAAGTCACTGCTGAGCCTCTTATCGGGAGGTCCTAGGTTCCAGTCCTGACGTTGGCAGGATTTTCGATACTAGCTTTTCAGCTAGGTTGTATTCAGTCGCTGTCTGGAGGAGAATTCTAGCGACCGGCTAGTATTCCGTGGTTTCTCCGATCAACATTAGGCGACTGCCGGATCAGTACCCTAACAACTGGCCACGGACCGCGCGCGATCTTTCCTTCCTCTTCCTGTGTCATATTCTCGCCTTATACACACCTTACACTAACATGCACACACTACACAATGCCGGGAAATCGGTCGGGACTAAAAAGCTTGTCCCGGCTGGGCGGTGCCCCGCTGTGGGAGACATCTGGTTAGGGAAAACCCCCTAGTCGCCGGTAGGTCGGCGCCGGATCTCGCCATCCAGCGGGGGAAGATCACCGCCACCTCCTGATCAAAAAAACATGCACTGCACTTACGGGACTAATGACCTTGTTAGTTGACGCGCCCGGAGTCACTAAGAATCAATCAATCAAACTGGCGCTTTCAAAGCCGCTGTCCGCTGACGCAACTCCCCTTTCGCTGCTCTCTAAATTTTGCTGCTGTATGCGCTCAGGGTTATTGCATCTTAACGGAGATTTTTTCATATCCCTGTTGACCCTTCGAAGAAAGTGTATTCTGAATAAGAAGTTAAATTATTATAGATTTTAAATGCTATGTCGCAAATTAATTTTTCTTTTTTACACTTCCACTTCTATTATTTCGGTTCTTTTTTCTTCGAAGAACATGCTTATTTAAAAAAACGACATATTTTGTTCACAAATTTTGAAACATTTATTTCTATTTTATCACAATTAAGATGATTGTGAAAAGTAGAAATATCTGAATGATCTGGATATATTAGTCAAAATGGGAAGTCTGCACGAAAACATTTAATTAAGGAAGAATGAGCAGGAAGAAAATAAAGCAATTTTTAATTTGTTTTTTTTTATTTCATCAAACACATTTTTTTCTTTACAGGGTTTGATTTAATTTATCTAACAATTCAGACACAAATACTCAAGAAATAAATAAATAAAGTACATGTATAATCAAAAAATATATAACATTCATAAATAAGTTATGCTTGTTTAAAATTTCATTTCTTATTACAAATAGTAACATGAAATTTTATTTTTCAACTCCCCAAGAAAAAATGTTTTAATGTCTTAATGGCATTTTAATATCTGCAAAATGTGGTTCCGGACGATACTAAATGCCGATACTCGTATTGGTTTCCTAGGATTATCCTGATCGCGTTTGATTTTTTGTTCTCCACTTAATGTTGAACGAGTGCGTATTTTTATTACCGTAGAAAAAGAGAAGGTCCAGAAAGATTCGGTCAGTGCTCGCGAAACTGGGCGATGGGACTTGCGAGAGCAAAAATATCCCGGCACTTGGACCCTGCACCCGATGCAGCGGTCGCGGGGTCTTCGGCTCGGGTCTCGGAGAAAGATTTATGCGCCGCATGCACCTGGCGGTTGGCATGGCGTGGCGTGCGCGACTCTGGCCGCACGTGCGAAAAAGTTTGAGAGCTTTTAACCTAAGGGCGGGCGACCGAAGGGTCAGACACACGTAGCATGCATCTTAAGAAATCCCTTGGCACTCTGGAAAGAGGTGTGTGTCTTTGTCACACGGTGTAAACACATGTCTGTGTTTTGGCAGAACGTCTGTGGCCAGCGAACTTGCGGGGTCAATCTTCGTTCCCAGCGGTGGTCTCGTGATGCATTGTCCTCGCAGTTGCTGCCGTGTGCAGTTACCAACTTCTCGGGGCGTTGGAGATTTTCAAACGCAATTGTGCGAGTGTTATTTGTTGCAAGATTTCGTTTCTAGACGTCCGAACTTAACATTTTCTGCATTTTATCGTATTCTTGTATTTAAAAAAGTTTAAACAGTGGTGTATCTAAAATCACCGCTGTAGTTGAAAACACAATTCAGCCGATGACGATTACTTTTGTAAGTGTAATAGTTTTTATCACACCTCCGTATGAATTAGACGTTTAGTTATTAAAGTGTTAGTTACACGCCTCTTCATAACCATCCCTTTGATTGCATTATAGAACAAATTCAGTAGTTTTTTCTTCCGTTTTGAAGAGTTCAATAACAACACTTGCGTTTCATGCAAACAACCTTGATTCTTGTTGTATTTATTTGGGTTTCTAAAGATAAGAAGCAAGTAGTTTTACAATCATTATTGTTATTATTCTTACTATTATTATTATTATTATTATTATTATTATTATTGTTTGAAGAGACTGGAGTGCGTGTGAAAATATCACTTAAGAAACTGATCAGGAGTTCTGCAGTTTTTAACGTTCTTACGACTATATGTTTCTTTTTCATCCACTGCATTGATATGGATTCCAACGTTGCAGAAGGTCTCGTCTGGATATTATTTCACTTAATTAAGTGTTACAGTTTGATATCTGCCTTTCCACGCTCTTTCAATGTAGATTCTGCTCATGTTACATTGTGCAATCCAAATATAACCCACCAATGAAATATTTAAGATTTAAACTTTTAGATTGAGCTTTTATTATTCACTTAACTAATGTATCATTATGTTTGTTTTCAGGTAAGTAAACCGAGAACCTCGAACTGATGGTTGCACCTGTGCTGTGAGTACAAACTTACAAAATTGTATATTTATTCAATGGTATATGAACTATTGTGTGAAATCCATAACTGCCTTAAGTCGTCTAGATTACTGATTATGCCACATTGAAATACGATACAGGACTTTTCCCTGCATCAATTAATTGAGACTAATTGTTCCCGTTGATTTACCTTTAGGGTTTTACCGATTTCGTTCTACCATTTGGACAAGCACTAGCTTGTTCCTAACATTGATATTGTGTAATATTGACTTGTAGTATATTTCTTGGAGTTTTCAATCATTAGTTTTGCTCGTGGAATAATCTTAATAAATAACTACCTTGCTATAAAAAGTCCGAAATAAAACTACTGATTTATATTGAGTTTAACATTCTTTTCCAAAGCACTCAATGTTTTAGTTTTGATAAATTTAGAATTTTGGAATGTCCTTTCACAAAATTCAAGTTTTTCCAATTTCAAAATTCCCTTTACTATCAGTAATAGTTTCTCAAATTGAAGTCCGCTTTTCTTTAGGGGACTGCGAAGCACTTTCATGTCTACCCTGAACAGGAATAACCAAGTGAAATTTAGAGCTAATTGCGATTGTTCCCACTGGTTGCTAAGTCTCATGGAGGAATCCAATCTGATTTCTATTATATTTATTATAGTCGTTTAGACACACTGTTTTCTTGGAATTCTGCAGCGTGTGTATCGAAGATTAGATACATTGTGTACCTAGAAGTCGTTCGACTTTTGTGAGGAATCAACAATCTGTTACGTCTCGGTGACGTGATCCTATATATTTTATGTAAAATTTATTACACGTATCACAAATCTTTAACAGTTAATTTGTCAAAAGTGTTTTGTAAAAGGTAACCTACATGCTAATATTACTTAATAAATAAGGGTCTAAAAGCAATTGAAGAAAATTGCCGTCATCTCCAGGGGTTACTCTGCCATTTCATACGATCATATGTGACAGTGTCTACTACCGTTATCGATTTGAGCGAGCAGTATCTAAAGAGACGTGCGTTTTATCAGTCAGCGTCCGGAAAATGAGTTCATATGAACTTTAATTGTGCGTTATGATTAATAGAATATTAAAGAACCACCACCTTACAGAAGTGAAAGCTGAAAGCAACCACGCTTTTGTGCGGCCGCCCCAGTGACCTTTCGGCCTGAAGAGCCACTAAGCGGCTCTTTGGCAGCCGCAAGGGGGGTGGAGGGGAGTTCTCTTCCCTTCGCGTGACTTCAGCGTGACACCGGGACTTCCCCGGCCCCCCCCCCCCGCCCCACCCCACCCCACCCCATCTCCGATTCGCATCGATCCCCGATGGCGCAATTTGGGCGAAGTGGCCGCTCATCGCCCGCGCCTCACCCCCCAGGCCGGCATGGGCTTGCCACACGAGACCCCGCCCCCCTCTGGCGCTGCGATTCCTTTTGGATTGCCCGTGAAAAATGTCTGGAGAAGGGCCCGCGCACTTCGCCAGTTCGTGGCGCCTCGACAGGCGGAGATGTAGTGGAGCTCTGTGTACTTCATGCGCTCTTGAAGTCCGCATCAGATTATTTTTCCATGCATAGAAATGACCCGCTGGGGGCGAAAATCGCCTTCGACCCTCAGACCGACGCCTTTGCTCAATCGGACAGCCGACCAGGGAAAAAGTTAGGGTTCGTGACAAAGTGCTTATCATAATAGTCGGAATCATTAAAGTTTAATGACTGTTTACAATTTTATTATATCTTTTATCAAATACTGGCCGTATTATTGTGTACGTATGTATTTTTTTTTGTACCAACAAATCTGTCGAAATTGTAAAGCTGTTTTGTGATTTTGAAAGCTATGATTACAATGTTCATAATACATGCTGAATGACTAGCTGTAGAAGTTTATTACTGAACACGTGAAAATTGATTGACTATTATTGTACCAAAACTTTCCGTTAATACAACAGTAACGATGTAGAAATACAGTTGAAAATACGGCGATATACTAACGTGTCCTATAAGCTTGTGTCTACCTTGTTTTGAACTTTTGTTTTAAACTTAGAGTTAGTTAAGAGCCATTTGCGACTTGATAAACGTCCCCTAGCAATGTCCACTATTTTTGTCCCTCGCTTGTTTGGACTTCGCAGGCTGACAAATCAGCGGCTTGCGCGTCCAAGGCGCGTTACGCACGTCGCGTCGGCGGCGCGTGGCAGGATGGAGGAGGTGCAGGACCCTCGTCCTGGCGTCTCCGCCCCGCCCTGTCCCCGCCGCCGCGGCCGTATTTCCCCTTGATAAACAAGCAAATATCGCCATGCGCGCCAAGAGGCCTGATCACTCCCCGTCTTTCTTTCGTTGGCTCCCGAGGCGGACGCGCCGCCGCCAAAGAGAGGAAGGAGAGGGATAGGGCGGGGCGGGACTGGACTGGGCTGGGCGAGGCGGAGCGGGGCGTGGAGGAGCGGGCGGGAACGGGGGGCGGGGAGGAGCGGAGCGGGGCGAGGCGACGAGGAGCGGGGAGGAGCGGGGTGGGGCGGGACAGGGCGGGGAAGGGTGGGGGGGGCGGGGAGAAGCGGAGCGGGGTGGGGCGGGGAGAGAGCGGAGCGGAGGGTGGGGCGAGGAGGAGCGGGGCGGGACAGGGCGGGGAGGAGCGGAGCGAAAAGGGGACCGACGTCTTTTTCGGGCGCTAAAAAGGAGCAGAGGGCAAACCGCAGCCAGCCGACGGCGGCGGCGTAGGGATCGCAGGTGCGGGAAATGTAGCGGTGGCCGCGTGCGGCGAAGGCATCTGGTCGTCGAGAGCACGTAAAAGTCGAAAGGACGTCCGAGGCATCTAAACGCCGGGAACGCGAAGCAAGTTGGAAACTTGCTTGATCGGGAAAAGGCAGCACAATGCTTTGCATTCGTAATGTGCAATGAAGTTTGCATTGGATGATGTTTTATTTAAGATCCTGGTCTCTGTCCATTCGGACGCGAGTAGTTCAAATAAGATGAATGAATGTAATGAAAGAATAAATTGAAAGAAAGATTTCTTTCTCGTGCATGAATGGAAATTTAAAGCAATGCGGGAGATATCCAGAGTTCTACGGATATGCAAATTCTTTTAAATGAGGATAATTGCGGAGGCAAACCGAAATGTGATAGTAGCGACCACATTAGTCATATTCCTAATACGATGCTGGTGTCCCACAACTCGCAGATTTACCAGGAAATTTTGTAATAAGAATTTACGTGATATAAAGAATAAGAAATGGGTTTTTTATCTTAACTCGACTCAATTGTATTTGGGTAGTCAGCAGCTTCATGGAATACATTCATGTACTAGTTTAAATCAACCGCTCTCTTTCACGTAAAACGGGTGGTACAGTTTGCGCTCTATTGGAGTGCGAACTGTTCTGTATTACTAAATGACATCTCGTAGCTATAAGGGAAGAGCTCGGAGCGGCTGTACGCTTCTCGCCGCATTAGCCTCTGAGGGCGGACGCACTGTCAAAAGTCGGCAATTTCAAATGGAGCGAGGAGACGTCACCCATTAGTTGGAAGAGGCTGGGGGCGCCGGAGCCATTGTCTGAACGGGAGGTGACCTACCTCTCCTCACGTCCCGTCGGTCGAGGAAGGATCTTGCCAAGCGCCTCATCGGAGCTCAAAGCGCTTGCGTTAATTTTCAAGTCGCTGCTGTGTATACATCCGACGCTGAAAAGCGAGGCACTCGTTTCTTTGATGTTATATCTCTGCCTTTGAGTTACACTTTTGGGTTCTCTTTGTTTCCTTTGTGTTTGTTGAACAGATACATGTTACTCCTCTACTGTGTTCTTGATCGAGTCATTTCATTTCCAGAAGCAATGTTGGTTCCAATATTGTTATGGTTCAGAAGGAGCTCCGTAAAAATAGCTTTGATCTTCTAAAATTTAAGATAAAAGAGAGTAATATAGGTAAGATTTCATGAAATCCAAATCGTTTACAGATGTGTTACAAATACACATGATGAGTAGTTTATTGAACATGTTCTCCAGTCTCGACATTCTTGCTAATGTGTCAATGTTTGCATCTGTCTGATCATGAAAGTGATAAATTATGAAGATAATTTGCTGTTCATATTTATTTTGCAGTTCAGAAATTATAAATAGTTCTAGACCTAAGACATGAGATCGTAGTGTGAGAGTTTCTAAACTATACTTGATGCTACTAATATTTGAATTATGCAATGAATTTGACAAGATTCCTAAAAGATACATGTCTTAGCGAGTAAGTGTTTTGAAACATTCCTATGCTCGATTAAGTTTCAGGCTTTCTCTCCACATTTTGTGGTGAGGTATTATTATATTTCTCCACATTATGCATACACTGTACAGGATTTTTCAGTATAAATGTTACAAATTTCGAGGGCATGTAGGAGGGTTCAAAGTGTGTTTGACAATGGGCAGGTTCTGGAATATTAATATAACGAAGTTACAAAAGGCATTTTTGCCCCTGATTCTTAGGCAACTCATTACGCATGGATGTTAGGCAGGTGTACGGAATCTTTGACCTCCAGAAATTGACATGCCAAGCACGAACACATGCTGGGTTACCTTCCATTCAGGGGCATATGCCACGCATAGAATGTCATTCCATAAAATTTCCAACCACATGTTTTTTTGTTGTTGTTTTTTTTGTTGAAAAAAACGTTATCATCTTTTTCCATCACTTCGATTTTTTAGAAAGTTTTCAACTTTTATTTTAAGACAATATAATTACTATAGCAACAATTTTTCCGTTCCTCTTTAGCTATTCTCTAGCTTTAGTTGCATCTCAGCAAAATCCCCATAGTCTGACTTGTTACCTCTTAATTTGTGATTTCGGATTTCTTGCTTTCCGTCCTTCCATCTCTTTCCTTGATCTTTCAAGTTTGTCCGTTCTCTCGGTTTATTCATTATCAGAATACTTGTCAGAATACCTGTATCTTGTTTTATTTCACAATTTGTTCCTTTGTGTGCCTGCTGCTTCACTTGATGCGTTGTGTTGCGATGTTGGGCGTGGTGTTTAAGATAATGTGTTATTCTAACTTACTGCATGGTGAAAAAATATGCATTTCTCTTTGTTTTCATTACAATGTTAAATGGACAATTATTAGAAAGAGTTGAAATAGCTGCTCTCCAACGACATCCACCTTCTAAATTGGACAATTGAGATGACATGTTACTGATTCCAATTGGGAAGAACTTGTTTATGTCCTCCAGTATTGCTCGCGATTCTCTGTTATTCAATCTGTCGACGAATACCACTCGAGGATACGCCCGTTGAGCCGTGGCAGTTCGATGAACCGAGCTTGGCGCCGCCGTCAAAGCGGCCGAGAGGAAGCATTGTTCGTCGCCAGACGTGCAGCTTCTTCCGAAGAACCGCCTCCAATTAGAGGCGGTAACAAGGTTACTTGTTATTCCGGCGAGTGAAAGGGAATTGACCTTTGCCGCCGGGCGTGTGCAGCGCCGCGTGGGCGGTCGCCAAGGCGGAAAGGCGCGAGCGGAAAGCGTCTTCCCCTTTCGGAAGCGCAGGTGGCGGCGCTGCGCGGCGAAGGTCAAGGCGGCGCGCGGCGCAACGGGGCGGCGCGGGGGCCCCGCTGGCATTGACCTTCGCACAGCCCCGCCCGGCCACGCCGCGACCTTCATTCCGGTGCCGTCATTTCACGGAGATATTACGGAGTTTTACGCGGTGAAGTGTTTCAACAATCGACAGCACTATCGTTCTTGTGCGCATGCGCAGTTTGGGTTTCGCGTCACTATTGTGCATCTGCGCATGCGCAGAAGATCGATATTTCTGTCGACTGTTGAGCGCTATCCCGTGTAATAGTTACCTATTAGTGATGCACATATTTCGTGAGACTGGTCGGGAGCTTTGAGCTTGTCCCGACTGGGGCGGTGCCTCGCTGGTGGGAGAGTCCTGGTTAGGGGGAAATCCCGCTAGCCGACGGTAGGTCGACGCCGGATCTCGCCATCCAGCGGGGGAAGATCATCGCCATCTCCCGAGAAAAAACATGTACTACACTAACGGTAGTAATGACATAAGCTGTTGACGCGCTCGGAATCACTAACCAACCCACCAAGTATTAGTGATGCGACGTTGATAACAAAACATTGGGAAAATACGGGGAAAGACGAAGAACATACAGGGCATCAGGATCATCTCGGTAGAGATTTCTCGATGCAGACAGTACAAACTACGTACGTTTAGTTCGAACACTCGAACTGACAGTACAACCGAACACTAAACTGACGTACATATTATAATTTTACAAAATTATGTGGTAGGAATGTTCATCCACGAACAAAACATAATGTTTAAAAAATTGGATTCAATACATCGATGTTTTCATAGAATCATCGATGTTTTCAAAACATCTGCATCGATGCTGCATCCGTAATAGTGATGAAAAAGCACGAAAGGAAGTTTGGAGCACGTGGGAGAGGAAAGCAAACGAGTTATTTAGTACGAAGCATTAGTCAGAGATGGGTGACCAGAATGGAATCCAATCAAATAATGTGACTGAAGAGAAAAAAAGGTACAATACTCGACAGTTAAGAGCGGGTGGTAGGCTCGTGGCGGATTGGATAGCGCTTATATGCCTTCTACAGCTGGAGCCGAGGTTCTTTCCCTGGCAAATTCATGTGAAATTTGTGGTTGACAAAGCGGTCTTTCGACAGGTTTTCTCGGAGTTTTTCATTTCCGCTGCCTCTCATTCCACCATATGTCTCTATGATCATTGCCATCATCATCTCATGAAGTAGTCTATGTATTAAATATGAACCTCAATGAACTTAATAGTTGAAGGGCCTCTAAAGCTCAATTTTTAAAGAAATAAAAAATAAACAAGACTTAAGGAGAGAAAGAAAGACAAAAATGAGGATGGAGGACTGAATGTGTAAAAAGGTAAAACCTTCGGGCGGAAACGGAAATCTGCATAAGAAATGGTAGCAAAGATATATAAAGGGAGAACTCGCCACAGGAAGGAGCAGAAGTCAGGATGTCGTATACGCTTGATGTTAAACAGTAGAATATGCGTTGAGAACACAAGAATGAACGGGAATGACTGGGCACAATGAGGCAGAAGTAGTGGAAGTGAAAGCAAACGAGTTGAGAAAACGAGTAACTGTTACAGCCTTGGATGGTTAACGTTGTCTGCACAATAATTTGTAGTGATTGCAGCAGGAAAAATCAAGTCATTAAAGAATTGAATATTCCAGGCGGATACTGCGATACAATGAATTTTCAAGAAAACTTCTTTCAGTTCTTTCTTAATTCAGACCGTTTTGGGGACATTGTACATTCTAAGCGTGTAGTGTGATCCGCAGAGGACTTCAAGTAGAAATTAGTGTAGGATTTGTCTTCGGAATTAGTACTCCCTCATGGGGCACTGTGCCAAGAAACTTTCGACAGTCACGTAATCCCAGACTCATCACTTCATTCAATGCCGAACGAGTTTTGTTGAGATCACTTGGGCGTGAAGTTAACGATCCGACGACCGCAGGGGAAGTTTATTCCCTAGAAATTCTGCATTGCGCAGTATATCATTTTGTTCGTAAAAAAGCGAAAAGTTAAAGGAGAAGATGACATTACTCTTTGACTACTGAATTTCATGGGCAAGCAGATGTGTTTTTAGGGAAAGGTTTCAAATGTTCGATCCCCAGTATCAATCGTTTTAGGATTTTATGGCAAACTCTTTAGATCTTTATTTTTGTGAAAAACAATTTCATCACGTTGTTTTTAAATCTAACTTTGGAATTCTCATAATTAAGTAAGTAAATTTATGACAACGCAAAATGGTAAATGGCACATTTAGTTTTTATAGTATTACCTTTGCCTTTATTTTCCGTGAAGATCATTTTAACTACGCGAAATGAGCGATTTGAGTTGCAGAATACCCCCCCACACACATACAAAAGTGGAAACGGCTTTACTTTATCAACCTTTAAAAGATTCTTCAAAAATCATTAGAAGATTGAAATGACACCACCCCCTAGATCTCAGCCATAGATATTAAATAGCATAATAGTAACAAAGATGACCATGTAATTGCAATGGTCGTTGAACATATGTAATCACTGGAATAAGTTTAAAAAATTAAATTATTATCTGAGAAGTACTGTCGAAGGACAACTCTTCACTCAAGTTATTTTTATTTATAAATAATGTTGATAAAAAAATCTTCAAAATGTTGTATGTGCGAATAGTAACTGACAATGAACTATATGTTTTGTTTTAGAAAAAAGAACTATTAATTTTTTAAAATTTATTTCCTATGACAGTAGTTATAAACTGACTTGTGAGGTGATAGTATTTTCGTTGAGTAACGCCCACCGTCGCCGATCCTTCGGGGTTCCTCCCAGCCCCGACATTGAGTTTCTGCCCAGTTCTCCTCCCACTAACTCGTGCCCGCCTACGCTGACAGACGGCTGTGCTGGCGTGACAGGTAAACACCACAGCTTCTTGGTCTCCATTGCAACTTGTAGTCCCGCCATCTCGTGGTTCAGGAAGGCAGTTGGCGCGACTGAGGCAGTGAACTCAGAGACACATTCATTAATATGTCTAAGAGTTTTACAGCAATTTTATAATAAAAAATTATCTCAAGGGACCTACATTCACATGTATGAAATGTATGCGGGTTACATAGCTGTACACACCAGTAATAAAATTTTATAATCCCGTATTGAAATGTATGGTACGTCTAACAGTGCTTGCAGATGGCTTGTATTTGATCCTGCAGAATCGAGAAATATGAAATATGCGATATTTTTTCAGCAAGATATGAAATATCACGTAAATGTTAGCACAAAGGAGTCATTGTTTATGTAATATATTCTTTATAGATTTTTATTGTAATCTATTAGCAAAATTATTGAGCTGTTCCAGATAATGTAAAAAATATTCTCCATTGGCAAGTTTTCCATAAATAGAATAAATATTCCTATTGTAAGGATTTTATCGGACCACTGTTGTAAGAATTTTATCGAATTTGAATAAGGAAATAAAATGACATTTTCAGAATATTCCACAACTTTCACTCGCCTTACTGTAGCTCATAATAAAACAATAAATAATTCTAAGAATTCACTTTAGTTCCAAATGCTACGCTGCGTTGGAGAAAGTGAGACAATTTTGGGCCCTCGGCAATGCTAAAAGCGTAGCCCCGCCCCCCCTCGAAAAATTAAAAATGTGAAAGTTGTGTCAAGAAACTATGTGTGTTATTTTATTTCAACAAGTAACACAATTTACAATGTTTAAGTTACAACTTTTTTGAAATATTTTTTAAATAGTGGTTAGAAGTAAAAGTATTTAATACAATTTCTACGGTGAGCTTAAAATGCACAAAAAAAATGTTGTGTTAGTGTTTAAGAAAATCGCTTGTTAAAGACGTGTGAATATATAAGAAATGTGAAATTCAGTAGAAACGTTTTGAATGTCAGAGTCATTTCGTAGAGTTTTCCCTTATAAGTAATGACTGTACTTGATTATTCAAGGTAAAAAATTAATTGAAAATTTCATGAAATATCAGACCACTATACTGTGACTTATAAAATGGCGATAATGATTTTCTGGAGATCTAATTTCTTTTTTAATTTTTTACTAATTTTTTTCCCTTGATCGGTCTCCTTGACATGTAGGGGCCCGGGCGATCGCTCCGTCTGCCCATGCTCAGCGCCGGCACTGAGGAAGAACAAGGGTTGTTTCCGCATTAAAGAGACCTAATTCCCCGCCGTTTTGGAGCGAGATTAGTCGGCAGTGCCGAGCCCTCGTGCAAACGGCCGAGTGCCTGTTGGAAGGGCCAATCCCGACCGCTTCCCGCGGCGCGTGGCGGCGCGACGGGCGCGACGCAGCGGGTGGGCGAGCGAACAGGTCGTCGTCGTCGCCGCCGCCACTCGTTAATCGCGCTCTTTCCCTGGGCCGCCGCCGCCACTCGTTAATCGCGCTCTTTCCCTGGGCTTTCGCAGGTCGTTAACGATCGCGGCCCCTTCGCTTCTGGGTTGGCGCCTCGTCAGGCCGGGGCCCGTTGTTTCCGCGTCGGAAACCCGCGCTCTCATTTCGGAGGTTTACCTGTGAAGATTTGGGGATTTGTTTCATTCGAGCCCATACTAGTTTGCAGGCGATGATGTATGAAGGGATGAAACGTAGTTGTTTAATACTTTTCGAGGACCCCAAAGAAATCTTCTCTCTGGTTGTTACAAATTTCATTACTGTTTAACAAAATACATGGTAGTTCTCTGGACTAATCATTACTTAAAATGCACAATTAAAGTAGTGAAAATGAAATATAATATATCATTAACAAAGAAACTGAGAAAAGGCAACGAATCTAGGAAGGGTTCTTCATATAAGTTTTTGAGATGAACAAAATCTTGAATTGTCCACTTCATGATTTTCTAATGTCTCTTCACAACCATCGTCTTCCAAAATTGTTTACTTACGCAAAAAGATGGCTGGCTGTGTGAGAGATGAAACGACGGAACGGACACTACCTGGCGGCTTAACGTGTTCCACTGGCCTGGCCACACAGTTGGAACGTTCGTTCATTTCTATTCTGGATTGCTTGTATTACGTGTAGGTTGCATAACTGCATGTCCAACCCGGTTGCGTTTAGTTTGTCATCTTGCGAGAGACAGAAGTCGGACCTTCGGCCGTTATTTTCTTGGCCTTACGCTGGTTCTTTAAATAGTCTTCCTGCTTAGTGTCAAGAGCACCTTTTCCTCTTGTAACTTTCAGAAAAGATAACGTTCCGGGTAGTTTGTGGTTTCTTCATAAACTGGAAGCATTTTCGTTCGGAAATCTTGTATTAAGGTTATATCAAAAAGGAGGCGTGGCTGGGCGTTGCGAAGCGTTGCGAGAGTGGCTCTGGCGGGCAAAAGCGGCGCGGTGCTAATGCACACCGACACCGGAAGCCCGGAGAAACCGGCCCGGCGGGGCGCCCCCCGCGCGCCCCAGATACCGACACCGCCGGATCACGGCCTATTTCGGGCACATTACTTAACGGACGGAGACGGCGACGGCGGCTGTTCCTGGGGCGCGACGGAGACGACGCCGGCGGCACCTGACCGCTATCACAATTATAGGCCTTGGCTTACTTGATGTACGGCCGACCGGGGTCCGCCGCCGGCGGGGTCCGGGGGGACGGGGCCCGGGGCCCGGGCGGCGCTTGGCCGGGGGCCCCAACCCCCCCCGGCGGCGGCGCGGCCGAGGCTTGCAGAGAGCGCACGGGACGGCGGCGCGGGTCGCGGGCGCGGCGGAGCAAAAAAATTGCGATATGCAGCGCTGCCAGCGCTTCGGCGAGTGCGGTGTGCGGCTGTGAACGTGCGTCGAGGGCTCTCTCTCTCACGGGCGCCACCTCCCCTCCACCCCCGCCATGGGGCTGCTGCTGTCTATTCTGGTGTTCAGCGTGGGCGTGTTGGAGGCCCTGGCGTGCGTGCGCCACATCCAGCAGGGCATCCTTCCTGCGTGGGCACCCCGGCACGTGACCTCCTCCTCCGGACGGCGGCTGCTGCGCGAACACTGGCGGAAATCCACGAGCCTCGACGACGGGTCCGGGGACGGCTTGGGGTCTTCCGGAGACGCCGGCGCCCTGCCAACGGGGCCCCGTCCCGCCGCCACCTTGGTGACCGCAAGGGGTCGCTGGACGAGGAGCAGCCGGGTCGCCCGCGGCCGCCGCCGCTGACGCTGAGCGAGTCGCCCCATCACGTGCGCTCGCCCGACATCCACTGGCCGGAGCCCGTGCCGCACTCGCCCGCCAAGCACATCGAGCAGACGCTCCCGTCGCCCGTGGCCGAGGTGCCCGGCGACGCGCCGACATGGCCCGCCGACGCCGCGCCGCCCGCGCTCCTGCAGCGGCGCCGCACCTCCACCACGGAGACGCTGCCGCACGAGGAGCACGGCCAGGCGGAGCCCCTGCGCGCCGCCGCCGCCCAAGGCCCCCGAGGTCGCCGCCGTCAACCACCACCCGCCGGCGCCGCGCGCCGCCCTCGTCCACAGCATCGAAGTGACGAGCAGCGCGCAGGCCCCTCGACGACCTGCCCGCCCCATGGCCCATCGTCAACATCGACACCGTGGCCACCTCCGACGAGGAGGGCGACGTCTCCCCCAGCTCCAACCTGGCGTCGCGACGCGTCAGCTTCGACCCCGTGCCCACCGTGGTGGTCATCGACAACGAGAAGCCCATCACCGAGGAACGGGAGCGCGGCACGATCCTCGCTCCTTCCATCAGGATCACGGATGACCTCGAGAGCGTTCTGCGCAAGGAACTACCGAGCGTCATTGACGACATCATTCAGCAGGCCTTGGGGAAGGTCAACGAAGTGCTGGAGAGCCGACAAAATGGTCCGCTGAACGGCGTGTCCTTTTTAATCGAGAACCTCGTCTCCAAGAGCGACAAGGTGCTAAAAGGACCCTTGTCGGGTGCCTGTGCCGAGGAATACAAGGACCATTTTGAGCCGACGGTGCAATCGGTCATCGAGATGCAGAAGGACATGAATGCTGTTCTTTCAGCAATTCCACAGGAAAACAAGCTTGGCCGTTCTAAAGAAGAAATTGGGGCAAAGCACCTCGGTCATCCCACTCCTCTGGAAAACGAAGTATCGCCAAATACTGGCTTGCAGAAATCTCATCCTAGGGAAAACGAAGTTCAGATTAGCAATGCAAGTGCAGATCAGATATCCTCATCAGCTCCTGCCGAGGAAGGATATGCAAATATATTAGAATCTGAACTTTCGTCTCCCAAAGAATCAAATTCCGAAATTGAAGCTGGAAACGCTATTCTCTTAGACAATACGAAACTTGATAATTTGTCAACATCTTCTGAACCAGTGTCTCAAACGAACGTTCAGAACAGTATTCAGGATGTTAAGGAGCGCTTGGGTAATTCTGAGGAGCTCATTCCAGAAAGTGTATCAGGAAGCGAAAACGAAACTTATGAAACTGGGATAATAAGTAACTGCGTGGCAGAGCCGGCAGTAATTCCGAACATTATAAATTCTGCGCCAATCTCATCGCAAAGTCTGCACGTCATCACGAACGAAAATGAAGCAGTCGAAAACGAAATACGAAACGAGATGCAAGGAGACGACGGGCCGGAAGAAAGCACGACATGGAAGTTGCAGTCCCCCACGGCAGGCGAGTCTCTCATCTTAGGCGACGCAGCTGTTGCTACAACAGCCGCCGTGCCAGCGGAGTCGGGATCAATCGCCAGCACGCCTGCATCCTCCGCTGCTCTGCCTCCCAGCGAAAGTCGTGAGACAGCCGCCCCCGCCCCTCTTGCTTCCGCTTCCGCATCTCCTGTTGCTTCTGCAGCGCCACACATTCCTTCTTCCGCCCCCGAGTCCCCTGTTGCTCCTGGTAGCATTCCCGAATCCATTCCTCTTGACGCAGTATCTACGGACCAAGCCATCCCTAATGCTCGTGAACCTAGCTCTCCTACTGAAATCATACTACACCCCCCCCCACCCTAATTTTTGCTCCTGCTCTCCCCCCCCCTACAGCTCCTTCCGTCCCTGCCGCTCCCATCTCTCCTCCTCCCCTGCCGGCTGGGCCTACCGCTCCGTCCCCCCTGTCGCCCCTACTCCCCCTGCAGTTCCTGCCGCTACTGTGGCCCCTGCCGTCCCTACCGCGCCTGCCGTTGGCGCACCGATCAAGGAGGAAGAGCCTTCCGGGGCGCCCTCGTCTCCGGCCCGCCCGGCCGCCGGCGGCCGCGCAGCCGCTCCCCAGGTTTCCGCGGCCCCCGCTCCGCAGCGAGAGGCGTTCTGGGTAAGCGACGCTTCGTCCTCTCCCGCTCCCCACGCACTCACTTCGTCTCCCAAAGCCACTTTCAACCCAGCCAAGAAGGCAACCCCCGTATCTCAGCCTCCTCCTTCTAAGGCGCCCCCTGCTCCGTGGACTCAGAAAACTTCTTCTGCAGGATCCACGAAACAACCCTTTTCCGGGTTCCAAAAATCAGTATCCGCAGAACCCGCCAAAAGTCCTCAACCTCCTGCCTTTACCAAAGTTGGGTCCTTGTCAAAGACTCCGTCGTCCCCTACGTTCGTCAAGAAACAGTTCGGAGCCCCTGCTCCAACACCTTTGAAACCTACATCACCTTTCGGGACAAAAGTAACCTCATCAGCCCCGCCCCCCTTTTACAAACCTGCCGCAGCTTCCTCAACCCCTTCGTTCCTCGCCCTTCCCCCAAAACCCCCCGTCCCCCCGTGGAGAAAGGCCCCCCGCTACCGCCCCGTCACTCGCGCCGGGCAGCTCCCGCCCCACCTCCCCGCCCCCGCGCGACCCTCAGGAGGTGGTGCGCCGCCTGGCGGAGCTCCGCCGAACCAACCCCACCGTCGCCACGGAGGTCCTCCTGTCCATTCTGGGCTTCAAATTCCCAGGCTCCTAGTGCAAGCGCGTCTTCGGCCTAGAAATACCAGCGCATTACTTACGCGGAGTGAACTGTCTTTAATGTTTTTATTACTGTTTATACAAATCTGTTTCATTTTTAATATTAGCTTCGTTTTCCACTGTGCTGTCTATTGTAGATAGGTGGATTTTTCAATTAAAAATACTTATTCTAACAAGTGTGTTTTTATTTTTTGAGTGTACGTACTTTATCGAGTAGCGGAGAGGTGTGTGTGTGGTTTCATGCTTCCATTAATGCGCTTTGCTGACGTACGTCTCCCCCTAATCGGCTTTCTGACGAGGCGTCGCGGCTCTGCGGTCAGTCACCGGCAGCCCGCCGGGGACTGACATGAAACGACAATCAGGCTGCGCTCCGCTCTTTTGCAACGTTAATCTGCTTGCGGATCCTGACCGCAGCAGCCAGACGGGGTGTTGCGCCTGAATTTTTGATGTAGGTCGTTCTGCGACTGTATGTGAACGTAGTATTTCCAGTGAGGTTTTGCCGCAGGCAAAATCTCACTCGATAGAATTTGCTCGTTGTGGAAAGTTATACACAGCTCTAATAAACTTGTTTATTTTCTCTCAAAACGAAAATTTTGCAATAATTACGGCGTGTTCCTTGGAATGCGTTGGAAGCAGAGTCGTGACGCAACAAAGGTGCTGTACTATCATAACTCGTGGAACATATAAAACACTACTTTTATTCACAAGCTCATTCAAACTTCTCCCTTCTTTCTCCTTAGTTCAGTGCTACATTTAACATATATAATTTCTCCACAATATACATTTACTACTTGAAAGAATTTTAAGTGGTTTTGCTGCACTTTACAGGGATAACGTTTTTAACACGTAATACTATTTAACAAATTATGATACACAGTTTTAAACTTTAACAAGTTGGAGTTTTTAAGAAAAGAAGAAAAATCAACGGAAAGGTAAGAGTAATTGCCGCCTATAGTTGAACTACGATTGTATTTTATGAATACATGTTTAAATGCATTTTTCTGTGCCTATATTTAAATTTTCAACATTGTTTAGGGGTTTTGAGTATTTATTATTGTTGATTTATTGAAAAAAAGGCATGTGTAGATTTCAAACTCATTCAAGATTTTCCAACATAAAATGCTTGTGCAGACAAATCTTGAGAAAAAAACTTATCCTAACAAAAATGTTACCAAAACTTTTACCAAAGTGCTTTCTTCTGAATATATCAGAAACCATTAGATTCTTTCCCTTGTGAATTCTGATGGAAAAAGACTCCAGTAAAATTGTGGTGGACGTAGATATCACATCACTGGTACGCAATTTCATACAAACAGCACATCACTGAGGTCTGCAAAAAAACTTATATTTAACAAACAACACCTTGGAAAATATCAGAGTTAGACTTCTCTCAAGACTACAGAAGCTGAACTGAAGACGAAGCATTCTTGCTGAGATGATACCTGCAAACGCTTTGAAGAGAAAACTACAGCACTGTTGGCACACACACATCTGCTGCAAACAAGTGATTTTGTTATTTTAATGAATTTCGTACTTTATCATGTTGACTATTTTTATCACCATAGTACACATTTCTAAAATCCCGGTTCGTATACCAAATCGCCAGATCAAATCCAAAGAACCCATCATCTCTCAAAGTTGGTTTCGTGGAACGCCGCACTCGCAAATCCTGCGGCACCACCACCACCCGAGAGCCGCAGAGGCGAGTTGGGACGCTCAGTCCCATGTGCCGCTCCGGCCAGCTCGACGTCGCCCAGACACCGAGTGATCGTTCCCAAGACGCGCAGAGGGCAGCAGCGACCGAGCTGCCGTCGCCGCGAGGACCGAGGGTCGCGCGTGCCGACCCGGAGGAGGGGGCTGGGGGGCGGTGGCGCGTGAGGCACGAGGAAGGCGTGGCCGGGTGCCACGGCGCGGCGGGCGTGCCTCGCGCGCCACCCGCGCCACGGGCCGCTGGCCGCCGTCGCCTCCCGCCCATTGTCTGCGCGTGCGACGCTCTCAATGAGCCCTCTGTCATGCCGACGCGCGGAATTTTCCCAGGCGATTGGTCTCGGCCGGGGCGGCGACCGCTCCGGGTTGAGACAGGTCCTGCCGCCTTGGCCAACCGCTGCGCTGGCCGGCGGAGGTCTCTTGGAGATTCGAGATACGGGAGTGTTTGTTTGCCTTGAACTTGAGGCTGTTTATTGAAGAGTGTGGAGGATTTATTGCGCTGGGAGTCAACTCAAGGGTGGAATTCAGTTGAGCAGTCTGTATGAGAACTGCTTGGGATGGTACGATTTGGAAGACCGACGTAGCTCAAGAAATTCAAAACACGTTGGGTTTTTTGAACGTTATTGATCTTTTATTGGAGTACTTGGATATTTATTGGGCGTGTAATTGTGGAATACACGATAAAGCTAGTGTTTTCCAATATGTTCCAATAGATCACTATTCATTTGTTTTGTTTCGATTTGGAACTAATGTAAAAATATAGCTTTCTTTTCTTCACCTTGGTACTTCATTCGTAGAATCTCAAATACAGTTGAATAGATAAATGTATACAGTATTCTCCTTATATTGTTCAGTTGGAGATACGTTGTCGATATTTCGAATCTCCTCACTTACATGTTGGTGTAGAAGAAAAGGATAATCTAATCCTTTGATCTTTCCTTGTGTCTCATATCAGCGTTTTCTTCACCTTTGCACAGTCCTTTGTAAATCCTTTCAAAGAAAAGACATTTTTCATTAACATTGATTTTTAAAAAAACAGCTCGCACAAGAGAAACTCTACAAGCAGTTACACGAGGATTTTGAGTTTTAAATTATATAAGGTTTAATTGGAAATAATTGAAATACGATATTCAGCCCTCTTCATCGAAAAGAGACTGGACAGGAACGTCAATAATGGAAATGATTCACGAATACGTTCACTTTTTAAGGATGGCTGCCATTACGTAAACACACGGTATACGGCAAGTATGACGTTATTCCGCGCTTCCCGGACGCGCTGATTGGCCTGTTCGCTAGCGGCAAGGGCGAGCCGTAACGGCAAAAAGGGCCTTCCGAGGGCTGTGGTCGTCCTCGGCGATCGTGACGGACACGCGTCTATTATTAGCGCACGTGCGCGTCTTCGCCCTTCATCGCGCTTTGACACCCGAGGCAGAGCGTTCGTTAGCCGACCCGACCCGACCCGACACGGGGCGACTCGGCGCCACGCGCTCTGCCCGCTAACGAGCGCCGTCGCCGGGTCCGTGTGCTGCGGGTCGCCACGCGCCGCATTTGCTGCTTGCTCCTTGCAGGTGGACGTTGCATTTCGTAGAGAGCGCTATTTTCAGGCGCCAAGTGCTTTCCCTCTCTTCTTAGGTGGTAATTAGACATCGGTTGTTTAGGTTCTTAAATAAAGATTTGGGGTTCCTAAAATCAACCAGCCAAAGGCGGGAAAAATGCAGTAGGGGAGAGTCGGGGAAACCGGAAAGCCTTTTTACGTAAGTTTATAGTGTATACCTTACAATAAAGTGTGTTTTTTTTGTTGCATTTTGAAGTTATGTCATTAAGAGATGATCCTTAGCTTTGGTGATGTCACATCGTAGAAACGTCACTATTATCAATTTACAGCTACCAAAGACAGCGTTTCCTTATTTACCCGCACTTCCCGACGTACCCAACTTTACTCTATAATCACGAATGTAGGCAGTAGGAATTACCGTGATAATAAGTTTTTTTAATTTATTTTATTGTAGTTAAAACTGTTTCATTTAAACTGACATTAAATTGAAAAGTAACATATAAGGGAACATACCGAAACAGCTACGACTTTTCTCTGTCAATATACGCTTTGTCCTCCGTCTTTCTATTTCAACTCTTGTCAATATTTTAATATTGAAATAATGACTAAAATATTAATGAACTCTTCCTCTTTTGATACTTAGCGCAACCAGGCCAAATAGAGATCTTTATTTAATACAATTTTTGACTACAGGCAGATATTCTCTCTGACAATACTTTCTCACGGTTGCTATACCATATTTAGAGCACGCGTATTTAGACATTTACGTAGAAAATAGATACTTTTATGTTCTAATGATGAAATAGGCGTTTTGAGGCACTACAAATGTAGGACCTTGGTAAACTGAAGTCATAAAATTTGTTCATAATTAATTTGAAGTGTGTAAATACAATAAAATAGGTATTTGTCTACAAAACATTAATGAAAAAATTTTTGTTTTGCAATACTCTGTAATATCTTTTATTACTTTTTTATGTAAAAAATAACGTAAAATTCAAAGCACTCTTTTTAATTTTATTAAACTAAATATTCATTTAATATTATATATTAGTCGAAGTTTTCTTAAATGTGACACTAATATGTAAAATATTTTGTAAATTCCAATTTTGAACTTTAGTTTTATTGTTCCGAAATTACGTTTAATTGAGAACGTCGCAAAATTGTTTAGAATAAAGAAAATTGTGTCGATAGCCCTCGACAGGAAAATACGTACATTAGGACTTAACTCGTATTATCTGGAATAGGGTATTAAAATAACGAGATTTTACCTCTGCTTAAAATGTAAATGAGCATGTACCACAATACCATTTATTTTTAAAAGTTTCTAATTATAACGAATGAAAATTGCTTGCATGGTCTGTGAGCCAGAATTAAATTTCTGACTGCAAGGCAGTATATGTAGGTTAGTTATTCGAAGCACCGAATTACAAGTTCAGTGCACGCCAAACATTTTCCACATTTATCCTTTGTGTACTGCTGTATTCGTGACGTCTATTGTGTTTTCTATAATCATTTTATTGGTTTTTCATTGTGGTTTGACATTTTGTGTCGCCAATTCAATGCGGTTTCCATGTTTTGCGAATGGCTTGACTGCTGATCCCTCTCGTCGCTGAAAGAGTCCATTCAACATTCCCTGACTCAACGATGGGAATTAAACAGAGTTGTTTTGACTGACATTGTGCGCAAGCTTATTTTAAAATCGACTTGTTTAAGACTACGAATTTATTAAAAGAAACATAAATCAATACCTCAATCGTATGTTACTCGTATAACAGATTTTTTTCATTGCGATGCCAGGAAGTCTGCTCGATATAAAGTAAAGTAATCACTATCATTTATCTAATTAATAAAATCTTTCAAAAAGTAATGTTTACTAATCAAAAATATTGATAATTCCCCAAAATGTTGAAAATATCAGTTTTTAATCGCTTAATTAAAATATCAGTTTTTATTCCCATAATTAACTTTGCATTGTAATCTGAAGTTGAATACCACAGTGATATACAGTGGATTAACGTATGCAATAATAATATAATGTAATGTAAATGTAAGGGAAGAATTCATAATGTAATGTAAATGTAAGGGAAGAATTCAAACTTTGGATTTCAAAGAATTTTTAATTGAAGTGAATATTTCAGAGAAACATTCATCTTTTTAAGATGCTACACCACCAATACTACTAAACTGACAGGGTTCTGAAGCGTATTGTCCGTACTGATATTTGAAGGAAAGGACACCTCCCTAAGAGAGTATGCACGTGCCTTTTCCTCCGTTGCCGCCGTGCGTTCGTTAATTGGGGCAGTCGAATAGCGAGCAGTGAGTTGAACGTCCGCGTTGGCACTGCAGCGCACCGCACTCAAAGGAAGAAAGAAAGCGGCGGCGCGCAGCTGCACCTCGTCGCCGCCCCGGACGGAAGAAGGGCGCCCCCGTCGCCCGCCGCGCCACGACTCGCCCCAGCAGCGGCTGCTGCCAAGAGCCGCGCCCCGACACGCGCCGAGCGATCGGGGGCGTCCCCGCCCCCCCCGCCCCCAGAGGCACGCCCTTCGCGACGCTGCACGCCCACCCCTCGTCCGTCGCACGATCACGCCTTCACGTACTACACATGTGTTTGATCTGGGCTGTCTGGGTGACGCCGCGTCTAAGGCTGGGGTACCGACGTTTCGACCGACATATCGCGGTCCTCTTCAGGGCTGTCCTGAAGAGACTGCGATATGTCGGTCGAAAAGTCGGCACCCGAGCCTTCGACGCGGCGTCACCCCGACGGCCCAGATCATGACTCTGGCCACGGAAGCCTATGATATCATTACATATGCGTTTGTTAGCCGGCCTGGATAGCCGAGGGCCCTAACGCTGTAGGGCCGTAGTTGCCTCGGCTTTAATGCTCGCGGGTTCTAATTTCACCACGGGCATGAATGTTTGTGTGTGCTTGTGTTGTCCTTATGTGTCCCCTACAGTAACCCCCCTACAGTTACCCCCTATAGTTACCCCAATGCAAAACAACCAGTGGTCGATACATGACCTAGTAGGTAAAAAGCGACAAAAAAGTATTTTGTAACGTAGCGGGTTATCGTTGTCATTTATTGTCTCCATCTAGCAAGGGGGTATCATGTTAGATGGCCCTGGAGTGTTTCTTCAGGTGGTGAAGAGCATCTCAGTTCCATCGGTTGTGGGTTTTCTGCAACGGTATGCAGTATATGCTAAGGACATTAGCAGTGGTAACTTCTGTGATTAAGGAAGTAGATGTAAGTTGTGAAACTGTAAGACAAGATTTGTCATTAAATTGTTATTCTGGCCGTTGAGAACGACTGACATTTCTCATGAGAAGACGCGGTCCGTCCGAAGACCTATCCGTGTCTCTATCCGTGACTCGGACGATTGATACGTTACATATTCACATATTGGTGTATGTCTTGAGGTTAGGTCAGTAATTGAATGAAAAATTTCTACATTTTTTGGTGCCTTCGTTTCGCTCCTTATTGGTTGTTCATCTAAAAATTTATGGAAATATATGCAAACTTATTGTTTCTCTAATTACACAGGAGTTTTATTCCTGCTCAATCTTTTCTTTAATAATACAGTTCACAATATATAGCGCTCATAATGTCATAAAAACTTATCAACAATTGCAAATATATTCTTACTTTGTGTTCTTACTTTTATTCCCGAATTTTTCCGTACATTTTATGACGTTGAACTCCTTAACATCAAGATAAATGCCAATATACATACAAAAGAGGTCAAGATGAAATAATATTCGAGAATAATGAGACCGGAACCCTTTTTAGACGCGAAGGACCCAACCTCTACACGTTCTCCTCCAACACCTCAGCTTTGACAGTATTGGACCTTCAATGTTAAAAGTTCTTGTAGGTCGCCTCTCGTAATGCAGTTTTTTAATGCAGACGTGCTTTTTTGTCTAGTGTTACATGATTTTCAATATTTCCCCATTTAAGAAAACATATATAAACCCTAATTTGCATGAAACAATTTTCAACGCACCAAGAAGAATAAAACGAATGTAGTTTAATAATGAAACTATTTCGTGTAGTCATACGAATCGAACGTTTTTAATTGTTAATTGAAGGAAGTCATTAAACAGAAGTGCGTCAGAAAATCATTAAGTAGAATTTCAATTAACTTGTGCATGATGCAACCGCAAGTTTCTTGAACCAACGATATCTAATTCATTAATTCAGTTAAAGACGTTATGAACTGTCAGATGTGACGTAATACCTGGCGACTGACATCTTCCAAATTTCTCCCGAGGAGTTAGAACATCATTGTCTGCGATGTTTTAGTCAGTCACAGTAGCAGTGCAACAATACGTTGTCCACATGGTTAACGATTTCAAAACTTTTGCATCCATTTCGTAATTCTATGTTTGCCGTGCGCAATAAAATAAATAGTGAGAGTACCTGGTTTGATAGGAAGTTTAGTCTCATATTTTGTGATTCCGGAACTGTCAGTAGGTGGGTTGAAGTTAATCAGTAACGATGGTCAGGTCCATCTGAGCTACCTCCTATAATGTAAGTCCGTCGGGTATAAACCATCTATGTAGTTTTCTTCTTGTCTACAACTTCTTTCAGAGCTTTAATTCTTCATTCATCTTAAAGCTTTGGATCACCATTCGCAATATTAAGTTATTAATTTTTGCGCATTACATATTACTAAAGCTAATAAGAATTTGTTTTTTTTAACAATATTTCTGCATTACAATTTTTGAGGACCAAGCTAGTATTTTGTATCGCTTCTTTCTTAACGCTTCAAACTCAATAAAATAAAACAATTCTCATCTCATTTTGATAATATTTTAATAACTTTTTGTTCTTTCGTTTCTTTCCGTGCTTCGTGTGCTTCTTCATTTATATTTTAAAATGTTTCGTACGTGCGGGTATATTATGGTTGTTTCTTTCGTCACGGTGAATATTGTTGGCGAGTGCAATTATAGCTGCTTTTTGTGTGCTATTCGCGAATGTGAAAGGTCATCCCATGATTGATGACCGCGCTGAGGGAAAATTTGCGGGCTGCAGGGTATGCACCCCGCTCGTCTATGTGCTGGCTCCGTTGTTCAGCAGAGAAAGCGCCGATCTACACGCCTGACGAGCGACGCGAGCCTCCGTGCACCTGACCTGTCCATCTCGAGCGCGTGCTTGTCAAGGGCAGCTCCATGGGAGGGATCAGGACATTCGCTGCCCCCACCCCACCCCACCCGCCTCTTGCGTGGAACGATCTTAAATTTGCTGATATGCGTTTGCCTTTTCCTACTTATAAAACATTTTAATTTAAATGTGTATTAAAGAGTATTTCGAGTGTATGAAACGGTATTAATTCAAATGTTACTTTGTTGAAAATTGTCTCTATATAATTCGATAAGGAAATGTGACACATTTGTACCATTTATAATCAGAAACCGTCGACAGAAACCCTCGTGTACGTGCTACTACAAGGCAGGGAATTGCATCCCCAATCCTGCATCAAAAGATTTAATAGTAGGAATAATCAGAAGTAAAGGAGTAATAACCAATATGCAACCCGCAACGCACGGCCATGTGTAAAGTGCACTTTAACGCACAGCGTAACTATTAGTATTAGTGTCCGTGAAGGGTCATGATTTGATTTCTATGCCTTCATATACAAAAGAAGACAAATATCCAAACATCGTTCATCTACCAGTACGTGAGCATTATTGCAAGTATTTAGTTGTTTTTATTTTTTTTTATTTTCATTTGGTAGAGTACTTGCCGATCTAGAGTTTTTCACATAATGGAAATAACACTTAGAAGCCACACTTTCTTATTATTCCAACAATTTCTGCGAGGAAATGTCTGGATAATTTGCTGCGGCCAAAGCAATGTATCTCTTGAGTGAAAGAACATATCTCACGAAGAAGCACTGGTATAATCGATTATTATAGATATAACTAGACGGTTATATATTATGGACAGAAGAAATATTTTCAACAATTCTGAAAGAAGGACGGGAAGAACAGCATATTAGATGGAATTCAAAATCAGGGGACGTAACTGGTGCCTGAGGAGGGTGAAGTGCATTAGTATGTAACACGGCGCGGAGGGGCGTGGTGGGAGAATCACGTGTGGAGAGCGCTGTGGCTAGGCGGCGGCGTAGGGTAGCGAAGGTCGCGGTGCTCGCGGTGAGGGCTCTCACAGTCACAAAGTGCTTAAACTCAAAGTACCTCTTCAATTGCATTTAACGGTTGTCGTGGAAATTGCTTCACAACTTGGTTAATTTAACACCCTCTCAGTGGGTTTTCTCTTCTAATGATATCCTTCGTTTGAAACAAAGAAATTGGTGTGCCCTACAGGCACGGGGCTGTAACTTAATAAACTCCTATAATTATTCGTGTTGTAATTAAAGGTAAGCACGTGGTAATTTGCTTCTTTTCGTTCCCCACTTCATGTTACACACACATTGCACTAAATAGGCGAAACATAGGATATTGGGAGTACAAAGTGAAACGTAAATCCCCTAATGACCTAGCGTTACTTTGTAAGGGAAATTCTGTTTCGGGAATTTGGTAAAAAATAGATCCAAGGACCCTGGACATGCGAATTATGATACGTTTGCTATGGATAAATAACAGTTTTTCAATGATCCCTACGTTTGCTTCGAAGATTATATTAAGCTAGTATATGTACTTGTATGTTAGTCATGTATGTGTGTTATATATCCATTCGCTTTAAAATTTCACATTAGCCGTGTGGCTTCATTTCGAAATTCAAGTTCTGTCGATTTGATTTTCTTTTCGATACTATTATAGTACAAAGTGTGATAGATATTATGTACAGTGAATTGAATATACATATATATTGCAGATACAATATATTAGCACAAGCAGAGTATAGAAACAATGTATAAGCGCGCCCTGAAATATATTGTTTAATGGACGTAAAGTTGGTCTAAGAAAATGAAGGTAATAGGACAATCAATTTAAAATTGTACCAAGAAAGGAAGCGCACTACCAGTACAGTGAGAATATTACAGAATATTTCGTTTACAAAGAAATAAATGAAATATATTTTGCAAAAAATAGAAAAAATGTTGAATTTGTTAATGGTTGGAATGTTACTATTAGGCTTTCTCTTGCAACTTTCTATGGATTTTGGCCGTGTTCTACGATCGTATTGCTGATGCGAAATCTTCAGGCCTAACCAGATTCCAGTAACAAACTTAAAATCTTCACAATCCGCTGTGAGCTAGTGATGCGACATCGAAAACAAAACATCGATGTTGGCAAACACGGTGTTCAAAGTTAAAACATCGGTATCAATGATACATCAAACAAAATACATCGATGTTTTTAAACATCTATGTTTTAAAGCTGGTTTAATAACCCCTAACATTAAATTTATGTACAACAAAAATTAATTTGACAAGAGATGTAGGATATTAATTTATAATTAAAAATTAACTTAAAACAGTTAAAAACGCATCCCAGTGTGCGAAATACGAGGAAAGACGAAAGTTACCAGAGCATGAGGATAATTTCGGGAGATTTCTATTCAATAAAGACATTGCAAACGGTTTCTGTGGTTCGAACACATAAAGAGTGGTTCCATCAGTTATGTCATATTTTAACTTTTACAAAATTGTGATTATGCGAATTGTTCATCCAGGAACGAAACATCGAAAGCGTAGGAACATCTAGCACAAAACATTCATGTTCAAAAATCATCGGCTTGAATACATCGATGTCTAATAACTCGTTAGCAAAATGACGTGAAATTTTGAATTCTCATTCCTGAAAATAACATTGAATTAACTAAAAAATAGCTTAAATAAATATCTAAGCTACAATGACGAATGTAACTCGTAGATCACAAGAAAGCTCTCATCAGTTGCTGTGCGTATCGTTAGTGCGTGATCATTATTAATTATATGTGACTATTGATATTAAGTTATTACGGCTGGGGTTTCTTCGAGCTCTAGGTCAGAATCATCAACGCTCACAACGGTGATCGAGGAATGTTGTTCGCCAGAACACAAAACAATCAACCACATTAAGAGGGCTTACAAAGAGCGATTCTAAAACATCGAAATTTTTGTAGAAGCGTCGAAGTTTTGAAAACGTCGACATCGATGTCGCATCCCTCCTTGGGCTACCGTCGTCCTAGTGTGCGGCTCATTTCTCGGCCAGCGCCGCGATGGAAAAGCTCTGTTCCTCGCGCGAGGATGCTGAGTCTCGGTGGCCTGGTGCACGGAATGACGTGCTGCTCGCGCCCGCTCGCCCGTTGAGATGTGCTCTGTGCGGCGCTGCGCTGCGCCGGTGCCACCCGAGTGACGCGCTTGCGTCACCCGCCCGCCCCGCCCAGATTTACGGTGCCCCCTCCTCATCCCCATCCCCCCCCCCCCGCTGCAGACCCACGACGCCCTTCATCGCTTACTGCGTGTCAGCATTCGGAGACCTGCTTCGAGGTGGAGGGTTTTTCATTCAAACGTGTTCCTCTTTAAAAACTACTATGTTAGGAATTTCTTTCTTTTTCTCGTGTTGAATTTCTGAATTTGTTGTCGGAAGAACCAGTTTAGGCAAGAAGTATAAATAGAATCCACACTCTGCATCAATCTAGTAAGGACACTCTGAAGATACATTTTTCAGTTGTACGAATTGTGCAACTCATATTTTCATTCTTCTATTCTCTTCGACTGCTATCAATTTGGAAATTCTATTTCGGCGATGTCCTCTGTGTAAAAGTAGCAATAGACAGCCAAAATAATATTATTTTATATTAAGTTCGTGAAATGATTGTTTTTCACGATTGATATTGGGTTTCTTGCCGAGACCGTTAAGTCTAGGCAAAAAAAATTTAGATCGTGCAAAAAACAATTATGTCATCCATTTAATATCAACAATTTTTTTCTACAATCGTATAAAAAATGCATCCATTTAATAATGTTAAAGATCAAATTAGGGGGATTTTCGTTACTTCCCATTTCCTAGCGCTCAGCTGCAGTGTACCAATCACGTGTGCATAATAATCACGTGTCTTTAATAATGTTGCAATGAGATATTTTTTTGTTAAGTTGCCACCGCGGAAAGTTAAATAATTCTTTTTTAATTTTTTCAAAATTTCCCATCTCAAAACGAAGGGTTAATTGGCGACAGCGTCGATTGTGCTTTTGCAACGTCTCTCACAACTTCGTATTTTATCTGTAGGGTTACAAAGTATTACTATTTCATTATTTCAATGAAATGAATGTTTGCGAAAATACGTGGCAGATGGACAGCTTACTACTGTCTGTCACATGTCAATGTTTGTCACCATATCCGCCGTCCTCTGTTTCTGGCCCGTGACGCCCCACCTCCGGCCCGCCCCCTCGCCAAGTTCCGTGACAGCGAAGGAAGCCTTCGCCCACATCCACACCACGAATGCCGATCTTTATTCTCTGTCAGGCATTCAGGAGCCAACAGGACGAACGCTCCTCCCTCGCAGGAGAGCTATTCTGGACGGGCTCGATGGGCCGCCAGCGACAGATCTTGCATAAATGCACGCGAGGGCGCTTGCGCACTAATTACTACCCTCTTGTTGCGTCGTGAAGCAAGGCTTCGTAATACGATACGTGATGAGCTTAGCTGGGTACAAGGGTGTGGAAAACCGAAATGGCTTTATGAGCGGGACTAGAATGATAGACGTGGTGACAGATTTACGGCAATACCGTGACAGAGCTGGTGACAAGTTGGCGGCTTCGCTTTCGTTGGCAGAGCAGTGATATTACAAATCGAGGACGTCTAAAAATCAAGCTGCAGATTTTTGGGTGGAATGTAACAGAAATAAATCATTCTAATTTCACTTCTCGATCTCGATAATCCTCCCTATCCAGAAAGCAAATCCGATCCCCTTAAGATGACTAGCACATGGGTTATGAGGATTTACGTGCGTTGGTGATAGTGGCTGATGGTCAGCAGAAGCCATTTGATGAGGAAGCACTCAAAAGTAAGAAGGGCGTTTTGTGGGGGCGGGCGGCTGTGCGGGGGCATTGACAACGGAGTGAGTTCTAGCGGCGTGCAGGCGCCTCAGTGGGCGCCGGCGGCCGAGGATCTATTTTGGGCTTAGGAACCGCCCATGTGCCCCCGCCCCCGCTCGCCGCCCGCTCGCACGCCACTGACGTATAGGCGCGCGCACCCCCTCGCAGTGCACAGCGCTTTTCACGGGGCGGACTCGCCTTCCTTGCACTCGGCAATCAGAACCCTACGAGCGGCATTCCAATCCAAGGTTTTCATCTTCGTGAATCGTTCTTCGTTTGCTGATAATATGTCGTGCTTATTTCTAATAAAATTAATATTTTTTGTTGGTTATGACGCGAGGAAAAATCACTTATGAAATCAATTCACTTTTGCGACGAATTTTTTGCCATTATTTTATCACAAGTCAATGGTCAGCTCTCATCAATTCCACGTGAACACGTGTCGTCTTTCATGTATGACTCATATAGGGCGATTATGAAAAATCTATTTGGGAAAGAGAATATGCCCTAAGGTATGTAGAGTTTGTTTTGTTATTTGAGGGGAGGATGTGAGGATTAGATTACGAAATTTCAGTTATTTCGTGTACATTATCAAATGTTGTTATTTGATTATTGGTTATTTAGAAGTTCTTGCCCAGACTGCTGAGATTTACTTAATTAGTACTCGTACATTTTATTTTTGATAAAGAATGTGGCAAGCACGTGTGCGATGTCTATCGAATGTCGGTGGAGCCTTTCACGTGAACCGGACGGCAGCATTTGTTGGCCGAGCGCGGGCGTGGGGCTGCTGGAGCCGGCGGAGCAGCGCGAAGCCGCGCGGAGCGGCAGTCAGCGTCCAGAAATACGCGCGCTGGAGCGGAGGCGCCGCCCGCGGGCACGCGCTATACATAGAGCGCGCCCGAGCGCCCCGCCCCGCCCCCGCCCCCCGCCCACGCCCTCGCCCGCCGCCTTCTGGCGCGCCCGCTCCGCCACCGCACCGCCTCCAGCGACGGCCCTCCGCATCTACCATTCAGCATCAGCCCCCCCCCACCACCCTTCGGCCTACCGGCCAAAAAATTTCCTTCGCTCACTCTCAACTGCACTGCTCCATTCAGGAATTCCTCCTTGAACATTTCAACTTCTGCCGTTAAAACCAACATAATTAGAGGCGTTGTCTTTGCCAACGTTATTTTATTATTTGGCCCCTAATTATTTTATTTGGAAAGCCGCCAACGACAAATCACCACTAAACCCAATATTCACTGCCGCTCATCGTCTGTACTGCCCGCTCTCCTTGCTGTTCTTGTGCCCATTCGTTTGTGAGGCTCATTGGTTGTTCATTTGACGTTTCGGTCCGCGGTCGTCGGAGGCCGCGCCGCCTCCAGCGAGGGCACGCGTGGGGAGGGCGTGTCCCTACGCGGGCGGGCGGCGTGGGAGAGCGCGCGCGCGCGGGCGGTCGTGGGCGGCCCGAAATCGCGGGGTGATTCGCGCAACGACTAGAACATTCCGGCGCGGTCGCTCCGCGCGCCAAACTAGGCAGGCGGAAACCGATCACTCTTTCTTTTCGGCTGTGGGTGAGATAGAGCGCGCCGGAAATGTCGGACTCCGCGCCATGAAGGGGATTCTCTGGAAACGTTGGGTTGATCTGGGAACTGAGTTTGCCACTTAACAATTGCTTTCCCGCTTTTCGTTTAGTTGTGTTTGGAGTCTCATCTCTTTCTGATAGATTTTACTAACTAAAGATCTTTAAGAAGTCTTTGTGAATGTTCTAAAAAATTAATAGTTATATGAGCCCCAAAGGTGTTATAGGAGTTCTTTTGATCGGCGGCAATAGCCCCATTGCTTTTGGTCGCCTGAGATTATTAGAAGCAGTTAACGCCTGTGGTAGATAAATAAAATTATTTTTTAGTTAATTTTAATGGTTCTGATTTACTTATTGACTAATCTAATATATGTTAAGTGTTTTTTATGTATCTTTTCAATTTCCCTCCCGTAATTTTCTTTCATAATTTCTTCCATAAGAGAACATCAGGCATCAACTGTGTTCGTATTTCCTTGGAAGGCAATATCAAGCAATAACGTATCAGTGAATAACAAAATTATTATCTTCTTTTTAGGAAATATTCCCCACTATAATGTACTCGTAAGTAAAAATTACCCATACCCACTTTCATATATTGCAGGAAGAAACAAGGAGAACATTCGAAATAAAAGCTATTCATGTGCACGTGTGTGAACTGAATGATTCCTGGCCTATTTTATCGTCTCTTGATGATACATACCGTTTTGACCTTACGAAACCTTTAGGAAGTCGCGAATGTATACTTTTTCTAACGTGTCTTCAGAGGGTAGTATCTCCAAGATGTAATATGGCACGACATATCGCGTCTTTCTCGGTCCTGCCGCAAGGGGTCGCATGATCGCGACCGTATCAAGCACTGCTGCAGATCGTGCGACATCTTGCGGCAGGACCGAGAAACACTGGGAAAGCCTTGCCATATTCCATCTTTGAGATACTACCCTCAGATGCCTCGTTAGAAAAAAAAACAAAACAAACAAACAAGTATTCATGTATGTATGAATGTACCATCCCGCGTGCTTGTCGGCGCAGCCTTAGCCCCCAACGGCTGTGTGCGCCGTCCCGCGCCGGCCAATAAGGCGCCGATGGTGTTTGCGCAGCGCGCGGGGGCCGATGGTGTTTGCCACGTGGCGGCGGCGGCGGCGGCGGCGGCGCGGCGCTTGGCGACGCCTCGAGCGCCGTAGCGCGGCGCGGCTATTGCTCGGCGCATACACGGCGCGTGTTTGCGCGCCGCCCTCCACAACGCAACCCCGCCCCCCTCTGCGCTCCCGCGGCGCGCGTTGGCATTCCCGCGCCGCGTGGGCGAAGAGCCACTCGCCGCGTGGGCGACTGACTGATGGCGCGGGTTTGGGGACGGAGGGGGAGGGGTTCGCACTTGGGCTAACTTGGTTGGGGTTGCCTGCCTCTCTGTTAAATTTCAAAACCAATTCAACAAATTGAAAGTGGTAACTAATTTATTTTCATCATTTGATCCTACATCACAAATTTTTAACATCCCCTGTTCTGTGGTATAGTTTTGTGTTATGGGTTCTCTGAATGGTTGTGGATTGTGAAATGAGTTTTCTGGACGATGAGATCATTCCAATAAATTATTTGCCAGTGAAAGGGCCACTGAAAAATAACCGTGAAACTCTAATAGGTTATTGACACGCATCCCTTGGATTTCTTACTTACTCGTAGAAGCTGAAAAAAAACCCTACTGAAATAGATGTTATGTACTGCGTCAATTTTTGCGGAAATATACTATATTTTTCGAGCTTCATAAGTATTAATGTTGTCGAACAAGAAATAAATTTTGAAGGGGTTGGTCTGTATATTATCTCTTCTTTCAAAGAAAGGCGTTAACTGATCAGTCGTGTCTGAAATTAGACTTTTGGTATCCACTGTGATTAAAACTCTAAGCTAGTATTTAGTAACAACCAACCCATTGTTTTAAATTGCGTCGGGAACACGTTCCTTCCTTTTCTGTACCGATGTTCCTTTGTAGTGTCTCAGGATTGTCCATTAAAGTCATCATTAATCTTGTGAGGCAAGCAACTTATAGCAGGTCTCTCTGACTCTCTCACTTCCATTTCATCATTTATCACTTAATGTATCTATAGTTTTGCCGCACATTACGCCTTGTTACTTATCGACAGCGAGTATGATTGATGGCTCTGACCCACATTTCTCGCATTGCAACAGTAAATAAACGAAATTAACGCAATTATAATTGTTTTGAATTTCAATACTCCGTGGATTTTAGTTTGTCGATTTTTTTTAATTTGGATGAACAGAATGATTTTTTATTTTGATGGATTATTAAAGACTTATAAAGGATAACATTGTTGATGGAATATAATAAAGGGATAAAATATCCATGCACTTCATTTTTATAGTGCTTACTGATCATTTAGTAATACAGGTGATTTCGTTTTCTTCTTCTTCGCCATTTGGTTGACCGTCAGGTGGATCTTACCGCGCCTAACTTCTTCTTCCACTCTTCTCTATTGTTCCAAGTCCCAGGAGGAATCTGCCATCTAGCCATTGTCTTCTCTGTTATTTCTCCAACCAGGCCGGCCTCCTTTCCTTCTTTCTTGCGGTTGCCAATCCAAACGCTTCTTTGGAAGTCTATTGCTCTGCATCCTCTGCACGTGTCCAAACCAAAACAGTTGTTGCCTTTCAATTTCGTGCAGTATATCATGCTTCAGGCCCATCATTTCTTAATTCTTTCATTTCGTATTTTCTCTCTTCTTGAGATGCCAGCGGGTCTTCTTAGAATGTCCATTTCCATGACCCTCAACTTTGGTCTCATTGGTTGTGAGAGTTGCCATATGTCAGCACCATACAGTACAACACATTCGATTATTACTCTATGTATCATTAGTTTTGTTCTTTTACTTATGTGATTTACTTATGTTATTATGTTGTTTACTTATTTTTCTTTTGCTTTACCACTTCTTTTGCATTACTCGTGATAAACAGAGCAAATTATCAATGCATGAGCGCCCTGCTCGAAAGCCACTTTGTGCATTTTTACTGATTTTTAATAATATGATAGTTAAATTTATGTTATTTAATTATGATTTATGATTATTGATGATTAATTGATACCAGATGATTTCATTATCTGATTTTTAATTTTTATAACATGTTCTTGATTCTCCGTTTTGTTAGAACTGTAAAGGAAAAATTGAATTTGGAGCCTCCTCAAGGTTTGTTATGGCAAGCAACTGAAGGGCTATGAAGCCAGCAGCAGACAAATAGCCCCACGTAGATGGAATGCTGTTTATCCTTCTCTCATTATATGCCGTCCCGCCGCTCCCATAACACTGCCATTGTGATCCCGCGAGCCGGCGGCGGCCCAAAACCATGTTATTCCCTCCGGAAACACGATTTTCTCTGCGTTAATTTTCGACGCGGCCGCCTCATCGCGCCACAATGAGCGCCAACAATGGCGCGATCATGCGTCACAGATAGCCGTGAATTATCGCGCCGTTCGATTGCAGCGCGCCCATTCATCGGCCTCGGCCCCGCGTTGTCCTGCCGCCCGCGCCGGCGCTCTCGTTGGCCGCCTTCGCCCCCCCTCTCCTCGGACCTACACGCCGGCTGAGGTTGCTCAGGACAACTGATGTCACTCTGCGCCTCTGGGCGATAGGTTCTGGGGTTCGAGTCCCGACGATGGAAGGTTTTTGGACTAGCTAAATAATTAAGTCGAATTCAGCCGTTATTTGGAGGACAGTTTTAGCGGCCGGCTGCTCCGATCGATGGTTTTCCGTGGTTTCTTCGTTCAAGACCAAGAGAATGTCGGAATAGAACCCTAACAATCGGGACACGGACCGCGCGCTATCTTTCCTTCCTATTATCACCCCTTATTTACACACACATTTACATGCACTACACTACCACACATGTCGGAAGAACACTCGGGTTTTTGGAGTTTGTCCTGGCTGGGGGATTGCACAGCTGATTGGAGATACCTAGATGTGGAAAATCCGCAAGCCGGAATGTAGGTCGTCCCCGGATCTCCCTATCTTAGGAGGCGAAGATCAGCGCCACCTACCGCGTTAAAACGTACACTACACTTATAGAATTAATGCCCTTCGTTGTTGATACGGCTGGAAATCCGAAATAATCAATCGGACCCAAACATAAAGTCCTGACGGGGAGTTAGAAACTCCCGCCCAAGTGCGTAGTTTATCGATGTTACTCCATTAGCAAAAACATGATTGCAGTGAGGAGACGGAATGGGGCTCCATGACTCCCATATGTAAGCTGTGTGGTCTTCAGTTGGGCGCTGGATTCGTCGTGGTGTTGTCCTATGCCTGTGAATTATCGAGGGGGGTCTTGTCCAGTCGCATGTGAGTGGCGCTAAGTGACTCCGGTGCCAACCCGAACAGCTGGTAAGCTTCGAGCTGGTGAGGAGGCCCCGCCCAGTCACGAGTAAATGGAGCGTCGCGTAATAGCGTATCCGGATATCAGCCCGAAGGTATGTTTGTGAACCTGCGGGGGTAGGGTAAATTCTGAACAGCCCCAGTTGCCCACCCAAGGAGCGCTAAACCTTTCTGGTAATGTTCAAACTGTGCGGGGGGGAGGGATACCTCCAGAAGATTTCCACTGCCATTGCCCCCTTCGCAATCGTCTCCTCGCCTTCGCCTAGCCGCCCTTGGCATTCGCCGAGTCGAGCACTTGATGTTTCCTCTACCGCCGCGCAGTTGTAGTGGGAGGAATCACGGAGGCCGGCCGACCGGGCCCGAGTATTTCGAGCGTCGGTAAGCCGAGATAAGGATTCTATTTCGAGGGGATTGAACCCCGTCCGTGTCTTCCGTCAGCGGGTTTATCCTTGGAGGGCGTCTGGCGCCTTCGACCAGTGGCCGCCGCTGCCTCATGGCCTGGGCGCGGCGCGGGGCGGTCTAGCGAGAAATGTTCGCCGCTTAATGGCCGACGTGAGCCATGCTGATCAACCCTTGCTGACAGGTTGTTTTTTTTAACGCAGTTGAGTGATGGCGTTTTTTTTACCGAGTTTGCTGTAAAATCGTGAAACAAAACTTTGTGTTGATGAACAGTTTATTCTTTCTTACTCTCGAAGTACTAAATCCATAATTTTTTAATTCCACTGCTGGTTTGTGATAGGTCTATTATTTGCAAACAAATTATTATTTTATCAGAAAGTTTAGAAGGAAAGTTTGTTTTAGTTTTAGTTAGAACGTAAAATACCATTTTAGTGTTACGACGTTCTTAGATTTGTCAGATGTCTTGATCTTACTGTCAGTTCTCTTGAGCGTGTAACAGAATTGTGTTTAAACTGAAAAGGCATTGATTCTCGAGTTTATTTCGGGGCTTCATGTTCAGTTAATATCATGTCAAATTGAATGTGCTGTATTGGTAATACCCACCAGTTACCTCGAATCATGGCAATCTCTCTGGCAAGATCTGACGGCGTGTTAACCCGCTGCTGTTGGGCACAAAATGACGTCCGCCGTCGGTGCAACACTAAACCTCCTTGCGACTTCACACCCTATCCCTTTAGGGCCGTCCCTCCGGCACGGACGTCGTCGCTCCCAAGTGGCATTTAGGGAATTTTTCAGTTGTAAAGTTGGCAGCGCCGTGAAACACGTCGAAAGCCCCACCTGCCTGGACAATGAGGTGAGCTCTGGTTGAGTGTAGCTTTTGCTGGTCTGCATCACCGTTTCTGCGCACCGCTTCCTCGGTTGGACCTCGCGTTATGGCTTAATCTCGGGGTTTAGAGGCCGCCAGTGACTCCCGACAGGCCGCTGCTTATTAGAGGCGAGTAGCTGGGTGTGCGGAGGTTTATGCCCGGGATACGCCCCTTAAGCGACGATAAACACTGTCTCGTGGGTTATGTGTCGGAACAAACTACATCCGAAGATACTTGGGGCGCGTTTCGCGAAGGAAATGTGCTCTTTATGCCCTGACTGCGTCAACGCTTCCGATCCCATGGGTCGCCGCGGTTAATTTTTGAGGTGGTTATTTCTGTAGTTGCACGGCCACTAGGCGTCCTGATGGGCTGAACCTACGGTTTTTACTACGCCTTAGGAAAATATTGTTATGGTGATTCTAAAACATGTGACGCAGATACCGCAAGCAATGTCATTTTCGTACCGTAATAAGCGATCTCCTGAGGGCGATAGTTATTCGTTATGAAATGCCTCAAATTGGGTTACTTAGTGACTGACATTAATGCTGACATAAATAGGTTATGCAAGATTGTTCACTTTGATTTTAATTTCTTGAATGGATCATTTTGTCCGAAATACATAACTACTATGAGGGACATCAAATAGACATATTAAAAAAAATAAATTGATTATTTATAAAACAATATAAAATTCTTCTACTTCTTACTTTTAGTATCTTTAATCCATTGCTATTTTAGTTTCCTCATGGAAGAGTTGAGTCGCGTAGGTGTGGGTTTTCTGGTGAGCATAATGAATCGGTCGTCGTTTAATTATCCTCTAAATATCACTTGGGAAATGAGGTTACAATAAGAATACAGAAGAATGTGGGCGTGTGTGGATTCATGCTCGCTCTTTGAGGGGCATCGTTGCTTTTGTTGGCGTGTTTCAATACTTCTCGACCCATCCTCCACAAACAAATGTGGAGACCAATTATATTGTAGCACAAAAGACTGTTTGATCCTCGGGAGGTTTTCGTAGATCTGAGTTTAACTTGTCAATTTTGAATCTTCTCATGTTTTTATAAAGAGAGTTGTTGGAAATCTCTTCTGAGATTTCCCTGGAGCCCTGGGTTTACTCTTTCCCGAGATTTAGAGCTGTTGTATTCTTAGAAGGAAGAATTCGTAAGAGAAAATCGTGAGAGATGCTTATGTAATAAGATTATAGGCAATATTTCTGATAGAAACGCCTCTTATTTTTTCTGTTTTTGTATCCTATTTGTAAGAGTTGATGCAAATGTATGTCACAAATGTCTTGAAGATCTAGCTCAATGAGGCACATGATGTTGATGTTAATTTTCCATTTCGGTGGAAATTCCAATTCTGTGAAATATAAAGCAACATTATTTCTCTGATTGAGTATTTTACTCGGATAAATACTGTAGAATTTGACACGAGAAGATTAAATGGAAATGTCATGTTCGAATGGTAAACATTGATGATCGAATGTCACATTCAGTGTGATGACCCTCTGCCGTAATGGCCAACTCAGGACATTTCTCCCTAATGCGAACTGTGCGCCAAAGGTCGTCCCTGTAATAAGGCCGCCCCTCGTGACCTGGAAAGGTCGCAGATCTCGAGAGCGCCAGGTGCGTGTGTTACCTGTGCCCCGGGCAGTCGGACAGTTAAGCAAACCTTCGCCAGCATGCAGTTGCCCCTGGAGCGGTAGAACGCTCACTGCCGCGGACTCTTCGTGGCAACCGCGTGAAAGGGTTCTCTTTTGTTTTCGTCTTTCCTCCACAAGCATTGTTTGTCCCAAGTTCGGTAAATAGAAGTACGTAACTTAAAAGTCTATTTTTATAAGGTCATTAGTACTTTTGGATATTTAAAAACTAATAGTGATAGTTTTGAATCAGACAATATGTTGCTGTTCGCTTCACAAATAACAGTCCACTTCCCCATTCCCGTCTTTTGACTTCCGTTCTAAAATACTTGTTTCTGCCACATTTTTTATAAAACATTTTTTCTGCCGTGATTATGCCATCTTTACTTCGCTTGTGCTGATATGGTGAAGTTCCCATGCTGTGGTCTGGGCCGTCGTAGGCGTCGTTCCCACGATAGGAATGTCAAATATTTTTATAAAACCTAAATCAATATTCTAATGTTTCGAAAGGCCAAAACCGGCGTGCGGTAAATGTGTAAAATACCTCGATATACGATATATCGGTAATTCTAGTGGATTCCACCTAAACGTGTACTGTAAATAAAGGTGTGCAAACATCATGTAGGGGATCAATGATGTTATTTTTTTTCTATGATGGTGTGAGGGGAAATTTCATGTATCGAATTACACACGTGGCATTTGACCTTGATGCGTAGGCAACCCAGCATGCAATGCGGTTTAGCAAGTAAAGTTCTGAGGCAGTCCAACACGTTTCGTGTGCCTGACGATCACCAATGCATGGCGAGTTGCCTTCCAAGCAGGGAGAGATATCACATGCGCAACTTCGTTATATTATATGAAATTTCCCATCTCATGTTCATTCGCCCCCCTACATTCTATTCTGTAAAGGCAGTTACGGAATTGGCGACTCAAATCGATAAGCGGTCTAGGTTTCAGAGAGAGAGAGAGTGCACTAAAGTGTAAGTTTAATGAAAATTTGATTGTATTGATGTTCTGTACTGAAATATATTTTACTGAGTGTTACCTAAGTGCCTGATTTAAAAACCGAACAAGTGTTTTCAAAATATAGCAGGATGATGATGATGATTTTCTAAGTCCATTCCCAAGCTCGGGAATGGAGGTTAGCTTACATCTTTCTGTCCTCCCCTCTTCTGGGCATGTGACCAATGAGATCTTTGACATTGCCTTCACTTGGATGATTGTTAGAGCGGGTTGTTGACGAAATAAATGATAATGAGTGTTCAGTACAATGCCAACAGTACAACAAGAAATTAGAAATTTTAGCCATAAATATGTCAGCAAACTTGAAAACCATAAAAATGTACTAGCCATAAACTTACTGGACAATAGTTTAGAAGTCAAAAGACTGAAAAGTTCAAACCATTGGATTTGCCAAATAGATTTTAAAATGACAATAGTGATAATACTGTAATGTGTAATATGATAAAGGAAGATCACCAGTGGGTGACCTTTCCATGCAAGTTCTATTTTCTAACATCATATTTACTTATTGTTCTTGTTTTGAACAGATTGTAAATTTACAGATTTAAATAAAAATGAGTGTTGAGATTGGGAGTGATAAAACGTGGAGCTACCAAACAATAAACACCTAGTGGAAAGACGCGACTCGCTCAGCTCTACGTACTTTTGACGCCGGTCCTTTCCCCCTGCACCACCGAGCACGCCATGCGGCAATACGTTGTAGCGCGTTTTCAATATCAGTGCCCGGAATGAAATATTTCAATATCGCGAAACAAAAGAAAACGCTGGTTGGCCGGGGTCACGCGCGGTCGCGCCGGCCGCCGCGTCCGAGAGGAGGACACGCCTTCTTTGCGGCCGGTGATCGGGAGCGTGAAGCGTGGCGAACTTCACGGAGCTTTTTGTTTATTCCGAAGTTGACTGCTCCACTGGCGTCACCCGCGTCGGAGTGCATTCACTTCAGACTCTTCGCCGGAATATGAAGGGGGCGGGGGAGGTAGTCCCTCTGGGGTTATTGTGCTGTGTCCAATTTAAGGAACGCTTTATTAGTTGGGCGAACTGTGTGTTGAACTTTTTGAGCCGTGCCGCCTCTGTTGTAACAGTTTCTTCTCTCTCTGTTGCTCTCCTCGTTATCATGCACCTTTCCAGAGGACTTGCCTCTCTGTTTTCTTTCATCTCTTTTTCGACTCTGTAATGTTAAGGACGCGAAGCAGATGTGATTGTTAATGTCCTGAAGATTTATTTGAAGAAATTCCCAGAATTCTTGGTTTAGTTGCTTTTATTTTCTTTCGACTATTGCCCTATATTACTCACTCGAAAATTGACTACGTGAAGTTGGTAAGAAACAGGCTTCGCTGAATCTTTTAGTAATTACAAGATAAGGAAATTCATATTTCAAAATAATATTCTTTTTTCCACGGATTTTTTAATTACCTTTCTAATAAAGTCAAAATACATGGAAAAGAGAATCAAATGAAAGAATGTTGTATTGAATACAATTTATCTCTCGGGGAAAATATTCTTTCAACACACTCCAATGAAGTGATGAACTAAGGTAAACATTGCACTTTTTTTTAGTTTAATTGTTACCGGAAAATAGCCCGGAAACTAGCAGCCATTTTCTAAGAGTCAGAATATCAATAGTCAGCAAATTGAACTCATCTTTCCATTACTGATCTCCTACAGGAAAGCAATTGTATGATAGCAATATTTTAAACTCCGAAGCGTTTTTATCAAGGCAGTTTTCATTGTTCCATGACCTCCAGCTGTCCAATGCAAATCAACATACCAAACTGTTGGGCATCTCTTGACCTCTTTTGCCAACTTTGATCTTTTCGATAACTGTCGATCTCAGTCCCAGAATCCGACGTATGAAGCTTTTGTACTGAGAGTATCAGTCTGTTTCCGTCTCTCATTCTCTCTTCCTAAATTCATGTCTGTGTTACAGAGAAACAAAAAATGTAAGCATAGAATACTAACATACATAGGAACTACGAGAGTTTGTAGATCTTGTATACTAATATGCGTGTTCGATTCCACACTCCGGAGGACGAGACACTTACCTCTTACAACACATCTCTTTAACAGTCCACCTTAGTTGGACCGTGTGCGGCGGTCGTAGTGGCCTCACACGTTGCTGCCTCCGCCTTGTAATCCAATAGTGCGGACTGTCGAACGTCGCGATTCTTTTTGTTGTCCCACGATGACAAAATCCGCTTCGCGGAGCAGTAGACGTTCTTCCTTTTGGTTGGCCGTAGCGCTCGGAATTTGTGTGTCACGATACGTTTATATTTCGACCTCCTTACTGCTTATAACGCGCGCGGGGCGGGGCGGGGCGGGGAGGGGAGGGGCGTGGCGTCGCGCCGTTCAGTTCCAAATGGAGAGTGACGTGTGTGCGGCGTGCAGTGGCGCGGGCCGCGACCGCCGCCGGCCGGCTAGCGCCGGGGGCGCGCGGGGCTCCGAGCTTCCCTTGTCGTGAAGTGGGGCGGCGCTTACGTAAAAATGTTGCGTCGCGTCGCCTCGTGTCGTGTCGCGTCGGAGGACGGGGAGAGCCGTGTCGCGCCGCAGGGTGAGGAGGGCGTTGGCACCACGGCGACCAACGTAATGTCTGCCACCCTTTTATTTATTTATTTATTTATTTATTTATTTATTTGCATTAACCGCTAATGTAATAGTTCAATGGCACCTCTCTCTGAATTAAGCCGAATCACTTCCCCTTTATTTATTTATTGTTATTAAACGCTAATGTGATAGTTTAATGTCACCCCTCTCTAGATGAAGCCGAATCACTTCCCCTTTATTTATTTATTTATTTATTTTTTTTTATTGGTTTAAAAATTTAATGTCACCCCTCTCTAGTGAAGCCGAATCCTCCCCCTTTTTTTTTATTTATTTTTTTCTCAGAATTAAGCCCGAATCACTCTTTTTTAAGGCATTAACCGCTAATTTCGTGATAATTCAATTGCTCGTGATCTTTTAGAGTTGGGGATTTCGTTGGTTAATGAAATAGTATAATTTTGAAGAAAATTGTTCTGCGGATGATGCGTATTTTAATACTTCACGAATGGTTTAATTAAAAACCGCCCAATGTTCGGCTGTCGAAAGTTTTGTTTTTTAGCTTAAAATTATGCAGTAAACTTTTTTAATGTAGGAAGTTTTTCGAAGTACTCAACAACATTACGTGAAATGTCGGTCTCATTTCAGCTATAAATATCTTGTTAATAAGGGATCGAAATCACTTGCGAGCTGTAAATACGGTGAATATTGATGATAGATTCGCAGAAACATTCCTTCCGCAAGGTTAGCACCACCCCACCTGCCATTTCCGTTCAATGTCGTTTGCCCTTAACCCCATTTCGTCCTCTTACTTCTCTCCACCCTGCCTCACTTCCTCCGTTTCAGGTTTTCTCATCAATCGTTTCGAGCTCTTCTGAGGTGACATAACGTGTCAAGGTTGTGGCGTTTTATCATAACTTTCCGCCGTCCGAAAGCTAATGCACGAAATGGAGTTAAAAGAATGGCCTTCGAAATAATAACGGAAAGTCACGATCACAGAATCTTCAACTGAGAATTGATTTTCTTGCATAAACGTTAAGTATGCTTGACTCACTTAATTAGTAAATACAATGTTTATTGATAGTACTACTCAGTATATTCTCCTCAGAATAGCATTAAAGAAAAAAATATTGAAATTTATAAAAATAATATTTCTGGTGGGGAAGATCTGTATGCTACTGTTTATTTCTCTTTAATGTATGTCGGACCAAACAATTTATTTTTGTTTTTCCTGTCGTGATATGTAGATCAGTTGTTATGTCTCCTCCACGTAGCGCACGAATCCCGATTCAACAATTTTTGTATATTTTTGACCGCTCCCATTGTGCCCATGTTTTTTTACCACGCCCTGAGTCACGTGCCTGTATATTTAATAAAATAGTATCTTTGATTTACTTATCTGCAATCCCACGCATGAATTACTTCTGTAATTTGTGCGCAGCCGGTCCTCTTACCTGATCCGCACTGTCCCTCCGCCCCGCAAGTTCTGCGTTTCCTCTCGCTTCGTTGGCAGTTGGAAACTCTCCCGGAAACCGACTCAGACGCCCGTATCTCGTTTTGGAGCCCTCGTCTGCCGCCGCCGCCGCCACCACCGCCACTGCACCTCCCGCCGGGCCGCCGCGGCCGCGCCCCCGCATGTAACATTCACGCGGTGAAATATTCACCGCTTCCGGCGGGCGGGCGGGCGGGCGGGCGGGCGAGCGGGGGGCGGGCGGGCGGAGGCGCGCCTCGCGCTGTTTTGCCCGTTGCGGTCGCCGCCGCCGCCGCCGCCGGGGCAATATGGCCGCGGCCGCAAAGCCCCCCGGTAGCGGCGATCGCCTGTCGGCGGCCCGCGCGGGGGCGTGGTCGGGGGACAGGTGAAGCCGCGAGGAGGAGGGGGAGGGGTTGCCCTGTCGGGGAAAGGTAGTGGGAGAAGGGAGATGAAGGTTAGGGCAAGAAGAGAGGTGGCGTAGCGGTCAGCGTCCGTGACGTGCCCGTGGAGGTATCGAACGTTGGTTGTGGGGCAAACTGTTGGGAATACAATAGGTTAACCTCGGGGTGTTCTTCTTTCTCGTGTGTTAAAATTTGTAACTTCATCTTGCCTTATCCATCATTTATTGATTAGTGCTCATAATTACTGTCATTATTTCGCAGTCGCTCCAGTGAAGCAGCATTCTGTCTAGCACAAGTGAATATGCCCTGGTTCTGTTTTCCCATGTTTTCAACAGTATCCCGTATACGGAATATTCATTTTATTAAATCTTCGAACGTGCGTGTTCGTTGTTTAATTTCATTCAGTAAAATGTGCCTTACATTTGAATTTCCGTATTTCAATCAGTGTCTCGAAACGTCTAAAGTCATAATCGCCTTGTGCTCTATAGCAGTTGGATGAATAAGGAAAATGGGTCGGGTCAAGAACGAGAGCGGTGTGTGATGAGGCAGAGATGAGGTGGCGTGCTTGGGAGTGGGACGCCGCGCCGCGCAGCGCAGGTGAGAGCCGAGCAGAGCGCCCGCGGCCAGGGGGAGGGGGTTGGCCGGCGTCCACCCCGCGGAGGAGGGAAAGTGTCACGCCGGATGCGGGGCTGGAGCGGTGCCCATTGCGGAGGAAGCGCGCGAGCGGGGCTATATGGGCCGCCGAAGGAGCGCGACGGCGGCGGCGGCGGAGGAGGAGTTGGAGAGAATGGGCTGCACGCCCCGCCCGCCCGCCCGCCTCGTCACCCCGCTCCTCCCGCTCTCCGCCTCCCGCTCCTCCCCGCTCCTCCCCGCCCTCCCCGCTCCTCCCCGCCCTTCCCGATCCTCCCCGCCGTCCCGCTCCTCCCCGCCGTCCTCCCGCCCTTCCTCTCCTCCCGTCCTCTCCCTCCTGCCGCTCGCCTCTCCCGCCAGCCCGCCGCCCGCTCTGTGCCGCTCTTCCCGCCTCCCCCTCACTCGTCCCCCTTGCCCTTCTCCCCCCGCCCCGCGTCTCCCGCCCTCTCTCGGCCCGCCCCGCCCGCCCCCTCCCAGGCGCTGGACGCTATTTGTAGGGCGGTGTTTCGCGACTGGTACGCCCATTCGGCGGTATCGCGTTGATCAATGAGATGGATTTTGTCTGGTTGCGGTGGTTTGCGAGAAATAAAAGACTTTAACGTTTCGTTTGTCTTGATACATTCGGAACGTCTTTCTTACTGAAAGAAGTGTTGTTAATTGACTGAATTTATCTTCAAGATCTTGTTCATATCAATTTTGTAAATAGAAACTAATTTCAACCAGGTGCTTCGACTTTGAATGCATGTTGTGTGTTTTGCGTAATTTTGAACGTCACCCGGAAGCTCATCCAACAACAATTAATTACACCAATAAAGGATCAACAAGTGTTAATAATGCAGCTTAAAATGCTGCGTTATTGACATTTCGACAAACTTTGCAAATGGCACTTTATTAATTGCTTCCTATGTGGCTTGGTGTGTTGTTTCCCGAAGTTTGTTTCTAAAAGGAAACAACTTGTTTCATTGAATTTTGTAGAAAAGACCTTTTTATAATGATGAGAATGGAGTCTGTAATTCAAACTTTGTTTCTGAAATATAGTAATCGGTTGTTGTTGTTTTTTTTTAATTTGGGAAGCATTCCCACACAGTGTGACCTTTACGATGAAACATAAAAAATTCCAGTGTCAGAGCTCGTTGCAAAATTATTTTCCGCGCATCTCTACATTCTCGGTTAATCTATATAAATATGCACGAGAGAGGAATTTGTATCGTTACTCCATTTCTATGCAGAGTATGTATTGAATTATTCACATTCTCCGGCGCAGGAAACGACACGTGTTACCAGCACCGAAGTATTCTACGTCATGGGGAGCGGCCTCTCTCGAAATTATTTTGAGAAACTAGAAGTCAAAGTGTTTTCTCTTGGCGTGTTCGGGAATTTCAATATTTAAATGTGCATAAGAGCTTTAAATTAGAGTGTAAATCTTTCATAAACTGAAAGCGGGACTATTGTACAGGTACTGCGTAAATTATGTAAGTAAAACCATTTAGGGATTTGAACTTGAAAAATAAATACATAATATCCTTGAAAATGAATAAGAAACATTTAAATGATTACAGGTTTTGTGTGTTCGGAAGGATGTTTCTGAAGTGCCTACTTTTCAACATAAAATATTTGTAATATTTCTTGTTGTATTATGTGAGACTGGCTGTCTCCTAATTTAAAGATTACTTTTCAAACCGTTCCAGCTTTATAACGGACACAAATTTGTTTTTGTGTGTAAGGTAAAATTAGAAGCAGTGCACATAGTTTAGAACATTTTCGCCATTTCCTTAAAATGAAATTTGTTACTTGAAACTCAGTGGGTGATTCCCATATCTATTTTTGGATAGATCCCTTTCCTAAAAATGATCCATTTTCAGTTTGTATTTTTATTTATTTATTTCAAACTTTGATTTTAATCCAGTAAAGAAATTTAGGAAATCGCAAAATTTTGGTAAAGGTCAGATACTACCTGAGTAATGGCTACTCGATATTCTATCCCCTGAGACAATGAATTTAATGGATGTAGTACCTGTTGATTTTACATTATTACAGCACTAATATTAACATGAAGATTTCAACTTATTCTTTAAATGTAAAAGAAGCGGAAATAAAAAGAATTGCCTTCGTTCTAATCCTCACCAGTAGAAGCCGTATGCACCGCGTTTTGCAAGTTCGAAGCAAGTGGAAAGCATCAAATTATTTTATATAAAAACATTGTACAAACTATTAGTGGCCACTTCAATCCCAATCCTTCTTCTTTTTCTTCTTCGCAAAATTCTTTACCCCAGTTATTTGAAAAATGCTTTAATTTTTTGTTACATACATACTAAATATTTTCTATGAGAAAATTTTGGATATTTCATTTTGTGATCAAGAAAATTAACTTTCTGTTGTTGTTTTTTATGAGAATAACTAACCACCCATTCTGCGTTCGTTATTATAAAGCAATATAATGTGATGCCATCAGCACATCATATCACTTAGCTGCATCTTCGTGCTGTCTAATGTCTAACTCATGTTTGTAAGTACGATTGCCACGGAGATACGCTTATGGATAGTTATCTTTTTCTTTCTCATCCGAATCTTCGTATTGTTTTTCCTTTCTAATCTTTTCCTAGTGACACGCCCATGAGGGGGACATTGGCGACCGAGTGTCACAGAACTGATAGTTGGCTTCCCAGAACACTTATGAAACGAAGACGTTTAGATAAATTATGTGGACGGTTTCCGTTCACTTTCCACCTGAGTCACTTAATGGAAACATCCATGCCTCACGCGAGAATCCATCCTTAGCCTAATGAAGAGCGATTGCCGTAGTAACCGTCTGCCGTCGACCTGATTGTCTTGGACGCCGAAATTCACTAGAAGGTCTTCTCAAAAATTGAGAGGTTGGCTGTAAGAGGAACGTAATTCAGAAAACATAGTTTTGCGGTAATCAAGAAAAACTGTGTACAAGTTGTATTTCTTGCAGAAATTAAAAAAAAAACGAACTTATCGCACAAAAAATCATACACTACGTACACTAAATAATTTTTGTTATTTGTTAAAATTAAATAACTTTTATAGTTTTTGATAAAACTTTCACATTTTCAATTTTTTTCGGGGGGGGAGAGGGGCTACGTTTCACCATTGCCCTTGGCCCTAAGTTGTCTAGAGCCGGCACTGCTTGCAGCCAACCCCTCAGTTTCTTTTTGGTGTGGTTTGGTGCTTCCGTGTGGGGCGCCGAGCGGGCGCGCTGGCGAAGGCGTGGGCGTGGGTGGGGGTGAGGGGAGGGCGGTGGATGCACGGCCCGCGCGGCGCCTCCGCCGTCGCCGTGCGGCGCCCGCCCTGGAAGGCTGCCACGCGGAGGAGTATTTCACACGTTTTATCACGTTACAGCGCGATGGAGGCGATTCGCGCCGCTCCCTCCCCTCATGCGCACCTTCCCCTCCACGCCCGCCAGCGATTAAGAACGCCTCTTTCTGCCTGTATTCTAAATTCTTCTGCGCGGGGCTAGCGATTAAAGAGAACGTAGTTAGTTGGCCAAAACAAAGTTAATAAATATTTTTGGGATTAAATATTCTATTAGATGAAATACATCGATACCATTGTATGCTGACAAAGACGGAGATATCTGTAAGGAATTATGGTAAATCCTTATTGATTGGTGTGTTTCCGAGAACATTACGCAAGGAAACCCAATTTTGATTTTTCAGTGTTGGGTAAAAGATTTCGTCGTTGAATTTAATATTACAAGAAAATAGTGTGGGAGTAATAAAACCAGTAAAAATGTTCTTAATGAGCAGTTATTAGAATCCATGATAGCATTTTTTTTGTTTTTTATATGTTTACGTCACATGTAGGATGTTCTAAAGTAAGTGACAATTGTAACACCGCCAAAGAAAAAGGATGGATTCATTCGATTTAATAATGTGAAAATACAAAAACAATTCGAAATAAATTATAAAAAAATATTATTCTCACAGAAATCTGGAAATGTTCACAGAATGTCTGCACGAGTAGATGGTTCAAGTACTGTCGAAGTAAGAGTTCGAAAATGGAAACAAAAAGAATTCAAGAAAAAAAGCGATCAAAATCATCCGTGAAAAAAGGTGGACAGAAATATCCTGCTTCAAACATCCAACCGCTTAGAAAGACTTCGGAAGAGAGAATGCAGTTGAAAAGAGCGCGGGATCTCGCAGCTCCTAACTCTCTCTCCATGCATACCAGAACCGACGACGGTCCTCGCTGCCCAAGAGGAGGAAATATCATCGGAAGCGAGAGTGTTGTCTTTTTGGCAGAACAAGGCCGCCGTCGTTGGAGGTCTGCGAGCGCCCGCTGGCGCGGAGCGAAGAAGCGAGGAGCGGGGCGCGGGCGTCGAAGGATCGGAGCGCCGCCCCAGCCGCGGGGGGGGGCGCGCGCGGCGTGGCGGCGTCGAGCCGCGCGCCGCGTCGCCAGTCGCGCTTAAGCCAGTGGCTCGATCCGGTCCGCCCGCGAGTACCCGCTCCGCCCGAGTGGTAGTCTCTCTGTCTTCCCGGCCAGCAGCCCCCTTCGACCAACAGCAGCAGCCATGGCGGACGTGGAGGTGCAGATGCAGTTCACGACGACGGAGCGCAAAGTGCGCAAGGTGAAGAAGACCAGCAAGACCGCGCGCCGGGAGAGCACCGACAATGTCATCGACAGCGAAGTCACCATCACCGAACTCGACAAGGAGAATCATCTCACCAACGAACAGGGGTATGTGCTGGCTGGGGGGAAATGTTGCTCCGTGGGCAGGTGGAGGTGTTGTCGCCGTCGCCAGGAGCTGGGTAGGGTTTCCACGTGGACGTCGGGGAGTCTTTTGCGCTTTGGTCTCCAGGAGTGTCTGACCGAACGGGTCTTGGGCTTATCGGGAACTGTGAACCTCTACCAGCAGATTTCTGTGAGAGTGTATAAGTGACAGAACTGTACGTTCGCATCGGATTTGGATAGTAATTGGGGCGTTTCATTTTAAAACCTTGGAGTCACTCTTTCTCGCGTCAAGGAACTCGAGTTTGAATTTTTCTACCCCCATTAGCGGCGATTTTTTTAGTGTTTCCAGTAACACTGAATATCCTTTCAAGTACCTCGTGCAACATTCGTGAGGCTATCACCTTCTCCAACGGGAGTCACGTCGGTCTGAAACCTTCTTTCCGTTCTTCCCGATCGCTAGCGACCCTTCCAGGTGGCTCGTCTCCAGTCGTCGCTGCCCGGGTGCAGAGGGCGAGATCCCAATCCGGCAGTTCCCAACGCGTGCGTCGCGCGGGGACGTTGCGTTGCGTGGCGCGGGAAAGCTCGCGGCCTCACGCAACTTCCGATCTCCGCGTCGTTTTCCCCTGCGCTCGCCGCCGCCGCCGCAGGTTTCCCGGCCGTGGCATGAGTCGCTTCCTTCGTGCGGTCTCGTGTTTATCGGAGAAACACTCGCCTTTATTAGGCGATTGGAAAGTCCTGACGAATCTTGTCAGGAACTCGGGAAGCGTTGCGTGGTTCTTTTAGCACAAACACGAAAATAGCACAGTCCCGTCAGATTCAGGTTTATAATTAGTTTTGTGAAGAACATTTGCTCTGTTAATTCATATAAACAATGAAATTTTGTTGCCGTAGGGACATATTAAGTGAATAATTTCAGTAATTACAAAATAATTTTTTTCTTGGCGTAATTTCTCATTGTAATAAATACAACCTCTCAGTTAAAAGCGTCGTTGAAATAAAGGCACTTTAAATTGTATACAATTTACTCTCGAGATTTTCTAATGTATTTCATATTTCCGTAATTGAATGTCGTGCATTTTTACAGACATTATTAGGGTAAAATACAGTTGTAAATATAATTATTCAGTATAATAATGTGCTGATTTTTTGCCTATATATCTGTGGTATGTAGATCAAAAGCTAAACGGATCGATATTAACCTTTTTGGAAATGTTTAAACATTGCGTTAAGCGGTCTGCCTTCCCTCGCGTGTAGCTTTACTTCTAGAAATAATTAATTGGTTTCATCGACATGAAATCGATCCATTCTTGCGCGTAGTTTTTTCAACATAGTTTTTAAAATCCAACTCAGTCCCCAAATCGGCATTTAATTTCGGTATTTCTTTCCCATTTGCTGCCGTTCAAACTTAATTTAGGCCGTATGTGACTCGAAAAAGAAGGCGAAGTACCTGAAGCCGTATTCTCGTATGGCTTTTGATTTTTTGACTTCTAAAGCTTTGATGCTTTGATATTTCTGATTCAAAATGTGTAGGCAACTTGTAGGTAGTGTTCGTGAATAATTTTTTTTAGATTTAAAAAAAAGATGTATTACGAAAAATAAATGTAAGAAATTTCTTTCATGTCTGTTAAATAACTGCGCAGTTCTCAATGGTTCGTCGTTAAATATGAGCAGATGTACATCCAGCCACCGTAGCATTTATTTGTGGTCTCGAAAGATGGTTGGCTTTGCGCGGAGTCATTCTTACGAGTTTAAATTGCGCGTTGGAGTCGGCAGACCCTAGCTCGGGGAAGTCTCGGAATCGATGCCAGGCTGGGCAAGGGCCTAGCGCCGCCCTCAGGGCTCTCTGCGCCCTCGGCCGTGCGTCCGCCCTCTCCCTCGCTGCCCCTCCCACCTCTCCCCGACCTCCCTGGACCTCACCCCACCCCACCCCCACCCCACGCCGCCTCGCGCCCCTCGCTCTCCGGTGCGACGTCACACGGGCGCTGACGTCAGAAGGTCTGGAGACGAACACGGATATCTTTTAATTGGGCCGTTGTGTAATGATAGGGAGCGATGAGCAGTTTGTTTCGGGATCTCCGTTCTGTTTGAGACTGTTTCTGTCGTCTTTGAGCTTCCGGGGATGCCATTACGTCTCGTGATTATTAGGTTTCTCGCTCGTCATGCTCGCTCTCTTGGAGACCGTTGCGGAAGGTTCGGCGGATCTAAAAATTAGCAGGTCAAAGCTTTGTAATTTGAACGTTGCCCCCGTTATTTTCATTTCACAGATAACGTAAATCAGAGATGTTGCTTTGCGTTTGTACAGAAGGTTTCTTTTAGATTTCTAAGCAGAATTACAAGACGATCATTCCGAAAATGAGATAGACTCACAAACACAATTTCTTTTTTTTTTTTTTTTCAAGGGGGCTTGAAATTAATAAAAGTTTTAATAAAGCTTCGTTGCTCCTGGCGATGGCGACTTCCACATCAGTTGTCGAGGCACTTGCAGAACAGACAGTGGTACATTTCACTCTTCTCCTCCCCAACACTCTCTTACAGCCACTTCCAGTGCTCAACACGCAGCACTATACACTACAGAACAGTACAGGAAGCCACCACATCAGTTCACAGCTCAGCCCGGCGTTGGAACTCCACAGACTCCACTACGACGCCTGGTGGATGGGTGACCCTGCGTTTGCCAGGGCGCGCGCACTCCAAATTTTCAAGCAGTCAGAATTTAAATAAGCATTTGGAATCCTCTACAAGCTATCGTTAATATCATTTCCACCTAGAAATATAATTTGTATTTCCAGCTACGTTTTAATTTTGTTAGTTTGGTTGGGTATAAATTGACTGCGTAAATAAGAATTTTAATCTTGCTTTTTTCTATTTTCTAAATAAAAATAATAATCTAAGGCAAAATTCTTACTTAAAACGATACGATTTCCTAGTAACTGGTAATTTGCTATCCGTAACCGGTAACTTGCTGTATAATAAATGAATTATCACGAACGCTACCGCCAAGTAGTTAAAACCAACCAAGGAAAACCGGCAATTAAAGATGAATACCGTTCCAAAGACGAAACGGAGAGGTGGGTTACGTGTTGTCTCAGAGGAGCTACCCAGGTGCCCTCAAGGACTCAATTAACTCCCGAAGAAACGCTGCGCCCGTGCCCTCCCCCTCCCCCGTTTTCGTTTGATTGAAAATACCAAGCCCAGCTAGTACCGAAATCTCTTTGATACTTGCACTTCGTGGGGAAGGTAGGGGGGGAGCAGTAATTAAAGTTTCTGAGAACGCGCGTTGCGTCAGGGGCGGGTCGTGACGTCACAACCCATTCGCACGAGGCGCCGATGCGAAGGTTGTGATCAAATAGGATGCTGGCGAACCGAGACACACACACACACGCACACATTCACGCCCCCACCCCCAGGACACTGTCCATCAGCCCGTTGTGCTTTCGTTGAGCCGATAATTGCCTGAGGGGAGGTGGAGTAATGAGGGAGCTGGGGCAAAAAGAGGCGCCTCGATGTGTTGTTGAGAACAGTGAAGCGTTGTCGCGGTAGCCCTGGAACCGCATTGATGGCAAATACGGGCAGCCAAGCGAGGTTGCGGTATTTTGAGGTGTTTGACGTCAGTAAATAAGAGTACGTATAATAATAGCTTTTTATTCAGGGCGTATTCTCTCTAAGATTACATTTTTTTTATTTTCTCCAAAAAAATAAAAAAGAAGCAGCCTAGTTTCTGCTTAATGAATGTAAGCGGCTTTCAATCTTTACAAGCGAGATGACGTAGCACAGCTGGGGTGGTCATAATAAACTAGGTATCCCGTTTAGGGGAGAGCACTAACTGACCTTGCACGCACATGAACCGCCACTCCTTTGATCAGGGATTGATATTAGGGAGCTCTCCAGCGTCGAGAGAGAGAGCGAGGGAGCTCGACGTGGGTTGATGCTACTCAAACCGCGTGCGCCCACACGCCCACCTCCTACAGTCACCCGCCACAGGCCAAGGCAACTGCAAACTGGACATGCGCTGCCTGGCAAGTACATGATACGTACAGCGCACATATCAAAGCAGTTTTTTTTCTGGACACTGTATTGCACATTCACAACAAGAAGCACTGCATATGTATACTCATCTCATGAAATACATAAAAATAAACGACATATACTGTGTTTTATTCATGATTCCACTGTGTTGACCTGATCACCATGTTCTTAAGAGTGTGTCACTGTCTGTTAGGGGTTCACATGAGAGTAATAAATATATGCCTGTAAGCTAGTAATTGTAAAGATATATGATGTGAATATGAATGCCAGCACATACCCCTCATTAATGACATAAGGTAATTATCACTATTGTTTTTGTCTACTGCTTGTTTTTTATATATTAAGCATTGTAAAAAACTGAAAACATTGTGTACTTTCTATAATCTTCTTGCAAGGATATTGACTAGAGTTAATTACCAACTCGACGTACAGTCGAATCTCGTAATTATTAATATGTATCGAAGCACTGTATTGTTCAAATAATGAAAGGCTCAGGAACAGATTACTTGATAACTATTTTATATTTAAATTGCTGTCAGTTATACCGAAATGAAAGATTCTTGTTCCCTTCGTTATACTTAGAAATTCTTTTTTAATTTTTTTCTTGTACATGTAAAATTATTTATTTACAGAATGGTTCTAAGCATAACATAATAACATTGAACACATGTTACCGTCGTAAAAACAAATTACTGGACTGAACTATGAGTACTTAGTGAAAGAGAAAGTGGACTTATTTTCGTAATCGGAAATTGCTTTACAATCTACGTTCTTTACCAGAAGTCGTCTACGACTAGAAGTTTTTTAAACTATTAATAAAATTAAATTTTCTACAAAAGTGTCTTTACGAATTCATCGAGAAAAACGAAAAATTTCCATCTGAGAAGTAATAACCTATGTATTCCAAAATATATCGAAAGTGCAGTAATACCGAATGACTTAAGGGGAAAATAATGTTCATGATAATAAAATAATAGCATAAAAGTACGTTCATAAAAATCTTATTCTCCCTAGGCACGTAAACTTCAATAAATTTACGCCGTGCACAAAGCTAATGGATGCGTGTGATCTCAGCGTGTTGCATCTAAATGCAGATGAATCTCGAGGGAGGCGCTTCGGTGCATTTTCTTTTCGTGTGGATCATAGTTGCTGGACAGCCAGGTATCAACGCTCCGAAGTTAGGTTTAGTTTACTAGTTTGTTGATTTTTCGTAACTTTTATTCAATATATATTTCTGGGGGTATTATTTGAAGACAACAACCAAAACAATCTTCCTGTAGATTGGGAAGAAGAGGAAATAGGAATCAACGTAGGACTTCAAAACTGTCAATCTATTCAGTAGATATGTTTTCGTTTGTCGAAATGAATGCATATCGAATTACCAGTTTCTTTGACAGTACTTAAGACGTACATTTTACTACAATAAAACTGCACTATTTAAAGATACAAAGTCATGTTATTGCGTCTTTTTGAATCAGCTTTAATTCTCGAGCCTGGATGTTATTTAATAATTATTATTAATGCTTCCTGGTCAGTGGGAAGTGAAATTGTATAAGTTACAAATAAAACGTTTTTATTATTCAGCATTGAAGAATTTTCTTTACAATGAGGATGATTTCCAGTGTTCTGGAAAACTGTCTAAAATACATCACTCTCAATAATCGTAAAACATGTTGGTGGGAGAGTGGTATTTTTTCTGGTAGAGCTGTTGTAAATGTGTGTTACTGAACAAAGACGCTCAGAGAACATGTTAAGCACGAGGACGCTATCATCGTGTCGCCATAAGCCGCTGGATTGTTATGAATATCGTCATTTAGGGTAACTATCGATTGTGATGAATATTTAACGGCGCCACGTGACCATGAAATCGCTGGATGGTGCATAGCACAAAGGCCAAATGTCGCGTTTAGCAAGGGAATGTCTCGTTGATTTAATATGCTGCAGTGTGTACTAGAGAGCTGGCACAGTTTAATGTCCGCTTTCCCCCTCTCTAGAATCTCCCATTAAGTAGATAATATTCATGTCACTGAACATCCTCATGCTATTTCAAGCACTGCGGCGCATTGTCCGCAAATTGTATTTCGAGAATTTGATAGAAAACTGTTCACATGCATCATTTACGGCGTAAGCAGTGATGTCCTTCTTCGCTTTCGTTAACGCTTTTACTTTTGCTGAACCAGAAGGAAAAGTTGAGAATGTTGATATGGAGTACCTCCATAAGTAAATCAAAAATTTCATCGCGATTTTATCCGTCCCATTACGTTGTTGCATTTCGTGTTCACCACTTGGAGACACAAAAGTGCTAGCGTCTTTGCTGTAAGTAGGTAGGAGTCGTGTGGAAACTAGGGATTGAGAAAATAAGGCGAGTTTGAAGAGAACGAAGTTACATAAAGAGGAGACAAAAAAATGTGCGGCGGGAGTCGCGGGGGAAGCAAGTAATGTACGTGACAGGCGTCCGTGCGCTTGCGCTTTGCAGAGAAAAGGCGCGGGCCCAGGAGGCGAGGGTGCCGGCTGACGTCCGCACGCGCACGCCGAGCTGCGGGCGAAGTGACGCCGTTGTTTTAATGGGGGTGGAGGCACCCGCGACAGTTCGCTTTGAGGGCGCCCCTCCTTTGCGTCCTGCGCAAGACATCCCACGCCCGTCTCGTCCTTTGACCCTCTGCTCGGCTTTCTCGGGTCGCTGGCCTTGCCCGGTCCTCCTCTGGGCAGATTGTTGAACGCGAAGCGGTCCTCAACCAACGATGTCCACTTGCCCGCTGATTTATGACAGAATCCTTCGTTCATCCCCAATTCTTCGGACGTGCTTAAATGATTCAGGGCATCAATTGATGTCACTGCAGGGCCTCTGATCGGGAGGTCATAGGGTTCGAGTCCCGAAGGGTGCAGGATGTTTCGACTATCTTCTTAGTTAGGTCGAGTTCAGTCGATGTCTTGAAAAAGAATCCTAGCGGCAGGCTCCTCTGATCGGTAGTTTTCCGTGGTTTCTCGGAAATACACCAAGCGAATGCAGGAGTAGTATTCTAACAAACGGTCCACGGACCGCGCGCGATCGTTGCTTCCTATTCGCTGCCCTACTCTTTCCCCCTTAGTTTCACACACCCTTGACATGCACTATACTACTACATGTTGGGAGACCAATCGGGAACTTAGAGCTTGTCCCGGCTGGAGCGGTTCCCCGTGTGTGGGAGATGCCTGGTTGGGGAAAACCCCGCAAGCCGTCGGATAGATCGGTGGCAATCTACTGGGGAAGATAACCACCACCTCCCGAGATAAACATGCACTTTACTCCAGGACCATGATATTAGAAGTCGTCGCGCCCGGAATCACTAACAATCAATCAAGCGATTCTCCGGCATTCTCACACCTCGAGAGCTGGTGTCTTTCTCTTCCCCCAACCGTCCTTGTTACTTTCTCGCCTTGATGAATGTATTTCGTAAAAGAAAGTTAATGTAATCGTGCGCTGGTAAACGACGAATTTTCGGCAAAAAAATCCTCTTATTGATTCGCTATTGTCGCTTCTTCCAGGCAGTCCGTTCTCACGGATATAAGATGTTATCCTTTATGAAGAGGTTATTGCTTTGTTCAATTATGTATTTTTATAAATTTATTTTTATTCATTGGTCAGCCCCAAGATTTTACATTTGATGGTTTCAGAAATACTAAAATGCACATATTTATTGAACAATTTGAGTTTTAGGTTAACCTCCGTCAATGCTTATATATTTTAAAGTTCGGTATTTTGGTTGGTAGTGTTGTGCGGGATTACGGTGCTCATGGGTTTCATCATATCTTAGAGATATTGCTTATGGGGAAGAATGAGGATGTTTAATCTAATGGACTGGACATTGAATTTGGAGCGCAAAAGGTGATGTAGAATTCTCTCAGCTAATGAAATTGTTTTTGCTATTTTTGGTTTTACATCTACATTGTCCTCGTAGATTTCATGTTTTGCATAAAAGAATTTATGAAACTAACGTTGTCCTACAATTTATTAATAATTCCCAAATTAATTTCTTTTGTTCCCCTTGTGTGGGTCTAATGGTTTTTTTGATAGATTATTAACTAAAATTTTTCAATAGTATGAAATGTAGAGGAAGGAGAAAAGAGTGAAGTCATTGAAGCGTAATACTCAGGGAATTCCATTGAGAATATTCGTCAGTTGTTGCGATATTTTTAACTTGCAATTTTAAATATTTTAAAACGTATCGAGTCTAATCTTTACTAATAGTGTTTTGTTGATTTTTTTTGATTCTGTATTTGGTTCCGACTGGGATGGGAATTTCTTTGTTTCTGAATAGGATTCTTCTAATGACAAAGGCTGTAGGGCGGTGGAAAACCACTCTAATTCGTGCCCCCTATTCGGAATCCCTGCGTGTGTTTACTGCGTTTCTGCGCCTTCGTCGCTGCCTTGCGTCACCGCCTCGCCGCGCGCTAATTCCACCTTTCCGGCGGCTGACACCTTCCGCGATGACTTCCGAGAGCGCCCCTTACGTCGGCGGCCACCCACACACCCGCGCGCGCGGCGGTGTATAGGCCGCAATCAGCGGCGCCGCTCGGGGTGAGCGACCTCCCCCAGAGGGGGCGGGTCAAAGAACGGCGGAACACCGTCGCCGGCTCTCTGCCTTCCGAGTCGTCCAAAGTGAATTTCGCGTCATGTTCTCCAATGGGGGTCGTTACGCCAGCCGCGGGACACGTGGTCCGAGTGCGGCTCTCTCCTCCGTGGAGGATCGGAAGAAGCAGCGGTGGAAAGTCCCCAAGCGTCGGGGATAAATGTCTGCATTACGGTTCTCGCTGCGCGGGAGTGTCCTTTCTCCGCTCGGACGCGGCGCGCTTGCGTCGTTCGGGGTCGAAGGGACGCGTGGGTGGGTGGGTGGGCGGCGGAGCTTGGAGACGCCACACGGGATTCGAATTTATGCCGTCGTGTCCCCGAAGCGGGAGCGGTGTAATGCGGCGGCTCCCAGCGAGACTGTAATCCGCGGTCGACACTCGACCGGGAGCGCCTGGCCCGCGGCCGGAAGCGGCGCCGGGGATCGAACCGCGGAGCCTCCGGTCGCAGTGGCGGCCCGTCCTTGACCCGCTCCGCTCCGTGTGCTCACCACCTCCGGGCCCCCGGCGCCGCCGCCGCCGCTGCCCCCGACGCGGCTTCCGCCTCGGAGGGCGGGGCGCCCCGCTTCGGGAGCCGAAACGCTGGCTGAGACGCCGGGGGCTGCGGCACGAGGGCGGAGGGGGCGTCGGAGGGTGGGCCTCGGAGCTGTGTGTTCGCTGCCTCCCCCGCCCCGCGTCGCCCGCTGTCTTCTGCCGCCACCGCCGCAGCGCGCCATCCGCCAAGTCTCGACTTGGAAACGTGCCGACGGCGGCGGCGGCGTCCTACCGCGCAGCCCCTGAACTATATTCCCCGTCTCCGCCATTCGTCGGCTGCTTCAGATCCTTGTGGAAGTCCCGAGGATGTCACTCCCGTGTAGCCGCCTCCTTATTCAAGGGCTCCTGCCGTCTTCCCTTTCTTTCATTTTGTGCTGCGCCCTTCTGTAATCCCGTCGTTTTCTCGACACGGGCATTTTGTGGTTGTCCGTTCTGCTCCATTAAATTCTGACATTGTTATGGCGGGCTTTAGACAGGGTTGGCTCCACTACTACCCCACTTTCCCTTTAGTATTTCGTGAAAGAATGTGCAGATTCTTCCTTGTGGGAATTTTTTAAAATTTTATCTCTTCTTTCTTTCTACGGCTTTTTTCTAGTTCTTCCTGCGAGTATAGTATGTTTGTTTCTCAAACGTTTGTCGATATTCAGGTTTCCCACTATTTCTTTCCCTAACTCTAACCTCGGCGCACACTTGCTTCTACCTCTCAGCATAATCACATCTTTCTTCCTTCTTTCCTCGTCCTTTCTTCTCAGCCGCGCTCATTCCACTTCATCATACTGCCAGACACACTGCGCCCATTATGGGCCGTATCTGCTCCCCCACCCCCCTCCTCGCACATTCCCTTTCTTACGCCGCACGTGGACGCACCCCGCCCCCCGCCACCCTCCGCGTTGCGCGCTCAAAGGGAAGGGAACCACGAGCTAATTAGGCCGACGGGCGCTGGCTGGCTCGGCCGCCGGCCCTTTTGTGCGGCGTGTGCGCTGCCGAGTGCGCATCGGAGGCGGCGGCGGAGGAGGCGGCGCGCGTCCGAGCGGAGTTATTCCTGCAACAGGATTGGCGCCGCCCCGGCCGCCCTTTGCTGCCCTCCGACGTCCGCGTAATTTTAGAGCTTACGTTCGAAACTCGCGCTGGCGGCCTGCCCATCGCCCGCCGCTGCACCGCGCCCCGCACGCGACGTGTTTGCGACGGTCTTGTGAGATAATATTAATGATGTGAAGTTCTCCCTGCCGTTAACGTCGCAGAGGTTTGTGTTTTGTTGGTTGTTTTTTTTTCCGCTGAGAGAAAGGTGTTGTTGCGTGTTAACTGCGCGTTGATAACTTTCGAATGTATGTGCGTTGCTCATGCGTCAGCGTCGACATTCGCTGATTGATGGATTGCAAGGAACATTTAATTGCTGGAATTCGCTCAAATAAATGAGTATTAATGATTTTTCCTCACCGTTTTCCCCTATTTCCCTGAAAACACGTTTTAGTATGTCAGTGAGGATATGAAAATACTTTTCAGCAAAAATAATTTGATATTCTGTTGCAATGTTAAAATAAAGTTTTTAGTTCGTAGATAATTTCGCCTATTGGCTCGGAAGTTACTGTGTAGGATTGGACGTTCTTTGAAAATATGTGGTAGCAGAGTCTTGAATTCCTAAAGAAGCGAAATAACTTCGTGACGTCATTCATGTTCCATTACCTGCGGGTGGCGCTAACAGTCTCCCTCGAATCTCCGTTCCATCTGGAGGGAAATTGCTCGCGCACTCCGTAACTTGTTCCTACAGACAGGGGTGGTCTGAGAAACATACTCGCTGTCGCATATTCCATTTCGCAGCTTTAGGAATTCTCAGTTCGTTTTCCGTGCCATTGTTTTTCGTAATCTTTTTTATCATTTCCTATGTTTCCCGCCTTGCAAGCTTTGTCTTCAAAGACCATTTGTCCTCTTCCTTGTGTGTTCGTTCTCTCACCCAATTCCATGTTGTTTTCCTTTTTTAACCACCGATGGGTATGGTTCTTTCGCTTCTTCTTTTCATAAATCTCCGTGAACTCGTCTTCATCCCGTTTGAACATCTTTCCCTACATCCGTTCATCCGCTCTCCAATTATCTTCCAGCTGCTTGCATTTTTCCTCCTCGCCTTCATTTTCCTACGCCTCTTAAATGTCCGCTGCGAACCCCTCCTCCGTGTAACGGGTTGAGTAACTGTGGCGGCGAGCCCTCCTCCTTGTTGCGCCGGGGGCGCGCGCGGCGGGCGCGGAGCGTCGCCGTCTCGGGTGACGCGCATCCCCTGCGAAGCTCTTGCGGCCCCGGCCACTCGCTCGCTCCCGGCCGCCGCCGCCGCCGCCGCCGCCGCCGCCTCTGACGTCTGCGACGCGACAACACCGCGCTCCGCGATGCCGCGCGCGATCGGTTATCATTAATTATGCCCCTGTTCATTACTGCCCCCTCCTCCTCTCCCTCCCCCCCGCTACGGCTGACACCGCCCGCCGTGTTGGAGTGTTGCGCTCGTGAAGAGTGCATCACGCCCTCTGGAACTGACGGTTGGTAATTGGGTTGTCAAAAATAGGTCAGAGTTTCCGTTAAGTGATGTGGAGAAAGACCTGTAATTATCTCTAATTTTCGGGGCTCGTGGTTGTGGCGTTACGTGAAAATTCGCGTTAACGTATCTCTTTAGTACCGTGGATAGATTGTCGAGATTTATTAATAAATCAGAGGTAGTTCGTAGAACTTTCTAATTTCGTGATTTTTTTTATTTCGGTATAATCGTTTCCGATTGGGTTTAAAATAAAGAAAATTATTAAATTGTTATTTATCATAACTATTTCTGCATAGGGTCGTCATTTACTAAAATTTCTTTTTCATTTTTATATTTAAAAAGTTAAATTTGTTTCCGGTATAGGCTCTTTGTGATTAATACGACTTGGTGACCATCACTATCCCCATATCTTTTTCTCAGGAAATAACGAGAAATGTCAGCATAAAACTGAATGCTGTATTACATGCTACTTGAACTTGACCTCTTGCAGTACTATTTATCGTGTTAAAGGGGCCTTGTTACAAATGTGTCGGAGAGGACGCGTTCCGTCTGGGACACCGCGTCCTGCGTTCCGGAGGTTAGCATGTCGAGCATTCCAGGCCGCCAGAATGCGCCTCCTGTCCCGTGCGGAGGGGCGGATGGAGCTTGTAAGGCGTAGGTAGGCAACCCGTGAAGCGCCGCGGACATGTGCGGTTGCCGCTGAAAGGGGCGCTACGAGTCCCTGTGCTGACCCAAGATTCCCTAAATTCGCTCCACGACAATTTCGGTATTCAAATGCTAGTGGATTTTTGTTGAAGTACAGAACTTTTTACACAGTTTTTTTTACTTGTATGATTAATAAAATGTACCCTTGACGTTGAATTTATTGTCGTCCAAGCAATTGTGTTGCATCAAACCTACGTTCACTTCACACGCGCATAATGCTATCAAGTAATTTCTCGTTTTCTGATTACAATGAACGATTATTCGAAATTATTATTTTTAAAGCATTTTATGTTATTTTATATCTTCATTTCCTCAGTATTCTCTAACAGTTATCGCTTCGTCCTGTGTTCATCACCCTAGACGCTGATAGTTTTATCTGAGCACTGCGCGCTTTCACTGTATCAGCTCTGCGCTTGAATAGGTTTCATATTCACTCTGTTGTATGGGCTTTCGTGAGCTCATATTCAACCTCAGTGCGTCATTCATATCCGCCCTGTGTAGCCAATTGCATTCTGCGGAAATACAGTGCTCGTTAGGGCTTTCCTTCTTCTCGGGTTACTGCATCGCTTGTGCAAACGTTTCTGAGGGCGTAATAGTGTGCGCGTCATTAATACGTAATAATTGCATCAGCAAGGGTAAGCTTCACCTATGCACAGTCTATGGTTACTGTTTTGTCTGGGCCTCTGCCTACGATCGTCTGAAAGAGGTGTTCTGAATTTACTTTAGAGTTAATACAAAGCTGAGCGTTTCATCTATGTCTATAATTTTGATTGCTTTCATTAAATGTAAATATTCTTCTTTCTCTTTATTTACATACTTAAAGTTTTATATTCACGCTCATTTCAGCCAGAAAGTTTATATTTCATGAAATACATCTCTAATTTCAATATATTAATTAGTTTCTGTTCTTCACATGTCTGTTATGTGAGAGAATGTAATTCACATATGAATTTCCAAAGTAAGCTTCCGCTAGGAGGAGTAATTCTGGCGTGCGAATTTCTCCACGTTTCCGCTGAGCGTGCTTATGTTGCATTCATTAAAGTGGGACGCTATGAATTGCAGTTTCCGTAGACTCCTCCTAAGTCCTGGGCTAAGAGAGACACTGGCAGCTGTCCTCGACGCGGCCCTTGCTGATCTCATATCTCCTTATTCTTTGTTTCTTCCTCTTTCCCCTGTTCATTTATCCCCGCGCTCACAGAATATCATCTAGCAACTTTCTCTTTTCATTTGCCTCGTGATCGTGTTCTGAGGAAATACTTGTTTTCAGCATGCTGCGTACAGTCACTTAGTGAAAAACGACCCTAACAGCTATTCCGCTTGCTTTAGAATAGTTTGGTATATAACTGTATATTGGTACCTTATCTGGGTATTGTCTGGTCGGAACATATGAAGTATGACTTCACATTTAATTCAGAACTCAATCCAATTATCAGGCCTATGTCATTTCTCCCTGTGTTCATCAAACACGTATATGAGAATGATGCTAACGTTGAGTGTTTTAAATATTTTTTTCTCGAGTGCATGGCTTCTCTTATATGTTTATCTTATTATTATCGTCTCTTTTATTCGTTTTAAGAATATTATTTATTTTTATTATTATAATTTTTATCTTTTATTCATTTGTTAACTTTTTGTCTGTTCTATTCCCCATTTCATTCACTTGTCTTCTTCTTCTTCTTCTTCTTCGTGCCTCTGCCACTGTCGGAGCCAGTGTAAAGACCCGCAACTAGTGGGAATGGTGGGGGAGAGGAGCCCCTTCCTCTGCCCCCAGAGGTCTAATTGAAGTTTAATGTAAATTCATTTGCGCGCTGCCGGGTGTGTCTCAACTTTCCCGGAAGCGGGACCGGATCTAGACTGCGCCTTCGCACTCCACAGAGTTTGCTCGCGACGCGCGTGTGTGTATGTGTGTGTGCGTGCGTGTTAGTGTTGCTGGTGAATTGATTGTGTCCCCTTTTCCTTTCGCACAAGTGGTGTCTGAAAATGTTTTATAAATATTAATCTGTAATACTTGAGGTATTGGGAAATTGATTTTTAATAGAAAAGTACTGGGACGGATTACTTCAAGTTAGTTAGTTTGCACGTTTCAGTCACTTACCGTCGTGAAATAGTGAAATTGGGAAACATTCGTAAAATGCATTCAAGCAAAGAAACCGTCCACAGCCTTTTAGATAGTATTACAAATACCCATTGTTTGATTTACTTGATCATCGTATATGTAATTTCCGCAGAATTTTTGAATTTTGGGTATGTTAATTCAAATATTTAATAAACGTTGTATATAATGTTTATATAATAGCTATAACATGTGCTCATTTTATTGTTTCTTCACTTTTTTCATCATTTTATTTCATTTATAACACTTTGCTTTCCGTTAGTTATTTCACCATTTAATTGTGTCAACACATCAGCAGCATTCCCTCAATTAGTTTGTGTCAAACTAATCTGAATAAGGTGACAACTCGTAACTGAGCAACTTTTTATCCGAACTCATGACGCTAGATAATGACTTTTTTTAGACGTATGAACAGTTGTTTCCACATTAGACCAAGATAGTTTTTTTTTCTTCATTGAGTGGTAGAATTCCTTTCCCGTTCCATGTTTACCCTTTTCGTAAATCGCAGACGTAATTTTAATGCAAAGGATAGTGATTGCTAGAGGAAATCAGAAAAGTACAGAATTTAAATATGGAATTGTGGAAAATCTTCCAACGATGAATTATAGACGTACGTATGAAACTTTCTAACATAGATTATAAAAGTTGTGGGGAAATAACGTTTAAGGCTTTCCTTAATATGATCCCTGCATGAACCTTTCGCCCGATGTTGTCACAAAAAGAGCAATGTTATAAAATGTCATTACTTCTAGAGAATAAATCTTTTGGAGAAAGGGCGTGCCTGTTTTCCCTTGACCTTTCTGCGCGCTTCGACGTTCAGCCAACGGCAATTGCCGCAAAAGCACGAATCACTCAGCGGAAATCGGAATCTATCTCGCCCATCGTCTGTATCCCGGCACCTCTCCCTCATCCAATGCCACCAAACTGGTGGTACTCACTCTACTTTAACTTCTACATCGGCTCTTAATTTAAATTCACTATTCTGGATCCACGCTTATTGCAGTCGGTTTACTCGGCTCCGCCTCACACCTTGCTCTTGTATTCTAATTTATGCACTTCCGGCTCCATGCCCGTTTTCAATTATCGCCTTCCTTTGACATTTCCGTGACGGATTACACGATCCTTTCGCCTTCCATCACCCGCTTCCTCTGCATCGCACGTAACTTCACTCAGCGAATCGCTTTCATTTCGTTACGTTTTCACCCGTTGCCATCCACGTTCTTTCCGACGAACATCAACTGTGGAGTACGTCCGCTCCGCATCCGTCGTTTCCCGAACGCCCTCCTCGCAATTCCACTCCCAAGCGCTGCTGTAGAAGCATTTGGAGGCTGTCGCCGCCGCCGCCGCCGCCACAGGTGACCACGCCCCTTGTCGTTATGTAACGGGGCGGGCGGGCGGCGGCGGCGGCGGCGCGAGGGTAAAGAGTGTGTCTGCGCGGGGGCGGAGGTCGGCTGTCTTCCGGACGCGCTGGGCGTGCCCGCCGCCTGCCCACCCGCCCCGCCCCCCTGCGCCGTCACCCTTGACCTCTTAAGAGTTGTGCCGCCCTTCGTCGTCACGCGACCGTTTGGCGCGAAGCATTAGCCCCAGGCGTGTCCGCCCCGGCTCGTCTCGGGCCGCCGACGGAACGTCCGGTAGATTGGCATCGTGGGCGTCCAAATGCGGTTTGTGGAATAGAAATCGGCGCAGTTTGTTTGCTATTATTTATGGATTTAGGAAAAAGATTGTCGGATTCGGTTGTTTGTGAAAGAGATGCAAACAGAAGAAAGTAAATTGAAGTGGTGGTAGAAAGAAGGTGTAATACTTTCAGCATAAATTGATAATATCTCTTCGAGGTGATAAAATATTTCTTGAGGCTTTCTTAAATTACTTACAAATTACTAATGGAAAGACACTTTGTATTAAATCATAATCAGAAATCTTGTGTACTATACCTCTGGAAGGATATATTTCGTGCAAAACTATTTGGCCATCTAAATGAATGGTAACATTACTCTTAAAATTGCGATGAATTGGAGCCACTTTAAGTTAATTAATATTGATTTTTTATCGATTATATTTCATCTTTTTTGTGTGTGTGTTTGTACACCCGTGCGTGCAGCCATTCTTCGTTCAATAGTTTTGACGGTTCTCACATGCCAATTCATTTACAAAAGTGCGATACGACATCCGTAACAGAAAATAATGCTTTTGCACGTGTTTCACGTTTCACGGTATTTTACTCGGAGAGGGCGAAGTGTTGTGGCGGGCGGCGCAGTATTACGCAAAGTGCGAGGCGGGCGGCGAGTGACAAACGACATCCAAGTCGTTAGCGGTCGCGCGGTGGGGTGTGGTGGGGCGACCGCCCAGTAGTCGGCCAGTGGCGCGGTCGGGCGCCCGCTACGCCCTTTGTGGACGCACGCGAGGATTGGCCACGTAATGGCGGCTGGTCAGTGGAACGTGACCCTGAAAATGTGTATCCATTTGGAAACAAGAGCCTCCGGCTGCCGCTGCTGGAACGTCCTCGGGGTGGGGATGTGGATATATGCGCGCATAGTGGGCGGATTATTGCGTCTTGCATTATTGTGTTGGTGTGTTCTGTTTGTTGAGAAGTATCTCATTGACTGCGAACGACCGTATGAATTACTTTTATTTTTATTTCGTATGAATTACTTTATTCTGATTTAAAATTTCATCTCTTACGATTTGGATTTTGTATAATATAACATATTTTACCGGAAGAGAACCTTTTGACAGTATGAGCACCAAATTAACAAATAAAATTGGTGTAGTCGACCCTGAACCTTTGCACATTCTTAAATTTTACTCGAAAAAATAATTAAATATTTTATGGTTAGATATTAATTCCTTGATAAATTTATTGACGGAAGTTGCGTGTTTTCTATTATCCGAATGAAAAAATATAGAAACAGTACAACTTCGTGCATATGCAGACTGAAATTGTATCATCTTACTCTTCTCCAAGTGCCCAGGGAATGACTTGTGCTCATGTCATTCACATTCTTTAAATTTACTTCTCATTTAGTGGAGAGCGAACACCTGAAAATAGTGTGTCTCAGAAATGAAAGACCCTCTTTCTTTTCCCTGTATCGCATGTCTCATCTCTTTCGTCTTTCCCTGGCGGGCTTTGGTCTTTAGCAACATTGCGAGAGTCTTCCAACAAAACACTTCGCCATATTGAATTACACGGCCACGATTGTGTACTTCGTGCAACGATGCAGAAATGTCGTTTCCAGATGTAATTCCGTCGGAGCCGAGGTCGTTCATCGCCAGCTCTGAGAGGAAAGTACGTTTCATTTGCAGTTTTCTCAGTTGTCTATGAGTTGAATTAATTATATTTCTGTGATGTAGCTAGTCTCCTTAACGTCAACTTACCACTTTGTTCTGTAAGATCTGGAAGCGAGCTTTTACCATTATTAGAGAAGTTCAGGGAAAAACCTTACAAAATAGTTGTAGTTTTGCTCACACAATAACATTTGGACATGCAATTTCAGAAATATAAATTATTTCGAATAATTTATTTTAATCTTTGGTTTACTAAATCTGCTGTGGATAGTACAAAAAGGTTAAAATGTAGCTGTGAAGATCTCAATTCGTTTTAATGGTGAATTTGCTTTTTTTTTAAATGAATGTTTTAATAGGGGGCTAAAAGAAAAATAGAAATAAAATCCATGTTGAGTTCCATTTACTATTTAAAAAAAGTATGTGGAGTAATGTTGCTGGTATGGTAATGTTCTCTGCTCATACCTCTGAGACACGAGTGCTTTGCTTACGTCGCGAATCTGTAATCAGCGCTCACCTAAGCACACACTGCCACACTGCTCAATCAAGTTTCCAGAGCACACGACTTGTATTCTTTTTAATATTGGGGAAGAATTGTGATCTGAATCCAGAATGCAAGCGTTTCGGTTCCAAAAATGCAATGTGACGTGTAAACGCAAATGGCAGCTTCAGTCTAGGCAAGTGAAGCTTCGTCACCAGTAGATTGTGTTTCAAGTTTAAGGGCGGATTATGAAACAGCAGTTCACTATCCAAGTTCATTTTGCTGGGTACCGTAGATTCGTTGCTCTTTGCATTCCCCGATGATGACATTCGGTCGTGTTCCTAGAAGAGACACAGAACTCCTAGTATGTCATCCAAGCAAAAACTCAAGACACGCTTCCACTGGTGCCTTTCCTTCACGTGATCACCATTTCCAGTGCGGCCAAAGAAGCGCGGGGCGCGTGGCAGAACGGTGCTTACGGTGAAGCGGGAAGCGTTTCCGGATGACGCGCGTTTCGCCGCATCGATTTTGCAATCACGTCTCGGCAATTAGCGCGTGTGAAAGCGCAGCGACACGCTGGCGACCCGCGCTCGAGATTTCGTGGCTACCCCATCCTCCGTCTTTAATTCTCGCTCGCCCTCCGTGAGCCCGCCCTCTAGTGAGTCCAGCGGCGCAGCGCAAGAGGGTTCTCGGGAGACCGCGAACTGCGTCACGGCCGCTGCGCCCTGCGCCTCTCGTCATGCACATGACCCTGCATTACCCTCTCTACCTCTTTACCTATTCCCTTCCCTGCCCTGCCTTCCAATGCTGGTCCCTGCCCTGCATTTGGCCTTACCCTACCCTCCTTCCTCCCATTCCTTTCCCTTGCCCCTGCACTTTGCTCTTGCACCTTGACCCTCGTATCGGCCTCTGCCCCTGCTTCTCTGCCCTCGACGCGCGCAACTGTCGTATGTACACTACAGTATAAAGATGGGCTTAACAGCTTTTCTTCAATAGCTGTTATCACAAAAACATCTGACTCGTAATAGCTGTTATTAATAGCAGTTGAAAAATAAGTCCATGACCAGCAACCTAACATGGCCGACTGCTAAGAGTTAAAGCAGTTGTAGCGACTTCTAAGAGTTAAACCAGGCAAAACGAATAACGTTGGTAGCACCATAAAGCTTGCGCAGCTACCTTACGGCGCTTCCTTACACTGATTTTCCTAACATGTTTGGACAGAGAAGCGGCTGATGTGAACGAGACTGGATTAACTGCCAAGGATGAATAGTAATTCATATAATGTGTAGCGAATGTGTATATATTACTCAAATGAAAGTGATTCGGGTTCAGATTGCAAATATTCTTTCAAATATGCAACTTGTGACAGTGAAGTGACGAGTGCCAAAATAATGAGGAGAAATAGTGTTTTTGCTTACGTATAGCTAAAGTGTTAATGGCTATCGAATATCAAGTATTATAACGTGAGTTATTTGACCGTAACTCATTTTATTTTATTGGACCTAGGGAAATATTAGTTGATCTCACATAAGTAGAAATTCGACAGAAATAAGTTAACATATTGGACGGACTTAATTTAATGGACAAACATCTTGTTGTAGTGTATACAATAAAATATAAAAAAAGCAGGTTTGGAAGTGTGTGAAATAGTACAAAAGAATGATGAATTTAAGACTTGAGGGCTTGCTCTCTAACAGGTGTTACTGAGAAATCGCCACCTTTTAAATTCAAATTAACTCGAATATTAATATTACTCTTCGTTATCAAATTAAAATGGCATTCTTTTCATTATAGTATACGCTAAAATGGCATTATAATTCGATATCAATATCATCAAACATGTTACGAAACAGTTTAACATTTCGTCGTAATAGCCCTATTTTATGGCGCAGGTAAGCCGTAAAGCTTTACGGCGTGTTAGATAATGGTCCCTCTCCTCCTCCAGACCGTTTCCTTTGTCTCGTTTACAATTCACCGTTCCTCCGTAAGGGCGGAGTGAGCTAAGACGTTTCTTTTTTTTGTGAGGACGACTAAATCGCCGGGGACTTGTCTAACCGTGGTGACAAGGGGGGCGGCGCGGCGCGGCGGTTGGGTGCGCGGCGGCCGCCCTCATTTGTCAGGTGGCGTCCGCGCCCGCGCCGCCACGCGCCGCGCGCCCGCCGCGACATGATCCCGCCATAAATCTGCTTCCGCATTAAAAGCCGCCGCGCCGGTGCTCTTCATTGAGCTCTTTCGCCGCTTCATTATACATTCGAGCGCGCCGCTGACGGGAACAATTACTCGGGACTTCGTTTCCGCTCTAACGACCCAGCAGACGGCGCCCATAGTTCGCACGCCCCGCCCGCCCGCAGCCATGACCTTCGCATTTGCATGGCGCTGCCGCCGTGCTCCTAGAAGCAATATTGGTTCGGATGGATTAGCTCGATTAATTGAAAACGTTATGATAAAAAATGAACGACCATCAGTTGGGATCAGAAACGATCGAAGTAGCCGGATGACAGTTTTTTTATATGAAGGTCGTCATTGTACGCTTCCCAGTGTCCTCCCGAAGAGACAGTTCCGTTATGGCTTCTATGTTATTAAATTTATGGAAATATATATTGATTTTTGTTGAAGCTTTTTCTTTATTAGAAATATTTCAACGATTTGCATTTAGATAGATCTTTCGAGACACCTTTAGTATCTACCACAATCCTTAACTTTCTTTTCCTTCTTTAGACAACCAGTACCAGTGTTCGGTGCCTTCGTCGTACGAAGCAATTCCACAATGTAGAAAGAAAAAAAGGATCGTAAAATTAAACTGGAAATTGCTTAAGTAGAGCTATTTTTAACATAAGCCGCGCAGGCTCCGGGTGTCCTGCATTGCCTGGAAATTACTTGAGACGCACCTCCGCTTAGTTATCTCGTAATCTGTTAATAAAGGTGCAAGCGGATGCTCGGCGGCTTGCGCTCAAAAATAAACCGCTGCAACGACGCTATTAAAGGCAAAGGCGTCGTTATAACCACCGCGAGCCCGCCCGCCTACCGCCCGCCTACCGCCCGCCTACCGCCGGCCTACCGCCCGCCTACCGCCCGCCTACCGCCCGCCTACCGCCCGCCTACCGCCGCCTACCGCCCGCCTACCGCCCGCCCGCCCGCTACGCCGCCCGCCGTACCCCGCCCGCCGCTACCGCCCGCCCTACCGCCCGCCCCCGCCGCACCCGCCGCCCGCTACCGCCCGCCCACCGCCGCGCCCAAGCCCCGCCGTACGCCCCGGCCGACTACCGCCCGCCCGCCCGCTCGTGCACGCCCGTGGTAGGCTCGCGTAGCCCTAGCGCCCTGCCGCCGCCTGCCACGCTGAGCTCGCCCCGCCCACCGCCGTATGGCCGGAGGCGCGTTACGCGCAGCGGCCGCGAATCGCTTGTTTACGCGGTGCGCGCTCGCGCGGCGGCCGAGCGCAGCTGGCCGCTTTGAAGGGCGATTGTTTCAGGGTCGGATTTGCAGATGCACTCCTGTCAATCTTCTGGGGCCGTTTGAAACACTGCCGCGGTGGTGAACAAACGTAATTGCGCGTTGCCCTTGTGTAGTGTGCAAGTGTTCAAGTTCTAAAAATTGATATTTTGTGTTAATACAGTAATACAAATTACTTGAATTGCTGTATTTGGAACTTACAAAAACCAAAGTTAATATTTTAGTACTTAATTGTAGTTTATTGGTTATTTATTATACGAATGATAAAAGTTATCTTTATTTTGCGAGTAGGATTTTTTCCGGCACGTGGCCAATAGGCCAAGAGCAAAATATAATCACTTTTACCAAGTGTATCATACACTATTTTTTGGACCTTACTGACTTTCAATTTAATTTTATTCAAGTGTACAGATCACTTAAGGTGCTGCGGTCACACGGAAGTATTTTGTTTTCTTTGTTGCATTCAGATTTTTCTGAACATTTGAGCATCGTCTTACTTGCAGCTTTTCTGATAAAAATTGAACTTCTAACACGCTATCAATGCTGTGAAAGAACTTCTTTTACTAGTGGCTGTCTAAAAAAAATAATTTCAAATTCGTTGGACTGCCGGACCTTTTATCCACAATATCCATTCCAAAGATCCTAAAATTCCGATTCTCATTATACGGATATTATATCTGCCTTGGAACACTTTTAGTTAGTCTAGGATCGTCACACCTCTTTTTTCTTTTTACTTGTACACATAATGCTCATAAGCCGCACGTGCTTTAGCGCCATATTGAGAATAAAATACTATTACATACTGTAATTCGTTTCAAAATATTCTTCCTCCCTAAACTAAAGCTAAAAATATCAGATACCTTCGTCTGTAATGAGCGAGTCACGCATAAGCGTAAACTCTATGATAAAACTTCCCTGAGTTAATGACCGTGTGCTAGAGATTTTATACAAGCGCTTTAATAGTAAATAAACTTTCTTAATGAATGTATTACTTCCGACGACGCTGTGCGCGTTACAGTACACATATTACCTGAGAATTGAGGACATAACTCCTAATGTTCCACCCGCTATGCGGGATCGGCGGTCGCTGCTTGCGTAAGGCAGAAGTACTCTGTAAAATAAAATCGCAATAACGGCCGAGTCGATGTCTACGTCCTCCGCGTCGCCACCGCACCCGTTATTATTAAAAAAAGATATAAAAAACATTCCTGGCGCTGGACTCACGCGGGCGATCGCGTGGCCTCAACCCAGTCCATCTTTCTTTTTGTGCCATCCCTTCTCTCGATCTCTGCCAGGCTACTTTTTTCTTCTTTTCATCCTTTGCCGCAGTTCTGCATCTTCTCCTTGTCCGCACTATGGCTTTGGGGAGGATTTAGAAAGCATTTCATGACAGTCCCAATACAAGTGGAAACTTATAAATATTTAATAATTTTTTAATTTTAAAAAATTTTTTTTTTAAAAAATTACACTTAAGCGATCAATATTTGGTAATTATTTTGAATTAAATTACAAAAATAATGAAGACATGGATGCCGTCTTCATTTTAATATTTAGCTGCACTTACTCCTCTCCATGAAAATGTCTTGTCTTCTTGTTGAGAAGCTTCAAAACAAGGAGTATCGCTCACCTTCGTTTCCCAGTGATCCAGCAATGTGAGTGATAATATCGTTAATAAATGTTATGATCTGCTTTCCTCTTCAGTTTTGCGCCTTCCGGCTGCGAGTTCCTTGACTTCTCACACACACTCCGTAGAATTCGCACAGCGCTACCTCCCCTTTCAGCTCCCACCACCTTCTTACGCAATGTGCATTAGTACTTCCCCGATGGTCCCTAGACGCCATCCACTGACGGACCTTGAAGCTGCTCCTTCTCTGACCACGCCGATTCCACTCACCGCCCTTTCCCTTCAGCTTCGCTCCGCCCCGCCTCGCCCCGCCTCGCCCCGCCTCGCCCCGCCTCGCTCCGCTCCGCTCCGCCCCTCCCCTCCCCGCCCCGCCCCGTCCCGCTCCGCCCCGCTCCGCTCCGCCCCGCTCCGCTCCCACCGTCCGCTGCCGCCCGACCGTCCCGCTCCGCCCCGCACCGTCCCGCTCCGCTCCGCCCGCACCGTCCGCTCCGCCCGCCCCCTCCGCCCACCACCCTCGCCCGTCCACCCTGCTCCTCCCCACCCTGCTCCGCCCCACCCGCTCCACCCCTCCGCCCCGCTCCGCCCTGCTCCGCCCCGCTCCGCCCGCTCCGCCCCGCTCCGACCCGCTCCGCCCGCCCCGCCCGCTCCACCCCGCTCTGCCTAGCCCCGCCCCGCTTTGCTGGCAGCTAATATTGGAGCGCCGCGCCCGATGTTCGCAGGGCCGAGGGGGGCCGCGCGGGGCGACGCATGAAAGCGTGTACGCGGCGCGGGCCGTGTTAAACGAGCGCTTTCCCGCTCGACGATCGCTGCGGCCGCAATCGATACGCGCCCCCTACGCCCCGCCGCCTTTCCCACTCGCCGCATCCGCGCCCACTGGCACCAGTGCGCCGAATGAGCCCGGAGCACCATGGAATTCTTATATTACCGTTTATTCCTCGTTTGAGTCCACGACGTGAGAAAGGGAGTGGTTGCGATTTCGCAATCGATTTTCGACTTATACTTCGAAGATTTGTGTTTAGGCGCGGATGGGGGAATTGAGTGGTATGTAGATGAGCAATTGAGGAAGCGTGGGTAGTAGCAGGGTGAACGAATTTATTCTGTAAAACTCTATGTCGATCTTCTGTTATTCCTCATTTTATCTCACTACTCAATTATATGTTTTTAATCTGTGTTTAGTGAATATTCTGTACAGTTAATTTCATACATCTTCCAAAAGAAACTAGTATTTAAGATGGAATATTTGGATTTGTTCCACACGAGAGAGAACAATTAAATTATATCTGTACGTTCTTATTCAAAGTTAACATTGGCATCAATTGAGGCATATATTGCAGCTTAAACGCGGAAGTCACATTTGAAATGTCAAATTCGTGCTCCCGAGAAAAACATTTATTGGTTTCCGGAAACCCGTTTGCTTGGTATGAAATTCGGTATATTAATTTATCAAAGGCTTATTGTCAATTGAACATAAGTGAATATGGTCACAATAAGCTTACTTTCAAAATATAATTGTGTGGCTGTTAATTAGACATCTTTTATTGCTGTCTGCTCTGCGGTTTGAATTACAGGTGATTTATGAATAGGTGAATGCTAAATAATATTGTGAATAGGAACTCGAAAACAAACTTCACAATAACGTCATTCAGAGAGAATCGATTACTCAACAAATCAATGAGAATTATGATTACATGAACAAATGAGAAAAAATAAATATTGAAATTTCATTTCACATACTTCGTATGAACCGCCTATTCAATGGTGTAAAGTTATACTAATTAAAGTGAATTCAGCGGCTTGTAAACGACATCGTTGCTCAGAAGATAGTGTGAATAGGAACGAAATTTGTACAGGCTCTTTAGGATTGTTATAATGTCCTTGCAAAGTTTGGCGAAGATTAATACGAAACAAATGCGGAAAACAAATAACTTAAATAAAGTATTGATAAGTGCACCTCGATCATTATTTTTCGTCTAACGCTAAGAGCAGATTGGTTGCTACTATATTCCGTCCGAGGCCAGTAGCAGTGCAGCAGAACTGATACTTAAGATTCACTAGAGGGCAGTAGCAGTGCATAAGAATTTTTTTAAAAATCTAATAGCAATGTACTGTAAAATAAAATGCAGGTGCATTACAGTATTTTATTCCATTTTGAACTAATTACAGTAAAAGTAATACTATACACGGCGTTTTATATAAAATTGATGTTTTTTCTCTTTCACAAGGATTGGATAAGAATAAAACCCTGGCAACGTTGGGTACCTTGCTTGCCTTTAATATTCTTTTGAAAGTACAATGCTACCAAAAATACATTTGATTCAAAACCAGTGATACTTCGCGTAACTAAAGAACGTATTTATACTCATTTATATAAATAGGTTTAAGCAAAACTTCATTCACAAGGGAGAAATGTTAAGTCTCGCGCACTAGAAAGTAAATTTTAAAAAAAGTCCGTCTTCTTACTACCAGTTCTCTTTACCAGTTCTAATTTTCAGATCTCTTTCCCGTCATCATTGCTCGTCATTGAATCTCATTCTCAGCTGCTGTAATCAGCTGTTCCGCCTTTATTGAAAGTAACATTGTAAGATTGAAAACAAACTTTATTTACTCTTTGCTGTTACTTCCATATGTTGTCGGCGATATCCTTACTTTAGCAAAGGATAAAGTGTGATTAAAGTCGAACTTTATTGAAAGCCAACCAACTAATTATCAAAATGAAATACTCAGAGAGCTATGAAGCAGAAAACTGGCGATGTTTAGAGAAATAAATTACATTGTGGTTAGATGATTAAAGGGATTTTGATGTTACGAGGATTGAATTATATCACGATCACGATCATGTTCACTATCCACCTAACATCTACTGTCGGTACTTGGTGACTTTACGAGCATCTTTCATCACTGTTCTATACCCCGGATCTCCATAAGCCGCTGGTCGGAAAATAGCTGAAGCGAAGTCCCCGCATTGACTTACGCATTCGACTCGAGCTCGGCCGTACGTTCGGTGCACGTGACGTGCTGTTTCACCATTTGCCGAGTTTCTCTTCTAAATTCGCACTTTTCCCCACTTGTGTGTTTGCGACCAAGTACGTCGTCGGAATTTTAAGGCGACGACGTGGGGGGCGGGGCCTATTTGCAACGGAGGCGAAGGTCGCGGGAAAAGAAGCAGTCGCCCGAGAGTCAAGGGCGGGCGCCGCTCGTGTCGCGTTTTCGAGGGAGGCGGCGCAGGCGGTGTGGCGTCAGGGATGGGCAAAGTACTTTAAATTTAGTTTTTAAATACTTCGCCAAAATACTTGTAAATAAGTATTTAAATACATACTAAATTACATTTTTTTTCGATTTGCTAAATACATGCGAATTTAAAATACTTCAAATACTCAAAATACAGTAAACTTTTGTATTATGTCTTTTTATTGCAACAATATATTGTAATCATTTACAATAGATCAGTAATTGACAGTCATATAAATTTCTGAATAATAACTACTGTATTGTTGAGATTGTAATATATTGTAACAATAAATATAAACAAATTAAAAAATATTAAATGAAACAAAAAATACGTCTAACACAAATAAACGGAATTTCCTTTTAAAACAACTAGGTTATACTATAAATCATCTGAAAATAAACCTCTAGTTTGGGAATGTATAAACCTTGCAAAGGAAAACAATCTTTCAACTGACGTGGATTAACATAAACTAGTGTTATAATGAATAAACGCTTTTTTTATTGTTGGATTATTGTCCAGCATTTTAAATGATTGCGGTTTATCATTTAAAATTGAAGAAAATTGAAATTCAACGGCAGGAAGGAAGTTTATTTTTCTTTCAATGAGGTGCATTCACTAGCGGAATCAAACAAAAAGAAACTCATCTTTGATAACTTCTTCATCTGCATTTTAAGTATTTCTTTTTTTAAATACTCCTATTTCACGTATTTCAATACATCTCCAAAATACATTCTCCCCAAATACATTTTTTCAAGTCAAACTGTACTCAAAATACGTATTTCAAATGTAAGTATTTTGAAATACTGCCCAAACCTGTGTGGCGTAACGAGTGCCGCTGTGGCAGCCCCCGCACGTGCGTGCTCAGGGACGGCCACCCGCCCACGTACGTCGCTCCTTCGCGCGCTCACAGCCTCACCGCGTGCGCTGCACTCATATCGTGCGTGCTCGTATATTTGCTTCTTTTATGAGCGAGCCCGCACGTGAGGATTGAGGAGGATGGTCACAATTTCCCGAAATGTTCAACTGTTTTTTTTTGTTTTGTTTTTTTCATTTTCTTCGTTTAGGGCGTAAAACCGAGAAAGTAAAAGAGGATGACTGCATGGTTTTGACCTTACATTTTAGGACGTTAGAAAATACATTGATTTGTGGTTCAGATTTTTTTCTGCGTTCTTAACTGAAATTCAATATACGTTTGATTTCATTCAGTGATATGTTCTGTAGCCTACTTATACTTGGATTTAAACATAACTCCACTTGGTGTAAATTAGCTGGTACGGTGCCAAATACAGCTCTAAATAAATAGTATAATTGTGGAATAAACCACTTGATTCGCAATGTATGTCCTAAGCAGCTAAAGAATGCGTATTTTTACATATTCCTGCGATCATGAACAGCTGTATATTTTTGTTGACTTCGTTTATTTTTTATTATAAATTGAACGAGGTTATCACCACATATTTTATCATGACAGTTTTTCGTTAAAGAAGAAATGCATAGAGTATTTTGATTTTTGCGTAATAAATACACCCATACATCAATTAGTAGCCTTTTTATCCGTGAGGAAACAGTAAAACATTTGAAGGTATCATATGTGAACTAGCTTCATTCCATTTGATTTCATTTGGTGATTACGATCTTCGACGGCAAGTTATGTCTCTTACCAGTCTCCAGATCTCCCGATTCTCCTTTCTAAGCTGCCTGAAGATACACATTTTTCGTTAAAAACAGAGCGCATATTTGGTTCGTGGAGTATTTCCCTTTTCGTATTACTTGCAACCTTTTCTCTCGTAATTCACATTTATAATATTTGGCGTACACTGGATGGAAGATTCCCAAGAGAAGTACTGAAATATTGGTCCCGAGGAAGAAGAGATCCAGGTCGCCGAAGAAGAAGATGGACAGAGAGGCCGAAACAGGTATCGCCCTCATCTCTGAAGGCAGAAGAAGAGGAAGAAGAAGAAACCGGGAGCGGTGCGTGCAGCTCAGTGCATCAACTGATGTCACTGAAGCGCCTCTGACCGGGAGGTCGTAGGTTCGAGTCCTGACGGCGGCAGGATTTTCGACACTAGCTCTTCAGTTAGGTCGAAATCAGTCGCTGTCTGGAGGAGAATTCTAGCGGCCGGCTGCTCTGATCGGTAGTTTTCAGTGGTTTCTCAGATCAACACCAGGCGAATGCCGGTGCGATATCCTAACAAACGGGCTACGGACCGCGCACGATCTTCGTTTCTTTTCTTTGTCCTCTTCTCTTACACACACACACTTACACTAGCATGCACTACACTACCACATATTCCGGGAGGCTGGTCGGGAACTGAGAGCTTGTCCCGGCTGGGGCGGTGCCTCGCTGGTGGAAGAGTCCTCGTTAGGGAGAAACCCCTCTAGCCGACGGTAGGTCGGCGTCTGATCTCGCCATCCAGCGGGGAAAGATCATCGCCATCTCATGAGGAAAAGCACGCACTACACTTGCGGGACTAATGACCAAAGTTGTTGGCGCGCGGAATCACCTGCCCTGCCTCATCGCGCTGCGGCCGATGGCGGAGGCCGCGTGCTGCGTCGCGACGCCCGCCGTGCTGGGGCCACGAGCCCTGTCGCCGGAAGACGCCGCGCGCAGCTGGCGGCCGCCACCGATAATCGATAGTCGATTCCGGCAGCTGCAGCCTCTGTATGTGGACAGCCCGCCCGGATCCGGTTCCCGCTCTTCCAGGAATTTGGAAGTTTTATCTTCCCGAGTAAAACGATACGCATTTTGGCGTATAGATGCCCTTTGACGTATTGGCGTCTTAACGTTTCCTCAAAAATGTTTTGAGAAGTGGATGAAGATCATAAGAGACGATTCCGTTACGCGGATGTATACCTTGAGTCGTGTTTACTGTTTTTAATGGATTAAACGACGTACAAACGTTTGAATTATGTGCGAATGAACTATGTGTAAAATGATGCGAACTCTAATATTGTGCATCTCGAAAGGTTGTGATTACAATGAAATCAAACTGTTCAGTCGAGAAAAGAAAAATATTGAACGAATCTTTTACATTTAAACAACGTTATGAATATTGTAAAACTTCTTCTTATTAAATGTACGATTAGAATGAAGATACATTTTAAAAATGAACGAATAAAAGTATTGTTAACTAAAAGTGATATCGCAAGATTTTATTGAAAACTTCTGTGACCTATATTGCCCTTGTTTTGAGAGACTAAAAATTCTTCAAAATGCATTTCGAACAAATATTTGCTCTAATCGACCAATCCACCGCTTTGCCGAAAGCCTGGCTCTATTGGTTCCAGGAAACAAAATATGGAAAAGAAATGTGTACTCAAGGAATAGCCTGAACTTGCCCTCGTTTTATTTGCCGTCACATTGGTTAACCTCGCAAAAATTCCACGAAAACTGCCAATCCTGGGAACTTTGTAAATAGTCTCAATGACCAAAAATATCAAACGAAGTATTTGTGACCGACATTTTTATATATGTTTGAGATGTACGTGGAGAAAAATGAAAAATTAGATTTAAAGAATTGTCATCCACAAATCCCAAATACTACTACTTTACAAATTCCAGATTTTCGTAATAACGATTTTTTATGTAGTACACGCGAAGCAGAAGAACGACGTGGTCTATATTGCTTCAAACCGTTCTCTTAATCATTTATATTCGTACTAAACTTCTTTTGCAAGATTCGTCCCCGGTTCTGTTTTGACGTTGCTCGGCCCGTCCTGGGGAGCGCTCGCGAGGTCGTGCAGCAGGACGCTAGTCGCGCGTTTCCGTTGAACAAGCTATTGTCCACCGTAGGGCCACACTCTCACGGCCGGCAGACCGACCGCCTCCTCTACCCGTCCCTTCCCTTCCCCCCTTCCTCTCCCCCCCCCCACCCCATTGCGGCATCTGAAGAATGCGTGCGACGCGAAGCGGTCCGCGCAACTCCGATATTTGTTTATTCCGCGCGTTGGGTGCGTTTGAAGCACGCGGTGGGAGGGTGGGTGGGTGGGATGCCGGCGTGGGCGGCGTCCCGCAGCCCTGAGCGCCTCCTCCACGAGATGCGTCCGCCGAGAGCGCCGTTCCGCGTCGCTGCGCCACGCTGTTTCGCCGGCGACCTTTTGTTTACGACCGCATACTCGCTCGGAGTGGAGCTGCAGTCTTATGAGCTGCCCTGGTACCCTCTGGGCTAGTTGCGCTAGACAAAAACAGGGTTGATGAAACATTTTGCGCGTGAGAATGGGCCAAGGATGTATTTGGCTAGCAATGAAGCATTGTCAGATAGTAAATCTCGGACTATATTTCGTATAGTGTCTTTGCTGACAAACCTAAAAAAATGAACATTTCTTAAATTGTAATTGTGAAAAATAGTGCATAAAATTGCATCTGTGAAATGGCGTTAGTTGTTAAAGATTTTAGCGAATTTTTAAAAAGTTTAGGTTTTTATAGTTCTTTCAGGGACCTAATTGTAATAAAACACAAAAATGATAATTAATACCATATAATTGTTCAATATTGGCTGTTACTAAACTGTTACTAGTAACGAAACTGTTACTAGATACATCGTAATTCATTATAATAATCAGTGTATCTATGATGTTTCAAAAATGTATCAAAATGTTTTCTGATATTTAGTATTAAGTACTATATTAATATAATCTTTCTATAGACTATGTATATATGGTTAGTATTGGGCCTGTTTATGAATGTGTAATACCTGTGCATGTATCTGAGGACTAACAGAAGGTGTGTTTGTGTGTTGCAGTTGATTTTCAGCGGCGAGTACACCAAGGCGATGTCCAAGGATTGGCATTCGGGCCACTTCTGCTGCTGGCAGTGCGACGAGTCGCTGACAGGCCAGCGCTACGTGCTGCGGGATGACCACCCCTACTGCATCAAGTGCTACGAGTCGGTGTTCGCCAACACTTGCGAGGAGTGCAACCGCATTATTGGCATCGACTCGGTGACGCACGTGAGGATGGACAGTGCCTTCTCTCCTCTCTCTCTTCTCCATCACTCTATATATCCACGTCAATATATCCTCCTTTTCTCTCTATATCTCTCTCACTCTCTCTCTCTCTCTCTCTCTCTCATACACACACACACACACACACTACTACAACAAAGAAACAAACCAACAATAGTAAAACGAGACAAATTTGACTTTGAGAAGTGTTCATTATGCAGTTTTTTTTGTTTTTCAAAGATGTTTCCAAGAAAATCAAATTTCCAATGGCGAAAGTCAGAAACACATTTCATTAAAAGTAGTTGGAGAAATGCAGGTGAAATATTGAAGTGATCATGAATTCTTGGTGGGGTATGTGAGAGATGCAATATTATTGCATCCCTGTAATAATCAGTGATTTGTCATTTAAGATACGTCTTTGGAAGCTGACTGTAAATACGTATCCAAGGTGTCACGTAATTCCTATCTTTTCAAGAGAGATGTGTAGATAATGATAAAGTAAACAGTTCAGTGAAATTAATAAAGTGAAAATATTTATTCCTTCAGCTGCTCGGAGAAGTGTGATCCGCATTACATTATTTCAAACTCACATTCTATTTGCAAATAGATGTCTTCATTGAAGATGTTTATTGGCAAGGAATGTAATTAAATAAAAATATAAAAAGAAAGTGTGGATGAAATGTAGCCATGCAATTGAAACATTCTTTAAATAAATGTGTAACGAAATGAATTTTATAACAAAAATATATTTATTTTCTAATATTCATTTTCTGAAGTGAGGTATACCTCAGAATTCTCGGTTATCCAAAGATATACGTATTTTTGGTTTGGTTTAAGTGGAATTTTATGCTTCAAATAGTCTTAGTACTCTGGGGCTTTCACTTCAAATATTCACTTTCATTGTATTTATTATATTTCATATGGTATGTATTCATTATACGTCAAGTACTTCTAAATCTGCTTGAAAAAAAATTTTTTAAAAAGAGATAATTGCGATATTTCTTTTTTGTTCAATATTTCTGAATTAAATAATTAATTCTTGGAAAGAATTACTAAAGAAAAATGCATACACTGACACTGAATCTCGCCCTTGACTTCACTCGTCTAACATCACAAAGCTCATTGTCTTTATGCCAGGAGTTTCTTTATAATGCGCTCCAATCTTCCTTTAAACGGACAAGAGATCTGCACAACTTTTATTTTCGGTTGAGTAAATCTTTTGTTAAACTTCTTTAATTAACTGCTAGAAGCCGTATTGGGTCATTGCCAATGATAAAAAATGTTGACCTCTTTGAAAAGAAATCTTTATTTCATAAAAGTATTTTAGTGAAAAGGAGCCCGTCACACTAGTTTATCTGAACGCACTCAAATTTCGAATCCTCCCTGATGGTGTTATTCTTTAAATTATCTTTAATCTAAATATTCGTTCGTTGGAAATATTTTCCGGGTATTGAACTTCTATAGTAAAGGAAGTATTTACCTTTGTGTATACTGTTTCCTGAACCCGCATAAACTTGAGCTTACCTATTTGTAACGAGATTCAAAAGAAAATATCCTGTGTCCGTGCAGATATACTAGGAGAATTTTCATTGTTAGGCGTCTCTCGCACCCCAGTTTCCATTGACTGTCACTGCAGTCTCCTGCAGTTCATCCTCTTTTAGTCATTGCTCTTTTCACCACTTCTTAGTTACATTTTACTTTCTCGCTACGGCGCAGAGAGAAAGTTATATAATGCTCTGCGAAAAACCGGCGAATTTTCGGCAGCAAAACTCTTATTGCCGGGCCCTGATAAGGAAAAAGTTCATAAGTCCAGTTGCTAATTTTATAAACAAATTCCTCTAACACGTGGTGTAGGCAGAATCCATGCTTTTTGTGTTCTGCGAAAAATCGATTGACGGCAAAACGTCTGTCCGTCTGTCTGTCCGCCTGTGAACAACGCTAGCAGCTAAACCCTTCATCCGATTTCCTCCAAAATTGATACTCCCCAATCGATCTGGCTGATGTTGCAAACCCTTAAATTTGAAATCGATACTACAATTGGGGAGGGGCGGACTCTGTAGGAAGCCCCAGGGACATTTTCCAAATTTAAAAAAAAACGGCAAAACAAAATTTTTATTAAATTTTGTTAGTGGATAGTGTGAAGGACGATTAAGAGAATAACGCTCATGTTCGTTGAAAAGCCTAATTTATTGAAAATTGCAAAAGTTCAAAATTTTTTGAGCTTCTCCCTACAACTACAATTGTGAACATAATTTTTTTTTCAATTATGAAATGTATTCCTTAAGGATATATTTTGAAATCAGGACATGTAAAATTTTTCGAAAATTTGAGAACTTTGCACGTATATATGCGCGAGAAAGTACGTGCTGTTTTGGTACTACTCGTAGTTTAAATTTTTATTTATTTATTTATTTATTTTACGTAAAAAAACAGTTAAAATTGCGTATGACTTGCTATGGCGAGAAGTGAATTGAGTGCACATTTTCAAAATTCTGTGATTCCTACACTAAGTCATATACTACTTGAATTTTAAAAAAATGTCCTTCGGAATAATACTTCCTGCCGCGACAACATGGAAACGAGAATTTGAATAACTATATTTCCCACTGTGATACAATACTTATTACATATTGTTTAGAATTATACAGTCCAATAGTAAATAATACAATGAATATCACTGTTAAAATTATTCTTACTTTCCTTGTGATGCTCAGTATGGTCTCTAATTGTATAGAAACAGTTATGCAGCAGAAACGATTTCACTTGGGATATAAACTTTTCTATCGAATTTAATCGTTTAATGTCATCTGGCAAAGTGTTGTAAAATAATGTACATGTATTGTATGTGAATTTTTTGTAATGAGCTGTTGATACTGTCACCTGATGAATATGATTTCAACGTCGAGTATTATAGTAATAGACATCTGAATTTTTTAAAAATAATTTTGTCAATTTTCTGTCAAAAAACAGCCTGTGACTAGTGAGGCTAGACTTCCCGCCGAGCACAGCTGCATGCCGATCCCCAAGGGCTCTGCGCCAGGGGGCAAGGGCTTCGGACGGTGTGGATGGAGGCCTGTCGTTTTTTAACTCCGTCACAGAATTCAATTCATGGAGTTTTTCGTTGTGCCAAAAATGTCGGTGTATCAACAAAATTGAATTTTCTTTCCCCTGAATCGTAGAACGCCTTGCAGTCGAATGATATACCGACTTTGCTAGTTATGTTCAAATCTATTAACCAACAAAAGACGCTTATTCCTGGAGCGTTTGGCAGTAAAATAAGATTTCATTTTTTATTGTTTCAAATATGTTTGTACATAATTATTATACTATACTATTATATCCAACAGTGGGAGAAGAGTTCGTACGAAATCACCTTATTACTCTTCTATATCATTACACTTGAAATGTCTTTCCTTGATTCACAATTACTGCCATTTTATCTTCTCATATTCTTATTTGTATTATATGCAAAGCATTTCAATTGTTTGTGTAATTTTTGTCTGTCCCGGGTAATATCTTAAACGACTGAACGGATTTTGTTATAATTTTCTTTGAAAGGTAGTGCTGTTTTACTACTTTTTTTTCAAATTATAGTTTCTTCTCTAAAATCTCATTTTGGGTAGGATTGTGTTTATTTATAAATTTACAAAATTTACAATTTTATTCCGATCTCTTGAGAAATGTTGAGAACTTTGGCAACTTGACCTTCAAAACAATAGAAACATTACAGACTATATGAGATTTCTCAAACATTGTTCCGATATCCCTTTTCTACCTTTTCAAACAAAATTAATGTGTGCACTCTTCCAGTTTTTCGCTGGTAGTACGAAAATGAACGGTAGGACGAAATTGACCACCACTGCGTGTTCAAACTTTCTTAAAGCTCAAAAACTTTTCTACAAAAGGCATTTTGATTCATTTCGATAGATCATTAGGCTTTGGATAATGACGGTCAAATTTGTTATCGGAAGTTAGCTGAGAGTATGCAAGAATGCATCTGTTTAGCCTAAAGCAGCGGAGGTGGAAGTAACGATATTCGTTGCAAACATGGCAGGTTGGAAAAGGTGAGACAGACTGAGGTAGAATGGCAGGGTGAGGATGAGGGTGAGGAGGAACAGGGTAGAACTGGGCCACTGGGGACATGGAAGGTTTGGGACGAGTTAGGCAGAGTAGGGCAAGGATACACGATAGATTTAATTCCTTTTTCTGTAATACATGGTTGTGATGAATATCTATCCGAACAACGGAGAGTATTTCCACTAGAATAACAAAAAAAGTTAAATAACAAAAAAATTAGTTTTTGAACATAATTTAAAAATGCTCGTCGTAAAGGGGGATGAGTACCATTGGCTATTATATTTTCCCCTTTCCTTATATTATTCCTATAATTTCCTGTTTAGAAACAGGTAGTTTTGATTAACGTTAAACTTTGGGCCATATCTTGAGATTTAAAAAAAAGTTGGGACCTTGGTTAGATTTTTTGCGATGTCAATGTACTGTAAAGATATTGAATGAAATAACAGCTGGTTTATTCTGCCTGCAGGATCTGTCCTACAAGGACAAGCATTGGCATGAAGCTTGCTTCCTGTGCACCAAGTGCCGCGTGTCCCTGGTGGACAAGCAGTTCGGCTCCAAAGCCGACAAGATCTACTGCGGCAACTGCTACGACGCCCAGTTCGCGTCCCGCTGCGATGGCTGCGGCGAGATCTTCCGAGCAGGTAGGTTCAGGCTTCGGCGCTCGCCCGATACGCGTGCGCAAACAGTTTAATGGCGTGGAGTAGGGACGTGCATTTCATGTAAGCAGCAAAGTAACACAGATATCCTGAACATTTGATTTGTGTGTTGAGATGTTCTTAAATTACTTACACCAGTACAAATACGTATGTGAATGAATTGTCGGACAATGGCACTCCTTCGCCTGACTTCGGTTGAATTATTCTGGTGAGACAAATGAATATGGATAACTAGGCGAAGTACTATGGCCGAGAATATTGTTTTACTTAATTTGCTTTCGAATTTCATAAATTGTTTGTGTAAGTCATAAACATCATAGGGATATTCATATGACTGTGTCAATCTCGTTCAAATTTCAATGAAGCAAGTTTGTAAGGGAGATACCTTCAGGTACGTTTTTCTTTTAATGTCTCATATTTAGTATTTCTTCTCATCTTTTTGCCAAGTCTATTTGCTCTATCGCAAAGATTTTTTTATGAATCAATCTGCTCTCTGTTGTTTTAATTTGCCAAAGCCTCATGATTTGTATGGATCCAACTTATAATCTAAACGGAGCATGTATTTAGGGCTCTTGGTAATTTACTGAAAGTCGATTATTTTTTCTTTTGATGAGCATTATCGTTATAATTATTGTTGCATTATCGTTGACACTTGAAACATTTTGAGCATTGGAAATCAATACATCAGGTAAAATTTCTATTTGGCGTCGTAAAATGTTTATTTCATCATTGTTTTATTCCATGTGATCCAATCATCATATGTAAAAAAAGTGTTTTCCATTATTATATTGATATTAATCCAAGCTTGATATCTCCAATGTTATCGATACATGGACTATTCTCTCAACGTAATCGATACGAGCACTGTATATTCTTCTTCTCTAGTATCGTCTCTTCTATGATAGTTATTTTGTTAATTGGATAAAATTAAGCAAAAAATCAATTCGAAAAAAGGTGAAGCCCTAGATAAAAATACACTAATTAAAATTTACTACATGCAGACTTACGCTTCCTTTGATATGATAATTACTGTATTATAAGATTCTCTCATATCCTGGAATGTAGTTACGAATAATAATACTTTTTAAACTACGAGTATGTAGCGTAGAACAGAATGTGGAGTACACATAGGGAATCAAAAGATCCACTGCCCACATTATTTGTTGATTTTTATGGAATTATAAAATATTACAATTTTGAAATACGTATATTCTCTTCTCGCAAGAATTTAATATTTTTTATAAATATTTGATTTTTTATTTTTATATTTATTACTTTTGAAATGAGTGTTCGCCGTTCGGATTTGATTTTCAGGTTGTGAGTTGACATACAGTTGTTATTGTATTGGTCAGTATTGTAAAGAATCTCGAAATCTGTATAAAACGAAATTGAGTAATTGATATGTTGTGCATTCCAGTCGAAAGGGTCAAAGCCTTTGTTTGATAATAAACGCTAAGCAATGAAAGTGTGAACCACGCACAATGCTGAACCAAAAGAATGCAGCACGAAGTTCAATTAATTGCCCGGCCTTCTAAGTTGGATTCCTGTATAATTATTGTCGCTTTAAAATCTTTTATTTAGAAAGAGCACGGATCACATTCGCACGGATCCAACTAGTAGTATCATTGTTGAACGTAACAGAACAAATGAAGTGGCAATCATTTTGTTTGTTACTAGCGCCATCTCTCGGCAGCTCGGCAAAGCGCGATGGACGTAGTTATCTACTTGCCCGCTAGGATGCAGTGTTGGCATGCTACAGTGGCGCGTTGAACGGAGTCTTGGGAAAGGTGGCAGCACAAGCTCATTACTTGGTCGTGGGGCGTATCCCACAATAGTCCAAACATGTAATTTTCGTAAAGACATGAGACATAGTTTAAAATAATTTTGTGTAAACATAAAATTATCTCATTTTCTTGAATTCATTCCTTCGCTACCGGATAGTGGAATGATTGTTTTAGGAGATTGCAGTAGTATCAACATTTCGAATAAAATGATTTTATTGTATTTATCTCTTTTTTAATATCTTGTTTAAAAATTTTACTTAACATTCAAATGCTACGAAAGCAGTAAGAGTGGAACATGGTACTACAATTTAAACCTAGTGATGGTAGAATTTAGCACTTTAATTTTTTTTAATCCCTTTTTGGAAGCAAGGTTGTAGCATTATAAAAATTAAGATTTAGCGTTTGTTGAGAAAATTATTATTAAGGGAGGACTCTTCGAGATAAAATTATTTTCATGCTTTTTGATTTTTCAATTAAAATCAGAAAATAATGGAAAATAATTCAATAATTCGCTATGTGTGAAGTCAACAATTATAAAACTTCTTCTTCTTCTTCCCGTGACCTCAGTCGTAGACTAAAATTCTTTACTGTATACCTCCGTACCGCGTACTGAGGAAGCCGAAATGATCCTGAGCGGTCAGGCTTTCAGGATCAGTTTTTTTTTATATTCTTAATTTTTTACTTTGTTTTGTCAGTTAAATCTTAATTATAAACTAATTAACGCGGCCTCTGGCAAATAAAGTTTTTTTCAAAAATCGATGTGTCGTTGTCGATGTCGCAACCCTAGTTAGAGTGCGAACACGAAGGAAACCATACAATGCAATTTAGCTATTATATCACAGGTTCACAACCATTTTGCACTTCGTTTGTGATATCGCATTGCTTTGTATGTGATACCGCATTATTGCTATATTTGCTTTGTTTTTAATATATACGAGTATTAATTTCTTTCTCCCCCACCCTCCCAGCAAGTGCTGCTAATTGAGGCACGACTAGTTTAATTGAACTCAATACTGTTGTGAGGAAAATTCGTCACAATTCTCGTATTACTAAAATCCTGGTTGTTAACACGTTTTTGATAATATCTTACTTACCTTCTAGAAAGTAATGACATGATTACTATCAGCTCTGACCCAACATTAGTTTTGTGGCGTAAAAATTAACTTTTCGACCATTTCTAGGGCAATTTAACGATGAAGTCATAACATTAAAGTCTTTAGGATTCAGTAGATCATCGATAGTAGATTATATCCCCATACTCGCACGTGCAAGGTGACGTCATTTGCTGAAACATTGGCCGCATTCGATACACTTTCAAGAAACTTCTGAGAGATAAAATGTTAAAGAGGGAATTCTGGAGGTTCGTTTTAGGATACGAGTGAGCGACTATTCGATCTCCATGCGATAATTTGTTTGAATTCCACGAAAGCGATACAATGCGATCTGAATTTCTTTATAAATGTGAATTTGTTTTTGTTTGCGTAAGTTTGCTCGAAAATATTTACCATATATATTTTCCATCCATTTCATTTTCCATACATTACGACAACAAATTTTTTGCATTTTGTTTTTTAATGACTTGTTTAAAAATTTTACGTAACATCCAAATGCTATGAATGCAGTAAATGTGGAACACGGTAGTATAATTCATACTTAGTGACGGTAGAATTTAGCACTTTAAATTTTTTTATTAATCCTATTTTCAAAACGAGGTTGTAGCATTATAAAAATTAAAACGTAGCATTTGTTGAGAAAATTATTATTAAGGGAGGACTCTTTTAAAATAAAATTATTTTAATACATTTTGATTTTCCCATTAAAATCAGGAAATAAGGGAATCAGAAAATTCACAACATTTATAAAACCAATAATGTAGTAGTGTGCAAATTTAAAGAATCTTTACCTTTCATGTACGGAAAAGTTGGTCTATTATTCTGTCGTCTGCGCCCACGTCTTGGCGCCAAGCAACGACAGCGCCACATTACGTTTGCAAACGTCGTAAATTAGCACACAGAAGAAAACCCTCTGGGCCGGTCATTAATCTAATAGCTTAATACATCGCGAACCGCGTCGTAAAAACCACTCTGGCCCCTTCCCAAGAACCACTTCTCTCTCACGCGCCCGCCCGCCCGCCCCCCCCCGCGCCCGCCCGCCCGCGCCGTGACATTCAACTCCAGCGCGGCGCGGCGGGGTGCCGAGCCGCCCCCGCGCCGCCGCCGCCAACGCCCTTGGCACGCCCCGGCCCACAAGACGAGCGCGAAAAACAGCAAAAATGAAATGAGAAACGTGAATCAGTGAGATAAATTTGTTCCCTCTTGGTACATGCGTGATTTTTTTTTATTTTTTTTTTATTTTTTATGAGAAAGTGCGTGATTGAGGAAGTTTTGGGGGTTCCGCCTGTTTATTGATGTGATAATCGTTTAGTGCAGTTTTCTTCTGTATTCATTGAAGTTCTTGAGATAAACGATGAAACCGTTATCGTAAACTTTTTCAATCTCTATTTGAGAAAACCCTACAAAGGAATATAAAACGTTTTGTAGTGATCATTTTTTTGCAAAAAAATGGAAATTGTGCGATTTGTCAAATATGGTTCGCTCCCATTTTGAATAAAATTAAAATCCATCAGGAACGAAAGAAAAACAAATAACTAAATAAATAAGGTTTATATTTAATGTTCTTGAAATTTGTTCCGATTACACTTTTCAAAAGGTCATTTGTTAGTTGGAAATGACGGAGAGGCCAGGTCACGTGCTGTCGGTGCACTGTTTTCCCCGCGGCGCCCAGGGTGCGACCTACGTTCGCCCAGTCCAGCGCTGCCGTCGCCACCACAACACCATATCCACGCGGACTCTTGTACGTCTTTCTTCCCCCGTTCCCGTCTGCCCACTGGCGGCTTCCACACAGCCATGCGTGCAACGTCTGCTCGAGCACCTTTCTCGAGTCTTTCCAGCTTGCCTTTTTTGAAGTTGACACATGTATCTTTCACCTCTGTTACCATTGCTTTCATAAAATGAGGGCTTGTCGTCTATTTCCCTATTCAAAACCATCCCAGGGTGACACTATTGGCAATTGTTACCACTTGTTTGCTGAATCTTCACCAGAGAAATTTTCGTTTAACTTTGTTTTAATTGCAAGTATCTTCCCTATATAATTACGAGGCTGCCTCTCTACAACCGCCGTAATCATCATCATCATCATCAAAACATGATTCATTGATCATTACTGCCACTTCGCCTTCAGTCTTTTGTACGCATCATTGTAGTTAATCCATTGCGGTCCCGTGTTCGGCGTCCGCTGCATTGGGTGCCTGCCGCTGGTGGCCCGTCTCCACTACCTTCCCCCACTCCGCCGCCCCGCCACCTTGACACACACCGGGGTGACCCTATTATTTTAAGGAGAGGCCCCGGCGCGGAACCTAAATTGACATAATACGCCTTTTCAAAGGCGCGGCTGTCATCAGCCCCCTACCGCGCCACGATATCGCCCCGCCCCACCCGAGCCGTCGCACCTTTCCTGTTCGACAAGGCGTGCCGCCGCCGCCGCCGCCGCCGCCGCCGCCGCCGCCGCCGCCGCCACCGCTCCGCCGCTGAATAGAGACGCCCCCGCACCGCCGACCTTGTCGACCCTCACCGCCGCGCTGAATAGAGACGCCCCCGCACCGCCGACCTTGTCGACCCTCACCGCCGCCGCCGCCACCGCCCTCCTCGCCCTGCGCCGGCCACTTTCTCCGCTGTCGAACGTCGAGTGTCATTAGGCGTGACGCGACGCCTTGCTCCGCACGCTGTCTTAATTTCGCCCCCGCCACGCGATGGCGATCCCCAGCGTCTCGCGCGGCGCGCCTCGCGGCCGCCGACGTTGGGCGCCAATTTATCCTTCGGGAGCTGATATGTAAACACGTTCCTCTCTCGCGGGCGTGCTCGGCGCGGCGGAACGTGACCGACCGCCTGACAGAATGATGCTAACACGCGCCGCGCGGTGTCGCTCCGGCTGCTGTGGCGCAAGGCGACGCCTCATGATGTTTTGTTTTTTTCTCGTACGTTAGTCACCTTATTCCTCGTGTCGGATTTTGGTCGGTTTACATGCGGATTTCTTGTGATACGTACAAGGGGAGGCGGAAATAACTGGGGAATAGCGATACGAGTGTGTACGTGTATTTGAATTTTATGCGATGAATCATAGTGTAATCTAAATATATTGCTACACATAGCAGTCATACGGTAAACTGTTTATGTACAATGTTGATTGTTTAAAAGAAATTGCTGAATAAATTTATTGACGTAATCAGCGTTGAAGTCTATAAGAATTCAGTTATCAGTAATCGAGTAACCTGCGTAGGTGTGATCATTTGTCCGCACTTTAATCGGCGTTAGACCGCCTCCGGTACACCATTCGGAGCAAGTGAGGTGCCATTCGGCTCGCTTTGTGTTACAGGTGGGAACTGACCTTTTTAGAGACCCATTCAAAACATTCTTCGAGTTATCTCGAAAACTTGTTTGGGGGATTTTTTTAAGAATCTAAAACGCGTTTTTAGTGGTATTAAGGTGGATTAATGTAAAGGATAACGCTATTTTTTGTGATCGATCACTCGATTGCCATCGACCGAATAAATCCATTGCCACTTATTTTAGCTGAGTCCTTCTAGATTATTATGGAAATTTTGCCTTAAAGGCACTTAGTGTCGTGAAACTCCCAATTAATACACTGGCTTTCCGGCATAACATAGTATGGCTTGATTCATCATAATTAAATATAATTTTGTAATGAACGATTTTAAAAAAGTATTTATATCGATACTTTTCCATGTAACATTATCTGCTCCAACATAGGAGATCCAGGAAACTATATTGTATATAAAATAATTTTTGAGAACGTGCAGAGCGCAAATCAAAAATATAATAGAAAAAATACTCCCGGAATCGCTATGCTAAACCATTAAGTTAAATGACACAAATTTCTTGTCTATGATTTTTGTTATGGAATTCTCAATTGTATTCATATGGTCGTTGTTCTTGTCTACATTGATAGGTTCGTCACTTTTCATACTCGTTTAGTAATCCATATTATGTTACTTTGTGTTAAAAGAGTTTCCCTCTATTCACTGCATTTCCAAGTATGTTACAAATGTATCTTTTACTTCTGTGATTGTTGTATTTCGCCGTTACAAAAATTAGCCATAGGATTTATTTTGTAAATAAGAAGTTTATGTGTTTGTCCCATTTATGTTGTTCCAAGTTCAATTTCTAATCCAATTGACGAGTGATCTCTCCCGTATTATGTGTCACCCTCAATTACCTCTTTGATGATTTGAAGATCAGTTCCAGGCTAGGCCGCCCAGTTGCAGTTTGCTTTTTCTGTTTCACTTCGCTGATCCAGTAAACGCTGTAACTGAACTTTCAAAGAACTCCTTACATCCCACGCACTGGCCAGTTTTCTGACCAACCTTGTGCCATTTATTCCTTGACATAAGATGCGTGTAATTTGCTGACAGTCACATCTAAATAAGAGTATGAGAGTCGACCGAGTTTTCATATGTCAGTATATCAGAAAACTTGAATATAAGTCACACGCACGCAACGAAATTGGATGTGACTAAACCATTTGATTTTTGTACAGTCTACACAAGGTTTTCTACACTTCAAAATAATTGATATACTGGGGAAATATGGTCACAAAATTAGTTGTCTTCGTTTTTGTGGATAAAAGATTTTCTTCCAAAATTTTAGACAAATTTATGGGAGATTCCAGGTCCATAAGTCTATTAACTTCGTTAAGGCTAATAAGTCCATACGTCCCACTTACAAAACAAAGTACGTTATTGTCTGAAAATCTTTGGCGCGTTCTGTATATTTATATATGACGACAATGATTGGAGAAAGTTTTTAATTAATTTGTTTGAGTTTTCAATTTTCAATTTGCGTTGTTGCTTAGACGCCCTGCTAAACTACTTAAGTGGGCGTGTACGTCACTCACTATAACAGTTGCTGAGCATGACGTGACGTAGGTCTCCGATTACATAGAGGATGAAAGAAAACCTGAAAAAAGAGGGCACAAAAACTGTACAGGACAAGAACCAGTAAACATCGGTAATTGGATAAGAAAGTCAGCTATATTTTAAGATATTGTCATAGTTATTACGTTTTCGTTAGAGAGTTTCTTGAATTTTGAACATTCATGAAATACGGGAAGTAATTCTTTAAGCTGTGATTCTGAAACCGTCTTTGTCGACAGGTTCGTTTTAATCAGATTACTACATTAAATACTGTTGCCATAAAAGGGACGAATTTGAAACCTTGTGAAACGTCTATATTAAAATTTTAGTATAACCGAAATTACGAATCAGGAAAAACTTTACTTTATGACACAAGTTCAAGATTAACTTCATAGTAAAGGTTACGAAAGAAATATCTCTAGACGTGTAACTAAGACATGTAAGATAGAATACAGTTAGAAAAGTTCAAAACTTGTTTTATTCTTTTGAATTGTGCTCTCAACACTGACGATTCGTTAGTTCTATAATTTCTCATCAGGACTGGAATGAAGCAGCAAATTCTCGACGTGACATCTTCATAATACAATAATGCTTATAAAAGGCGACTCTAGAAAATCGAAATTTGGAACAAATAATGAAGAAAATGTGTCTTGAAATTATGATATGAAAATTGAAACCCGTAATTAAAATAAATATTTTATTTAAAAAATGTGGAGTTCGTTCTCTTGTGGCACCCTCAATTACAGTAATAAACTTCGAGATCATTTTAAATTGCAGGAATTCACATATAACGGATTTCTTTTTATTTCTTACGGAACCGTGGACATCGGTAGACCTAGTAAGAACATTGCCCTCCTATGGCAATGGCTTTCCGTCGTCTTGGATAGTGTGTCTTTGGGTTACCCAGTGGCCATGCCAAGGGGGTCGGTTGACGCCGCCTAAGGCATCCTGGTTTCCCCTGTTTGTGGTGCACGTTGCATCCGCCCGCCCCTTTGCCCGCGCCACCTCGGAAATTGCAGTGTTCCGCTTGCCGCTGCTTATTCGATGATGCGGTGCAAGCTCGGTAGCATTTAACACAGAAAGTCCGGTTTTATCGAATGATTGTTACCGCGAAAGATGTGATTGCTTTGTGGTATTTATGTAAAAATTGAATCAAAGTATGTGTACAACACATTGTTCGGATTTTTTATGTATAATTTAGTAGCTTCTTAGGTAATACGTTAGTCCTTTAGTGAATACGTATTGTTAATTAACACACTCAACTCAACTGTTTGACATTACAGTAGTGGATGCAATGTCAGTAAAGACGTTTTATAAATATGTCTCACTATTCTGCTCAGATTAAGTGTTCTTTCATTAATGTTTCTAGAAAAAGGTTTAATTCTCGTGGCTTAAATAGTTTGGTTTTTTGACATGAAGTTGAACAGAACAATAAGTTTCCTGTAAGAGTACTTTCATAAAATTTTATCTACAATTGAAAACTGTTTCGTTTGTCCGAAACTTTTGTGTGTCTTCTGTTTGAGGTGTTCACTGATTGTGAAGTAGCGAGAGAGAGAGAGAAACTGAATAGAACTAACATCGTTAAATAATTCTCAACGTACCATTAAGAAAACTAATTGAATTTCCTCCCAAATTTTTCGGTCGCGAGTACTTGTCGTGCAGACGTCGTAAGTCTGTGTCACCTTCCAGATATTCATCTGGTTGAGGCGTGGCCGCTGAAGAGTTTTCACGTGTCTCCGCGTGTGGTCCCCGTCTTGGCGCGCGAGTGGCGAAGATGCCGGGGGCGACGGTGGCGCTGGCCGCACGGAGCGGCGCGTGAGATCACCATCTAATCTGGAAATTGGGCGTAAAATCGCGAGTTTCAAGCCGTTTAACCTAATGCCACGCGATACGCATCTCTTATACGGAACGCTGGCAAGCAGGAGGCTTGTTGGCCGGCCGACCCGCGCTCCATCGCCAACCCCGCCCAACCCCCCACCCCCACCTCTCTCTCCGCCGGGCAGTGACGGCGCTAGGCACGGGCAAACCGCGCGGGGCGCCACGGATCAAGGGTCCCGAGGATGAAGATGATGGGAAGGAATTAGCTCAATATTGAAAAAGAAATTAGGAGTCAAGAAAATCGTTAACGTAATTTTGTAAGTTGCTGTACAGTGGTCTGATATTTCACAAAATTTTCATTTATTTTTTTTTTACCTTAAATAATTAATTATAGTCATTATTATGAGGTAGGACTCCGTGAAATGAATGAAATGGCCCTAACATTAAAATAGGTTCTACTGAAATTCATATTTATTTTTTCATGTTTTAACAAGTTTTATTTTTGTAACGTTTTAAGCTCACCTTGGAAATTGTATTATTTGATCACTAAATACGTTTACTTAAAACTATTATTTAAAAGATGTTCACCCAAACTGTTTCTAGCTTAAATGTTGAATTTTTTGATCTTTGTTGAAATAAAATAACTCGCACAGTTTCTTGAGAAAACTTCCACATTTTTCATTTTTTCGGGAGGGAGGAGGGCTGCGTTTCAGCATTGCCCAAAATAGTCTTGCCCCGCCACCCCCTCTTCATTCCTAACCCTCACTTCACCTCTGACCGCGCCTCTCGGCCCGTCTCCGCCACGCCTCTGGGGACAGTTGTCGCTAATTTAGACGGAGTCGTTTTCATTTGAGGAGTCCCCGAGCGGTAAGCGTAAATAGACGTGTCAGAATAAGCCTTATATTCCTCGACGGGCAAGATGGTTTTGAATGTTCTACGCGTCGTAATCGGAGGATTCAGTCTGACAATTAAGATTTCAAGACCTTTACAAGTCTGATAATGTACTTCAAATTTCAAATAACATGAGACTGAACTTTTGTAGGAGGAAGCATCAATTCTGATGATACTGTTTGAGATTAAGGATCAGTCGTTTAAATTGCAATTTTTCAGTCTGTTCGGTAACTATTCTTCACCGTTTGCTTAGCTAGTGAATGGACAATAACGAATTCATCATTTGCTAACAAGCTCTTTTATTACTCTCATCGAACATGCTCCGCCTATTCTTGAGTGAGCCGTTCTGGCGTTTCAGACTAGTGCAAACCGGTATTTCTGATGTAATCCTAGATTCGATTTATTATAATTGTTTAATTTGCTTATTTCATTACCTTTGCCTCTTGTTGATTTTATACGCGCTGTTGTTAAATTACCACACTTTCTCGATAAGCGATCTGTACTACTGAAATTAGTAAATCCGATTTCTCTCGAAACGAGATCTCCATGAGCCCAATTCGGCCTTCTTGTTTCCTCGACATAAGTTTACGATGCGTCCGAGTTTCATTTTCATGTTAATTAAGGTTGCGCGATCGCGTCGAAAGGAACCCGCTCCAATGAGCAAATACTTTGTGAAGGGCGCGGCGCGGCGCGAGCTTCGCCCGTGGGGATCCGCGCGTGCGTCGTGTGAGTGAGGTGAAGCGCCCGCGGGCCCCGCGCCTGACGCGGTGATTGCAGGGCTTCGCAGGTGATCCGCTCGGGGCGCTGCGAGCGCCGCGCCGCACCGCTCCCGGGGCCCCGACTTGCGAAAGCGGCCTCCGCTTGCTTATCTGCTTCCGAAAGACAGGAAACCGCTCCGCGCCTTTGAAAAGGCCACCGCCGTCGCTTCAGCCGCTTTATAACGCCCTGTCAGTGCCACGGTTGCCTCATACAATGTGTGTGTGTGTGTGTGTGTGTGTGTGTGTGTGCACGTGTCAATAATAGTAAACGAGCGCCGTCATAAAACAATTTGCACTACAGTCACTTTGATTGCTACATGTGTATCATGATTATTTCGTCAGTGGTAACAAATCATGGGGTACTCGTGATACATGTTGGTCAGGAATATTTTTTTTATGTATTCTCGACTATTATTCCATGTTTTGTTTGCTATCAATTGGATGTGAAGTAGGGTACGGTATTAACATGAATGTACCATTGAGGCCTAGACTTTAAAGTTCAGTCATTTAAATGAAAATGTATGTGTTCATAATAAAATTTTCAATCAGTAAGATTGTCATTTTAACTGCCGTAGATCCGTTTTCCGCCATTACTATTACTAGCGCTGTGTCTACCATTGCTAGGGTTACCAGACGTTACGTTGTCATTAAAAGCACAAGTACTCTTTAAGACTATGTTCTTTTGTACTCTCTCTGTGTACTATATTGTACTCTATTTTTTGTAACTTCTAAGGAACATTTGAACTTCATTATAATGAATAATTTCTTGAAAATTATTACATTAATTTTTCGAATAAATATTTCACAGCTCCATACATTGAAACTCTGGTTCTTAGTTGTTGTTGATTTGTACCATGCCTTGCCACGCAGAGTTGTGCTACTAGAGTCATTAATTGAGGATTCAGAAATTACTTTGGAAGATACCAAGTCTTTCATATGAAAGTATGTTTGTGTGTTTATTTAGTAAATTGTAACTTAGGCCTGCATTATAGCAATTTTTTTGTTGTGCTGTAGGAAATGGTGTGAGGGCGTTCTACACATATTGTAATGCGTTCAACATTCTGCAGCTAATAACATTTATTGGAAAGCTGGCTTAGTTCCTTTCTTGGTAGGCAAAACCTCTTAGGCGAAAATTAGTTTACGAAAAGGAAAAAAAGTCTTTAGCTTCACACTTTATATAGTTTCAATAAATATATTCTGAATGTTGGATAATTATTCTTATCTGTGACATAAAAATAATAAAATATCCTGAAAAGGTTTTATATAATTTACTTTTAATTTTTAAAAAATGCTAACATACATTTTATGATTTTTTGACAGTGCTAATAAAACAGATTGGAAGCCTACTGAACTTAGAAATCAGAAATATAGAAAGTAAAAAATGAACATACATGAGTACATATAAATGAAACCCCTATCGCCCTCCCCCCATCAAACTGCACTAGAGCGTTGATTATACGAAATAATTGAGGATAGGTGTTCAGATCACAGATCACCGATCATCGAGGAAAAAACATTGACAGGTCTACTTTCTTGTCCCTCACATCCCTCACCCTCCTTGACCCTCCTCCGTCCTCTCCCCTTGCCCCCACCGCCCCCACCCCTCTTGGCTGTGTGGCAGTGGCTGCCGACCGCGCCCGAGGCGTTGGTTAATTGGGCGCCCAGCGTGCGTCCTTTTCTTGAAACTGCAATAAACGTGTCGTGCGGGATTGTGCGTGGCGCAAAGGAGGCGAGCGCCTGCGGGATGCGAATGGCAGGCACACGGCGCAAAGGGCATGAAGTTATCTTGGTCAGGGTCTCTGTTGGCTTCAAGGATCTTAGGTTTAGGGTTCAAGCGACGTAACGAATTTTAAAAGATTATGTAAATAATAATTCTTTAATAAAGCAGCTGCCGACCTGGATGGCCGAGGTGGCTCAGAGCGTCTATCGACTCAGCGCATCGGTTCGAAGGGTCGCGGGTTCGAGTCCCACCTTGGGCATGGTTGTTTGTCCCTTGTCTTTGTATGTGTTGTCGCGGAGGGCCTCGCGTTCTGCTGACCCCAGTTCGTAGGAGCCGGCAAAGTGTGTTGGTGCCTAGTGTAGGGTCGAATATGCGCCCCATCGGGACGTAAAGGGTAATCGTCTGTCCGCTGGATAAAAACCCTAGGAATAAAAATAAAACAACTAAGTGGTTAATAACTGCGTGCTCTACTGTAGTTAAGAAATGTTTAAAAATAAATCACGTACAAAGTATTCAGTATTACGCGCCACCTCCCCTCCGAAAAGGAAAGAAACCTAAGATGCTAAACTATTCCTATCGCCTCCTATATTATTTCAGTAGTATAGGTGCCTTTTGCGGCTCTCGCACGCAACGAATCTTTATAAAGGAGGTGTCTAAAGAAAGTGATTTTCACGAAGACGTGACGAATTGCACTTTGACTTTAAAAAATGTGAAGGATTTGTTTAAGAAATTGCATATAAATATGCATTTCAAATGCAACCCGCAGCACTCGTCTGCATTATTGAATCTATGTCGTTTAATAACTCGCAAATGAAGCGTTTTAGAGCCTTAAAACTAAAATTTTGAGGCCAACCGCTTTGAAGAAATGTTCCTCACGCCGTGATGTATTGGATGAGATCTTCTTGAACATTCTATTACTTTTTTTCTGGTTCGATGCTTCTCGATTCTTCCCCGCCTGTTCAGAGCCTGTAGAATCTGCAACTGTATGTGAAATTAAACTAATTACTTGATATTGTAGGTGTCTGAATTACATGGGTGTACCTCTTTGCTCAGTAATAACGTTGAATAAGAATAGTTTGTATTGACAAGGGTATATTGTATTGTTATCAGTTACAAGGAGACACGTAGAGCAAGTGACGGGGTTTAACTTGCGATAGTTCTCGCTCGGGTACGCAAGTTTAGAATGTAAATTACGAGGACGGAATGCTGAATTGGATAACTTCTATATAATATTCTCGTGATTACAATAACCTCTGTTTAATTTTATTTATTTCACTTCCTCCGATATTGTATGCTTTCCGAATTTCAACCGATGTAAATGATGCAACATTTGTTACCAGACTCTAAAACACTGTTAATACAACATGATTGCTCAAATCTACGATTAAATTTTTACACATTTTTGATTGGTTTAGGAAAAGGAAATTACCTCGTGAAAAGATAATGACTTTTTGCAAATATTTGGGTAATGAACAATTCTAAATAATTGTGAAGCTATCAAAACACTTCAGCACATCGTTAGAGCCTCGAAAGTTATCTTTTTTAATTGTTTGTGTTCTGAGTGGATTTGAGTATCTGATGTAAGCTTTTGTTACTTAAATCTTATGTATTAAGCTGGGCAGTAAATGTATTTAGATAAGGACTCTAGTCAGATTGCTGGAAACCTTATCAAAGGATTAAGGGTTTGTTTTGTTTTAGGCGTCTTAAGTATCTGCACGCTATTAGGCTCCTTCAAATAAAAGTCGAATTTTTCCCATCTGACTCGGTTTTCTCTTAATATTTTAGAATTCATGTTACGCAACATATATCCAAATAGTAAATATTTTATTATTCATTTATTAAATTATACGATTTTTCGTATGACAATTACAATCAAAATCTTCCAGCAGAATTCAAACTATTTCTCTCCGATCAATTAAGATGGCGTAAAAATCTTATGGAACAGGTCGTACATTAATCGTCGCACTGCGTTTTGCCGGACCAGATAAATATATATTATTTCTTTGTATCATGAACTGCTGATGGAGGCTGTGCCTTGGAGAAGCTCTCAGTTCGCGTTCGATCAACGGAACGTTCATATTTCAAAGTCGAGTTCGGTTCTCACGCCTGTGTTCTCTATTTCACACTCTGGACGTGTTCGATATAACTGCGAGAACTTAAATGTGTGGTAAATGTTTAATCTCTGTTTGGCTATGAGCGATGAATTTGAAATTGTGGGCGTGGGGGATTGCAAAGGCGCTGGCCGATTGGGGAAAAGTCGGGGTTCAGAAGTGGTCCAGCTCTCCTTGCTGGCCGCTCTGTGTCAACGGGGAACCTTTGCGTGACCCCAGGGAATTAGTGCGGATCGGGAGCGCATATCTGTGACGCGGAGCCCCGCTGGCGCCTCGACCACACTGGATGTCGTCCTCTAGATTCGTAGCTAAAGGATGAGGGGTATTGAGGGCGATGGCGTATTTGAAGGGCGGTATTGCGAGATGCCATGAACATGTGAAAAAACCTTTGCAGACAATCTTATTGTTGCACTACAATGATGTAAGCACTACTTACAAAGATGTGCATCGTAATTTTGGAACTATGGTCAGGCGATGGACTGTGGTAGATTTTCAAAAATGCTGTATCTGCCAGCGCACTCGCGTTCGCCTAAGATAGCGCCCCGTGAACGCTTACTGGGTTCACTCCCTTCCTTCTTTTTTTTTTAGCAGAATACGAATCCTGCCTCTACTTATGTTTGAAATTTTCATGAAGATTTTCCCATCCAAAGCCGTTCAATCCCGAGATCTTTCCAGACGTAACAAACTGAAGCTATATCTCTTTGGCGTTGTCGTCACCGCTCCACAGAGCCTTATTTGCCGAGAACGGGCGTAGAAAAACGCGGTGCGAGTAATAGATATTTGGGGAAGCTTTGCTGTGGAAATGGGATCGGTTACGTTATCCTGCTACGTGACGTGTTATCTCGGGTTCATAAGCCATTAGGGCGGGGCACCTAATAAATGAGAGGTCGAGGGATGACATAGGCCGCAGTAGAATGTGGCACGAGGCGGGCGGAGATTTTACGATCTAAAATGGAGTGTTTGTGGGAGTTAGTCATTTGACTGCGTCCCCGCTCCCAGTGAGCTGCAGCTATTGGGCTTTAGATGGGACTCCATTAATGTGCTTTCGAGAGAAAGACCTGTTGCTCGTGTTGCAAACTTTCGTAATATCTAAAAATGTATTTTGTTTTCACAACTGTTACTTCCTGTTTCGTAGCACGTTTTACTACGTAATTAATTCCTTATTCTTTCACTGTTCGTTTTCCCAGGTTTCACACGTTCTTTTTCTGTTTACCTCGCTTCTGTTAATTCTCCTTGTTTTAGGTAATTGCAGAGGACAGTAGTACTGATTAGTCGATATCAAGGCATGATGTATATTTAGTAAACCTTGAAAAAGGTGTTAGTTAGGAACATGTCTATCCGCCTTGAGTCAAACATTTATTGCAATATTTCCCGTGCAAACTTTAAATAATTTCATGCAATAACACTGTTTCAGTAATATCACTTCATGCGATGTGGGTAAGCGATTCCTTAAACAAAAGAAATGAAATGTTGGCATTGTCTGTATGTGTGTATTGGTTAAAGCAAACGTTTACTATGCTGTCTGTGAAGTTGCGTCACAGGTAAGTTTGATCTCTCCAGGCCCAATTCATCACAAGCGACTATTGACAGGGTAATTACCCATTCGACTGCGAAGGCGGCGCGGCGCAGTGGCCGCCTACGCCGCGTTTCTAGCGCAGCGGCGGGCGCGCGCGTGGATGCGGAGCAGGTCCAGGTAACCCGCGAGGAATGCCCCCCGCGGGACGGCCTCGCCTCCCACGCCCCGCCCCGCCCCGCCCACGGTCCCCGCCGAGCCCCGCCACCGCCACTGTGTGCTCCGACTGAAAGTGAACGTGAGTTCCCTCTTGCGAGGAAGATACATTTTCAGGGGTACCTTCCGTCTCTATTTGAGCATTCTCATTGGAGGTTTTCTTAAAAATACTTAGGCGTCTTACCTGCGTCAATCGTATATTTGCTTTCATCAGACCAGTGGTTTTGCTAGTTCCAACTCGACCTACTGTCGTTGAGCCTTTATCTCCCACCTCAACCTCCACCTTCATCGTTTCTGTTCCTCTTCGCCTACTGCGTGGTCCTATTCCACACCCTGTGTGTGGCTTCCGTCCGCCTCCCCCGCTGCGCGGAGCGGAGGGGCGGGGCCGGACGAGCACGGCTTATCGCGGCCCGCTGACGTCAGTGCACAAGCGCGCGTGAGGCGCCGAAAAAGACGCGCGCTTTCCCGACTCACGCGCTGCACGTCGCCGGCGGCCCTTCGGGGCGGCATTGACTCCGATCGCCTTTCCCGGTCGCCTTTGCACAACAGCTCCCGCCGGACTTGAATCGGGCTCGTGATGCACTTGGGGTAATCGCGTGATTATTGAAAGTGCTCCCTAAACGATCTAAGAAGATTGTAGGATTGATTGAGGAAAACCTGAAACCAGATGAACATGAAATCTTGAAAAAATACCAGAATTGAATGTTCTTGGCTGTCCGCGAGACTGGTGGCGACGTTTCGGTCGGCATTCTGCGACCTTCCTCAGGGCGTAATGACTCGGGCATTTCTCAGAGACGCCGCGGCTTCTCCCGGACAGCCAAGAACATTCAGACTCCGGCCGCGGAAGCTTACGCTTTCGCTATACCAGAATCATTCATTTCTCATTAACAGATTGCTTGCTATTGATTGAAAGTAAAACAGTAATAATTGTGATAAAACGCATATTATCTCAATTAATGAGTTTATGAATTAAGACGAAGTATTTGGTTACGAAAGGGGAGAGAGAGAGAGAGAGAGAGTAGAGAGGTAGAGGTAGAGAGGTAGAGAGGTAGAGAGGAGTAGAGAGGTAGAGAGAGTAGAGAGGTAGAGAGAGAGTAGAGAGGTAGAAAGGAGAGAGAGGTAGAGAGGTAGAGAGAGTAGAGAGGTAGAAAGAGAGAGGGTAGAGAGGTAGAAAGAGAGAGAGTAGAGAGGTAGAAAGAGAGAGGGTAGAGAGGTAGAAAGAGAGAGGGTGGAGAGGTAGAAAGAGAGAGGGTAGAGAGGTAGAAAGAGAGAGGGTGGAGAGGTAGAAAGAGAAAGGTGAGAGGTAGAAAGAGAGAGGGTAGAGAGTAGAAAGAGAGAGGGTGAGAGGTAGAAAGAGAGAGGGTAGAGAGGTAGAAGAGAGAGGTGGAGGTAGAAAGAGAGAGGGTGAGAGGTAGAAAGAGAGAGGGTGGAGAGGTAGAAAGAGAGAGGGTGGAGAGGTAGAAAGGAGAGGGGGAGAGGTAGAGAGAGAGGGAGAGAGGTAGAAGGGGAGGAGAGAGTAGAGAGGGAGAGGGAAAAGAGAGCGGAGAGGGAGGAGAGAGTGCCTACCAAGGGTTAGTAACCAACATGCCGTCTCCTCGGATGTGGGGAAAGGCGATGATCTCCCCAGCCTTCACATAAAGGATTAATAAACAAACATCTGACCATACCATTTTCAAGTGATCGCACTGACAATTTACGTTGATATTTTGTTAGCTCATCTGGTAGTTTATAACATTCTTTCTGTATCTACAACTTTGATATACTCACATGTTTTACAAACATAACATATTACATATGTTTTTCTTTGGAACCTCATTCAATATTCCGATGTATTGAATTACAACTGTCAAGCACGATGACATCCATATTTGTTAGTTTCAAGTGTGTCAATCAATATTATTTTATATATTTTAAACGTTCTCATTCACTAAGCTAAGCTAAGCTAGGCGTTGCAATTGCCCTCATTTGAACAGTGTAACGCTGGGCAAGCAATAGATTCGAATTAATTGATAGGAACATTTCTCATTTTAGATGTACAAATGGTACTAGATGAACCTTATTAACACATTTGTACCAATAGGGAAATATGTATTTACCTATTGCTTATTTACTTTATTACAAGTTTGAGTTATTGCTGACGTACTGTTCGGTTGTATAGAAACGCCCTGATTTATAAATACGATTAAATTTACTCGTCATTCGGTATGCAAGAGAATATTTCGCATCTCCCTCTCCACTTCAAATATGTACCTCTGAATGCATTGCAAGTAAAACAATATTACGAAACCTCTCCGAAGAAATGAAAACTTCTGTCGGTGAATCAAATATGCAGGTGTCCGACAGTATACTGCTTATGTCATTAGTATACTCAGGATAATGTTTACAATAAGAAAACGAGTTTGACCGAACATATGTTGGAATATGTAGTTTTTCACTCATATACCCGCCAGACTTATTACAAGTGTGGAAGTCCGTAGCTATCAGGAGCCCCCCGTCCGCCTTGGGACAATTAGGCGAGTTAGGGCAATCGCCCAGGCCGCCGATAAGGCCTGCCGCAACTTTCACATTGGGCGTTTCCTGTAGGCGCACTGGCCCAGCGTCGTAGTCCTTGATAGCGACATTGACTTCCATTTTTCTATTCTTCGACAAGATTTTATATTTTCTTTGTAATTTTAAAATAAGTGATGTCTGTTTGGTTTGCAAGATCTCAAACTCGAAAATTAATTATCCCGCAAAATATCGTGATCCCGGTTCCAGTCTCTTTTTTTTATAAATACAATACTATTAATTTTCAGAGGAAAACTAACCTTATTTTAAATTACTTTTAATTTAATGTTGTTTATATTGTAATTATAACAATGGAAATGATAACTACGTTCTTAAACTGAGTGCAGCATATTTCTCATTTATTCGTATTTCTTATTACCCCACACGCTCTCTTTTACGCGTTGTGAAAAAAAAAATGTATTCACTTACTGGAATTTATTTCCGATTTATTTATTATTTAAAATGTTTTGTTGTGGATGAAAATAACGCGCCGGGTGCCACTTGTCGCAGAGAACTTAGATGTATTTGCGTTTTGTCAACCAATCGTCAATGAAGTGTATGTGATTCTAACGAACTCTGTTTCTCAATAGTTATAAGCTCCATAGATTGTTTCATGCTTTACAGAGATTTTTTATAAAATGGTGATAATAGCACAATGTTTGTTCAAAGTTCTAAAAGCTTGTATTTTCAGTACTTGGCTCTCCAGGAGAGGCCGCGTCGTAGGCACAGGTGTCAACATTTCGGCCACCGTTTTGCGCTCTGCCATAGGGCTAAATGCGGCCGAAATGTTCAGGGGCAATGGCGACCGTCACCTGTGCCTAGGACGCGGCGTCTCCCGGACAGCCAAGTAAATACTGAATCCGGTCGCGGAAGATTACGCTCTTAAGTTCTTTCTCTCAGCACTTGAGGCCTGGGATTTTAGCTTTCTTTAATGGAAAAAGGGTGGAATGAAAATCAGATAGTTTGCTGCGCGTCGATGTGATTTTTGCAGCCATGTACCGGGAGCGGTAGCTCAGTGCATCAACTGATGAACTCTGACCGCGAGGTCCTAGGTTCAAGTCCTGACGGCGGCAGGATTTTCGATACTAGCTTTTCAGCTAGGTCGAATTCAGTCGCTGTCTGGAGGAGAATTCTAGCGGCCGGCTGCTCTGAGCGGTATTTTCCGTGGTTTCTCCGATCAACACCAGGCGAATGCCGGAGCGGTACCCTACCAAACGGGCCACGGACAGCGCGCGATCTGTCCTTCCTCTTCCTTGTCCTATCCTCTCCCCTTACACTAACATACACTACACTACCACATATTCCGGGAGAACGGTCGGGAGCTTAGAGCTTGTCCCGACTGGGGCGGTGCCCCGCTGGTGGGAGAGTCCTGGTTAGGGGGAAACCCCCTGTAGCCGACGGTAGATCGGCACCGAATCTCGCCATCCAGTGGGGGAAGATCACCGCCATCTCCCGAGAACAAACATGCACTAGACTTACGGAACTAATGACCAACGCCGTTGACGCGCCCAGAAACACGAAAAAATCAATCAATCTGCGACCAGGTTTTGATCTAGAGGAAAGCTCGTTAAGCAAAGATTCCATCTAAGAAAATTGGAGACTATGCTGACGGAGACGTCTTTAACGTTACATTTCTCATAATCCCCTCACGAAATGTGTGCACATTTTTACCAAATCTTGAAATATTTTCTATTTATGATAATTTGCATACAGTAAATGAATCCCCAATACCCGACATTTGCAGTTGTCGAGAGACATTACCACAAAGTGATAGGAAAACATGAAGCGGAATTGTTTTTTTGTTTTTTTATTTGGGATAAGACTTAGGATCTTGACCGTCTTCCTAGCTACGTGCCTGCCGCGACACACCGGTTGGGAGCCCATGGTCAGTGTAGACGTTGGGGAAGCGAGCAGGCCGTGAGTGTTGTGCACTGCCTATCGATTGCAGGCATCACGATGCGCGCACACTAAGCGGGAAAGCCCGCCGCGCTCTTCGACGCCCTGCACGGGAGAGTGTGGATGCTGCACGAGGCCCTTTCGTCAAGACTGCGTCGATGCTCAGGCAGCGATGCTCTGCGATAAATATTATGTATATGAAAAGGGCCGCTATCTTCTCTTCTTGCCTTGATGCTTAATAGGTTTTAGCTGGACATCCGCGTACTCACAAAACTGCAGGAGATCTCTTGAATGATGTGAGATAAGCTCATCGTCCGGCTAAAGGCTGAGAAAGGGTCAAGATTGGGAAGGAATGATCACGCGCGGCCCTTGGCATGTAGTCAAAGGTTCTGCTTTGGCATCCAACTGAAACTGATCGGATGAAAACCCGAAAATCGAGCATTTGAACCAGTCGAAATTCTCATTCAGGGATCCTTCGATTCACCTATTTTAGACGATGTCGAAAATTCTCCACCTTAGCGACTCTGAACGTAGGAAATCCCGATTTACGTAATAAGCACCCGAGCGATAGCAAAATATCCCTCTGAGATTTCAATACCGTGGGATCGTAGGTGGTGGCTGGTCTGCATGCATGGACATTTCGAAAAGTAACTTTTATTTTCAGAAATAAATTGCGTCTGGTGGTTACGTCGCTTAACTGCTGGCTTTCATTACATCGAGTAATTTTCTCGTTTCCTTTCACTAAAACATAAAACCAATGCTTATTAAGCATAGTGTAACTCGAGTAGACGTTTTGACGTGGTGTCGGCGTTGAGTTACAACATTGTGACATACGAGTCAGAAGATGGATAAAAGGGGTCGTTACTCTTGATATGTTTGTACTACGTGATTAAAGTGAAATATCAAAATGGAGCACTTAATAGTTGCCAGTAGGTTTCTGGGAGACATAAATTGCTATGTAAAGTCACTTTCCCGATAATTTATACATATTTAATTTAATTGAAAGTGTCACTTGACATTTGGAGCGAGCGTTCAGGTAACGGCCCACTCTTATTTCATTCGTGTTCTTATTTTTGAGAGATCGATCATAGCTTGCAGTGCGAACGTTCTCTTTACGCTAAAAACACATGGACCAAGATCAAGAGACATACATAAAATAAAGCCAGCTAATTTTTTCGACTTGTACATTTTCTCTGTGGGAGTTTTACTTCATTTATTTTATCTCAACTTTCAACATCCGATCATTCTCATGGACTGGAACCCGGGGTCACCTCTTGGTCAGTGGCATCGCAGGTATTATTTGATGCCCTGAGCCACCTCAGTTGTTATACCAGCTTCGGCCTCAGGAGTCTAAACCAAGCAGTAGCAAGTACTAGTACCGAGAGCGTCCGAACGAATTCCTCAGGAATTAGTTGATACCCTGAACCACCTCAGCCGGTGTACTCGCTTCGGCCTCAGGAGTCTAAAGCAACCAGTACTAGTACCGAGAGCTTTCGATCGAATGTGCATCTCGAGCGCGGCTCAGCCGAGAGAAGGGCTGGCCGCGGAGCCACCTTGGTCGCCGTCCTCCGCCGCTCACCGAGGGCCGGCGTCGTGGTCACACCGCGGCGCCAACGGCAGCCTCCGCGCACGTACAAGTCCCGGAACAGCCGTCACGCCCCCTTCTTCACGCACGCGTGCGCATTGAGGCGCGTGCGAGCACGCGGGAACACGCGCCCGCGGCCGCTGGCGAAACTGTCTCCCCGCGGGCGGGCGGGCGAACGGACGGACGGGCGGACGGATGGACGGACGGCGGACGGACGGACGGACGGACGGACGGACGGACGGACGGGGCGGACGGACGGGGCGGACGGACGGACGGGGCGGACGGACGGACGGACGGACGGGCGGGCGGACGGACGGACGGGGGACGAACGGGTGGACGACGGACGGACGGACGGGGCGGACGGACGGGCGGACGGACGGGCGGACGGACGGGGGACGACGGGCGGACGGACGGCGGGCGGCGGGCGGCCGAAGCCTCCGCTGCGCCCCGCCCCGGGGGCTTGCGCGTCGGACGGGCGGACGGACGGGCGGACGGACGGGCGGGCGGGCGGGCGGCCGAAGCCTCCGCTGCGCCCCGCCCCGGGGGCTTGCGCGTTTGGGTCTCGGGTTAACAGGGGGCCGCGCCGCGCGCTTTCTCTGCTTGGTATGCGCCGGGCGACATCGGAGACGCTCGTACGAAACGCGGGGCGGCCGTCGTAATGGACGATAATTTTGGGAGACAGCCTGTCGCTGGCGCTTAAATGGTGGTCTGTCGCCAATTCGTTTTCTCCGCGTAACGGGCGTAACGATGCAAAAGCCTCTTTGGTCGCCGAAAAGTGTGATGTTGGTGGTTGGGAAACAAACAATGTTTGATATGCATCACCAGCTGTAAGTGGGATACGAAATTGATCGATGGGATTGCTGTGAAGACACTTTTTTCTCGTCGACGTAGCCTGTCATTGGATCTATCATGATATTCCAATGCAATAGAATTATTTTAGATCTTGTTATTTTAGAAGAAATGTCTTTCAAATATTTCAGATGTATTTTGTCTTTTCAAGACGTTGCATTAGGTTCTGTGCGTCATTTGCATTTTGAAACATCTTGATTTATATTTTGAAAAAGGCACGTGGCACGAACGTGTCGATCCAAGTAATTGTATCACTTGCCTGCCATAGATCCTCTTTTATGTTTCTGAGTTACAATCTAATCAAGTTGCCTTTAGGTATACGAGCCTTTCCGTATGGGATTTACAAAATATCATTGTTAATATCACTTACTCTGAAACTTGACATCAGCTATGATCATCGTCTATGATTTCATAAAATAACCCAGAATCCTGTTATATTTTGAAGTTTTGAATTTATTGTATATACAACTTAAGTCAAATTCCTCTTATTGTCTATTTTTTTGAAATGAAAATTGAGTGCTAATACCTTCGTGGTTCTTAATAAAAAACATATGCAAATGTTTCCTTATATATGAACCAAATGCTGAGAATTTCTCTCAATCGTTTGATCAATTGCTGACTTATTTCCGAGTACGTCAACTGCTATGTTCTTTAGTTCCTTAAATCTAGTGCAGATTTTTTTATTCCGTGAGGTGGCGGTAATCCCCGCCCACTGGACGGAATGATCCGGCGCCGAATTCTCCTTGTAGGTGTTTCCCACACGCAGGGCACCTCTCCAGCCGGGGAAGGTCCAAAATCCCACTCTGCTTCCTGCCATGTGTGGCAATATAAGTGCATGTAAGAATAAGTCTGTGTGAGTAAGGAGAGAAAATGGGAAATGGAAGGATGCTGCTCCGGCTGGCGCCTGGTATTGATAAAAAAAACGAAAATCTACCCCTCAAGGTTGTCAGCCGGTAGAATTCAGACAGCGACTGAATCCGACCTGGCTATCTAACAAGTGTCGAACATCCTACGATCTCCCGGTCAGAGTCGCTGCAGAGATCAGCAGTGCTGCCTCTAAGTTAAACTTAGGCGTGTCGCAATCGAACTGAGCCCAGGAAAACGCAACGTCCAAACGCTACCTCTCCTCTGACGCATGTCCGTCATCCCCTCTGCAAGCGGCGTCGCGGCGTCCACGTTACCTGCCGCCGCCGCCGCCGCCACCGCCGCCACCATTGCCGCGCCACCGCCGCCGCCGCCACCCCCCCCACCGCCGCCACCATTGCCGCGCCACCGCCGCAACCGCCACCACCGCCACCACCACCCCACCACCCATAACGTCTGCTGGTCCCCTCCCAACACCTCCCATTCCTGCCGCCGCTGCTGCGTCTGCCACCTCCTCCGCCAGCGCGTGGGGGCGGCGCAGCGCAGCGCGTGTGAGATCATTGCGGCGGCCTCGCGCGTTTTTGCGGCGCGTTTCTGCAGCTTCTGCGTCGCCGGCGAGTCCCCGTCCCCCCTCGTCCCTGTCGCCGCCGCTCGCGCCTTTGTCTCTTTGAGTGGGCCGCGCCCCGCCGCCGCGCCGAGCCGCGCCTCGGCCGGACGTGCATCGGTCGAGAAGCCGGTCTGGTTGGTCCGGAGGACGGAATGACGAGCGAAGATTGTTACGCGAGGCAGCCTCGAGAGTCACGGGTTATGGCAACACGTGCGGATATTTTATGAGAGGGTGCGTGAATCAAACCAGTCTTTTCTATTATTAGGACTTGCATTTGATGATTCTATCGGTGCGCGATTGCTTTGCGCTTGCGTTTCACCTCTTGAAGAGTTGTGTCAAAACCTTTTTTTTTTTTTTTTTGAGAATCAAATACAAACGTATATTTGGATGAAGTCTTGAGAACTCTGATGAAAGTTATTGATGTAATTTTTGTTTCTTTAGTTTAATCGTTAGTGATACAATTTTTGTTTAGAATTTCTGTGAAACTGATTGGTAATTTCGTTGAACGCTTTTTGTAATAATTTTCATAAAGTTGTGAGGTGACTTCACAAAATGGAATGGTGGCGCTAATGAAGCTCGTTCTAGGGTCTAGTTTGGTTTCTTTAGCAACAGAACGCAACTGAATCTATGTTTCTCTTTCTGTAACGTTGTTACAGAAAAAGTAGATATGTCTTAGACAATAGAAATCGAACACCTTGACTTCATTTTCAAACATTGATTTCCACCTACCTGTTGGCGAGGATGTCGAATCGCACAGACCAGCGTTCCATTCCGTACCTAAATCGTTCCGCGAAGTTTTAATGAAGCTCCCTTTCTCCGAGTCCCCCCGAGTTGTGCTGTCCCTCTCGGCCCCCCTGCCATTCCCCCTCGCGCCGCATATTTACGAGTGGCCGTCAGCCAACGCGCCGCCGCTGCCGCCGCCGCCCCCGCCCGGCCACGTGAAGGGAATGAATGTAGTATCCGCGCAGCGCGGCGCGGCGGTGGCGAATTCCAATCGGAGCGCCGGATCATGCAGCCACTCGGAACGTTCACCAGCCCTCCCGCGGGGCTACGTCATCTCCGCTTTTTCGCGAAACCGGAGGAGAGAGCCGGGTCCACACTGGTTGTTGATCGGAGCGATTTATTGATTGATTTTTTCGTGTTTCCGGGCGCGTCAACTGCTCTGATCATCCGTTAGTGTAGTGCATGTTTTTCCTCGGGACATGGCGGTGATATTCCCTCGCTGAATGGCGAGATCCGGCGCCGACCTACCGTCGGTTAGTGTGGATTCCTCCTAACCACGACTCTCCCACCAGCGGGGCACCGCCCCAGCCGGAAAAGCTCTAAGCTCCCGACCGGTCTCCCGGAATATGTGGTAGTGTAGTGCATGTTAGTGTAAGTGTGTGTGTAAGGGGAGAGGAGAGGACAAGGAATGGGAAGGACAGATCGCGCGCGGTCCGTGGCCCGTTTGGTAGGGTACTGCTCCGGCATTTGCCTACTGTTGATCGGAGAAACCACGGAAAACTACCGATCAAAGCAGCCGGCCGCTAGAATTCTCCTCCAGACGGTGACTGAATTCGACCTAGCTGAAAAGCTAGTGTCGAAAATCCTGCCGCCGTGGGGAGTGGGAACCTAGGACCTCCCGGTCAGAGGCGCTGCAGTGACATCAGTTGATGCACTGAGCAACCGCTCCCGGTTTGATGGGAGCGGCTGCGAGTCGCGACGCGGTGGACTTGACCCTTTTGATCCGGAGAAGGGAGAGCAGAATAAGAAAAATGAGGAGCCGCTCCGGGTGTTGGCGTCCGGGCTCCTCTTGCGCGATTCCGTTCCGAAGAGGCGCCAAGCGATTGTTTCGGGAGAACGGCGGCCTGGCACGCGAAGCGCCTCTGATTCGTGTGGTGGGAGGAGAGCAAATGTTTTTTTTCTCGTTCGATGAAAAGTTTGCCCCATTTGATCTTAGTTCTGATACGTGTTTGATACCCATGAATTCATTGCGTGGTCACGCGTATGAACGTGACAACATGGAATTTTCTTATTACGAAGTTATGTTTTACGCGGTTGTTGTTCAAAGATATGGCAATAAATTGGGATTACTATCATTTAAATACTTTCGAATGAATTTTGCTTTGTGGGAACAGAAATAAATAGTATTCGAGATTTTATTTTTAAGTCGCTGCTGCAAAAAAGGCTAGTATCCTGAATTTAAGTCGTGGATTTCGACTCATTTACGGTTGCTGTCCAAAGGCTTTCGTTCTTCAGCCTGTGAACCACATCAGCTACTTAAAACTAGAAGCGAATTAATGTTTCATTGTAATAAGACATAATGTATATGTTTTGTTTGTTCGCTTTAAAATCTGGCCGTGTTGATAGCATTTTATCGGACTACAATGAAACGGTAATAAAAACTTTGCAACTGAGTTATTTCCAAGCTTCTTATCGGAAGAGATGACCCAGTGCATCAACTGCTGTCACTGCAGGCGCTCTGCCCGGGAAGTCCTAGTTTCGAGTCCCGATGTTTGCAGGATTTTCGTCACTAGCTTTTCAGCTAGGTCAAATTCAGTCGCTGTCTGGAGGAGTATTCTAGCGGCCGGCTGCTCTGATCGGTAGTTTTCCGTGGGTTCTCCGATCAACACCAGGCGAATGCCGAAACAGTACCGTAACAAACGGGCCCCCGACCGCGCGCGATCTTTCCTTTCTCTTCCTTGTCCTATTCTCTCCCCTTACACACACACACACACACACACACTTACACTAACATTCACTACACTGCCGCATATTTCGGGAGACCTGCACTGCCGCATATTTCGGGAGACCGGTCAGGAGCTTAGGGCTTGTCCTGGCTGGGGCGGTGCCCTGCTGGTGGGAGATGGTTGGGGAAAACCCGCTAGTCGACGGTAGGTCGGCGCCGGATCTCGGCATCCAGCGGGGGGAATAACACCGCCTCCTCCCGAGAAAAGAAACCCGCCCTACACTTGCGTTAATAATGACCCTAATATCTGACGCGCCCGGAATCACTATGAATCAATCAATGCAAACTTCTTTCTGGAAGTTCCGAAGGCGACTTTCCATTGGAGGAGTGCGGCTGGGCGAGCGCCGCGCGCCTACGCCGGATGATCTAATGCGGCCTCGCGCCCGCCCGCGATAAGCGCCCGGGCGCGGCGGCGTTGCGCAAGGCTCCGTACTCCGTACAATTGTTATGATTCCGCGCAGCGCTCGGGGCATCAGCGCTATATTTACTCGAGCAGGAAACGCCACCTCCGCCACCGCCGCGGCCGCTGCAACGGACGGCTGCGCAATTAACACAGTCGCAGACGTTCAGACCGCGGGAGAAGGGCTAATTTTGGGACGACTCGCCTGTTAAGAATGTTTGACTGACTTTTACCTCAATTCTAATACTGTGGTCACTCCTTGTCCATAGTGAATGTAACCGGTAGGCTTTAGTAAACAACCATCGATTAGAAATCTATTTCTTGAAAAGTTTAAATTCTCTTCGTACAAATTGTAGATTATTTTCTTATAATGAAAAATATGTCTGCGATCAGTGATTTAAAAACGACAATAATTTTAATAATCAGTATGATATTTGTAATAAATTATTGTTGATTAGGATATATATTTCCTAAAAATACGTTGTGAATAATTATTTCTGAGTAATAGGCCATGATTATTCGTTTGGCGTGTTGGAAAACATATCTAAAAATAATCAGCTTATTAAAAAATAACGCACTTTTTCCCTGTGTTTCTATCCTTTGACCTCAAAAGATGAATGTTTCTGTTTATATGCCATAGGATATGTTTATATGCCATTTGGCGGCGGCGATGGTGTAGCGATAGCGTATCGGACTGCTATACCCAAGTTTGCGGGTTCAAACCCGATCGAAGCCGTGGATTTTAGGGCGAAAAATCCTTCGTACGCCTTCCTTCGGAGGAAGTAAAGCCGGCTGTCCCATGTTAGTACATTTACTGCATGTAAAAGATCCTCAAGCCTAAATGACGCCTCTGAGCAAAATTCAAATCGCCTGTTTCGTCGCCCAAGTAATACCTTCTTTCTCTCATGATTGGTGAAAGGAGTGTAACGAAATTTGCGGGGTCAGACGGAAGAGCAGGCCTTATGGCCTGAGTCTCGCCACGTAAAATAAGGCAAATTCAATTCAATAGAATATGTAATATCTCCTTGTTAGGTCTTCGTAAAAAAAGTTTTAAAAAAACAACAACTTACGCAAAGAAGCAGCCCGTTACTGCGAAGTGACACCTTCGCGTAAAGCGAGAGAGGTTAATTTCGTAACACTGCATATGCTCAGAACGAAACTATGCATAGCCTAGGAGCCATCCAGAGAAACAACACTGCAGGAGCCGGAGCGAGCTCGACGCCTGGAAGTGCGGCCGCGTGGCGGGGCTCCCCGACCAGTGTTTGGGAGCTCCCAGCCGCTCAGCGGCCAGCGCTTTCCGCTGCAGCCCCTCGTAGTAGCAGGTGGGTTCCCCGCCCCCGAAAAAAGAAAGGCCTAGACTTTTCCTTCGATCTCTTCCTTTATTTGGCAAAATTGATTTACGTTAGAATTATGTAATTATTTCAAAAATTATATTGTATAGTGACATATACACACTACAATTCTTTATTTTGTTACTTTTTTTTCCCATGCACTTTCAGTACTACAGATTTAACTTGCTTACGGTTAGAGGATGTTAGGAATCCTCTTCTTTCAGCCGTTTACAAAAGTAATATACAATATATTACACATATGTTTATTAACAAAACCCTGCAATGTTCCTCTCCAAATGATCGCTTGGAGCGCCCCCGCCCCTGCGTAGCAGCGCGTCTTATGGAAGTCCGCCTCCCGACGGCCTGCTCTCAAATCCACTGCCATCCTCGAGCCAGGATGAAGCAAATAGTCCGGATTTTCTCTTCGTGATAGGAATTTTATTTTCTGCCGTTTGTGCGATTTATTTGCACCACGAAATGCCGAAAAAACAAAGAAAAGAGGGAAAGGAAAATACCTGCGAAATGTATGGTTTCTCCTGAACTAATGTACCTTCCAAGATGAATAATTTCTTGTTTACAAAAGTAGTGAAATGTTGTGATGGATTGTAATGTCGTGTAATGTTTCGAACATTGTACTTCGTTCTCAGAAGAAAATAGACGAATAATATTATGTCATAAGATGTACTAGATTACCTAGTCCCTTCTTCTACATTGTTAAAAGTTAAATCCTTAATAATTTCTGCTTCGTGAAAATGTGCCTAGAAGGAACCTGTGAAAAGTTTCATTTGTTATATTGCTAATTTCCAATGCGCTCTGTAAAGGAAAGAAAACTATGCATCCTCCGGCTATCGAGGGGTGTCTATGGTTTCGTTTCATTCTACGGAACTTGAGAGAAAAAAGAAAAAAAAGAAAGAAAGAAAAACAGTTTCGATTTTGACTGAAAATATTTCTAAGTACGAGTATTTGATTGTGTTATTCTGCCTCCTCTCATACTGCACGTACCACCTATATACTCATACTCTGCGTTACCGCTCACGTCACGGCTAAATCGTGCGATAGTAAGACTACAAGGAAGAGGTCTTTGCTACTTACTTGCTGCTTTCGTGAACGGCGACTTCTTTTACATTCTTCATGTATAAAGAGCTGGTGTACAGTTTTACTGTACTATGTTATTACAGTACTTATGAACATGGTCTTTGTTAAAACACTTAAAGGGTTGCAGTGTTATACAAGAATATTTTTTGTTATTGTTGAGCATGTTTCATGCTTCTTAGAAAAACATTTTGCAACGTTTTGTTCAGTAGCATTTTTGCCGCTGCTAAATATGAAAATCTAAATTACAATTTATTTGTCAAAATGTTTCCACTACCCATCAAAAACGTAAATGAGAATACAATATGTGTTGAATTACATTTTCTGGGAAGAGAGCTGCACACGTTCCCAACTTTCCTCAAAATATTCAACTCTTGCCCTTTAAAAAGAGGTTTGTAGGTGTCCTATACCGCTACTTTTACTTTTAATTCTAGAGAACCGATCGAAGCGTGTATACTATATCACTACCTTAGCGCCTGAACTTTTTTTGCCTCTGATTTACGAGGTCTACTGGAAACACTTGTTCCACTGTGAAGCATTATCTCGGTGCCATCGCTTTAACTGTAATATTTCACTTTCCTCCCAATAAAATGACGGTGCAGTTGCTCTTCACATTCGTTACAAATGTCACAACTCTTCTGGGTTACGTTACGATTAAAGAAATGTTAATAACTTCCATGCATTATGGATGGAGGCCTCTTGATAATTGCGACGCTGATGGAACGAACATGTCTACTAAATTGTTTCAGATCGGGTATAAGTTTTAGAATGTTGATCATTCATTTCAGGTTTCATTTCTGTTTACGACGTAACTGATTTAATTAATACAACGTACGTTTTCGGAATGGTAGTACCTTTCCTTAAGCAACAAAGAAAAACAAATCGATGCTTTTGTATTTTCTTATCCTTAATAATGAATTAAACGAAAATACTTATGTAGATTAATTCAGTGCTTTTGTCCAAATTTATTTTTGTTTTTCATTTTGATCATTAAAAGTGTCCGGACAACACTTTGATGATTAAATCTAAAAAGTACATTATTTCTAAATTCAAAATGGAACGATCATTTAAAACATCACTTTGCTCCTTGAGTAATCTGTTATTCGTGAACACCATTTTGGTGTTGGGTTTAAATAGAAAATAAACGAGTCCAGAGAAATTAGTAAATATTTTTTTTAGAAATAATAAGATCTTCTGTAATATTAAATTAATGTTCTACGTTTTGCTCTAATTAACTCCCAGAAATTTATCAGACACATGCATTCTCAAAGAAACTGCTTACCTAAGACTATTTCTTTTATTGAATAAAATCACATTAGACCTTTCTGTGTGGGGCATTTTCAAATGATGCCCACCCGAACATTCCGGCAAAGCGTGGAATGCGCAAGGGGTTTCCGCGGCAGCGTATGGCGGCGATCAGCCCGCTCCTACCGCGAGAGGTGGCTCAGTGCATCAACTGATCTCACCGGGAGGTCCTAGGTTGGAGTCCCGACGGTAGCAGGCTATTCGACAATAGCTTGTCAGCTAGATCGAATTCTTGAATCTGGAGAAGAATTCTAGCGGCAGACTGCTCTGATCCACAACAGGCGAGTGCCGAAGCAGTACATTAACAAACGGATCATGGATCGCGCGTGATCGCTCCTTCCTCTTCCTTGTTCCATCCTGACATCTTACACACACTTACACTAACATGCACTACACATTCGGGTGCTTAGAGCTTGTCCTGGCGTTGCCCCGCTGGTGGAAGATACCTGGTTGTGGGAGAGCCTGCTAGCCGACGGTAAGTCGGCGCCGGATCTCGCCATCCAGCGGGGGAAGATCACCGCCAGCTCCCGAGGTAAAGAACCATGCACTACACTTACGGGACGAATAACCTTGTTAGTTGACATGCCCGGAATTGCTAACAACCAACCAACGTCAGCCCGCTCGAGACGTTTCCCGCACCCACTGCATCGAGAGCGTCCTTCACGGCGCCTCTTACGGTCACCCGCCACCGCCAACATCCGGCATCCCCTCGTTAAATGCTCGGCGCGGCACCGCCGTGAATAAGTGTCATCTTTTCAACGTGCGTGTTGTTCTACCGTCGAAGCGCGCTCTATTCGGACCGCCCGCCCCTAGTTCATCCCAGGGCTACCAGCTACCAATTTCAGGGTTGCCAGATTCTGGGGCCCGGAGAGAAATTTAGTGGAGATGCATTTGCTTTGCGAGGGATCCGCGGACACAACGATCCCTTGTTCTAGGGTGAAGGAAGCGCGTTGGCACAAGTTGTTAGAGGCTTTAGATCTCTCTGTTAACGACCTACTAAATCGATGTTTCCGTCTAGAGAACGGGGATGTATTTTTCGCACAAGTGCCTCTGTTGTTCGAGCAGTGGGTCGAAGGTGACGGAGAGCACGCTATTTGCATTGAATCGTCGCTGGTAGACAACGCCTTTATTCATGGTTCGAAAACTGTGAACTATTCAGGAGAACAATTACCACGATTTTTTGAGATGCTAAGTAGGTTGGAGAGGTATAGAGAGATCAGACGACAAGATGTGATCAGGAAAAGGAAATGTGCCGTTCTCAGTGCCTTTAAGGGGGATGTTTCATTCGGAATTAAGTAAAGTGTTTCGTAAAGAATGACTGTGAAGCTGCATATTGTGATACCTTCAAGTATTTGAAATATAGCGTATGACGAATGTAAAGGAATGCAATATATTATAGTAATGAAACTTCACTCTGCTTATTTGGTATCCAAATGTATGCACTTTTTGACTGATTACGGATAATACATATCATTCCTATCTAATACTCAAGAGTATTATCTGGGCGATGACTAGATCTAAAATATCAGAAATCACCTGACAGGTTTAGATCCTTTAATCTGCTTGTGTGTTTTTGCGAGTGTGGGTGTCAAAGATCTTTGATTACTTTTGTATCATTCTTGTTTCCGAGAAAATTGCTCTTAATGTGAGGCATTGCCTTGGTTTACGAAGTTATTTTTCTTTAAAAGCAAATACCAGGCAACTTTATTTCATATCGCGGTATCTAATCTCATTTTTGGGAGATTTTTTGGCAGAATACGTGGGCCAGCTCAAAGATACAAGAAAGATAACCTGATTTCCAGAACGTTTTATTCGCCGCTCCGACCTTCACTTATCGAATTTCCTTAGAATTTTGGCTGTTTGTCTTGATCAGAAGACGTATATTGTAATCTTCAAGAACTTAACGAAGAACCTTGGATATGGGTGTGCCATTTTCACGTTGTCACCCTTCTATAAATCAGTTGACAGGTTTTTGGTTTCCAATGAAACCTGATACATTCGAGGAACATTTAACACGCTGACGTAAAATCTAATAACAGTATCTTGTAAAATCTATAGTTTTGTTATATTCTTCTCTGGCTATCACTCAATTTAAACGGTTCTTAAAAAAGGAATATTATGAATTATGGCAATTTGGACTTGAAGGTCGTTCCTAAACAACAAATAAATTGTGTTCTTAAGAGGTCGTAGTGTATTTTTCCTCCGTGTAAGTCGATAACTTGTCTTGGCGGTAGAATTTCTTTCACACCATCTGTCCCATTACGAAACCAATTACGACGTGTTAAATCGCTAGGTCATGTTGATGGGAGGATAGAATATTATTCCGCAAACACTGAGCGAACTCTTCTCCAAAAAATCGAGATTTACGCAAGTGCGTCTTCGCTTTTCGAGCAGTTTCGAAAAGCCCCGGATCCGCTTCCGTCTTCTCGTGCGTCACAACGTTGCAGGTGGCACGCTGTGGCCTTCCTGGAAGGAAGAGGCAGCTTTTCCTTCCCGCGCTCCAGACACCATGTCTGTAAAGTTTGCACCGCCCACTGAAAGAAAAAAATCAAAATCATCGTCATAGTTTGTATTTGGTTTGTTCTCGATTGTTTCACAATAATTTTCGTTTGTTTCATAAACAACTGAACTGCATCTGTGCCCATGATGTGGTGTTAATTCGTGCCCCACTCTCACGGTCAAAACGTTTGAAACCCTCGTCATTCGCTTGAACATTGTTTGTTTTCGATTATTCCCCCAGAATATTCGTTTCAAAACAAATAATAAGCTTCAGCTGTTTCAAATTGGCGGTACCAACTTATTTTACGCCGGCACCACTCTCTTAGTTTGAGAACAAATGAGATACAAACAATTGGGGGGAAAAGATTTTACTATGATGTGTGGTGCCAGCGTGATGTTCCCCAATTTAAATTTTTATCTGGTGGGGCAATTGAGAATGAACAAGAGTCAAAGGTATTAGTGGGTTTCCAAATGTTTTATCGTGATGGTGGTGCGAGCGAGAAATTGGCATCATCGAAATTGGAACGGCATGATTCTTCTTTTTTTTAACAAACGAAAATTCACTTGTAACAATGAATTACAAATTATTACAATGAAATTAGAGTTTATTATTAACTTTCTTGTGATTGTCATGTTTCTATTAATAAAACTTTCATGAATTATAGACAATCATATTTATACGATTGTTATTATTATTAAATTATTATATTATTAAATACGATTGTCTATAATTAATGGAACTTTTTATTAAAAGAAATTAGAGTTTAGTTTATTTCGGTGGTGCCAACTTCACGGACATCCAGGAGCCCGCCGCCTCCACGCTGTGATCCCTGCGGAGCGCCTGCGTGGACACGTGTGGAGGTGCGTGGGCTGCACAGCCGGTTCTGGCGGTGGAGTGGGGAAATCCCCTCTGCACGCCCCGTGACCTCTCGCTTCCGAGAACCCTCTTGCCTCTTCACGTACCACAGAAATTTCTCCCTAGTCACGGGCATTCGGGTCTCCGAAAGGAAAATTCAGCCGAAATTACGTAGAGTTACCTATGCAGAGATCCTATCTCCGCGCTAAGTTTGTGCTTTCAGAGCGACCCGTTGTACAACGGTTTCTGTAGATAGCTTCAGTTCGTTTGCATCAAGTGCATCCTGCGTCTCGGAGACAGGACTTGAGGTGAACTAAAGTACCGAGCGGAAGATTCGAACGAATTTGTTTTTCCTCGCCGCTTTCAGAAGTGTTTATGTTTCATGACCACCATCTTTGGAAACTGTTCAGCAATCTCGTCTTCCTAATATTTCGCGCTCTGTGATTTGAATTGAGAGTATACGAACTCTTCAATCATTGAATCTAGACACTTTGTTTTGCATAATCTAGTTTTCGTTATCATAATACCACTGACGATAAATGTTTTTTGAAAGATGTATTTAAAAAGTCTCAGTGAAATAAGCATATATTTTTAGAAGATCTGCCGTGGTGCAGGTTATTCCTGGCAGACGCGACTTTCCTGACAATCGTGCTGTGTTGGGTCGTCGTGGGAGGTCTTTAACGACAAACCTCCTCGATGCATTGAATGCTACGTGCGTTTGCCTTGCGCGACGTAATGTCTAATCTAGGATTCTCAACGTACACGTCGATATTTATATTCGACGAATGGCCCTGCTTCTCAATCAATATGATTTCATTTCTTGGGCTGCCGATGTTAATTTGGGAAGGGTAAAGTGAACTTATTTTAATCTGCTTTTGCAACTGCTAATCGAAATATTTTGCGTATTTTTAACGCAAAATAGTGAGTCATAAACTTTGGATCATTTTCATGTAGTTAACTGAAAAACGGTATATTTTACTCTACGATTATTCTTCGTGACGTGGACGTTTGAAGAATTAACTGAATTTGGCGAAGATTGACAATGCCCCCGAAAATAAATTCAAGTTAGTTAATTTTATTGGGTCCCCTTGCCTGATCCAATGAACCTGCACTACGTATGTTCTGATGATCTTTCGGTTTACTTAAGTCATATAGATGAAAGAAATGACTCATAAATCAAAATATTCCGTACACGTTCGTGCAGTTAGTGAGAGGATGCTAACTTTTATTACCCTCGTTAAAATTATGCTTCCAACTCCGTACGTTGCTGAACTATCAACCCACATAGCGACTACTGTCGCTCGCTCTTGTTTGCTATGACGAGATCTAAGGAAGTTGTTCGGAAGTTCAGAACAGGGTTAACTCTTCGAATAATCTTCAGTATTGTCTGGAAAGTAGTTCGAAATAACATCGGCTAACTTCAAACTGCGTGCCTTTTCATTGGAGCCCTTTCTACTGGAGAGTATGTGCTGCTGCGCTATTAATTTTCGGGGTGAATACCAGGCTGCCGCGTAGCGCGCAAACATTTGGAGCACGTAATATGTTATTCAATTCAAATTGTTTTTAATTTCCGTCTATGAATTTTTAATTCTTTCGAACAAAATTTTTAACATTTCTGTGTCTACTTTAACCTTTTATATTATCCTTTTATTAGTTGCTTTTAAATTATACTTGGTTTTCCACTGACTACTTTCAACTTAAATATACTTTTACATTTGTATATGATATTACATTTTTGAACTTTTTGTATACATCTGACATGTGGTTAGTAGAAAGGGGTCTCATGACCCGAGCCTCGCCATATCAATAAAGGCCTTATTATTATTTATTATTATTAATTTTACAATAGGATAAAACATGCATAAATCTCTAGAATGAATATCTGTATTCAATATCTCGACGGCCTCCTTCGACCTCAGAATTCTTTCTGAACATATTACTTCGGGTAGAGGTCAATCATATGCGCTACGTACATTATGCGATTAGACACGATATAGGAATACTGGCTGTGAGCCAGTTCCATTGTACGCGTGGGGACCGTGTTGGACGCGTAGCTCTGTGCCCGAGAATTTTTACGAGCTTCCGAGTGTCGTTTTGTCGTGGACTCCGAGTCGTTGGAGATTCAACATGTTGAACATATGAATGGAGTCAGATTTGTCTAGTACGAGACAACATTTACGATGAAGTTTGGTCGGGGCGATTGAAAGAAGCGGAGCTTCAGGAGTAGCGGTATGGAACACTTAATATTCTTTCGTAAATTGTGCTTTCATTGAACTACTGTATCAGAATTCCACTGTCATCGTGCTGGAAGCAAATTCTGTCGTATTTGGCAGCCAAACCAATTATGAGTTTATTGACATTTATGAGAATTCTAAATATATGAATTAATAAACGATAATAATCAGCAATGTTCTGCTGTAGTACAGGGCAGAAGAACTGGAAGAATCGAAAAAAAGTTGACGCGAATCCATTTCACAGGGGTATTAACCATAGGAGGATGGCTACAAGTTGCCCATCGATGGCATTCGTAGGAGTGGCTTTTTCGGAAGAGAGGGTCACAATCTAGCGACCATTTCGGTGGTTGTGGAACCTAGAGTGCGGCACGCACTGACGCCGAGAGGGGCGGGGCAGCCACGTGAGGCGCAGGCGCCCCGCTGCACCGCACTGCGCCGCGGTAGCCGGTCGCGCGCGTTTTAACATTCCGCCCCGGCGGGCGCGGGAGCGGGGCCCGCACGCTTGCTTCGCCGCCGCCGCCGCCACCGTCCGCTCACCGCGCTGCCCGCCGTCATGGCGACCGACGTGCTGTCCGAGAAGCTGGAGTCGCGCCTGCACCTCACCACCAAGACGGTGGGCGAGGACCGCATCCGCAAGGCCAAGGAGAGCGGCGAGGACGTGGCCGTGCTGTCCACCTTCCTCCCCGAGAGCATGACCGGCGGCAAGAAGCAGCCCCCGTTCGAGTGCGCCGCCAAGGGCGACTGTCAGATGGGCGACGCCAAACTGGCCGCGCCAGGTAACGACTCTACCGCCCTTCGGGAAAATTCTCGTAGGGGGTTTCAATTTCGGATATGCCGCTACCTTATAAACACATTGTTTTAACGACTTTTTAAGTTTCGCGATACAAGACAATTTCTTGACTGTAAAATTGAAGTTCAACTTGCCTGTAAAATAAATACTGTTCTGTTTAATATTTGTGTGCGAGACGGCTGTCCTATTTTCAAAAAAGGTTATGGAAATTGATGTTTTACATTTAGTACCTCGTCTCCTGCAGCCTTCTTTACATTTAATGTATGTTACGTGACCAATTGAGCGTGGGATGTTAATTTGCTTTGTTAAAATACAGTTAGATATAGCATTGTTTCTTGTCATTGTTTGATAATTAATCTATTGTACATCGTTGGTTGAGTCTTAATAACTGTAATAACGTTTGCCATCTCCTGTAATTATTACAATTTTCACACGACAAATGCAAAATGAACATTCTTGAACATACTCAAACAGACAAAATTACCTTATTAGATTGTTCCTAATGATGTGGAAAGGTTTCCTTTTCGCGCTGTGTGTGCAGTCTCCTACCCGTCGACAAATTGCCATCGCATGCACTTTACTGGGCACTTGCGAGAAAAAGTGTTATGCAAGGAACGCGTTTGTACAGATCGATTTCTCGAAAAGGGGCAAAACGAAGCTCGCGCGCGCCGTGCGGCCTCGTCATCGCGCAAAACAGAAAAAGGCCGTCTCCCCATACAAAGCGTGCGCGCGAGCGGACGCGCGCTGGGTGTGCGAGTACGTGAGCATGTGAGAGCGCGCGCATGTTTGTGTGTGTCTGTCAGTGTGTGTGTGTCTGTCAGTGTGTGTGTGTGTCTGTCAGTGTGTGTGTGTCTGTCAGTGTGTGTGTGTCTGTCAGTGTGTGTGTGTCTGTCAGTGTGTGTGTCTGTCAGTGTGTGTGTCTGTCAGTGTGTGTGTGTGCTGAGTGTGTGTGTGTCTGTTCAAGGTGCGGCGGGTGGTCGCCGGGGGGGGGGGGGGGGGTTTGGGCCGCCCGCCGGCCCCAGGTGGCCCCCGCGGGGCGTAAGAGACTCGCCGTCGCGTCGTCTTGCGTAAACCTGGCTGCCTCCCTGCGTGCGCGGGCGACCCGGGTTGTTCGCTCATGTAGAGCGAAAATGTTTCAAGCGAGGAGGTATTTTATTAGGGAACTTCACATGTTTCGCTTGTTCATTGCTAATGGACGATGCTCGATTGCAGGTCGGGCGTACGATTAAAATGAGACGTATATTTCATTCCAGCTTGTTTACATGTAGTTAAAACGCAATCTTGATCGTAATTTATTTCAGGAAAATGTTAGCACAAATGTTTGCTGAATCTATCATGAGTACCTACGTTTAAGACTGTGTAACATAAATATCGTAATCTCTAATATTTTTATCGCACGAGTTTTCATTGGTAAATATAATATTAAATGCGGATCAAAGTGCAGAAGTACTTACAGTTTATTTACCCTACGAATTTCAGTTATTTTAACTAAAATAACATTTCTGTAAGATGAGACGTTTCTGTTGAATGATGGTTTTTTAGACCTGTTGAGTCCCTATTATTTTTTATTCTATTTATTTCTGGTCCGATTGCACAGTGTATGCATGGAAGTGAGATTTTGAGGAAATAATCCATATCCCAAAGAATGTTCCACAAAACACTTCCTTGTTGAATGAGCTACGTCGAAGCCACGTAGTTCATCTCATACGGACTGTACGGTCATCTGCATATGCGAGGTACTAAGAGGTCCAGAGTGCGTCATCTTCACAGTGTTCAAGGTGTTAGAGTTTTGTTAGTCAGCGTTGTATCCATAAGCAATTTGTACATCTTATGATTCACTAAAATACACTTCGGAAATATGAATATATATTACAGAATTTACGTACGTGTTTCAAATAGAAAGTTTTATTTGGATAATCTCTGTACATGTAAAAAAAATTCAATTTCTCCTTTTTTGTGTTATGAGGGTTTATTTTGAAGATTTTCTTTTTTCATTTCAAACAACAATATTTATGATGTCATGCAATAGGTAACAGAAAGTTACATAATTATTGGGAACTTGAGCTCTCAGTATCTGATCTCAAATATCCTTTTCACAGTAGATAAATCTAAAAACAAGAACACTTTTTTCCAGGATCTATTTGGAACATCAGGTCAGGCTATATATTGTAGGCTGAAGGAGCTTACGTTAACCCTGGATGTGTAGATGACGCGAATACATCATCTGCGCGATGAGCGCATGGTTTACGCAGCAGCGTTTGTTTCTCTTGAAGCAATCTGCCAAATAGTCGAAAGGCGTTGCTGGTTCGCTGCTCCTCCTGCCCGCCGAGCGCGCCCGCCCGGGGAAGCGACGCGACGCGACGCGACGGCGTGATTTGTTTGATCTGCGCGTCAGCTGTCGTGCGTGAACATTCGCAACCTTCCGGGCGCCCACACCCCCCTCGCCCCACTTGCCCCTCGGGAGGCTACGGCTCCGTGCATCAACTGACGTCACTGCAGTCCTTCTGACCGGGAGGTCCTAGGTTCCAGTCCCGATGGCGGCAGGATTTTCGACACTAGCTTGTCAGCTAGGTCGAATTCAGTCGCTGTTTGGAAGAGAATTCTAGCGGCCGGCTGATCTGATCGGTGGTTTTCCGTGGTTTCTCTGATCAACATCAGGAGAATGCCGGAGCAGGACCCTAACAAACGGGCCACAGACCGCGCGCGATCTTTCCTTCCTCTTCCTTTTCCTATCCCTCCCCTTATACACTTACACATATTACAATCACACTGCTGGGGACTGGTCGGGGACTTGTCCCGGATGGGGCGGTGCCCCGCTGGAGGGAGATACCTGGTTTAGGAAACCCCCGCTATTCGACGGGGGGCCGGATCCCCCGGGGGATCACCGCCATCTCCCGATGAAAAACATGCACCACACTTACGGGACTAATAACCTCGTTAGTTGACGCGCTCGGAATCATTAACAATCGATCAATCCCACTTAGTTCCCCGCCTCTCCGTCCCCAGGCCTGGATCCCCTCGTCCGGGGGCGGGTGCAGCCTGTCACTTGGGGGTGGGGCATCAGAGATTTTTGTTAAATAAGAAACGTAGTAGTTATTGTATTGTGTATTATTTTTGTAGTGTATGTATGGTACTGTACAATATTATTGTTTAAATAATTACATAATTCTAACATAAGTGAATATTTAAATCAATTTTGCCAAATAAGGGATGGTAAATAACGAAAACTCTAGGCCTCTTGGGAGAAACCATATTACCCCCCCCCATGCCTCATCATGAGTGAACATTTAAAAGTAAATAGTAAGTAAGTAAATATCGTACTCTTATCATCTGCGGTCTCAATGTGCTACCACCACCCACTCTTGATTCCGGTTCTTTGCTTGTCACCGGAACTCTCTTGTCTGCCCACTTCCCATTCCGGAAAGACCCGTGGTGTACCGGTCAGACCGCGCCCCTTCAACCGCTGAGACCAGAGTTCTAATCCCAATCGATCCATGTGGAATTTGTGGGGGCAAAATAGGCTCCCGGCAGATTGTCTCGGGGTTCTTGTCTCTCCTTACACCATTCTTCCACCATCATTCATAACATATATTCGTAATCAAAATAATTGTCATCATCCTTAAGGCGTAGAATTGTATCATAATAAGGATGTGCTACCTTCCCTCATTACCTCCACTGGAGATGACCAAGTTCGTGATTTCGCCCTGCCTCGCGTCTTCGCAGTTCTTGCTGTTCTTACCGTTCCCGCCATCCTCGCCACCCTCGCCGCCACCCTCTCCGCCACCCTCTCCGCCACCCTCTCCGCCCCCCTCTCCGCCACCCTCTCCGCCACCCTCGCCGCCCTCTCCGCCACCCTCGCCGCCCTCTCCGCCGCCCTCTCCGCCGCCCTCTCCGCCGCCCTCTCCGCGCCCTCTCCGCCCTCTCCGCGCCCTCTCCGCCGCCCTCTCCGCCGCCCTCTCGCCGCCTCTCCGCCGCCCTCGCCGCCCTCTCGCCGCCCTCCGCCGCCCTCTCGCCGCCCTCCGCCGCCTCTCCGCCGCCCTCCCGCCGCCCTCCGCCGCCCTCGCCGCCTTCCGCCGCGCTCCGCCCTCTGCCGCATCTCGCGCCCTCGCCGCGCTGTTTGTCGGCGCGCGCCCGGCCGCCTCGAAATAGGCCGCGAGGCCTCGCAGCACGCGCCTGCTCCGCGCGCGGCGACGATTCGCCGGAAATACGGCGACACCTACCGCCTTGCAGCCCTGGCCACAGGAATATTCCCGTCCAACCCTCCGTCAATATTTGGGAACGCACCATTTGTGTTGGGTTATTTCCTTGTTTTAGTATTTCTTCACTCTACTCTGTCACACTGAGGGGTGCAAAATTACTGTTTAACGATGTACATGTGTGCACGAAAGAGGAATATTGACACTTACAGGCTTCAGTACATTTGACTGCTAAAGTACAGACTAATATTTGACAAAAAAATCAATCTATTGATCAGTACTTAATTCTTGTGTTTATGAAAATTGGAGTAAAAAACACAGGAGAATATTGTCGTTATAATGAAAATATGTCAGTAGAGGGAAAGTCTCGTTAAGTACCAATTGTTTTTGCCTGTTCTAATTTTAAAAACAAAAATAGTTTCGGCCTTTCTCTTTCTTATATATCTTTCTTCGGTTGCTCACTATCTGCAATCACTGACAGAGGGGACAAAGGCACTTGAAAGTCAGCGTATCTGGTTAGCTGTCAGCTCTTGGCTGAAAGGTTATTAGGGTTTGCGATCTTCTGCCCCGCCAGCTGTCAAACCTCGTTCTCGCGTCTGACGATCTGTTCCGAGACCTACTTTCTCGCCTTAATTGTTTCGTCCTTCTATTGCACTATGACGTGACTATTTGACACGTGGAGAAGCCTGGTGGCCGCCTCAGCCACCACTTACAGAAAGATCCTGTTGGCTAGTTTATTTGTTCCAATTGCGGAATGACGCTTCCAGCCCCGCTTGCTCGCGATTGGGTATACTTCCAGTCACCGATTCATTTCATAATGGATATACCGTGGCGAAACACCGATCCTTATTGAGTCTTCCCCGGGGAGTGGTGTTAAAAGGGCAGATTGTAGGCGCAGAGAAATATTGAGTAAGTTTAAACGATATTTATGGTAGGAAGTGAAGACTTACAGGGTATTGGATAGGTAGACCCTGAAACACGCTCCAATGCATGTAGTCAGTAATGGTACATGAGCATGCTCGAAATGGAATTTAGAGTAATAGTCTCTGAGATTGCAATAATAATTGTGGTCTTAGAACTGCTCGTGCTAGGAATCGCTGACGCACTTAACCTGTGCCCTTACGGATCAAATGAAGCTTTGACTTACACGTGCTGCGCACATCCTCAGCAATGCAATACATGTACAATGCATGTACATTGCTTTACAACACGCTGCCAGATGACATTAGACGATTAAATTCGATACAAAAGTTTGCCACAAGTAAAATCTTTTCTGCTGCACAACTGTTTCTTTGGAGACTCTCCTCGAGCCTCACAAAGGAAAGTAATATTCATTTTAACAACGATATTTAATATATTTCTTATCATTTGAAATGTAATTTTTTAAAGAACCTATAACAAGTATTGTATCTCAGCTTCTGAATCAATGACCCCCATCTCCATCAGGTTTTTTTGTCCAGTTTCCCTGATCCTTGAGCAAATGCTAAGATGACCCCTTGTTTTGTTTCTGGACATAAATGTAACGTCATTATCTGTGCACGTCTTCTAGAATTCAGTGGGAAATATAGTTATTCAAATTATCTTTCTCCATGTTGCGGCAGAAATTATTCCTTCACGAAGGACATGATGAGAGATAAGTCCAAATCTATAGCTGATTTAACCTTAAAAATAGATTTTATTACTTCGGAGCGAATATTTTATTAACAATCCTTGCAAAAAAAAAACGATCATTTCTTTCTAAATTCAAAATTCGACTATGATATATGGCTTAGGGATCACAGAATTATAAAAACGTGCACAAAATCCTCGTCTCCCCGTAGCACGTCACACACAATTTTTAACTATTTTCGACGTAGATGAATAAATAATTAAAAGCGTATGGGTATTTAGTTTCTTCCTGCGTGGTTATCATCGGAGCTTTCACCTCGTGCGTGTTTTGGGCTGCGTAATGGGAAAGTGGCTTATGAAGGCAAATTTGCTGAGCGCTCCTACGTTGCCGAATATGGCTCCCGGCTGGAGATGAAAGTCGATATATCTATGTTGTTTGCGCTTCCGACAGGGCTTTCTGCCTGTGAAAGCGGTACAAGTGCATAAAGGATATGCATCTGCTAACGTAGTGCTGTCGTTTATTTTGGGTGAATGACAGAGCACATTTCGGTAGGAGTTAATTTTATGAATCTGTTAGTAAATATTATATTATTGCCTTAATTTGCTTTCTTATCGTGGAGTTAGATGTAATGGTTTTGAAGATTTCGTCTCAAAAATTAAATAAGACATAACAATATTTTTCAATTAAATCTTAATGATAAAATTTCATTAAACTTCTTTTTTTTAAATCTTGAAGCTTTCGGTTGAATATAGAAATTAGCAATAATATTACCGCAGAAGATCTTAAATAAATATTCTCTTGGGATTGCGTAACTCTCATATAACTCGATAATCTCATTCGGTCTTGATGGTCGTTATTGGGATAGTGTTATTCACTCTTCAGCGAGAACTATATAAATCATGAGAAATTTACTGAGACTGGCCGTTCCGATATGTCACTCGACTCTTCAAGCGAGATCTCCATATACAGGGAATGTAAAACAACGCACTCTTCTCAACAACGCACTCTTCTCAGTTCTCGTCCCAAGTTCGACGCTGTCCTCGCCGCAGAAGTCGCCAAAATGGGAGAGGCATTTGCTCCGAGAACCCTCAGCAAAAACCGCCGCTTCCTCCGTCCACACATCACTGCTTGTAATTGAGAGATGCGGCTCCAGTGAATCCCTAACCATAGAGTAAAGAATTATCGTCTATGCCCTAACATCCTTCCACCGCTTGTCTTACCTTTCACTTCTGTTCCGTCCCCTGTACCAGCCGTGCCTCCTCACACTCCTCTGCACAACTCCGCTACCCTTTACGCCACGAATTGCTATGATCATAATCGAAGGGAAAGCTTTTTTAACGTCTGCCAGAAATATTTTGATAAAATGATAGTGTATTTATGTAATAGGAATGTCATGTTTATGTAATTGATTTTGAATAAACCAGTCATCTGGGTGTATCCGTGTCAATCTCTAGTAATCCCAATCCTCTCTCCATATGCACCTCTCGACCCACATCTCTGACAGCGTCCCCCTTTTCCTTTTTCTCTGTGATCATCCCCCACCCCTCACTGATACGAGACGTGTCCACGTTCCCGGCCCAGGGCAGAGAATGTTCGCATGTTCATATGCGTCCCTTTGGCCAGCCCTCCCTCGCCTCTCGCTTTCTTTTCCGCCGCGACTTCCCAATGCCCTGTTAGCGACGCCGCATTCTCGCCGCCGCCACCCCCACCCCATCCCGCCCCGATTCCACCTATCAGACGTCGCGTCTGGGCGACGGAGTGCGGTCAGCAGTTCGACGACCGGACGGAGCTCCCGTCGGTCGCAAATCCGTCGCTTGTTTGCGCGTTCGCGCTGGGCGACGGAGGCGGAGACGGGGAACTCTATAACGGGCGTCGCGGCGCCTTCGGGGAGCCACTGTGTGCCCAGCAAATTGCCGTGCGGGCGCCGCCGACGCCGCCCCACCAGTCGCTGCCGGGCAAAGAGCCTCAACCAATACGTCGGCTTTTTTCACTGTATGCGGTGCACACCCTGTTTGCAAAGTCGTTTTCCGACGTATGAGACATTCCTGAGATGTCTGGCTCATGCGATTTACAGAAAATTTTAGGGATTTGAAAATTAAGGGAAACTTAACAAAATAACAACAAACACAATAACAAAATAACCAACGAAATAAACAAATAAACTAACAATTAAACGAGATGTTGTTACTTATAAATAAGCACAAACGATACAAAGATGATCTTGAAGTTGTTATTGTATTCATTTGAGCAAATAGAGGTACTGGCGAGAGGGAAGTCCCAGTGTGGACGTATCTTGCAACAGCTTCTTTAAGGAACATCTATGTTGTGCTCTCAAGGAAATTAACGCAGCACATGCCATTTCTCCTTAAGGAAGTATTAGGCATGCAATTTTCTTCTGCACCTTATTTTCCGTCATGACATTATTATCACTTTTGTTTCCTTTTGTGAGCAATTCTCCTACATTAATGCCTCTTTTATACTGGTTTTCTCATTATTTTCGAGAACCTTTGAGTCGCTACTAGCAAAACGCCACAGCACTCTCCCTACGGCGCAGGCGACGCGCGCGGCTTGCGGGCCACCGTGTGTGCGCGGGGCCGAATCGCTCCATCTCCTCTGACGCGCCATTACTCGGCGGCCCGCCGGGCGCCACAATCGCCGGCGCTGTGTCCGCCGCCGCCGCCGCCTGGCGGTCACGGCCTCTCGCCCTTCGACTCGCCTCCGGTGCATCAGCCCTCCCCCCGCCCTGTCTCTCTCTGTCACTCTCTGTCCCTCTCTGTCTCCCTCTCTCTGTCTCCATCTCTCTCTCGGTCTCCATCTCTCTCTCGGTCTCCATCTCTCTCTCGGTCTCCATCTCTCTCTCTCTCTGTCTCCATCTCTCTCTCTCTGTCTCCATCTCTCTTCTTCCCTCTCCACCCCCCCTCGTCGCTGGTCCCCGCCCCCTTCTCAGACTCGCCCCCCCCCCCCGACCGTGCAGAGTACACTCCCGTGTTCCCCTGCGTCGTGCGCAAGTGGCTCCCACGCGGTGCAGCCTCGTTTGCACGGTGCGCGGCGCGGCGGGATCACGCTTTTCCGCTGCGCTCGACACGGCTTTGTACTTCGGCACTACACCTAATGGCGATGTGCTTTAGCTGAATTTGGGGAGAATAGTATTGCATCTCACCGTGCATTTTTCACGTGAGATTGATTAATTGGCGATTTTAGTTATCAGGGAGCCCATCCTGCGCCATTTCTGTAATAGCTTTTGTTTAAGCGGTCCCTCTCATTCACTCGTAGTGCGATTCCCTTCATCTATTTTGAATTAGAATTGAATTTATTTTCCGGTTATCTGGTAAAAAGGACGACGGAAGAAGGGGTATTATGTATTCAAAGATATTTAAAACTCAAGATACCGGTAAAAGGTGTATCAATCGCACTTTTCAATGAAAAATTTAGAACATTGACGGGTTGATGAACGTACAACTGCGGATAATTATCCGTGATGATATCCAACACAACTTTCCATGATCCATTGTCTTCAAGTTTCGCTTGTTCCTTGTGCGAACCTGTTCAGTTACTTAGTGCTGGCTTTGTCAGCATGTCATCGCAATCACAAGCACCTTCTTTGAGTCTCGCGCGAGTCCTTCCCTCTCTCCCCCCCTTCCTCTCCGCCTTCCCCTCCCCTTTTCTCTCCCTCTCCTTCTGTCACCCTCCCTCTCCTTCTGTCACCCTCCCTCTCCTTCTGTCACCCTCCCTCTCCTTCTGTCACCCTCCCTCTCCTTCTGTCACCCTCCCTCTCCCTCTGTCTCCCTCCCTCTCCTCTCTCCCCTCCCTCTCTCTCTCTCTCTCCCCCTCCCTCCCCCCTCCATCGATTCGCCTGTCCGTCCCAGGCGTCGGGGGGCGTGGAGGGGCGGGGCGGCGCTCGCTTACTCCGCGCCGAGAGGAGCATCGCGACCTTGCGGCGCCGCGCGCGACCGCTTGCCAAGGAGAGTGGCACGTATGTGCAGGACCGTGAATTCTGTTTTGTTCGAGGCTCGGGAGAGGCTTGCCATCCGCGAATGTCACGTCGAGGAAAAGACGTTCAAGGCTGAATGAAACCAACTTCGCACAACCATCTAAAAATTGCATATGCTACCGCAATTGGTTTGTGAATGGCTGGTGATGGGTAACTGTAAACAAATGGTAATTTATTCGCTTCATGACAGAGGCTGCATGTCGACCGTAAACATACGTTCCTTCAAAGTTTCTAGCAAAGAGATTAAAATGTTCTATGACGTTCAGTGATCAACAAACAAACACGATTTTCCTTTCTGGTAACTTCAAACTTAATCTTAGCAGAAACCACCATCTTGCTCTTCCACGAGACATATGTCGTAACATATCTTTCAGCGAAGTAAACTATAATGGTGTAAGAATGTTTCTTGAGCTGTGTCTATTTACAAATATTTTAAAAACGAAGAGTTCATTGCAAGTGAATTCTTGTTTCCCGGAACTGGTCAAGAATGGCTTTTGCGTATAAAATAAATTCTAGATTACAACAAACCTACCAGAAAGCTTACAGTAGCCCAATGTCTTGGCCCTCACATGTTTTTACGCCGTTACCTATCACTGCCAACAGAAAAATAAATAATGAACCCCGTAGTTTGAATGCTACTCTTATGTAGCTAATTCTCAATGTTTTGAAGCACAGCGAATAGCAGAAAACATAACTTCAGTAAAGTACACACATAGCTCATGTGCGAAAATGAACCATTTCAATTGACCTGAGCCACTAAACGAGTCTCAAAAACGTTCTTTGTGGTCCTGCGTCAAGAAAAGGAAAGGAAATCTCCCTTCATTGTGCGAATCGAACCCGTCGTTGGCTGTCGGGCTCAGTGACGTGTGCATGCGGGCGCCGAAAGGAGCGGGGGCGAGGGGGATCATTAAGAAAAGCAGCGAGACAGCGCGAGGTCAGACAAGAGCTCGCGGCGACGGGGAAGTCCCGAGTGGGCGGCTGTCGAGTTAGGAACCTCCCCCGCAGGAGACGGCGACTGGGCGCACGTCTTGACGTATCTCCCCGCTCCGCCTCGCGGCAAACGCAATCAACTCGCGTAATGTGTTAGTAATTGTTTTAGTGATGTTTTAATGGTTAATGTTGTTGTAATCATCTGAACTTGACATTTTCACAATATTTTGGTATTTGCTCTTTAGAAAAATTTCTTTTCGATTTACCATCTCTCATTTTCCTTTGCGGCATCTTCAATCTCAACGTGACTTAGTCTCCCTTACTTCAGTTATCTATATTCTTGCGGCTAATTCATTTCGCTTCTCACCTCCCACACTATACTTCTCTCCTCCTACCATACATTCACGCCCAGCCAGACGCTGCATATTGTTACCCTGGTCTCACCTTACTCTCCTTCCCCCACCTCAGATTCCGACCAGACATCTTCGAACGTCGAACAACTCTCCCACCCTAGCTCGTGTTCACCTGTGCCCCCCGATGCCATCGACGCCGCCGCCGCCGCCGCCTTTAACTATCTTTCTCGAATCCGCCCACGCCCTGTGCGTCGCCTGCCCCGCCCCCGACGCGGCCTCCGCCCCGCCTCTGCGGCCGACCGGCCGGCGCGTTAATGCAAATCGTAAACGGCGACGGCGAAGGCGCAGGTACGCGGTCGGTTCGGGCCATGACATCATGCACTGGCGGCGGTGGCGGCGAGAGCGTCCGCCGACCGCCGCAGGCGCAACGAACGAGTAGCTCGGGGACGCTGGGATTCCTTCTATTTAGGCCGCCATGCTACACTCTCGGAAATTTCTGCAATACTTTTAATGTAAAATACATGAAAGTAATTTTCATGTACGTAAATAAAATGTAATTAATTTCATTAATTTTTATACTTTTATATTTTAAACAAGTTAACAGTCGTACATTAAATCTACATTGGTTTTAATTTAAGCATTAAATCTTATGTCGGCATTAACCCTTTAATGTACACATTACCTTAAAATTAATGTAAGTCATACATTAAATCTCTACTAAATTTAATGTAATTTTTGAGAGTGTAGTTCAGTATTCATGCTCCAAAGCAACCCTATCCGACTTCATTGAGTCATTTCATGCAATCGTCACAAGTAAATACCTTATAACATTAGTAACAAACACTCGGACTGTGCTTACACGACAGTGGTGTAAGATAATAGATAGGACAACCGGAATAAATGATATCGGTACATCCATTCGAGAAATGTTTTAACACAGCATTATTGGGTTACAAAGTTATGAGTGACAATCCTTAAAGCAATATGGTAGAATCATACGAAGATGCATACTGTTCAACGTTCCCTTTTCAACGGTGTTGCAGTATTTTGTAGTTGACACTCATACTATAAAGGTCTTTGCAGTCTTATTGCAAATGTAAAGCATAATGAAATGTTTCTGAAATTTGAATCATGTATCAAATTGAATATCACAAATGTAATTAAAACCTGTGCATACATTTGCATCTTCCGGAAAGATATGATACGAAGACGCAAGAAACTCAAGAAATCGGTGATTACATGTTTAAATGTTTTTTTAAACGTAGTTCTCAATTAGTTGTCGTAAAAACATTGCTTACATGTGTAAATTCCGTGAACGATATATTGCCAAATCGAAAGTCGATGCTGAAGTTCAATAGAATTATTACAGTGTTCGGAATGAAACTATTGTGTTTTTGCTGGAACAAAAATTAATTGGCAAAAATAATTTTCTGAAAACGCCTAAAAACGTCATAAAGGACTTCCTTCAAACTTCGTTAGTTTTGGAGACCCCTTTAGAATCTTGTTGCAGTACACGACTGTGCAGTGAGCAGTGATGTAATACTTTTCTCGTGAATGTTGGCTCACTTTTTGTTAGATTCTTAAGTTGACAGCATGACGAACGCGATGTCGTTCTTTCTTGTGTTCGTTGTGGGCGCGGAGACCTTGGTGCATTGAGAGAGAAAGTCAGCGATAATAAGATAAATTCACAAATGTCTGATTTATTATTCTGCCTAAAGTTTGATCACATACGTAAGGATCGCGTAGGTGTCAACACAATTGGAAAATTTGATTATTTGCAAATTCACTACTTGCGAACGGAAACGCATGTAACATTTAATAAAAAATACGATTGAGGATGAACTTAGAAATTGACACACTCCAAGTCACTATTTCGTAGACATGGAATATTATTAATTTTTTCTAGGATCGAGTCCGCTTGAATTACTTTTACTGCTTGTATTAAAGTTTATTCGCGGGTATCAACACGAGTATTATGCGGTTCAGATAGCTCAAATTGAATGGCCAGTAGACTGCTGAATTTTTATCGAATTTACCTTCTTCTAGTCTTCTCCATTCAAGGGAAGAAGTGACGAAGCATTGAAGTATTTTCTTTCTTCATAGGTTAGTGTAATATTCCATGTTAGTAATTTTCTTTACATTCCTTATGCTCTTACGACTACTGTGCCCTAGAAACGTCGATGATCTAAGTAGAAAGCGATCACGAAATGCATCAACTCCCTCTACCTGTGCGCCCATTCAGGCGTTGAGGTTTGTGGCAGTCATCAGCCATTCTCATTACAGGCGGAGCGCCTTAGGAAACGAGTCGTTTGACCTTGTCCCGCCGCACCCCCGGGCAGCGGGTCGCAAATCTCGCACTGCCGCCAGTTTCAACAAACGCGCGCGAGCCCGCCCGCCCGCCCGCCCGCCCGCCCGCCCGCCCGCCCGCCGCCCGCCCGCCCGCCCGCCCGCCCGCCTCCCGCCGCCCGCCGCCCGCGGGCGCAGGCGTCCGAATCCGCGACGGCCCACGTGGCGCGGCAGGTGTCGACCCCCTCTACGCCATCTCCGCCGCCACTTTCACCGCCATCTCCTCTACCACCTCTCCCACCACTTCAACCACCACCTGTACTTCCACCTCCGTCTCCATTATTCCAACCACTTTTCCGCTTAGATATACCTAGAGATCAATTATTACAGTATGTGCATTGTGAAGGATATTCACATGTTATCTCTGATCAGTCTACCGTGGCTTCGATCTTCCTTATGTGGTTATATCTCGCAGCTACTCTATTCTTAACGTTGCCGTCTCCTTTGATGAGGCGCGTCGCCTTTTGCCACTGTCATAGTTTCCTTATTCTTATTGCATGTTTGGCTTTCCATCCCTGCATCTCTTTGCTGGAATTTCGCTTGATACACAGAGCTCTTATTTACGAACCACCGTCTGCTTCCTCGGGATGGAACAAATTCCACGAAGCACGCGTATCGTGCATTCATCAGAATAATCCCTGCTCCTTCATAGGCGTGGTGCGTTGGGACAGTGGTTGGGTGAGCAGTAGCAGCAGGAGAGAGATGCTGAGATGATATAGGAAGCGGCATTCTTTCTTTTTTGCCTTATGTGTTGGACTTGGGCATTATTTAGTATTTATGTATTCAAGTATTCTGCGTTCGAGGAAATTCAATGAGGTCGCATATTGAGTTTATCACTGCTGAATGTGCTTCTCCGTAAATTCACTTTCCCCTTTTCTGGGAATATAAAATTCGCCTCGATATATCTTGCAATCCTTGGAAAGACTCATTAGAATTGTTTATTTATACCATAAGAGGTCGTGTAGATTTTAAGGGAGGTTTTCAGAGTGAAGGGAAATTATGATAAATTACATCCGTTAAGCTATTATTGATACAGACCTGAATTTGTTTAGAAGACCCTCTGAAATTTAATGAGAAATTTGTACCTTCCTGACGTAAAAATCGTATATGATGGCACGTTCATGACTTTTACTCTCGTGAAAGTTCACGTAACTTCATTTTTACCTTAACCTCAAGCCATTTCAGGCACCACATAAAGCACAAAGGAAGCCCGCTTCTCCCTTTATTCGCGAGTGCGTGCAGAGAAATGGTAATGTCGACCTCCTTCCGCCGTATTAATGTACGCCCGTCATTGCGTGCCTACTCCGGTATCATTACCCTCAATCAAGTGCGATTTGTAGACCCGTGTTTTCGGGAAGCGCAATTCGTCATACAATGTTACGAGCTGTAAATGGACGGTAAATGGGATTCGTATGGTCTTTAAATGCAGGTGAATCCAAACGCGGAGGTTTTACGCCACCGCGAGTCTTGTAAAGTCCCGGCCATGCAATAGCGAGCATGATAATGTGTACTTCAACTGAGGGAAATCCCTGAAGAAATATGAACTGTAAAAATCCAATAACTTCACCAAACATTAATAATCGCACGTTCTTGTGCAGAAAAAAGCATTATGAGAAGGTACAACATCGTCTGAGATACTGTCGTTCTGTTATTTCATTATAATTCAAATTTTTGGTTCGGTGTTTCTTTTGATACTCGAGAAAAACTGATTTAGCGATTGTCCTATGGAAACACACACAGATTTAATCAATGGCATTTAGCTAAAAGAAACTTTCTCACTTTTCTGGAATGCCAGTAAACAAAAAAAAACCTGTTTTGTACAGCAGAGTGCGTTTTAATTTCCACGCAAATTCACTTGTTTTCCATTAATCGACGATAAGTAACATGGCCTTGGAGGTTATAGCCAACAATTGTTTATGTCTCTTAATTTTTTTCTTTTACGAAAATAGATTGAATGAATAACTCTGAAATGTTGTTGAACATTATTCCATAAAAAAGAGATGACGATTTCTGACAATGAAATAGCGATACCTCTACTAGCAAGCGGTAATTGGTACCCAATCGGAGATGAAACTTATACCACGTAGATTTTTTTTGCTGAATTTACGTTAAAATAGCAGATTTCTGTTTTCTTGAGTAACAAGAGAGTTCCGAAAAAGCGACGAGTTGCCCCTGTGCTGAAGTACAAAACAGTATGACTTAGGCCCGCCCCGTGCTGCTCGAGTGCCACGCGAGTACTATCGGCCCGTCCGAGCTCGCCCTCGCCCTCGCCCTCGCCCTCGCCCTCGCCCTCGCCCTCGCCCTCGCCCTCGCCCCTCGCCCTCGCCCCCTCGCCCTCGCCCATGCCGACGCCCACGCCCTCTCCCACGCCGGGTCGTGAAGGTGGCGCACGGCGACACGCTGGAGTCGCAGCCGCATCGGTCCCGCGAACGTGCACGCGAACGTGAACGCGAACGTGAACGCGAAGGCGGAATCGCGCGGCGCGCGGGCGCCCAGCCATTACGATTATCTCCCATCTTCACCCTTGTGGATCCAGAACACTATGTATTGCACCCTGGCGTAGGTCAGGAGCGGCGGCCTCGCGGAGCGGTGAAAGGAGTTGCACGAGAACGCGACCACGATTGGGAATTGTGAGCTTCATCTTCGACGCTGCCGAAGGCGACCGGGGAAAATAAATTGCCCCCCGCGGTTGTGGCTTTTCATCACAGAACAAGCCTAAGGAGAATTAATTAACCCGGTGTCAGTTTTTCAAGCGAGATTTATCAGTCTTTGGTTAAAATCGCGATTAGTTCGTGGTTACTGATACGTTATTTTTAATTTAAACTCCGCTGTTCTTCTCTATCTTCGCGTGGTGAAAATTTTGGTTTTAGATTCACAGTTATCATTATCAGTTACAATAAATTATCACGCCTGTGCTTAAGACTTATACCTATACCTGGAATGTACGAGAGATATTGATGGATGTGTGATTACGATGTTATGATATAAGAATCGATGGAGGAATTGTGGAATGAGTCGAAAGAGAAAGACACAGGGGAACACAGAGAGAACCTGCCGCGAACTGGTTGGTCCACCATAAATTCCACGTGGGCCGTCCGTGAATTGAACTCCGGTACCAGCGGTGGAAGGCACGCAATGTGTCAGATGCGGTACGGGTCGCCCTTTACAAGGGAACTGTCGTAAAAATGCTTTAGTTCGATCAGTGGCGCATCCTAAGGGGGAAGCTAATGGGCCCTGATGGTTTATTCTCAAAATTAGTTTTTTAGTAATATATATATATATATATATATATATATATATATATATATATATATTGGTCCTATTTTTATCTCTGGTTTTTAATTAGTTTCTGTTATGACGAAAGCCATTCATTATCTCAATTGAATACGTCATAAATACCTTATAATCAATGACAATAATTTTTAAATTCGACGTGATGATTTTTTTGTAGATAAGTTATTTCAAGTCGGCTGGACATTGCACGTATAGAGCTCTCCCTGATGGAAAAATCCCCGTTGCGCCACTGCTTGATGTATGCGGTGTAAAGAGCATTGTCGGAGGGTAGAGTTGCCTCGGGCGACTCCCACGGACGCTCCTCTGTCGGGGGCGACGGGCGCGTGGGCGACCGCCCCGGAGCCTTGTCCCACTGCGCCGGCGGCGGACGAAACGAGCGCGAGGCGGCCGCATTGGCGCTCTTCGCACGCGTGACGCCACTCGCTCGCCCACGGGGGGCAGCGCTTTATGGGGAGGCGCTCAGGTCACGCGCCTTTCCAATGCACGCAGGACGAACTGTCCACCATTGAGGGTTGAGGTGCGAGAATTTAGAGTGGGTTTTATTGAGCTAAAGAAGTTTGTTTCCATTTTTGAAAGTGTACCGGTTGTAAGAATTTGCTGATTAGCAATAAATGTTTAACGGAACACAGAACACACGCTTATCGTTTTGTTTCTAATAATTTCAGTGTATTTATTATTGAATTAAATTTCATGTTTACATACGTATTTGTACTTATGAGTTGTTCAATATCATTTATGATTGTATTTTGTTTCAGGTACGTAAGCTGTGTAGCCAGAGACGAATAAAAGCGTTGCTGTATGTGAGTACCAATTTCAGTTGTTCACAAAATAATAGGTTCACTGCGAATAGAACAATAATATTTAACGTAAGGATCAATGAAACGTTTCGTATGGATGTTGTGAGTAGATGCCCATTCTGTAGCTCAGTCATTTTCATGTTACCAGGTGTTCAAATATATATACTTGTAGACTTTTAAAAAAGGTTAGTAATAACTTTATGAAAACATTCCACGAAACCACTTCCAAGTCAAACGGAACGGAAATTGCCCTTGTCCTAAACTCTTTGAGCGATGACCATAGCGCAGAAGAGGTCACCCTCGGAACATCACGACACTCACGCCAACATCCTTTCCGCCGCGCCCCGATAGCAACGGCGCGTGCAGCGGTCACTTCAGACGCCGCCGCCGCTATAAAAACCACTGGGCGTCGCGTTGCCCGCCGCGGCGGTCGCACATGAAAGGGCGGTAGCGGCGGCATCGCGTCCCTCGCGGGCGGTCGCGTGTCGGAAGTCGGAGGGCGCGCTCGCCGCCCCGCGCCGCCCCACCCCTCCACACGCTCCACACCGCTTCGCCCCGCTCAGCCTCACCAACGCGCCACCCCGCCCCGTCTCGCCTCCTCCGCCCTCCCCCACCCCGCCGCGCCCCGCACCGTCCTGCCCCGCCCCGCACTGTCTGCCCCGCCCCGCACGTCTGCCCGCCCGCCCCCCCCCCCCCGGTCCATCGTGCTCTGCCCCGTCCCACCCCCCGTGCTTCCCGCTGCCCCCTCCGTCCCTTTCTCCTGCCCCCCCGCCTAACCCCACCCCGCCCCACCCCTCGTGGCGTTTGCGCAAGCGCCCCCGAGGAGCCGCTCCAATTTTCGCGAGCGCGTGTGAGCGCCTGCGGACCGGGGCGTGGCCTGTTGATGCCGCCCGAGACGGGGCCGCGCCCCCCGGCGTCGCGTCGCAACGGGGGCGTAAAGCGTCTAAAAAGCGCCGGATGTTGGGAAAGGGCGAGATGGAGTTCGATGGGGAAGAAGGCCAAGAATGAATTGGATTTGTAGGACACATCGTCGTTTTCTTTTTTATTTCGTTTCCATCGTGTAACTTGAATAGTAATTTATTATACGAGACGATAAAGAGATACTTTATCTACGAGATGAGTGTATTCCCTCAGGAACGTCTATCGTCGCTCGTGAGGTGTTTTTCTCGAGTATATAAAGTATATTAGGAGATGGCTAGGCGTTTGTTGCACCGACGCTCGGAGCTCCAAGGAAAGTAGATAATTGTACATTTTTAATGAGAGAACTGTTAGCTATGACTGTAATTCTCTCGCTAGTTCACAGCACTGATAAAACTATTTGTCTAGAAATATTTGGCCTTTCAATCAGTTGCGAGAAAAATGGACCCAACCTTTCCCCCAAACAATCTGCTATCGAGAATTCCCAAAATCTCGTACATGAAATTGAAATTTGCAAAATAATTATGTTGGCTTTGCAATTTGTGAAAAGTAAATTTTTAGTTTCAAGACGCTTATTGTTTACAATAGAAAAACGCCAGATACTGGCTTAAATGAGTTCTTGCTGGTAATAGCATTAGTAGCGAACTCGCCGATGTTCAAAGTATATTTTGACTGCAGTTGTTCTCGTAGTTAGCTAGCTAGATCTCGTAGTTGATTTATTTTCTTGACCTCTTTTTGTCGAAGTATTTTCACTCCAAAATGCCAGAGCTCGGAGATGTTAGTATCTGTATTTACTTCAAAAATTCAATTGAAATCATAAAACTCTGAATCTTATTGGACATTTTGATTGTCATTTCCATAAAAGTGGTAGTTAGTTTCCCTAGACGTTAATCGCAAGATCAGGATCATAAACTTAACAACACATTTGCTTCATCCCCTGCCTCCCACCCGTTTTCCGGAGCGTAGCCCCCCGCTCGGGCATATTGTTTCGTTAGCGCACCCAAGGAACAGCACCCGAGCCGTGCCGCGCCGTGCCGGGGCGCGCCTGCCCTCGATTCGCGGGCGCGGCCTGAGTCAGCGGGGATCCCCCGGGGTCGGGGCAGCCGAGCGCCCCGCGCCCCGCCCCCCTGGTGGATGGCAAATTAATTGGATGTAATGAGAGAGCGCGGGCCCCGGGGCCGTGGTTTATCTTACTCAGTGACGCGCGCTGTGCGGGCAGGGAAGTGGACGAAAAGCGCGGGATCCGACGCATTGTAGCCACTACCGCGATCACGACTACCGTAACTCCTCACCGCTGTTACTACAGAGAGAGTACTATAAGAATGGATCGCTTTGACAGCTACTGCTTGGCCACTGCTGGCAACATTATTGCAGATTAAGTTGATGGACGCATTTTGTCAGTGCGTTCGTTTGCAGTTAGCTCATTTGTAAATGGCTTCATCACTATCTCTTGCAAAGGCATCACCATGCATGATATTTATTTGATTTCTGACCTGTCAAATTGGTCCTCTCCTAGAGCAACTCCTTTATGCCAGCAGCATCTTCACCGCCGTCACCAACTCCTTTCATTTTCACAGCCTTCAGCATTCGCATTACCTCCGACACCAATGCCGCCAACTCTACCTCCATCATCTCCGCCGGTTCTATCTGTGTGAAGGCGTCATCGCGAACAACGCTGCCTTGTTTTATGGTATTAATTCGTGGCTTCGACGCGGCAGCTCCTTGGCTTGAGGACCGCCTCCGCGGCCCTTCGTCTAAAAGGAATGTGCACCTGGTTAGCACTTCAGTCACGGCGCTGTTGCGAAGTCGTTTCACTCCGCAGTGCTGGTAGTCCGTGAAGTTATTTCGTTTCTTCTGTTAGGTTTTCTCTAAAAGCTCGTAGTCCACACGTCTGCGCAGTTTTTGACACAGAGTGCAGTAAAGTACATCGTGAGATGAAGCAAGAGTTTTGTCGTCATGGGTTGATGAATGAAACGTCGGTAAAAGAGCCTGGAGTACAGTTTGCAAAATCCTCTGAAATTAACGCTTCACTTCTTTGTAATAAAATTATGTGCAATCATTTTGTTTGTAGATAAATCTTGCAATTCAAACGCATTAACAAAGAAATTCGTCCCAATATGAGCAATATGCGTGAATGGCGAAGCGAACAATTATTAATTCGAAGTATAATAGTACATAGTGTAATTTTATTTGTAATTTGAGGTAAAGGATTTTGAGGACATTTTCCTCCAGTGTCTTTACTTCGCTAGGTATTGCCTTGTCGAACCGACTAATTGTGCACGTTATACTCCAAATTCTTAATGATTAACAAAACCTATCGACACAACTCGGCGCTGAAAGTTGAAATGGTGATCGCTAGGAAGCAGATTTCTATGATTTTTGCATTCTTTTGTCCGTTGTTTCAGGCTAAGTGAAATTTCTTTACATTTGGTTATAATTGGACGCTACGTAGGTTAATATATTAGAGCATAGTTGTGCAAATTTCACAGATTTTTCCTGTTGGTGCATGTTTGTGTAATTATAAACGCATATTTTGTATATTTCGTTACAATAAATGCTTATCTCTAAAACGTTTCATCTTTTTATAGAACTATCTATTTATGAGCGTGCATTAATTCGAAAGAGCTTGTCACAGTCTGAGTTTGTCTTCTTTTCTATAGATGATAAAATACTTGCATAAATATATCGTATTTTTTAACTAGACTGAAGAAACGCAACAAGACATACTAGGTGAATAGTTTATTCAATTATTTCTCCCTCAAAGTAAGGTAGATTATATTATGTTTGTGTGTGTGTGTGTGTTGTGGGGGGATATATATATATATATATATATATATATATATATATATATATATGTATTAATGCAAGCATGCTTCTCCTGAATTTTATCAAGAAATGAGACAGAAATTTATATAGAAAATTAAATTTTGGCAATTTTAATCGTATACTGAAATGCATATTTAAGAATTTTTAGGTTATAAGAGCATATTTCCATATTTGTAGGGCATAGAAATCGTCTCCCTAGCGATCGCGGTCGTCCGGCGTCGCCGTGCGTGTGGGAGGCAGCCGGCGCATGCGCGTTGGGGCGACGACCCACGGCGTGCGGGGGTAGCGAGAGCCCCGTGTCGTGACGAGCCATCACCGCGGCCGCCTCCCTCTCTCCTTTAGGCCCACGCCGTGCCGCTGCTGACGTCATGCGGCGGCTCAGCACAGGGGATTACGTCGAGCGAAGCGCTCGCGAAGAACCTGCCTGCCCTGGCCCTGGCCCCGATTCATCCAGCGGCAGATAGTGAATGCCTTATTTTACGTGGAGAGGCTAGGGCCATCAGACGGAAAGCGTACGAAGGATTTTTTTCGCCCTTAAAAATGCACGGCTTCTATCGGGTTTGAACCCGCAAACGTTGGTACAACACGCTCTACTTGGATTTTTCTAACGTGGCGGCTGAGGGTAGTATCTCCAAGATGGAATTCGGCCCGACTTTTTGAGTCATTGTCAGTCCTGTCGCAAGATGTCGCATGATCGCGACCGTATCAAGTAGCGCTGCAGATCAAGCCACGCTAGCGGAAGAACTGAGAATGACTCAAAAAGTCGTGCCGAAGTCTATGTTGGAGATACTACCCTCAGCCGCCGCGTTAGAAAAACCCAAGTATAAGCATTATTCCGCCGAACCCGCATACTTGAGAGGGGGGAAATACTCGAAACAGCCATATTCAAGTTGCGTTCGTTCTATGTTCCCGTTTGTGGGAGTGGTTCTATTTTCTAATGAATGTATTCCGATTGCATGTGGTCAAATTTACCCAAGCATTTTACCTGTCTCCCCGAGGAGAAGGAGAAAAAAAAGCGTAGCTCGATTGCATCCCGTTCGGTTTTCCTTGTGAGTACAAGGACGAGCTCGCCCAGGTGTGATTTGAATGTCGCCTTTTCCCTTTCGCGTGACACAAATTGGAATCGATTGTAATAGATGAATCTGTTTTCAATAACTACGTGCACGTCATTTTGAATCACTGACAACGTTGAAACCACCACTTAAAAGTTTGTTTAAGCAAATCTTCTCGCCGACATTTTCCTATCCCACTCACATAGCATACAGTTTTGAAGATTCTGCGGTGTTCACTTGTGTTCGAGTTTTCTCTCGATTGGTGCGAGAACATGTCGTATGTGCGTTGCTCGCGACTGGAAACAACTGACTGTTTTCCTCCTTCCCTTTGCCCCTGTCCGAAAAAAGTGAGGGGGATGCAAGCGCGTTGTGCCTTCTCCGGTAGACAAAAGTGAAAGGGGAGTAGATGGGAAGCGAGTGTGAAGGGATACCTGATCCCGGGATGCAATTCGGTGATTCCAGATCTGATTTCCGTAAGTTTTTGTAGTAATTTCCTGTCCAAAAGAAACTAATTCCCTCTCGTTTTACATTTCGTAGTATACGAGGCCACATACAGTAATGGCAAATTTTACCAAAACATCGATACATCGCTAAAGGGTTTTCGATGTCGATGAAAACATCGATGTTTTAATTACAGACTAAAAAAATGGTATTTTCCTATCCATTTTTAATTACAGTAGATAAGAGGGATATGTTTTATTGTTTAGTTACCAGCATGTTAGTAGAGTATAAAAATGATTATCGAATGTAAAGAATAAAATTAACAATACAGAACATCGTGTTTTGCTATCGATTTCGTTTCACTGTGGATTTAGGCAATGACACGCCTGGCGATAACATAATACTAGCAGCTCCCAAACTTCCTCAGATTGCAGAGGCGAAATGAGCAGCTTGATAAAGAGGATGACGCAAAACAACGATATTGCTGGGGATTACTGCTACTCTACAACGTTCTTAAACCCCTTTATTTAAAAAAAAATAAAAAAATGTTTTTGCAACAAAATATCGATGTGAAGAAAACATTGAAAGCCAAATATCGATGTTAATATATCGATGTTTTTATTGCCATCCCTAGCCAGATATCACCCTCGGCAAGAATTCGCCTCCGGCAGGATCGTTAAGGACGCACAATACTGCGTGAACACACACCGCAGTGTTCTCGGAAATAAATGCTTTGGTTAAGGTATTGCATATTCGTTTTCCTTTGTAAAGCAAACTAGCATAATTGCTCAGGCAAAACTAAATATTTTCAGCATACAATCTGCCTTTGAATCACCGCCGCACTTTATATATAGCTTGAAGACAAGCGCGGGCAATGATTTGCAAAATGCCGTAGGAATGCGTTGTGGTTCTGAAAGGAATGAATAGACATTGTGAAGAACGTGGTTAGTTCTCACTCTGACGTTCCGACTCTATCGTAAGTATTACTTCTTGTTAAGGAGCTTAAGATATTTTACGTTAAATGTTAAAATGATTTCTCACTAACACTTGGCAAATTAACTGCATTTTACAATTGGTATCTGAAACCTTCATCCTGACTCAATTTTTATTTTACCCGACACATCTTTCAGTTTCTCGTGTCGAGGTATTTTCCTCACGCAGATATGTTCGATTGTTGGTTTCTTGTATTATGATGCTAACGTGATGGAAACATACCTTAAGACTTGTGAATCGCTTCATGTCAAAGCAAATTGTCCCCTACGGCAAGGTGCGATGTGCGTCCTAACGTGCTGTGTTACCTTCTGCGACATTGCCAGATTCATTGCGAGCACAATGTCAGAAGTCGTACGTGGCCATCGCCTGCCTCGTGCATAGATACTCCCTTCGTCGCTTTGCACGGACGCGATCAGTCGCTTAAATATGGATACACTGGGCCTTGCTTGCTGCGCAACGCTTTCACTCTGTTTTGTTTTTGTGATTTGCTGCTGCGGATTCAGCTGTAGGAACAGTCTTTCATGTAAACGAACATTGAAATCAGTGGCGATTCCTCCCTCTAGACCTAGGCCGTTGGCAGTGAAGGAAAGTGTTAACCCCCACACTACTGTTTTCGCTTACATATTTACAATAAAATTGAATTATGTAAACAAAATCCTTATTTATTTTAAATTATGTTGGAAGAATGAGGAAAAGATAGTTGCAAAATAACAACAATGAGGATGTTGTATTTTCTATTGCAAAGATTGGAATAAGACATTTTATAGTATTTAAAAAGACATTCTCGACGCTTTTCACAGTCTTCCGTTCTCATTTTAAAAATGAAATTCTGAAATATTATCAGGTTAGGACACGATCGCCCATTACTCAATTACTTGTTTCTTTTCTTCATACGAAAGGGAAGGAAAGCAATTATTTAAAAGTATTGTTCCACTTTTTTCACTATTCTTGTCAAAAATAACACTAATTTCATGAGTATACCTAAAGGGTTCAACGAGCAACGGAGAATATCACGATTACAGACGCTTGCTCTCAGCAAGACGTTTAAAAGATATCCATCGCCTTGGCACGCTTTGGTCCGCGGGTGGCGGCACGTTGGCGCATGCGCTGCCGCCTCCCGATCCGACCTGAAGACGTTGGAGGCATTCGCCAACCGTCTGAGCTGCACTCGCGCACTGCCTGCGTTGCATAGTCACGCTGGTGCCGATCTGTGACACCGATCGCACGAAAGACCTAATAAATGAAAGAAATCTTAATAAATTCAAAGGAATAAATAATTTTTTTTTATTTCCTTGGGCGTTGACACACGACTTGCACACTCAAAGAAAACGCTACTGATTGAAATACGTTCACTTCTTCCCATACACACATCCCTAGAACATACACCTCCTTTACTGAGAGTCCACTCATTAGAATTCGTTTGTGATGAAGGTGGGCGAGGCGTGAACAAGATGTCTGCCCTGTGGAAGGGCAAAACGATTGAACGCGCGATTTATGGTAGAGATGAAATGAAATGGTCAGAAATTTGTAGAGAAAAGCTTGATTGCTACTTGAACTTTTTTGGGGGGGGGGGGTATATAAGGTCGCATCAAATCTAGGTCATTGGTCACCACTATTGGAGTTAACGGGCTAAGAAAATGAAACGAAATGGTGATAAGGGGTGAAAGGACGAACACAAATACACCCATGCCCGAGGCGGGACTCGAACACGTGACTCTTCGGTCCGAGTTCCTTACGACACTCCTGCCTTAGCGATCTCGGCCACCAGGCCGATGAACATAAACTTTATGTAACATTTATATCATGTTAACGTGCTCATGTCGAGTAACCTCCAGGAGTCGACATGTTCAAGTACTATGTTTGCGAGTTACTTGTGAACACCATGGTTACGTATGTAGCCGCAGCAAACTTATATGCTGTTTCTTTTCCGAATGTAATTTATTATAATTGATTGCACAGCGACTGGCACGACGCCAGCTGGCTCTCTTTTCTCCGTACGTCACGTAGGGAGGAAGATCAAAAGAGATTCATTAGAGCGTACTTAAGTTTCTACATCCTGTATTCTGCTGGAAGATGGGGAAACAACTCGAAAATAAGTCAAACGTTTATTGCTAACGATGTTTCTACTGGGGAAGACTGTGCCAATTGTCGAAACCTTAGATACAACAGCTAGGATCAACCTCTAACACTTACATCATTTCTACTGTAAGAGGGACGAAACACACCAGTGATAGCTCTCAACGTTTTCATCAAATTTCTCCTATCCGCTGACAAATAAGTGTGTAGTGGATTCGAAACCGGTATCACTAAACAGTGCAAGTATTACAGGTTTAAACTTTGATGAAAACTAACTTTTTCCGCTTCGTTTTGGGTTTTCTATTCAAGTGTGCATTCATATCACACTTAATGGAATTCGTTATTACTTTTGCCTTTATTTTATCTGCGCCCCTTTCACCTGTTCATTGCTTCATTTGGTTCTTTCCTTCTATTTTATAATTTTAATACGTTCTTGAGCATACTTGTTCCTTGGCGATTTTAATACGGCTTGCTCGGCGATTTTCTTTCTTCGTGAATATGTGTACGCCTTCGGGCTCTTCGTTCGGAGGCGCTCGCCGTCCCTCCGCCTGGACGCCCCTCCTCTCCCGCCGGGGGGCCGCTGTTCGCGGGGGCGCCGGGGGCCGGGCCCGAGTGAGCAATGACGTCATCTGGGCGCGGCCTCGCCGGCGCCGCCCTCCCTGCGCCGCTGGTTGCAGGTGCGCGCACGCCGTCCTGCGTCCTGCACCCGCGCTGGCCCGCCCCGCCACTCTCCGCCCCGCCCCGCACCGCTCCGCACCGCCCCCCGCTCCGCCCTCTTCCACCGCCTCCGTCCCACCTCCGCCCAACCCATGCCTCCGCCCCGCCCTCTTCCACCCCCACCGCCCGCCCGCCCTCGCCTCTCCCCCCCCCCCTCTCCCGCTTACATCCTGCTTCGCCCCCGCGCACGCCCCTCCCTGCGACCCCGCTTGCAGCCAAAGCTCCTTAGCTGCGGGAGGGGGCGAGGGGGGACGAGGCGCGGGCGTGGGAGCTGCAATCGCCAGGCGGGGGCGGGCTGCCAGAGGCGGGCGGGAGGAGGACGCCGAGTGCAGCGGCTAAGCTGCTGGATCCGCGGTGGAAGGCGGCATTCCCCAGAGGACGCGGAGAAACGCTAGGAGATATCGACGTTTTAAGTTCCCGATGCTAAAGGCCACGCAGCATCCAACGCAGGCAGCTTTCTCGCGCCCCCAGACACTCCTTTCCTACGCGGTGAATTATGTTGGTGCGTTGGAAGCGCCATTAAGGATGGTGCATTAAAGGAGGTCGGGCGATGTGGTAATGAAATTTCGAACTACGTTTTGAATCTCACAAAATGGGAAGATATTGAAGAAAAACAAGCGATTCGGCATGTTTTCAAATCACTACTCTGCATTTGAAAACCTCTTTATTTTAATGGGTTAAAATGTTGATAAGATTAATTCAGTGTAGTTTTCTTGCGACTCCGCAGACCCAGAGTTGGATCTCTAATTTACCCCACGTATTTTAATTTAACATATTTATTGATAATAGAATTTAATGTAGGATATATATATATATATATATATATATATATATATATATATAGTAGTTGTGAGCAAACAATTGCACCTGGGGTCGATAAACCAATAGAGCATAAGGCTGTCGGCGAATGAAAGAAGTGAAGTTTGGGACGCGATGAGTAAAACATTACCACGGGCTGCACGTCGCCCGTCACCTCGTGAAACAAACCCAGTGGCCGCGGGAGCCAGAAGAGGCGGTGTTCATCAACTCCGCACGCTGGTTCGAAGTATGCCTACAGTCGTACGTAGCAACAAAAAGTACGATAAATATGGTTGCCTCAAAATTTGCAACTTTTTGGGGAATGCAAGCGAGAAGACCGCTTTGTTATACGCACCAAAGTAAGTAACTCATTGAGAAACCAAGTTTTCTTCTGCTGTCATTTGCAGCTTTTAGTGATATCGTAAATTGACAATGATACTTGTTTAAGATAAAAATTGCTTTTCTTCATTACATTGCATAAATGGGAATCCTTTAAAACGGAATGGCAAATATTTTGAGAAGAACGTCATGCATTATACAAAAATAAATCGTTTCTACTCGTGACATGAGGTTACCCTCACTAAGAAAGTAAGCGATGTAAGAAAAATATTTACATTTCGTTTTCCGCAATTAAACAACCAGGTTTCTCTCTTTCTGTTAAATTACCACATCAAAACGCGCAATGAGATATTCCAGTTGTTCAGGTGATGACTAGGGGACGGATTTTGATTTTGACCTAAAACATCGCCAAAAATGAAATTATTTTAAAAAATTTTAAAAAATGCCCTAAAAGCAAAGAAGAATCACGTAAAAAATGTGATCAAAACACGTTCAGATGAAAAACGTAAGCTGTTGGATATGTTACTGATGTAATGGAGTCTTATTCTATTTGTTCAAGTGAACTCGGCTTTCAAACTTTTGGGTTAGCCTTTTTTTACCAGAAAATCTCACATATTTAGTTATACCAAAATCGGCTGAACCGCCAATGACGCTGTCAGACGGCACAGGAACTTTAGGTTATATACTCACAATGGCTGACATTACAACTTCTGAGCGAAGAAGTCGAATAGGCTAGCAGGTATACCTACTCAGGAATTGTGTGGGGAACATTTGTTGCATCTCGAAAATATTATTTGAAGCAAGTAACATTAACATGACATTAAATTCGATAAAATCGGCAAAAAATGCATAAAAAAGGGCGGAAAATGTTTAAAAAATCATTTATTAGCCGAAATCGATTAAAACTAAAAAAAAATGACGTATAAAAATGGGCCATTTCCTTTTGTCATAACATAAAATGAATTTCTATACTAAACGGCATTGTTCAAAAGTGAAAAGACATTTCATTAAAAGAGATGACGTTGTGGCGCAGCGCATTATGCGCTCGTTGAATGCTGGTCGGGCGGAAGGCGGCGCATCGCAGCGCCTAAAGGGGCGCGGAATCCGGCAGGCGCGTGCGCTCACACAATGGCATCGCCTACGCGCCCGGCCACGGGCACGGGCACGCGCTAGCACGCACTCGCGCTTGCGTAAACGCCCCATGGGCGAGGCGCGTGTTTGGCGCTGCTGCAGCGAATGTCCGACACGAGTCGATGCGGCCGGCGGCGGTAGCTGAGCTGCAATATCGTTGCCGCTGTAGCTGCACCTATCACCGCGATGCCCCCGGCTCCCGACGCGGTGGCGGGTTTTCGAAACCAGCTAGTTGGGGGAATTCAGCCACTGTTCGAGGCCGAGTGTTCGAATTGTTTGTTGTTGTTTTGAGGGGGGTGTTCTCTGATGGCCAGGCGAATACTGGAGCGGTACCCTAACAAATGGGACACACACCTTAATTTTCGTATTCTCTCTCCTCACTCATAGTTACTCTTACATGCGCTGTACCATCACGCAAGTGTAAAGCAGGACGGGATTTTCCTGTCCTCTCTCCTTTCACACATACACCCTTACATGCTCTACACTATCACATATGTCCGGAGACCAGTAAGGAGCTTAGAGCATTGTAGCTTGGGCGGTGCCAGGCTGGGGAGGTACATGAAGGGTGGAACCATCCGCAAGCAGTCATGGTAATGATCTTAGCATTCAACGCGACAGAAATCCACGCTCACCAGTTGATGTTGTTTGTGTGGAGGCTGAGCAGCACCTGTTGGAAACCGCTGGTCGACATTTCTCAGGCGGATTTTAATTTCATTCAATTGAAAATTTCATTTATGTTTACTATCTTTGGTTGAAAAAGGTGGGGGGAATTTTTTGCTCTAAAAAAATGGAAGACAAAGTAATGTGTTTGAATTGCAATTTTAAAAAAATTTTTTTAAAAATTAAAATTTACATACGGACGCCTTATAAAAATTCCTAACGAATTTAAAAAAAACTTATTTAGAGTGAAAAATTGGTTGAACTAAATTATTTCCTAAGCAGTAGTTCCAGCCGAGTCCTTTGAGAATTACCATAGTTACATCCATTCAATGGCCTCATTAAGATAATTGGTACTCCCTTTGGAGAAGGACAGGATTGCAATTTTGTAGTAAGGTTTGTTATTTACTGATCGTCATTACATTCATTACTCCGTTTGTTGTTCTATCTTTGCATTATCGAATGCCTATTGTTCTCAAATTACCAATTGTGCATTGGTGTATCAGGCTACTTTATGCAACACAAAGGAGAACAGGAAACCATTAATAACCAGATAAACGCATTAAGAGGTAGACGTAAATAAAATGCATGATGAGAAACCAGCGGAAATAGTATGATAAGGGAATATTCTTTCCCGTTTTGTACCTAATTGTTTGTACTCTACAGACTTGCTGTACCGTAGTACACGAGCACACAATCTGAAATACTAAGTTTTGCGTACCGCTGTTTTCCTTCGGGAATCGAGTAAGAGAACATTAGGACTTCTGGAATCGAGTATAGGATCGATAGAGGACATTTGTACTCTAATACACAGGCGCACACAATCTGAAACACTAGGTGTTGCGTACCGCTGTTTACCTTCGGGAACCGAGTTGCCCTCTGATCGCCGCTCGTGGATGGCGCGTAGGAAAAAAAATCTCCTCGCTTGGAGCGTCCGCCGCGGCGCGCGTGGCCGTGCACGTCGCCGTGCGCGGCCGAGGAGCCTGGCAAGGGCAGCTGCGATGGGGGCGTGCGCACGTGCGTGTGCGTGCATCGTGCGGTGCCAGGCGACGTGAGGACACGCGCGGCTTGGCCGCCGCCCACGCCCCATTGGCAGTGGATTCACGCGGCGCGTAAACGGCCCCGGGGCAGCGGCCTCTCGCGCCACCCCCCCCCCGCAGCCACGCCCACTCCTCCTGCGTCTGCTCTTGTTGAATCGTATTATGCTTTATTTCGATATTTTGTTTAATTGGCTTTAATATATTCATCGACCATGACTTTCAGTTCACTATCTACTCGCCTGTCCAATCGTGTATTGTTGTCCTTCCCTTTGAATATCTTTTAATGTTCTTAGGTGTGGGTTCGCTTGTCATTACTACCTAACAAAACGTGTACTTCAAAGCGTTCGGCGTATTTGAGATAACCGTTGTTTTTATTGGTGAGGTGGGCGCGCAATCCGAGGTGGCGCCTTTGTCGGGTGCGGGCGTGGGTGGACGGAGACGCGAGGGTTCTCGGAAGCGAACTGTGGGCGGCTGCTGCGCCGCTGGACCTTGGCGCGTCCCCCATCGTCATCGCACGTGCCTCTGTCATCACTCTGTCTCCGACCACGTGACTCGACGATTGCCCTGGGCAACGTGAGCTCCCGAGAAATGAAGTGTCATCTGCAGCTGAAATTTCAACACAGGAGTTCTTTCGTGAAATTCTGCATAAAATGCGAATGGAAATGAAGCCTGCATGGCCGACTGTTACAAACGAGAATTGTTTGTATGTATTTGGCATTTGGGGGTCGTATTAATCCGACTTTTGCCTGAGGGCGGTCCCAGGTCTAGTAACTTTTTTTTACCAAAGGAAATTACATTTATAAATCTTCAATGGCGCCTTACTATTCAATGAGTACCTCGGTAGTATTAATGTGGTCATCCAGATATCTCTAACGCGTTACGACGCTGGACACTTCTTTAAACAAAACAATAACAAAAAGAAACCATTTTTTTGTTGTTGTTAAGGTCGAATCAACATCTAGGTCATTAGCGACCAGTATTGGTGTTAACGGTAGGGTAACTACGAAGGTGAAACCATATGGTGATGATAAGGGGTGAAAGGAAGAACACAAATACAACCAGGTCCGAAGCGGGACTCGAACCCGCGACCATTTGGTCCGAGATCTCTACGACACTACTGCCTTCGCGATTTCGACCACCGGGTCGGCAAGACAGATATTGTTTTGAAGGAATCATAATGTTTTCCACGGCGTGCGCTTGTAGATTCCACTTGCTCGCTCGAAGGCGAAGGGTCGGAGCTTTTTTTTTTTTTTTTTCTGTTTTCCTCATCAGTAGCCCTGATGAGGCGGGAGTTTATTCAATGTACGGATACAATTTAGCTCCAGCATTGCTGCTTTTGGAGCGGATAAGAGGGCTATAACTTAAATATACTACTTAATACTGAGACTTAAAAACTAAAGCAAAGGCCTCTTTGGGCGATTGATGTTTTTAATTACATTATTTATGGAGAGGGGTCGGGGCCCGGAGGGTGCCCGCGCCGGGGGGCGGGGTTGGCGAACCGCAGGGCAGCCTCCGCGCGGCGGCTCCCAAGTGCGCGGCCGCCCGGGCGTCCTTCGGCCCTGGGGCGCGTCATGCCCCGAGCGGGAACAATGCCACTCGGCGCGGCGCGCGTTTCGGATTGAAAGCCGCTTTTCACACTCGGGGTTGGCGATCCCTCGTACAGTGTGGCACTAACCAAAGACGTAGACCTTGAATGCTATTTACTTCATCTAATGTCTTACTGCACATTTGGCGTGTTGTTAGCCACTTTGAAAAATAATTATGGGCTTTAGGAAAAGCTGCAAATCCGGAAATTTCTCAAAATTGTTTTCTTCGTAAGACATTAGCATTAAAGGAGACCCCTCAAATAGAATGTTGTTTGTGGCGTACGTAGGGTCACGTTGCGGCGAGCCATGCTGGCTGTGACGAACGACTTTCGTCCATTTTGTGGGCGGGGCGAAGTGGTGATAGTGATACCTGCGCTGTGTCGGACGGCGGGTTGCTATGGAACGCTGGGACGGAATGGGCCTAGGTTGTGCGTCGGGCGGGGCAGCGGTGGCTGAGGTGAATGAGATGAGGCGAAGGGTCCCTTGTGTTCACGTGAATATTCTATGTGCGACGGTGTAAAAGAACGGAACATCACATTCTGGTCGGTTCTTTCAGTACATTTGTCTTCGTTCATACGTGTAATGATGATGCCAGTAGGTATCAAACTAATCAATTTCACTCTCAATTACTCTATACACGATTTATTTTTCTTCCTTCATCTCGTTGTGTGCAATGATTCGCAATTGACACTTGGAAACTCGTTGATCACGCATTCCGAGATAATAGTGGTGTAATCAGCCTCTGAAGTACATGATCTCTAATGACATCGTTCACGGTATCATTAGTCGTTGCATGTTGGAGAAAAACACGGGTCATACAAGATAATACCACTCCGATTTATCTTGTTTCCTTATTTACTGTCTTGGTTCGCGCGTCAGTTCTATGAACGTTCATTCAATCCTCTATCATCCTGTCGAAGGAACAAGGCGTTCGCCTCGCTATCTCGGGCCGCCCAAGTACGCTTTGTTTGGTTGGCTCCCGTTGGCACACCTGCGCGCGGGGGCCGCCGCCGCCGCCGTGACGCAAGCGGCCGCGGTTCGTGCCTCGGCGCGACCGCTTTCGCCTGCCCCTCCGAGACGCGCACGGTCGCCCGGACGCTCCCCCTCCTCCTCCTCCTCCGCCCTGCCCCACCCCTCCCCCGCCGCCCGCCCGACGCGGCGTGGGGCGCGGGGGCTCTTCGGCGCCTGACGTCACCCGCCTCCTCGAGGAGGCAGGTGAGCGGCGGAAGTGACGTAAGCGGGCCTGGAACCGGAGTCACTCTCGACGCGGCTCGTATGGGCGATGGACCGGTCTTCCTTGCCACGCCGCCGCCGCCGCCGCCTCGCGTTTTTAATCGCCGCGCAATCTTATTCCTGTTTAGTTGGCGTGTTAAATCTCTAGCTGGACGTAATAGGCTAAACGACATGCTAAATGTCGCTCGTTGAGAAATATGTCCTTGTCGAACGAATTTGTCTCGCCTGAGTATTCGGCGGGACATGCTTTGGATGTGTTGTAGTTAGATGCGCTGCGATTCTTAAAAGAAACAAGCGTGTGTGGGTCCTGAAAGCCACTTGTACGGTCTTCTCAATTGTAGTACGCACTCAAAGTTATTACAAACAAAAAATGATCTTCATAAAAATGTTCGTATTATCTATTAATAAAAATCAATATTGTGACTTGAGATATGAGTACTTCTGTTTTCAATGTTCAAGAAAGTGTGTCATTTGAGCTATTAAGACGACTTTTTACAGTATTTTTTCTTTGAGAGTTTGTATACAATGATATAATAAACGCAGTAAAATAAGTAATGTTTTATAAACGTAGACGTCAGATTAATGGGGAAAGAAACAACAAACTTGAACATTTTCCTTCGACTGCTTTTAGCAGACTGCAGTAATTTGAACACGTCATTTGGCACGTTATTTGAAGAACTTCAAAACGTGAATGTTGGAGAAAGCTAAATACGCAATGTCAGTTTGTTTTAAACCGTCATGTATGCGTTATGTGGCCTCAACGCCTGAAGGAAAATACCCTGTATCGCCTGAGGAGCTGGTTGTAAATATTGTATTTAAATGCTCGTTTGCCGAGGTTTTAAATATCTTTCTAACGACTTCTAATTAACTTTCACGACTCTACCGTTTGTTCACACAGCATTTTATCACTTTTTTTCTATTTTACCTATAAATTGTTAAACGTTAGGTATGAAAAAGTATTTGAGATATAAATGAATGAAGATTTCACGCAGGGAATGAAGATCACAATGTGGATGTTTTTTAATATATCGCATCATTCGCCTCGAATATCACAGTATTATTTCACGTTGGATTTTTTACAATGCAGCGTCTCAGAACTATTGGAAGATTGCGCGAGATTTAAATTTTCTTAAGATATATTTCAAACCTTCATTGAAAGTAAGTTATTCATTGGCTGTACTCGTTGCTGAGACGCTTAATAGGGAAATTATTTGCTCTCATCGCCGACGTCTCTTTTAATAATTATCTGCTAAGGCAAACGTTTTAATGGTATTTATAGATTAACGAAATGTTTTCTAGAGGGCAAAAATGGACGTTGCTTGATTTCAAACATCCACTGCCTGTGTAAATCGTTTGCTGCTTCCGTCTTCTACAGGCTTTAATATTTCAAGGACTTCTTACGAGTTCAAAATCGTGTCGACATCTCAAAATACTTGCTCTCTTAATGTATCGGTATCTACGTACAGAAGAGGAAAAATGAGAACTGCGAGTTATTGTGCTTTAAAAAAATGCGATTATCGCCATTTGCATATTGCAAGATGTCCTGCCAATTACTACGATTCAAGGCGCAGATCTCAGTAGACGTCTTTTTAAACAATTCATTATAATCCATTCACGCAATATTCAAGTACACTCGTTGCAAGACTGAACGTCGTTCATGTACTTCGAGAGAGATAGCAACCCAACTGATAACCAGAATCTACGTTACGTATTGTCAATTGCTCTTTCATCATGTCTCTGTGACAGACATCGTCGTAAGTAGATAATAATAAAGCGTGACTTTAGACTCGTGCACAGCGGGACAACGATACCACCGGCGCTGTCGTGCAAGAAAAGCGCGGTAGCGGACAGGAATATTGTCGAGATTTATATCTTAATCTGTGCCGCGCGGAGGCGCGGGGAACAGCACGGCGGAGCAGTACCTGCTGCGAGTCCGACGCGGCCCCTGCGTGCGATTCCGCCTCTGTTTAGAAATACTCCCACGATGGCTGAAGTTAGGCTGCGACATGACGTGGAAGTTGACAAATTTTCTGCACCATTTCATGCTTCCCGTCCAATCAGAACAAAACATCATTAGGTCCTAACAATACAACGTATTTTGACCTTCCTTCCTGATCATTTTATTCTCTCAGTCTCTCCCCTTTTTTCTTTTATTTCATGCGAAAATTGTATCATAGAATATGAAACTACGAGTATACCACACAGTACTCCATTTTGTGCACGCGTCCACACGCACGCAAACACTGACACGCAGCGTGCACAAACATAGACTCTCTAGAGAGGGGAGAAAGAGGGGACAGAAAGAGGGGGAGAGAGATATCCCCCTCTTTCTGTCTCCTCTCTCTTTCCCCTCTCTCTCTTTCCCCTCTCTCTCTCTTTCCCTCTCTTTCCTCTCTCTTTCCCCTCTCTCTCTTTCCCCTCCTCTCTTCCCCCTCTCTCTCCTCTCTGTTTCCTCTCTTTCCTCTCTTTCCCCCTCTGTTTCCCTCTCTGTTCCTCTCTTCCTCTCTCTATTTCCCCTCTCTCTCTCTATTTCCCCTCTCTCTCTCTATTTCCCCTCTCTCTCCCTCTTTCCCTCTCTCTTCCCCTCTCTCTTTCCCCCTCTCTCCCCTCTCTCTCCCTCTCCCTCTCTCCCCTCCTCTCTCTCTCTCCCTCTCTCTCCTCTCTCTCTCTCTCCCCTCTCTCTCCTCTCTCTCTCTCCCCTCTCTCTCCCTTCTCTCCTCTCCTCTCTCTCTCCTCTCTCCTTCTCCCCCTCTCCCTCCCTCTCTCTCCTTCTCTCTCTCCTCTCTCTCTCTCTCTCTCTCTCTCTCTCCTTCTCTTCCTCTCTCCTCTCTTCTCTCCTCTCTCTCTCTCTTCTCTCTCCTCTCTCTTCCTCTCTCTCTCCTCCTTCCTTCTTCTCTCTCTCTCCTCTCTCCTCTCTCTCTTCTCTCCTTCTCTCTCTCTCTCTCTCTCTCTCTCTATGTATCGTTACCTTTTTACCCTCTCACATACTCTCAGACACCTATTCGTATTTTATCGTAATCTGCATCTATCTTCAGCTTTCCTTCGAACCTTTCCGATGTTTGGCGTGCACCTCCCGGCGCTGGGTGAGATACCGGCCGTCGGTACTCGGCGCAAGGGGTGCGGCCGACTTTGCAAACGACCGCCAGCGCTGCGTCGTCCGCGTAAATCACGATGGCCACGGCGCGCAGCGGCCAGGCGGGCGGCGCCTTGCTGCGCCACGGCCTCACACGGCGTGGCGGAAGACGACGGGGCGGCGCTTCGCCTTGTATGGACGTCGTCCGACGCGGTCGCGCCTCGTGGCCGCCTCCCGCTGCCTCGCTCTGCGAACGGCGCCCCCGAATATTTAAAAGACCTCCTCGGGTTCTCGCGTGCTCGTCGCGCTCGTGCTGTTGGAATACCGGCGTCTTGGCATGCTAACTGTTGAACCAGCGCCGTTTCGTTTTGTGTGCGAGTCTGCGACAGATTTTGAGATTCACATGGGGCCTGCGTAAATGTTTCGTTTTCACCTTTTAATTGTAGTTTTCGGTGTAACCATTTTATTTGGTTTGTATACTTTCTTCTACTTTTTCATCCCATCTTCGTCACTAAAAGAATACTTTTGCGGTTTGCTTAGGATTAGTGCCAACACCTGCCAGTTGGTTCTCCGATAAGTGTTTGTCACTGGCCGTGAGACAGTGGCTTCCTATTTGAATTGCGCGCAGGTGCGAAGACGTCCAACATTCATGTGTGGGACGGAAGGTCTCTACTGGTTTCTCGAGAAGGTCGTCTCGAGACTTGGCCGAGGCGTTGGTCGTTGGAAACATTATTCTAATAGTTGCAAATGGATACGGATTTGTTTCTGCGTTCTATAATAACGTTGACGACGTCGTAGTTGTCCGTGGGGTGTCTTTTCTTCTTTTTGTTGTCCCTGCTTGCCATCCGCTTGAGAAATGGAAGGGATGTGTACAACCTGTGTCCGTGCTCCTCTCAGAGGCATGCGGACCAGAGAGACGCGCCCAGCATTTGTCTTTGGGTGGAGTCGAAGATCAAAAAGGCCGACTGACTAATAAAGGTGGAAATTTGGGGAGACATAAAACAAGCGAGTTTCTCGTGAACGTGTCATTGGAACCGTGAGGAGAATCACGTTTTGAATCCCGTGGAAGGCGCGTGGTGAAAAAAAAAAGAGTAGTGGGTGGCGCAGTGCGAGCACGTGACGCCCCGCGCGGGATCGGAGTGCGCTGTCGGCGGCAGGAAAACCGCAGCGCCCCGCGTGACGAAGGCGCGCAGCCTCCCTCCCACGCAGCGCGCGCGCGGCCGCTTGGCGGCGCCTTGCCCAGCATGTGGCGCGCCCAACAGCGCCGACAAGGTCGCCCCAAAAGGGACGTCGGGTGCTTTATGAGCCTTGGTTTGCTTCTGAGCAAATTTATTGCTACTGTGAAACTACAATAAGTTCCAAATGATGAAACTAATACCCAGCTAATTTTCGTTGTATTATGTTTGAATTATGATGATTGGACAGATAATCAAAAAGTCGTGAAGATAAATGTAGGAAATATGGATAGAGAATTTGTAAGTGTTGATGAGAACTGTATATATATATATATATATATATATATATATATATATATATATATATATATATATATATTTGCGGATTTAAGGTCGCTTTGGAACTGCTATGATCATATATAGACCACTGTAATTTAACAGTATTTTATAACGTTGGGGTAACGGTAACGTAGTAACGGAAATCATGAACCATGGAGCGCGGGATTTGAACCCGTCACCGTTAAAGCCAAGATAACTACAACCCTGCAGCCTTAGCGACTTCGGCTATCCAGGCCGGGAATTCTTTTTTTAGTAAATATTGATGAGAAAATGTATTTAGCTTTAAATATTGGAGTATCAGTTGTTAATTTTTACTGTGAAGCCAAAGACATCCTCACCTAGCTCGTGCATATTTTCAAAACCATGAACTTCTTGTGTACGGCATTGGCATTTAAACGTGTGGAAATGGCGACGTTGCGATACAGAGGTTTGTCTTGTGCGCATCCGCCGAAGCGCGTCGCGTCGCGTCGCGTCGCGTCGCGTCGCGTCGCGTCGCGTTGGGTCACCGCTCCGAGCTCCGGGTGCGCGTCGGCGGCGCGTGACGTCTCGGGGCGGGGGCGGGGCTCGCACGGCGACCCTCGCGGCGGCGGCGGCACCTGACCGCGCGCCCAGGGCGTGTCGCCAAGGCCGAGGGCGGCCGTCCGCGACGCCCAAATTTGTGCATATCGGCGCGCCCCGCCTCCGCCTCCTCGCCAGGCGCTCTACCAGAGGGTGGGAATGGCTCCGGCTCTCAAGTGCTGTGGACGAATTCGCGTAGATTCTGAATTGAATAAGAACGGAGCATGTTAATAGATACGGTCGTTTATGAGAGGTTCCTGTCAATACTCGTGTATGTACAAACCGTTAACAGAAATGTTTGAAATGATGTGAAATAATTTATATGATATGTAATAAGATATGATCTAGAAATTCCCGAAGTATGTTGGTATTCATTTTTTTATTAACAAAATTCATGAAAAGCTGCATTCTCACTTGCCTTCCCCATATTGTTGCGCTAATTTTAACCGAGTTTTGGTTGAGATATTACGCTTCTACCGTTCATTTGTTCTTCGTTCGTTATCGTTTTTTCTTCTTCGTCTTGTCACAACTTATATTTTCTTTTCAGTCATCACTACTTTGCAACCCTCTGGAAATTTTCTCTATCCATTTCGTGTCACTTCATCCTTTCTATTTATAAGAAACCAATAAGTGTAAAATATCTTGCCATCCACATTGCTCATGCACATCAAGATGCACATGTATCTATTGAAATCTTATCTCGCATGCTTTCATTAACAAATGTAGGATACCACGTGTATGCCAGCAACGACCATCTCGTGTTGTGGTGGTGGGGGTGAAGATTAAGGGGCTTGCGGTCATCGCTAACCGCACCCATCGCGGTTGCTCCGTGATCGGTCGATCATGCGGTCGAGCGCAGCTGTCAGCGCCAGTTGCTTGAGGGGTGGGATGATCGATAGCTGGTACTTTCAGTTTTCGGCTTCGCGCTCCGCCGCGCTTCATTAATCTGCCGGTCACTCACTGTCAATATGTGGGCATTAGAGTTAATCACGCCGGGGGTGCTCTGGTTACATCCCTCAAAGTCAAGGCCATTTGGGGGTTGACGTCCTCCAGGAAAGGTATATTCCATTACGTTTTACTTCATCACTACACCCTCAAAGGATCTGTTTCATTTCTTCAAACTGAAAAAAATACATTTACGGAAATTTGAAAGGAATTATTTGGTGTTCATTATAGTCTCCTCAATCTGCGCAAAACATTATTTGTGTTAAGAAATAGCCGTGAATTGCCTACGACGTTATAAATTTCTGTTTTCTGTTACTCTGAGTACGAGAATCTTGTTGGCGAGTGTGTGAAAAATGGGGCCTTGGATCAGCAAAAATTAGCTGTTCTGAAACGGCACACGTGAATACTGGAGATTTTTTTTTTTTTTTGTTTCTTTCTTTGTTTCTTTCTTTCTTTCTTTCTTTCTTTCTTTCTTTTCTTTCTTTTTTCTTTCTTTCTTTCTTTCTTTCTTCTTTTTCTTTCTTTCTTTCTTTCTTTCTTTCTTGTTGTATGACGTCAGCTGTGTCGTAAGTAGCGATACATGAAGTTTAAGAATGCAGTCGTTTTGCGCAGTATGAGAATAAACTGAATAACTTAATCAAAAATTTGCCATTTTCGTCCAAAATCGAAACTTTTTTTTTTTTTCAAATTGTCTCAGGTTCTTGGGTATTTTAACGAAATAACTGACATCTCGCACATGGCCATTTGTGCTTAGCTTTCCATCAATTCAGGCGTGTGTTCGAAATACGTTATATAGAGGAAGCATTGACATAAGTTAATTTCCTAATATATATTTGTGAATCTGCAAAAAAAATATCCCGCATATGCTGTCCTCCACGAATTTAATTCTTTCTTTTAGGCACATTCTCATCTAAGAGTATCGGCATTTCTACCGGGGATTCGGGAAGTCGTTTCTTTCCTAGGCGTCTTTGACCCTGTTTGAGTCAGCGCAAGGTCATTCAGGTTTTTTCTGCGATGACTCGTGAGTCACTCTCGCGGGAAGCCGTCTACGGTTGGGCAAGCGATGACCAGCTCTGACATGCCTCGTTTCAAACCTCTAGACTTGGAACTCCTGTTTCTGGCTCACAGTCAACGATACGATCGTACCCATTAATGATCCTCTTCCAATGTCCGAATAGTGTTCGAATATCAATATTAAAAAAAAAAGAGCGGTAGAATAGAAGCAGATCAACATTAGTTCTGTTCTAAATACCTTTGGTCTGAATATTTATTGTACATATCGTTCCCCTCCCAACGTAATAATGGAAAATAAATATAATTACATACATATTGCTTCGTCTCAAACATTTCACACTTTTTTCAATTTGAATTTCAAATGAATTTACTGGTTGTGTGACAAATTCTGTAGAAGAGTTTGAAATTAGATTTTCTTCGTTGCACAAATACCAATTAAATGAAATGATGTATTTTCCGTGGTGAGGCTTAGCCCATCAGGCCTGACAACGAAATTTCCTTACTCCATCTAGCAGTGAAAGAAGGTATCACTCTGGCGACGAAATAAGCGATTAGAATTTAGCTCAGATACTTCTTTTACGCTTGAGGGACTTTTTCGTGCTGAAAATCTACAACATGGGACAACCGGATTTACTTCTCCGTCCAAGGAAGACGTACGGAGAAGTTTGTTTGCTTTTAAAAACCATGGTTTCGACCGGATTTGAACCCAAGGGCTTGAGTATGATAAAAGGGTGATATGGTAATCGCTGCACTATCGAAGCCGACAAAAAGCAGCGGGGCGTCGCGCCTTCTGATCGCGGGATCGTTGCCCGGTCCTTCACTCGCGCACTGTCGGAGTGTAATGGCCGTCACGACATTGGGAGAGGCCAATGGTTGTAAGTCAAGCTCCTCCCCGAGACCATATCGGGCGGACAGCTGTCATCGCAGGCGCCGGCGCGGCGCGGTGTTCAGGTCCCCGGGCACCTCCGCCCGCCCGCACCGCTCCGCCCACTACGCCCCGCTCACCACTCTCCGCCCGCCTCGCCCCGCTCACCACGCGCCGCTCACCTCTCCCCGCCCTCTCCCATAAAATTTTGCCGCCCCCATTTAATGTGGCCCTTAAACTACTCGAAGTCCGCAAACAGCTGCCTAATTTTCTTTATGACCTTTCCCCCTGAATTAGTCTTGGCTCTACTCTGAACTCCCAAATGTCGCTCCCATCCATCTTCCTCCGTGCCAGCAAGGGTGCGCAATCTTTGTCTTGCCACCTCCGACCGCGCAGATTACTCAGCCCAGATTTTTGTAGTCACGTTCCGCCTCCGCCCCATTCTCTTCTGCACACAATCCTAAAACGCCGCCTCCGCTGGTGCTACGTCACTCTAAACACATCCGCCGCCCGCCTTATCGCTCCAAGCGCCTTCGCCCCCGCCCCCGTCCTCGCCGCTCTATCCGTCGCCTTCCAGGGCGGGATTAAGACACGAGCTGTAGGGTCTGCACCCCCCCCCCAAGGGTATCGGGAAGAATGAGGAAACGACGGAAAAAGCGCTTTGACAAATGCCATGTTTAAAGTAATAGTTGTGCGTAATCGGTGATAAGATACCCATTACGAATAGTGCAAAGTGTTTCTCCGAGGTGAAATATTGCCTGCGGGATGCATATAAATTGACAGTGGTGTAAGTACTATTCTACTTCAAAATCACTTTTCAGAAGGACTAACAATAGTTTGTAAGACATTGCAATGCATAATGTGTCATTTTTTGAACAAATATTTTTCTCTAATCGTTTTCCAATGTAAAAATATCCCTGGAGGGATAGGAGACAAAGTTTTACAGTAAGCATGTCGTAAGGGTCGAGAATGACTTGTTCACGTGAGATTCCCCACCCTCTCACGAATTCCGCCGCCCCCGACTCGTCGCGACGCGAGCACTGGCCTGGCCCAGCCTGCGGTCGAAAAGCCGCCTTGCACTGCCCGCCCCGCTCCGCTTCACCCCGACCCGACCCGACCCGACCCGACCGCGCCACCCCGACCCCGACCGCCCACCCGACCCCCACCCCCCCACCCACCCCACCCGCCCGCCGCCCGCCCCGCCCCGCCCGCCCGCCCTCGCCCCAGCCGCCCGGCCGCCCCCGACCCCCCGCCCGCCCGCCCAGCGAGCCGCGTCGCCCGTGGGCGCCTTGCCGTAGGTCGCTCTGGAGGCCTTGTTGGGAGAGCTCACGCCTGTGGGAGGGACGGGACGGGACGGAGCGGGGCGGAGCGAGGACGGTCCGGTAGGCGCGCGAAAGGATTGTGCCCCATTCAAGAATGCCTTACGTGAAATTGCGGCGAATTTTAATGCTAGAAACTCGATGAGCTTATTATACATAATTCTTGCGCGATGCGACTCGTGAATTGATCGCAAATTTTCAATACACGAGTGGTGTTTATAAAAATTATTCCGCGAATGAAATTACCTCTCGTAGTTTTAAAATGGCTGAATATTGACAATTAATGAAACACTTGCTTCTATGATTGATGAATCGCAGAAGCCTACGATTGGCCATAATGAGGAGATAGTAAGAGAAAGCGATAATGAAAAAACGAACATTTTTTGTACATTCAGCGTCTGCATTACAGAACACCATTGATATTATTGTTAAACGCTATTGGTGTTAGTTTTGTGAGTGGAATAGTTAATGTAAGCGAGCTCCCAATTGCAATACAGTATGCGTTTAATGCTTATGACTTTCAAATCATCGTGAATTCTGTCGGGTAGGACAATTTGCAATTCTTCGAACTGTCGAATAACAATTACACTAGGTCGTTGGGAATTATAGCAATTACCGATCAAGGCCAACTTAAGTTCGCGTTGCTGATTTTTAGGTCAAGTCAGACCCTGCAAGATTGGATAATTATCTACGGTGTGTCGTCACATGAATGAAAATGCCAATAATCGGATTATATTTACATTTTTAAGTACATGTTTAAAACACATTTACACATGTAATATACAATACGTTGTTTTTGATTTACTACGTCATTACTATAGTACTTGTGTTATTATTTATTACTATAGTACTTGCATTTACGCTTCTATTATTATTTACTATAGTACTATCTTGTGACATCAAAATACGACATTTCAATCACAATAATGAAAGCAAACTCGTGAATGTACTCGTATGGAGTTTTCACAAGTTCTGCAGAGAAATGTTGCTTCTGAAATTACGTTTCACTCATCTACGTAAAATAATAAGCTGAATCTTATCTCATTAATTTAAGCAGAGTTCGTGTGGACAAAGAAAATATGTAAATAAAGAAGTCTCATCTGCCTCTAGGTCAGTATCACATTCTCTGGACTTCATCGGAAGAATTTAGTCTAAAAATTCATGTATGTTTTCTGTTCAATGAAAAGAAAACAAACGGCCCTGCAATAAGCTTGAACGCATCAACGCACTGTCGGTAGAAGGGCGTATGGGAGGCAATGGTCGGTCCAGGCGGAACCATGCCTCGCCCCTCCCGCAAAAAAAAAGGCCTTAAGAAAAAAGCGGCCGGTTGCACTGTTCGGTTGCTTTCTGTGGTTTCTCCGTTCAATATCAGGCGAATGCTGGAGAAGTACCCTAACAAACGGGCCACGGATGGCGCGCGATCTTTCCTTCCCCTTCCTTGTCCTCTCCTCACCCTTTACACATACTTACACTCACATGCACTATACTACCACACATCCCGGGAGACCGGTCAGAAGCTTAGAGCTCGTCGTGGCTGGGGCGGTGCCCCGCTGGTGGCAGATATCTGGTTGGGAGAAAAATCCCACAATCTGAGGTGTTGGTCGGCGCTGAATCTCGCCATCCAGCGGCGGAAAATAACCGCCATCCTGTGAAAAACGTGCACTTCTCTTTCTGGACTAATGACCTCGGTAGTTGACGCGCCGGGTAGATCTAACTACCAACCAACCAACTCAAAACGACGGGTTGGACCCGCCCCCGGTGCGTGAGTTGGATGAGCGCAGCCCGCAGGCGTCTCGCGGTGGCTGCGTCGCGTCGCGCTGTTGGCGGCGGCGGCGCGGGCATCCGCCGCGAGCGGCGACCGCCTCCCGATCGCCACAGCGGCCGCGCGACTTATACGGGCATCGCGCCCTTCGGTGACGTCACGCGGTCGCCAGCCGAGCGGCGCGGCGCAGCAGCAGCGCTCGCGACCTGCCTCCGCCGCTGCCGGCGACTGCGCGGCGGCGCGCTGCGGACGCAGCCATTGATTCAGCCATACGCACAATTACGATATACGCATACAACCGCTAGCTCCGCCGCCGCGACCGTAGCTTCTGCGTCGTTTTAGGAATGCCACTTCGCAGCCTCCGCGTCTGCCACGAACGCCTTCGCAGTTTCTGACTCAGCTACCGCTGCGTTCATTGTCACAACTCCAGCTGCCTCCGCGCGTCGGCCACTGCCACCGCCAACGCTGGGCATTGCTGCAGCAGACTCGTGTTTCCACGATATATCCTTTCGTTACTACTAGCGCAACATTGTGCGGTTTGGGCTCTCGCCCCTTCGCCCCAGCGCTTCAAAAGCCTCGTCCTGCGGACGCGTCGTTCCCGAATCCAGCGCCTGTGTTCCCTTCGTACATAAACTTCGCCTACATCTTAAGGCTACCAGTAGCAGCAGCCCACTTCATTATAACCGCCTGCATTCCTTCACTAAGAATTTATTAGATCTTTTGAAATTAAAATGCTTTCTAACTGTGCTAATATAAGACAAAAACATCATTAGCAGTTCCTATCAATATTACGATCACGTCAAAATAACTAACTTTATTCACTACCGTGGCAAACATGTATGCGTTAGTCGCATCATTGCCAGCTCTCTTACATGCATCTCGTCCATTTTCTACCCCCAATTCCTTAACATGAAATTGCTACAATAAAGTCATTTTGGAACGCCATAAATAATGATAAAATATTTTTCTCCTAAGTGTTTTCATTTACAAGAATAGAAAGTAACTTCATGAAGGATGTCGTTTAATTTGACGTTCCTGTCGTTTGTTTGCAATTTTGTTATTTGAGAGCGTTATGGAATTTCATTTTTGTAATGAAAATATTGTATTTTGTATTCCATTAAAAGTATGCAAAAACAGTTCAAATCAGCCAGTTTTTAAGAAATATATTTACGTAATTGAAATGTAAGTGGAGTAGCAAACTAAATTTCTCACATCAGTTAATCGCAAAGAACATAACGAAATATCCCGAAAGGTTTAAGTAACCATTAAAATTTAATTTCCCAAAAAGTAATCTTTAACATCACAAAATTGGAAGCAAGAAATAAATATTGCACATTTTCCCCCATTTTTAGCTGTAAATTTTTCATTTATTGAATGATAGATCATGAATTACGATTCTCCGTTTTACAACTGATTTTGTTTCGGAAATATTTTGATTTATTATTACGACGATTGGTTTTACTAACTGAAATCACGGCCTCCGTATTTCATGGGTCGTTTTCTGCCTGCAAGTTCCTCAAACCGGCTGTGGTTCGAAGTTATACGACCGGATCCCGCACAGGTGGAGTAATTGAAGAAGGACCACCGCGTATTACGTGCTGGAGGAGGGACGCGACCGACGCGACGCGACGCGACGCGAGGTGTGAATAAGCCCCCGCGCGAGTGGGGAGCCCCGCGCGATAAGAGCGCTGACGCAGCCCGGCGCGACCTTTGAGGCGGAGGCCTCCTGGAAGCGCCCTCGCCTAGGCGGACGGACGGAGCACTTCGCCGGTCAGTCCAAGGCGATGGAATGTGAAACATTTCTCCTAGAAAATGTATGCATTCATACCCATTCACGGATGGCATCTTCCCGTCACGTCTCGTATGCTCGCTCTTTTCTCGGTATTTACTCCTTTTCCGCTTTCGCTTTCTTTCTCCAGTATGTTCACGATCCAGCTAAATCTAAATGGAATGACTCGAACGTTCGCGTTGACTCGAATACAAACGTGGGGAAGAAAAGACGCACCTGGTTCACCGCAGAGAAAAATGGCCGGTTTTACTTGAATGTATTAATTTAATTTTTATAGTTAAAAATGGGTTGACCTGGCACCTAGTGAAAAATGAGATTTAGGAAAACAACCTGCATGTTTTTTGTTTTTTGAATATCTGTAGGAGGGATGTGCGTATCACGTTGCGTGTCTTGAAAGGCGATACTCTCCCACGGCAGATCCCGCGGCGCCGCGAGCGCGCGCAGGTGTTGCGCCGGCGGCCGCGCTCCGCGCCACGCCACGCCACGCCGCTCCGCTCCGCTCCGCGCCCGGCCGCCGCTTTCGAAACGCGGCGCGGTGTCAAGGAGCGAATATTTACCGAGGCGCGGGGAACCGGTTCGGCCGACGCGCGGGACTCGAACCCGCGTGTGTCCCCGGCGGCGACCACGCGTGCGGCGCGGCGGCGCGGCGCGGCGCGGCGCGGCGCGGCGCGGGCGAGGCGAGGCGGACCACCCAGCTGCTGCGGTGCGCTGCGCCCCCTGCCCGCGCGGCCGCCGCCGGCCTGCGCGCCCTCGCGCGCCATCCCACGGCCCCCCCCCTGCCCTCTTCTTCATTGTTTGCCCCTTCCTTTGACATTTTTTCCGCATTTTGGTTCCTAATGAGACTGAATGCCGTGAGTTTTCATATTACGGTATTTGTACTTTCGTCAGTCCTTTGTCGTACTAATGGATAATCTAATTTACTTGAGTATTATTTCCGAGCTCGTGTTTCATTTCTTCTTCGGTCTTTTAATCTTCAGTCCATATTTGTGCAACAGAATTTGCGAGGTTTTTCGTTTCTTTCAGCCACTCTTTTCTGCCCGGTTTTGTTATCCTCGCTTTGGTAATCCTCTTGATGTTTGCGGTAATACCCAGTTGTGTCATTTTCTCCCCGCTGTCCTCTCCCGTGCGCGTCACATTAATCTGCCGCCGCCTCCTCCTCCTCCAAGGTGCGCCGCCCACGGCGGCAGCCACGACAGTGCGAAATGTCGTGTTCGTGCTGCAGACGTCAAGTTATCGCACGCGAGGATCGCCATTATAGACGTTATTAATACAATGCGCCCGTGTTACGCGAACCGATACCTAGTAATCGATTCATAGCCAGACATAAATCGCTTTTCAATATAATGAAGCAATCCATCCCTTTCAAATACTAGATACGATACCTTCTCTGAGAAATGACAAAAAGGAAAATAATCGCATGCAATTGAAAGGCAGTTTAATCTTGATCATACAATTTGTCCTGTTATTCACAACTTAGTATACTTGTAAGCAAGAGAGAAAGAAGCTTAAATACAACAAATTCACATGAAGTTGGCAAGAGTGACTTTCTTAAAGAACAAAACATGCAGTTTATACCCATTTTGTACCGATGGAGTGTTCGTATGGAATTTTATTTCAATAACGCTCCTGTAAAGCATTTCAAAACTTGCTTTGATAATGTCACTTTCCTCCCTTCTGCTATTTTCACCGTCACTCTTGCTTCTACCCTGCTGTATCATTCCTCGCCGCTTCTCTTTCGTTCTTCCTCCATTCCCCTTTCCTTTTCATCGACGCTGTCACCGTAGACGAAAGTCCACATATCTTTCCTCTTCGCTATCTCTATGCGGTCAGTTGGTCTGCATTGTCCGTCACCAGTTTTACCGCTCCCCCTTTTTACGGCGACCGCGCCCCCTCGCCCCGAGTCGACCTCGTTACCCTACGCCTCGCCGGCGCGTCCTCGCCCAGGGCTGCGCTTTTGAGGCGGCGGAGGCGAAGTGCAATTTGCGGTGCCGCCCCGCCCACTCGGCGCGGCTGCAGCGCCGCCGCCCCCCCCGCCCCCGCCCCCGCCCGCGTTTACCCCGAGCGCTGGCCGGGGCTCGAACGCTCTCGACTCCCTCGCGCCGACGTCTTTTCCTCTGCCCTCCCGAACCACTTCATTACTGAAGAAATGTAATGTTTCTGGGATCCTTGGGTTCTTCGACCACTGTTTTCTAATTGAAGGGCTTGGGAGAACAAGGGGCTATCGCGCACTTTTTTTTTGTGAAATTGAGTTATTAGCTTTAAATATAACTTCAAATATTATTCTTTTAGTGTAATACACATATGTTATTGAAATTCAATATGGACCTATATGTATGTGTACTCTGATTGAAAAGGTGCCTAGATTTGTAATGAGCGTTCTAGTAAAACCCTCAATATCTTAGAACTAGGTCATTGAGGGATAGCCCCTTGTTCTACTGATGTCAATTGTTTGCTATATCTTGGCTTTATATTATTTTGTTGTTTCGGGGCCTCTTCAGGCGAGTAGAATTTAATTCGCACTGAGATGTTTATGAAGCATTCCTTCGCTTTTATGCGGGCATTGCTGAGTAGGAATGACGTAATAGTTGCGGAGAATGAGCTGCAATATTCAAAATTATACACTCAGTCTGGGAATACGGTGGAGGAAACATTTTGTTCTATTTAATGAAAGTTTTGTACGAAAGATGTTCTGAAATGGTCATTTTCTACAGTATTGCAAATAAAATTTTCATTAATTCTTGAAAGAAGTGACTTAAAAATGAATTCGCAGAAAATGCGTTAAGAATAAATTACGAATTCTTTAAGAGCCCGTGTCAAGCGAGACAATGGGGAAGTAGGCCACACCAGATGAAACAGATGTCTAGTTCGCAAAGGTCCTTCTTGCGCCGCCTTGTGCGTGCTATGATTTAACTATGTGCGTGGAGTCGGTGCGAGTCTTGAAGACTTTATGGCACCGGGGGCGACTGCGCGTTAACGAGCAAGGGACCTCGTTCTGGGCCTTGCACGCGCGCCGCCTCCGCCTTCGCCTTATCGCCCGTTCGCCGCCACCAGAGGGCGTGCGTGTTCACGCCATGCCACGCCCCCGCCCGCGCCATGCCCCGCCCCGAACCATCTCCCCCGGGCGGAGGGTCGCCCGAGAAGAAATTCACGACTATAAAGCACAGACTACGAAAATGAAGAATAAAATAGGATCAGTTATGATTTAATTCTGAAATACTTATAAACAAATCTATCCAACACGATGGATACGTCTCCTCTGCTTCGAATATTTGTTTAATTCCTTTGAAATATCTTGAAAAATATCAGCAATATATTTTCTCATTAGAAAATGTACGTGCGCCTTCTTCTACCAATGACCACTCCTTTCTCATATATTGACCAACTGCGCGTTGGGTGTGTGTAGCTCTGTTCCCAAGAATGGAGTCGCGCTCGAGGCTGACCCCTTAGACTTGCCGCGCGTCTCTTCATAGCTTCAGTTGGAATCGTGTCCCGACGTCGTGCGTGCCGGCGACTCACCTGCCCCAACCACCGCGCTCCATCCCATCCCATCCCATCCGATCTCGCCCCCTATCCGCCCCGACCCGTCCCCTCCCTGTCCCCCCCCCCCCAGCACTCGCACCGTATTGTGTGAGGTCGCGTGTGCGTGCGGGCGGACGGGCGGGTCGCGTGTCTTCCGGCGCCCCACGCTAGACGTGGTTCGGAGAACACCCGAGGCGGTGGCGAGGGCGCGGGCGTTGACCGCCCCCGCGGGGGTGGAACTGGGTCAGCGGTCGCGAGGCCCCACGTCACCCCTCCGCGCACAGCCCTCTGGCGGACGCCGCTACTGGATGGGCTGAGGCTGAACCACCGCGTGTCAGCGTCTAACTAGGATTTTTCTTAATTTTTTTCTTCCAGGTTTCAAAATTAAAATTATGGATTGATTGATAGGTTTCTTTAATTATCGTTCATGATGTTTAGTATCTTTTGGTTGGCATGTTTGGTACCTTAAATCAAATGTACGTGATCCGGCGTTCAAAATTCAAATCTGGTTAAAAGGTGAATACAAGTACCAATCTTTTGCATAAAATTCCCACTCAATTAAATATTTACAATTCACTTGTGTGAATTCGTTACTAGACGCCGTTTCTTGTGACCTCAGGCCGCATACACCCACATGTTGCCTAAAAAGTAGGGTTTGTAATTTTTGAAGTGTCGTTCAATTTGGGCGTATGTTGTAGGAATACTTCTAATTTTTCGGATAAAATAACTGGAAGGGGAAGGGAGCAAAAAAAAGTGGTCGTGGTCAGCGCTTTTCCTTCGACTTTCAAAAGCGTCCCGCACACGCTTCCTCTGTGATCGAGGGATCCCGTCATCTCCTACCGACGCGCCGCGAGCCAGCCGAGCAAAGGGAATGCGGAAAGGGTGGCAGGCGCCGGCAGGAGGCGGAGGGGGACGTGACTGGGCGAGGCGGGGTGGGGAGGAGACCGGGACGGGCGACGAGCGGGGCGGAGGACGGGCGGACGGACGAGGCGGACGGCGACGGGCGGACGAGACGAGACGGGCGGACGAGACGGGCGGACGAGACGGGCGGGACGAGACGGGCGGACGAGACGGGGCGGACGAGACGGGGCGGACGAGACGAGAGGGGGACGAGACGGGCGGGCGAGACGGGCGGACGAGACGGGGGGACGAGACGAGACGGGCGGACGGACGGGGCGGACGGACGAGACGGGCGGACGACGGGCGGACGAGCGGGCTGGACGGACGGGCGCTGCCCGCGAAGGGCGGCCGCCGCCACGCCCCCTTTTGTCTGGGGGGCCGACGCACGACGCACCGTTGGGGAGCGGCGCCGCCGGTCGTCGACCCGCTGCCCGCGAAGGGCGGCCGCCGCCACGCCCCCTTTTGTCTGGGAAGGGTCATCGCCCCCGCCGCGCCACCCCTGGCTGCGGCACATTCCGGGAAGTGCCGTGTCGCGGCACCCGCTCGTTATTCCAAGGAATGTTTCATATTGTGGTGGCGTGATGGATTGTACTCACCACGGAAGGATAGATGGGTGGTAACTAGTAGTTAGGGACATGCGTTTTCCGTGATCATTGATTTTTCCATCGTTGCAGTCGTAAGAGTTTTTGAGCTTTTTTTATTACGGCTTCATAACTCAAATTTAACATTTCCTAAGGTCGCCACAGTCTGAGTACGATTAATTTTATTTTACAAATCAATGGTAAACGCAATGATTCGTCATGCTTGTTTATTTTATTAAGGATAAGAAAAGTTGTGAACCTAGGTATCCCAATTCGAGAGTTGCTGTTCCGATGATCAGTGAGTTATAAATTTTTAACTTGAAATGCGGTATGTCTTACGAAAGAGCCGTTTAACACACTTCTCGTAGCTTGAAAGAATAGTAGCTCAAGTGAAATCGGGTGGTTATTACGGACCTCCCGCTTTCCCCGACAAATCATTCAGCGATGAATATTGATGGCATTTTGGATTTAAAATATGCGTTGGTATTCGTGAAGTGCTTTTTGATAGGTTGTATATTCGTCTGCTTTACACCGAAACCTACTCGTCTTATTTCTCATGCTTAATTCAACTTCTTTTTCAATGCCTAATTGTAATGTTTTAAAAGTCAGGCATGAATGGTTTGTGAAACGAACACGTCAAGAATAGACAAGAAGCAATGTATGACTTCCTTTTTGTGTGTAAGAAATATTACGATTCTTCACATTTTAGTTACATGAAAGGTCCTACTAGTTAGGCAATTTAAAAAATGTATTTGACTTCGTTTCGACTCAATTCGACACAGTTCTTCTCAATCTCACGATTCCTCTGAAATTTCTTGAATCATCTCGTGAATTGTCTGTTTCGTTAGATGGCGAAGGTGTCACAAACTGTTACTTCGCACACACACTGTTAATTCGGAATAGTCTCTTTAAAATATTTCACGCGTGTTAAAATAAAAATCTAAATGCGTGGCGCTGAGCAAGCAAGTATGAAAAAATGTTATTCTTCGTGCATGTGCCTAAGACGGTGACCTTCGACGCTGTTTTGAAACGGCGCGGCGGAGCGACTGCGGCGGTTATGTCATTTCCCTGGAGCGCAGCGGGGGGTGCGGGGGGCGTTTATGGGGAGGCCATGCTAATCGCGCCCCACGCGACGCGGCATGTCGCGAATCACGAGGCCCAAGCGACGTGACCGACTCGTCATCTTTCTCTTGTTGATCACTAGGGGAGCAGATTTTAATGACCTAAAACATCGCCAAAAAGTATCAATAAAATGCTTTAAAAATGCCCTGAAACCGAAGAAAAATGATGTTAAAAAATATTATCAAATCCAGTTCGTATGAACAACTCAAGCTGTTGGATACGTTATTGATGTAATCGAGGCTTCTTCCATTCGTAACATAAAATTAACTTCTACACTAAACGGCATTGTTCTATAGTGAAAAGAAAAAAAAAGACATTTCATTAAAATCCGTCCCCTACTGATCACTTAGGTTGCGTACCAGCAGACTCGCGACCGACTGTATTAGCCTAAGGGAAATAGTGGGTAAAGTTCCAATGTTCCAGTGCTAGCGTGCTCGCCATCGACATCAAATCATTGTTGTTCATTCGGAAAAATTGTAGATGTATGATTATCAGAAGTTATTCTCAACTACATGACTAATTCGCCGTTCAAACATTTACTAAGGAGGAATCTTGTAGTAAATCTGAGATTGTTCTCGCTGACTCTCTTGCGCAGACTCGGCGTGCGAAAGTCGCGCGCGGAAGCTCGTCCATTTCAGAGTCGTGTAGGGGGTTGCTGGGTACTCCCAGTCCGCTCGCTAGAGCCTCACCCCTCACCCCTCTGTTGTTGGGATGTGATCGCTCCAAAGCGCCAACCTGTTCGCTGGTGGAGTGGGCGGGCGGCTGCTTTCAATTAACGGCGAGAATATTTGCATGCTAAGTGCCCGCTCCACCTGCACATTTGCGTGAATGAAGTGTCGCCTCTAGTGTCACATCGCTGTCACGTTGTTCGCCTCAATCAGCGTTCGTCATGCACTTTCAAACACGACAGGGCCTAACGCTGTCGTCCGTACCCGATACTTAAATCAGATTGAGCTCTTAAGGATTCAATGTGCTGTCATATTACTTCGAAAAGGGTGATTTGAGAAAGGATTCAATTTCGTACAATTTTCTTCGTTTCCATGATAACTGCGTCAGTCTTCCACGAAGTCTTCTTTAATCCCTCACTTAGTAAATTATTCCCTTAATATCAGAGTATAAAAGCAGTTTAAATAATTAATTGAGAATTTTGGAGAAAGTACAATATTTACTACATTATTGCAGTCAAATGAGTTTGATAATAAATGTTCCAAATCGAATCGCTTTCAGACGGCTTAGTTGAGATGTTTAAATTTAAGACTGAATAACATTCGTTCTAGTACACTGTTTAATGCACTGTATCCTTTTAGAATATTTGAGCACTTCTTCGCTATATCTTCAAAACTCGATCCTGTAGTTCACCAGATTTTGTTTCTAGTGCTGAAACAGAAGATCTAGAAATTTGAATACTTAAATGAATCTGCAGTGCCGTCACTTGATCATTTCACTTACCGCAATTCTAACTTAGCTAATACCTCTAAACAGCTTACTGGGCATATATTGAAGTAGTTTCTATTCCCAATTAAAAGTTCCCTCTCTTTAAAAAATGTTGGTCGCTTGGGGTACCGGCCTTTCCCTAGCATATCTTCGCGTTCCATAGTGGGTGTAAGTTAGTAAAGTTACAGAAATTAAATAGTTTTGTATCCGTTTTAATTTTGCTTTTAATGACGTAGTTAATAAATTATTTTATATTTAAATTCGTATTGTGTGCAAAGAAGATAATTATATATCACTCTTCCAAATTAAAAATGATGTTTCATTGAAAGAACACGGTATTAGTATATGATGCCAAGTTATTCGATGCGCTAGATAAATTACGGAGTGAGATACGGTGCATTGTAAATGAGTCCGTCAGAATACAAAGCGAGTCCATAAATACACATACGAAGACACGGAATGAATAATGCAACCTATATTTCTTGTTTCCTCGTCACTAATGCCGAACGGATCCTATTAAGCGCATCGCGCAACCTGTTCACGTGCGGCAGCAAGCTGCATTAAAATCACGAAACGCCGCCGCCGCGAGTGACGTTCGTGATCTCCGTTGCGCTGGTCCAGCCCGTGCCTAGGACAAGCGTCATTTGGCCGAGGCCGCTCGGTGCCGGCCCGCGGGGGGTGGGGGGTGGGGGAGAGCACAAACGAGGCCATTAACGCCCGCGCTGGCGCCGCCGGTGCCTGGTTCGAAGTCACCCCGAAGCATCAAGGTGGGCGGCGCGTGGGGCCTGCCGGCGCGCGGGTCTGCGCCGCGGGCGGTGAGGGGGCGGGCGCGGGGGCGGCCAACAGAGCGGGCATCCCCTCACCGCTCACAATTCGCGACTCCGCCCCCAAGCAGTCTGCTAACACCTCTGGCTCCGCGACCCCCACAATGCACACCCTTCACCCGACTCCACGCGTTCCCTGTTAAAGCATCGTGCACCACATGCTTCGCAATGTGCGCGGTGTTGAGGCTGTTCATCTGAAACTCCGTTACTCGCCAACGCAATCTACGTACCTACTTCATGTAACTGCATGTAGAAACTTAATAGCGTTGTGTGTGGCATAAAAAGTGGGGTCACTTTCGTTTGTCGCTGAGCTCGATGCTTATACCGCAAAACAATATACACAAAACTCGTCCGTAATGAAGGTGACCAGAGTGTGATTCTGGCTTCAAGACCTAGTAATTGGTATTCTACGCACACTTTTCGTGTTATAGATGCCAAATTTTGCCATTGTAAGTATACATAGTAATTGCTAATAACATCCTTAACAGTATTTCTTTGTAACTGCTTCTAAATTATCTGCTACACTCGAGAGAATATATGAAAGCAGTATATGAAACATCCATTCAAAGTTTAGAAGTTGTCATAAAGTACATAAAGTATAACAATTATATAGAATAAGATAAATAGGAGTTCAGCAAGATTTTTGGGTTACATCGTTGACGGAAAAACCTTCAGTCAGCTAACTTGGTTCAGCCTTTAGTGCAGAGGATAGGGAACGGATGTGGAAGACCCCGTCTCGAATCGCCTCTCTCCATTGTTCTCTCCGATATCCGATCCCTCGCCGGAAGCAAGGAGAATAAAACTTGAAGCCACTTCCTCGCTGCAACCGGTTCCGGGACCGCCGGTAAAAGGGGTGGACTTCGCCGCACAACCCATTCCCGCCCACGCCCACACCCCACCTCACTCCCGCCCAACTCCCAGCCCCGCCCACACCCCAGCCCCGCCCACACCCCAGCCCCGCCCACACCCCAGCCCCGCCCACACCCCAGCCCCGCCCACACCCCAGCCCGCCCACACCCCAGCCCAACCACACCCCAGCCCCACCCAAACTCCACCTCCGCCCAGTATCACCCCAGCTCCGCCACATCCCAGCTCCGCCACACCCCAGCTCCGCCCACACCCAACCCGCTCACAACACCAGTCCGCCAACACCCCAGCTCCGCCCACACCCCAGCCCAACTCTACACCCCAGCCCGCCCACACCCCAGTCCAGCCCACATCCGCCCGCCCACACCCCAGCCCGCCCACACCCCGCCCCCCCCCACCTCCGCCCATATCACCCCCCGCCCTCGCCCTTCTCTCCCATCCTTCCTCTCTCCCCGTCTCCGTCCTGCCCTTCTCCGTCTTGCCCCACCCCGACACCATCCTACTCAGAGTCCGCGCCACAACCGCCGCCCATCCGGGAAGATGCACCGGGCTTTTTCCTCCCTGTCCACCCGAAGCGCACCTGTCGGCGCCAGCGCCCCTCCAGACGGGACGTGGGCCGCTCTGACCTACTCTGAATAAAAACCAGAACTGCTCAAAGTTGCCATATTAGTTGGCGGCGACGCCGCGTTGAGTAACAGCTGCAGTTACGCCGCTAGACGCCGCGTGGCGCTGCGGGCGGCACCATGGAGAAGAGGTGGGGGTCGGTGGGTGTGCCTCCGCCTGCCCACTTCTAAAATGTCTCATTCTCCCCCTTCCCTCACCCTCCCCTTCGCGTAATTGGTGCGTCCACGTCGATATTAGGGTGACATTATTTTGAAGGATTGGCGCTTCGACTAGACGCCACTGACATCACCGCCACGGCTTGCGCAAGGAACTGCTTCGCTTATGGGTGACAAGGATGCGGGCTGTGGTGTTGGGGCCTCCCGCTTTGGGTTAATGGGCGTACGTTGCAGATATGCTGGGGAGATGCTTGTGAAATACCGAAACGTCATCTAGTTGAAGTATTTCAAGAACAAGAAAACAATTTCTGATCATCTCTGACAATGTCTGAAAGTTCAAATCTCTCCCCACCCCAACGATATTTTCTGAATCAAATACAAATATTGCGGTTTCTTGCAAATTTTGTAGAATATACACATTTGAGTGCGCGTCATTTCAAGACTTGCATCTACCTGTACGCACTGATAAAATATTACTGAACGTAACATTCCTTTATACACTGTCAGAAATTTCCGCATTACTTAAATGAAATGTACTACATTATGTAATTATCACGAACACACATTAAATTTAGTGTACACATGTACGTTTCGATGCAAGAATCAAAGCTTTAGGCCACAACTGGAATGAATGAATGAATGATCTTGATGGGCTGATGATTATGAATGTACGATATGCGCAATGGAAGGCAGGAGAAACGGGAGAACCTTTACATTAAATCTACACTGATTTTAACTTATGCCTTAAATGTAATGTACAATACATTAATCTACTGCAACATATAATATCTAAATTTAATGATATTTTTGACAGTGTTCATTTAAATTATTTTTTTGTCCAAATCGTAAATCTAGTTTCCTCAGACCGATCCAAATTAATCTTGATTTTTCCGAATACGCTTAAGGTGAACTTGAATGGCCCGCTTTATTTATGGCTTGTGTTTCCGTGTGTTCAGGCACGAAGAAGATGGAGTACAAGACACGCCAGTGGCACGAGAAGTGCTTCTGCTGCTGTGTCTGCAAGACGCCCATCGGCACCAAGAGCTTCATCCCGCGCGAGCAGGAGATCTACTGCGCCGGCTGCTATGAAGAGAAGTTCGCCACGCGCTGCGTTAAATGCAACAAGGTCAGTCTCCCGAAGGAAACTCTTCTGGCCGAAAGTGCACTTGTTTCGTCCGATTCCGAATCGAGTTGAAAAATGACGATTGTTAAACGGAATAGAGGCTTCATCGTTACCAAATAGTCAAGAGTAAATTAAACGACATTTGGTGTGGCATAGTAATTGAAAAAAGCAGCTTTTTTCGTGGCGTATGTAATATAGATACGTGCATTTAAATTATGGTTGTATGGGGAGTATAATGCTAAAAGTGTAATTCGCTAGGGAGTTTGTAAATTAACGGAAATATTAAAAAAATATTTGACTTCCGAAATTCACAAATTAAAGAAAATCAATTGAAAATTCTTACTGCATTGCTTGCCACGTTTAAGAACTAAATACTCATACTCGAATTAAGTGCTAACGCATTAAAGCGATAATTGCTTGTTGAAATGTAATTTTTACATGTTGAATCGAAGGTGAAATTTCGATATGAATCGACATGGAAATATTGAGTAGAAGGCGGAATCTTTCTTTCAGTGAACTCAATGCTCGTCTATTCCGTGATCTAGGTTAAAGTGTCCACATTTTCCGGTCCTTCCTTGCTGTTCATCTTTTTTCTTTCTTATTTATCTTTCTCTCGTTACGTTTTCTTTCACCTCTTTCTTTTTCTTTCCTCCTATTTCATTTCCCTCCTTTCACTTTAGTTTTATTTTCATGACAACCTCCAAATTTGTATCAATAATCCCAAACTTTTGGCAAAAAAATGTTGCATTTAAAAAATATAAAACTTTTAATAAGTTTACAATATGTACTGTGTTAAAAAAACAAAATTGTGTGTTCAAAATGCCCTTACATATACCACATTTATTCTACAATTTTGCTGGGTGTTTTCTTTTGCGACTGAATTTATTTTGGAAATTAATATTTTTTGTGAAATATCTGGCTAATGTAATGCATTTTCATTTTGGAACCACTTTGGCATCCTGTCTAAGCAAGACTTGTATTTCCACAGATTATCACTAGTGGTGGAGTGACCTACAAGAACGAGCCATGGCATCGTGAGTGCTTCACTTGCACACACTGCAACACTTCACTGGCTGGCCAGCGCTTCACATCCCGCGACGAGAAGCCGTACTGTGCTGACTGCTTTGGAGAGCTGTTTGCCAAGCGCTGCACATCTTGTTCCAAGCCTATCACCGGTAACATTATGTTTCATTAACTATAGAGTGTATTGCTTTTTAATCAATTTTAACATTTCTTTTTAGGAGGGAGGGGCGGAAAGAAATGATGGATGTAAAAACAAATTAAAATTTTGCTGCCTATTTTCCGCCCTTAGATCGGTTTAAAAAATAGAGGGGTTTGCTCTGACCGCGAGGCCCTAGGCTCGAGTCCTGACGACGGCAGGATTTTCGACACTAGCTTTTCAGCGAGGTGGAATTCAGTCGCGGTCTGGAGGAGAATTCTAGCGGCCGGCTGCTCTGATCGGTAGATTTCCGTGGTTTCTCCGATCAACACTAGGCGAATGCCGGAGTACCCTAACAAACGGGCCAAGGTCCGCGCGCGATCTTTTCTTCCTCTTCCTTGTCCTATCCTCTCCCCTTACACACACACACACACACACACACACACATGCACTACACTACTACATATTCCGGGAGACCAGTCGGGAGCTTAGAGCTTGTCCTGGCTGGGGCGGTGCCCCGTTGGAAGGTGAGTCCTGGTTAAAGGGAAACCCCGCAAGCCGGCGGTAGGTCGGCGACGGATCTCGCCATCCAACGGGGGAATATCACCTCCCGAGGGAAAAAGCTTGCACTACACTTACAGGACTAATGACCTAAGCTGTTGACGCGCCCGGAATCACTAACAACCAACCACCCAATCGAGGGGTTGCCTGACGTATCGAAACTTCTCGTTTGTGAAATGTAGAATTTGGATATTGTGATAATTTGGTAGAAATGTCATAATTTAGATACTAATAATTGTTTCAAAAATTTCATAAATGTCTTTAATGTAATGGGGTATTCATGAACAGGTTTGGAAAGAATGTAGCAAAGAATTTTACGTTGATATACGGTTCATCGTAATTTTAGTTCTCAATATTCATTAAATTCTCGTTCTTGCTTACCCCACCAGTGCTGGGTTGAATGCACGCCACTGCATTTTACATATTTTTATCCAATTCAGAAATTTTGCAGTCTTTTCCTCTCATTCTGAACCGATCTAAAATGGACTTTTCATTTAAAACGTAATATTTATATCTCCGCCAAACGCTTGTACTTGAGTATAAAGAGAGAATTTGTTCGATTTTTGCATCGTTTTTTGATATGAAACTGCGCGAATCCCCTCGCCACTAATGCCAATTTTGAATATCTTTGGGGCACCACTGACCTTTCACCTGACGTGTGTACCAAGTCAGAGCTCAATTAGTCTCTCTCGTATTGTTTTAATTCTACATGAGTTGTACGTGACACACAGACATCACTTATCAGACGTGACACACAGACCTCACTTATCAGACGTGACACACAGACATCACTTATCAGACGTGACACAGACATCACTTATCAGAACAGACATCCTTATCAGACGTGACTTACAGACATCACTTATCAGACGTGACTTACAGACATCACTTATCAGACGTGACTTACAAACATCATGATGGAAACTCCTTTTTTTCGTACCTGGAACTCTCAAAACCGATTTTGTCACCGTAATCCACCCTCGATATTTTTTCTCTGCCCGCCGCAGGTCCAGCGAATAAGATGCGCGAAGAGCTCCGAGTCCCAGCGAAGGGTTGTGCAGGGGACCGGCGCAAAGATCGCAGTAGAATACACAGTGCGTGCACTATGTTTGATCAAGTGATATACGGTTCATCGTAATTTTAGTTCTCAATATTCATTAAATTCTCGTTCTTGCTTACCCCACCAGTGCTGGGGTTGAATGCACGCCACTGCATTTTCACATATTTTTATCCAATTCGGAAATTTTGCCATCTTTTTCCCTCTCATTCTGGACCGATCTAAAAGGGAGCAAGAAAATTATAAATTTCGTTTTTAATATTCTCCCAGGAGAGAGACAGTAAGAGAGAGAGACAGAGACAGAGACAGTAGGAGAGAGAGAGAGAAACAGACAGACAGACAGACAGACAGACAGACAGAGACAGTAGGAGAGAGAGACCATTTTTTTTTGCACCATCGCACCATCGTTCTCCCTGAAAGTCACACCACAATACGCCTTATATGACTGTATCCTCACATATATCCCTGTGGTAGCTTGTGGTCCCATGCTGGTGTGTGTACCTTTGATCTGGATATAGAGAGACAGTTCTTTAATTATACACATCTTCAAGATTTTCAGTAGTGAAGTTATGGATTTCTTTCTTAATGGAATCTACATATTTTCAATATTAAATCAATGTAAAAATGTTCACGTAATTTTGAGATCGCATGGCATAATTTAATTTTTTTAACCTGTCCTACACCTTCAATACTGAAGGTAGAGATCTTTGTTAATGCAAATCTATTCCATATTTTATCATAAATCATTTTATGTACACTTTTTCAAAATACTAATAGTTTTCATGTAATTTTGAGTGAATTGTGATAATTTTCCACGTATACTCAAACAAACTTGTCTCAATAATAGCTGCAAATATTTTCTTACTTTTTGCATCTTATGTGTTAGACTCACAATTTCAAAATAAAGAATTTATACCAGACACAACACAGGGGAATCGATGATCCTGTGTAAACCTAAGTGCTTCAGTTCCAATCCCAGCTTTGGCAAATATTTGGAAATTCAAGAATACACAGAATTCAATGTCAGAAGATCACTGTCATTAATATTTTTGAATTCTAAAAAAATAGATACATTTTTATTAATCTTGGGCTTGTTTGATTAGGAGTTTTTTAAGTGCTGGCTGAAGTGTTAGAAGGATAGAACCATACACATAATAACATAATACCATACATCATATTTTCATATTATGTAACCATTAACAATGATACCAGAAAACATGTGCTGTTGTAACACCATTGAATTTTGAACCTTATTTCATGAGATTTTGTCTCTCAAATGCGGAAAATGTATGTGCAGGCATTGGCGGAACCCGCTTCATCTCCTTTGAGGATCGTCATTGGCACAATGACTGCTTCATTTGTGCCATGTGCAAGACATCATTGGTGGGCCGTGGCTTCATCACTGATGCTGATGACATCATCTGCCCAGAGTGTGCCAAGCAGAAGCTGATGTGAAGCAGCCTGCTCAGCCAGAGCATAGCACTTAATGATAACAATATTGCACATGCTAACATTGAACACAGTACATTGCAGAGTACAGTGTAAGTCTTGTAAATTAATTGAAAGTTAAGTTCTCAGATGATGTTCCAATGATTTTTTTTCATGCAATCTTTTAATATCATAGAAAATCCTTAAAAACTTAATGTATATTATAAATAAATAAGGAATCATATATCACATTTTGCTGTCTAGTTTCATGTTATGTGGAACTTAAGTGTGTCAAAGGTTGAAAAATATTCAGTACTTCTCTTGTTGACACATATCATCATATCACAGATTCCATTTTATGCGGCATATATATATCAAATATTAATTGTTTTGTAATTCTTATCTTTCTAGCTTTTTGAGAAATACGTACTTGTTTGAACCCTTAGGAAACTTACTTAAGATATGTGAAAAGCTTACTCTTAGTTATGGTTATTTAGAAACAAATTATATAAGAAAAAACACGTATTGCTTTTGCTGTTGATGGAGTGGACAAAGGAATATCTGTAAGAAACTCCACATTTTAGAATGCACTTCTAAATACATATGCTTTATGAAAGAAAATTTAGAATTAGGAACGTTCTCAACATTTTGTAGATTCATGTTGAAATGATTTAGGACATATATGTCTTTAGACTAAAATTGTATTATCTCTTGCTTTTGTATGGATAGGATAAGACCAACTATTACAGACTTGTGAAGAAGTATTTATAGTCACAAATTCTACTGTAACTAATCGAATTCAGGAACTGTCATTTACTAAATTTGGTGAATGTTATTTTTCGGTACAAATGAAATAAAGTATTTTATTAAAGAAAATTTTTAACAAATACTTGTTAGGGTGAGTGTAATTCAGAATTTTGTTATTCATGATGCCTTAAATTCAGATAGGCTATTTCCATTCCAGATATCTGAGCACTCCAACATGCATTGGCTGGGTCGGCCTATAGTTAGTCTAGAACCCTAAAACTCTTTGAAGAAACCTTCTTATTGGAAATTCCCACTTCTCTTTCTCTCTGACCAGAGCATAATTCAGGGATAATAGATACCTTTTGTATTTACTTAACCATGGTCCTGCTACACTATTATTCTCTGAAGCTCCTGAAAGATTTATATAAATTTCAGTCTCCACTGTATTGTATGTACAGAATAAGATTGTTTCAATTAAAACTGAGAACATCACTAATAATAGAAGAAGAATTATATTTTCATGTAAAAATATTGTCATTATAGAGTTTTCCTTTCTTGTCTCATTATAATGCTACAATTTTTTTTTATTTTGTAAGAGAGTAACTACCAATACTAACTAAAGCAGGGAGTTATATAACTATTACAGAAGAGGCACAGCACTGCACTAACATTCATCTATCAACAGCACAATGCTTGTAATTGTTACAGAAAGTAACAACTACCACTCACATACACAATAATGTCTCACACACACTCACACACACATACACAAACACAGACATCTACATACACTCCACAAGACACTACTCCAAGAATGTTATATATGTGATATATATCAGTAGAGTTTTGGGGGATAAAGTGGCCTTAACATGCATTAAAGTACTATACTACACTAAGCATAAACCTACAGTTCTGTCTTTTCAATGAATAAGAGATACCAATGAGGAAATCGTACTTATTGAGGAGTATCCGTCCCAACTAAGGGTGCAAGATGGGAAACTAATATTGTCCTGAAATATTTTCCAGGAATGATAGCATGGAATTATTGAACTGTATGTATATTTAGTGGATATTTCTTGTTCTAAATTAGAGGAATATTTCTAATGGCAAAAAATCTTTAGTGGGTGGGTGGGAAGGGTAGTTAGAGTGAAATAGATATAATGATGAGAGGAATCAATATGTACTGTTGTGTTGTGAATAGTTTTTACTATATATATATAGGTCCTGTATGATTTACGTATTCTTTGCTTTCTATTATTGATTTTTAGTTGTCATTTTTAGGTTTTCATTTTAGATCCTTGTGTATGCATTTATTTGTATTGAACTATCTATTAAATGTTATATAATCAAGAATAAGCAAAATTGTTTATAGATGCTGTTTACCAAGTTTTGGTGATGGAAGAATTTGCAAAACAATGGAATCAGGTGTTGATTTCAACTTAATGCAGTCTTAAGGATTTTTTTTTTAATATGATGATATTTGTTGCAAATAATACTGCTGTGTTGCTTTGTCTGACATCTAGTCACTGGGTCCTGTTGCCACACTTGGATTGTTTTGCATATGCTATCTATCAGTCGCAAATGGTAGAGCTTCTATCATACCTTTTAAATTCTTGCTTTTTGCTCTTATTGATCTTTTTGCCTGCATATTGTATTCAATAGTGCCGTTATTTTTCATAAGTAAATCCAATTTTACTTATGCTTCAATATTATATTTTTTGAACGAATGTTGTAATATTGTATATTCTGTTCATACACAACATCATAATAAAGATATGCAATTTAATAGAATAATGCATTGTGTTATTATTTGGATATTCTGTTGAAATCTTCATGTAGATACTGCCTCTTCTCACTATTCCTATCCTAGCACATTCATATTTTCAATGAAGTATAACCAGTGAAAGTAGATGTTGCTTTAGACTCCATTATTTGGCTATATGTAGGCTAGTGTATTTTCAATGACTCTTAAGTTTTCTGCATATGTTAACTAAAAATTAACCACTTAATTTTTAAATATACAATGAAGGTAAATATACTTATAACTGGTAATGTGTGAGGAGACTGATGACCTACCTCGAAAACAACAATCTAGTGCTTTATATAAAGTAATTTAACATTTAGTTGAAATAATTTCCATTGCATGTGAAAATATTCTCATAAATGATTATGTTACTATTTTCATAATATATCTTTTTCCATTAAATAAATTATCAATGAACTTAGTAGTTACTACTGTCAAATTATCAGCCAGAAACTTGACAAACATTTAACAAAGCTTGAAATTCCTCCACAAAATCATGACATGAGGTGTGATACAGCTTTGTGAAGCATATTGTCATTGCTGAACCTAGGTTGTTCTGTGCCTGAAGAATTGGTATGACTCAAATTTGAATCTGATCAAATGGTTGAAAGAGCAAAAACTTCACTGGATCTGCTCCAAACATTCTTAACGCATAATGAGCAATGTGTAGGGCATAGGCACACGCAGAGGCAGCAGAGGGGCTGTGCCTCTCAAAGAATTTTGAAAGGGATCCCTTTGCCTAATGTAATAAATAGACTGTGGATATTTAGGTAAAACCTATTTTTCCTGGGTACCTTGTACTAAATGAATTTTTGTATATGCATTTTAGGCTTATTTGAACTCAATCCCTCAATTTTATAGCACCTAAAAGAGGCCTATACATTAATGCCTATTTTACTTTTTAAAACCTAAAATGGGACTTATTTGCCTAATTTCTTTTGTCTGTGGCTTCTTTGAACTTTTCTCGTGTGCGTCAGCACAACAGACAGGGATGATACTAATTTTAAGTTGTGTTATAAGATAGTGAGAAATGAATATACAGGTCAAGGATCTTGAAATAAAAGGTTTCATGTCATTACGTCGTGACTTCATGGAAAAGCCTGCGTCCACTTCTAGGGTAAAGTGATTGAATTTCTGCAAAAGGAAAGGGATCTCAGCCAATAAGAGACATTAATTTTCTTTTGAAAACTTGAGAAAGTATTAGTAATTTATTGTGAGGGAAAATATGGTTAGAGTAATTCTAATTATAGTGCAAACAATTAAATTTGTTCATAAATAGTATTGTCGCAAAATATACAATACTGATTCTATATAATATTGATTTATATTTTTATCTCTGAGAAATATATATAATAAATGGTAAAAACATTATTTTTGTTTCTAAGTTTCCTGTTTTATTATAATATGTTGACGAAGATGACCTCTTTATTCTTATTTTCTTCTTATTCTATTTATTCTTTATTTTCTTCTTATAAGAACGTCAACAACACCAAATCAGAATTCCCACAATGTTTTATTTGTGCCTATTCTACCATTTAAAAAACCTAACTGAGATGCTAAAAGAACCTATTTTAGGCACCTAAAATGAATTTTTTAAAACCTAAAAATTCATGGTGTGGTAATAAAACATGTTATTTATGTAACTATATTAAATCTCTGATAAAAATGACAAATAGAATGTATAGATAACTTTACATTGAGGACTAACGAATCAGTATATTGTTGCTGTATCTATGTTTGGATAAGTATTATTGTCTAGGGGTATAAAATTTGAACAATTTCAGCATTTTATTTAGTTGTAAATGTCAACATTGTGCTGTAGTCATCAACTTACTATTTTTCAATAAATAAAACTAATTTTTGTTTAATTATGAATTTCTAACTTTTGCAAAAAATAATACATAAATACTGAAGTTTATAAAATAATTGCACATTTTGAAGGTACAAACATGAAGAAACAGTCGAATCTACTGGTGGAAGCAATTAGAGCTTGAACCCCAAGAGAGTCCCCTAAAAATGCAAAAAAAAATATCTACAATCTTTTGAAAATAGCCAAGAATGCTGAAAAAGCATACAAAACTTCTCCCCAACAATACAGCCTAGTCAAAGACAACCCCTTCTACAACTTCCAAAACAAAATTTTTTAAATTAAAAAATAGTCTGAAAAAGTTTGTACAAGTAGAAGGTTTCTAAATAAAAAAAATTGGATGGATAAGGAGGCCCAGAAAAGTTGTTGGTTTCCTTCTTGTTTTAGACTGTGCAGGATTATGATGATGGGGCATTGCTGTAAAGCAACAACACATTGGATATCAGCAAACTTTGCTTTCTTGAATGACTTGTCTGAATTCTTGTCACATTTGTTGCAAAAAACTGTTAAAAATAGCATCCAGAAATTGTGTTACTTTCACACACATATGTTTGGCCGGTGTTTCTTAGGCAGTGATATTTTTCAATTGATATAAAGGCATATCTACTAATCCCAGTTACCTGAGAAAGGCAAGGGTGCATGGTGGGGTGGTCCATCCTGGTGGGGCACCATTCTAGAGGATGACACAACTCAAAAATTGTAATTTAAAATTACTCAATTTCAACATCTTTTGTTTATAAATATTTTTTTTAACCAGTACAGCTTGGTAAACCCTTATAAAATCCTCTGTTCTCAGCAACATAAAGAATTTTATTTTCAAGTATCTATGCAAATATGCAAAAATTGCAATATATGCAGATTTTAGATATGTCATTTGAACTTTCTTACTTTTATTATGGCACACAAGGAGAACCAGGTTTCATTATCTTCCAGTTGAACTCGTTAATTGTAAGGACTCTCTATTACTGTTTTAAGGACACAACAGCTTTTGAACAGAGGACTAGACAGACAGATAGTTGGAACACCACTGGGCTGGCCTTTGGGTTTTCAGTGCCCAAGGCAAAATATAATTTGATTCACCCCTCCTCCTCCTCAAAAAATTAACTTTACAAACTTAGGAATTTTTTAAAAATATTTTGCACACAATTAGATAAGAGGCAACTTTAGACTTCTGAATATTGATTACATCTGCAAAGGTCCGATGAGTATGTAAAAGTACACAATTTTGAGGTTTACATATGATTTTGCACTAAATGCAATTTTTATTATTTTATATTAAAATTTTTTTTTACTGATTTATAATTAAAATTTTAAAATTTAAACTCTATCTCACTTGCAGATAAATGGAAGTTTCTTTTGTAATAGTCCTCATATTTAAAATCATAAAACCAAAAATTAAACCTATTTTTCTGAAGTACTCATGGATTTTCCGTTAATATGCATACTATGTTTTTGAACAATTTTATTATATTTAACTAAATTCACATTAATAATATCTAATGCAAAATTATGAAGTATAAATAACAATTTCAATACTAATAGAAAAAGTATTCTTCAGTTTATATTATGTAAGTGACATGTTCCATATATGCAGTAATGCACAGAAATCACTTTAAAATATTTTCAATTCTTCCTTGTAAGATCATCTTGAAGTAGTTCTTTCTCTGTGAAGGAAGCAGCAGGAATCACTCATTAAGGTTGGATTCCATTGTCCTTTATAATGTATTCCATCTTTAAAGTGTCTCCCCACTGTTTGTCACCTAGTATAGAAAAAGTCAAAAATGTAATTAATTTTAAAACCAAAAAAAATTCGAATGAGATCTTATTTATTTTCTTCTTTGATTTTGAGAACCCATTGTGACAAATTACAGATTTATATCCTCGCCATTCTCCAACTTTATTGTTTAAAAACATTGGTTTCCCATTAAGTTTTCAATCTCTGTCTCAATGAATAATCATTCCTTTAATATTTCTAAAAGACCGACTAAGTCAATAACAAATATTGTAATCAGCTTCTGGATCAATGATTCTAGTCTTAGTTAGCTTTTGCATCAAAGTCTTCTTAAACAAACAAGGAGATGGTCCTGTTACCTTGTTTCAGAGCTGTAAATGTAGTTTCAACACATGCACACATTTTCTTGAGGTTTCAATTTGCTAGATGTAACAGGAGTGGGGATTTAGTTATTTTTAGCTATATTATGAAATCAAATCTGCATCTCATTTGCCAATCCAATTAGTGTCTATTACTTGGGAGGAAAAAATTTTGTTTTCAAGAGGTTTCCTGCCACACTAAGTACTTTTATTTATAATCCAACTATGTATACAATAAAAGAAAAGTACTTTTTACAAAGTTTGTCATAAGGCCTGGTTTAGTGTGAAAAGGATGAGGAAAAATGTATATTTGGTGGATCAATGAAAGGTTTAAATTTTGCACTACCTTACTTGAGAGTGAATTGTGAAAATTAGAATGTTTATGCTACAATGTGGATGACCAGTATCTTTCAGATACCTGAAAAGCAATTATCCAAAGAACTGCCATCTTTGCCATCATCAGTGCTGAATTTTCATAGGAGGTAAAGGTTGCAGTGCGTCCTTACTATTTTAACATAATGAAAATTTTAAAATTCAATAAGTTATTTTCAATTAATTACAATTATATAAAATGGCTGCCTTTTCATCTACTGGATAAGAGAGAGGATTCTAGAAGATGGAAATATTAAGACTCCAAATCAAAGGTTTTGTTATATACAGCATCAGCATTAAATATTCTTCCTTATATTGAACCTCTGTACATTGAAATTCTCCATAAATCAAATTATATTTCAATCCCTTGAAAATTCCATTTAAAAACATTTCTATTTATTGAAAAATGTACACTACATACTATAAATTACATTTCTAAAATATAGTATTGTTTAATTTTGAAGGAGAGTATTACTACTTCAGGAAATATAACTTCCTCCTGGATGGTTGTATTATTGAATGAATGTTTATAATGCCCCAATTCATTTTTTGCGTGCAGTTAATGTTGCAAAAAAAGTGAACACTATAAATGTGGGGAAAGGTGTGCAATAAAATAATTAAATAAATAACAAAATAAAAAACATCTAGTGGTGCAGAAGTATGGAATGCCAGCTGTTTCTGTTTCCACTATAATGTAAAACCGCGAAAAAAAATTCAAAAATCTAGAAACTAAGAGGGCATCTGAAGCATTCTATATATAATATTATCGAAAGGACAGTCAGATTCGAAAAAGTCTGGATACATATGTGTGTGTGTGTGCGTTCGTATGTGCATGTGTGGGGCGCGTGCGCGTGCGTGCGCGCGCGTTGTATGGGAACCTATTGTATTATATTATACGCGCATGTTTTTGAACCTCGGACCATGTATGAATATTCTATGCCCAGAATATGTACCCTTACTCCTTTGCCAGCATTAGTTGAATTAGAATAAATGATAGCAACGAGCGTTGTACACGAAGTATGATAACCAGAAATCTTCGCTCCGTGTAATAGAAACTATTTTGCATCGAAAAAAGAACTACAAATTTGACAAAATTTCTTTTGAGAAAATAACCAAACTCCTTACTCCTCTGGCAACTAGCGAAGCGAGGGCTCAAGAAAACGTGCGCGAAGAATGCCTTGACATCCTTTGTACCTAGAGCCACTTGATTTTTCGTTATGTTTGCGCCTTGTTCACGGCCATTTGCCTATGAAAAGTAAAACTTTGACGAATTCTAATCTCCAAGAAGTTCGTTGCAGATGGTAGTTGCGTGACGTTTGAGTGGGGAGACGACTTTAAAATATTCGGTGCCAAAAGTAAGTTTTTTATTTTTGTTTCTATCTTCAATTACTTGTCTTACATGCTACATAAATATTTATAAACACGTCTTGTGGTAAGGTGTGTTAGTAACGTTTAGAATATAGTAGGGTAAATATGGGTAGAGGTGTTGTACCTTAACCCTATTGAAACATGTGTACTTTGATCATATGGTCAAGGTACATTAAATGTCTTTCCATTAATTCTTTGTTCGGCATTGTACATACGTTATGATTTTATATTTATAGGTTTTGTTTTTCTTTCAAGTAAAATGCCTCGTAGCAGAAACAATGTATAAAAGGAGTCATATTGACAAAGAAATACGTTCTAATGCTATAAAACTAGTTTTTAAAAAATGTCAATAAAAGGTGCCGCCAAACATTTCAATTTGTCAATGTCAAGATGTACTTTGAAGAGGAACACTGCTTAAAGACTAGTGAAGATTTTAGCAGCTACCATGATAATCTACCTCTGGAAAGAGTTTTTACAGATGCCGAAGAGCATCTTCTCTTAGAACACATAGTACAAGAAGCAGCAAGGTAACAATATGGTCTTACCTTAAAAGATGTCATGAGGTTGGCATGTGCATTTACAAAGGAAAACAAGACAAAATATTCACCTCAATGGGACGTACACCAAATGGTAGAGAGTTATGATTAGTACACCTTTTCCGGAAACGACATAATAAACTATCTTTACGCAAATCTGAAGTCACGAGCCTCGCTCGTTCTACAGCATTTAATAAGGCAAATGATCAAACAACTTTTTAAAATTTCAAAATTGCATTGTCCCAATGCCTACAACCTAAAGCGGTCGATATTTTTGAAAGTCGTTTAAACGGGAAATTCTACAGTTCATGCACCACGAAAAATTTTAGTAACCAAAGGTGTCAAATAAGTCGGTGCAATGACCAGCGGAGGAAAAGGAAATACCATAACGATGATAGCTGCAGTAAATGTGCGAGGTGGATTCATATGCTCATATTTCCGCGAGTCAATTTCAAGGATTTTATGAAAGATGGCGCTCCTGATGTGACAATTGGTGAATCTAATCCTTCAGGATGGTAGAATGAAGCATTGTTTCTATAGTTTTTTAAACACTTCATTGAATATGTAAAACCATCAAAGAATCATCCCGTCATAATTGTTTGACAACCACGAAACCCATATTCAAATACCAGTTATAGAACTGGGAAGAAAACATGGCGTCATTCTTGTCACTTTCCATCGTCACTCGAGTCATAAATTTCAGCCTTTGGATAAGTCTGTATTTGGACCTTACAAGAAATATTTTCACAACGCAACAAATGAATTAATGTTGACACCTGGCCATGTTGGTAAAAAATATTAAACTATTTATGACATTGTTAGTCGTTGGAAAAGCTTTTCACAAGCTTTTTAGACCCACAAACATAAGTCAGGGTTTTAGGAGCACTAGATTACACCCACTAAATGAAAATATATTTGATGAACATGAATTTATGCCATCACAAGTAACTGACCGACCCTTTCTTGAATGTGAAAACGAGCCTCATGCCGGAACCTCGTCTCAAGAAAATACACTTCACGATCAGCCTTGTAACACAGAATATCTTTCTGGAAATCTTCCTAAAAAGTCAAATGAAGTTCTTGAAATGTCAGTGCAAGAAAACATATCAGACTGCTCAAAAGTTGTGACTCCGTCTATGAATAAACCACATTCAAAAGCTGAACCGAGAAAGGATGTCCGAAATTATAAACAGAAAGGAAAATCAAGGATTCTAACAGAAACTCCGGAAAAGAAGGAGGTTTAAAAAATGAAGGCGGTAAGACCACCAAAAACACAGAAAAATAAAGAAGACTAGAAGAAAAAGGCAAAAGGAAACACATTGTTAAGAAAAAATTCAAAGAAGAGTCAGAAACGTCAGAAGATAAAAAGTTTTCTCTGCACGATTCAGACACTTCAAAATGGTTTTTGTCTTCTGAGGAGGAATCAGAAAGCAACTATTTTCATGGAAAGAAAGAGAATAGACAGACAACTAATTATGAAGTTGGAAATTATATATCTTTATCTATGAAGGCAAATATTTTGTTGACGAAATAAAATCTGTCAATACAGATGGTGTTTTTATAAAATCCATGCAAAAGGTGCTGAAGAACTGTAAATGGCCGGAAAAAGATGATTTGAACTTATACCCTTGGTCTGGTATTAAGGGGAAAATAAAAAAACCCTCAAAAACTGAATTCCAAGAGGGAATTTTACTCTGTTCCTGAAATTAATAAATACAGGGAGTTTATGGAATGATGAAAAAACTCAAGTCAAAATATTTGTGTGTATGTGTGTGTGTGTATATATATATATATATTATTATATATCCCATATATATATATATATATATATATATATATATATATATATATATATGGGATCGAGTTTATTAAGAGAAGCGTATAGTTTCGAACTGATTTATTTTACAACTAGGAGGCACATACAAAATATCCGCCGCGTCAACTCAGAACTCGCTTATCCCCCACTCAGCCATCCTGGGAAACCTTTGGTCTCCGAAGGGACTTCGATGGGCTTCATGTGATCCGTGGCTGTCTGGGTGATTCGTGGACCTTCCTCTTTACTGTCGATTTTAATCACTTCATACCGATCATGACTTTTGACTTCACGGCTCGAGGTATTTCCTCTGGATTTTTAATCGTGGCCCGAATTGTGCTGTTTTGATAGCCACAAAATCACCCTCTCTGTAAGCCCTCGCCACGACGGCCTTATCATGTGTGGTCTTATTTTCTTGCTGAATTTTAAGAGTATACTTCTTTGCGACGGCTCTTAGGGCGTTCCTTTCTTCTTCGAACACCTCCAGGGCTTCTTCTAAAATGGACATCAGTTTTGAATTTTGAAGCTGAACAGAACCTCAAATGGACTTATACCGATGCTGCGCTGGAAATAATGTTTAGACACATCTGGACCGCCTGGACGAGACAATGCCATCGATTTGGGACTTCCAACGATAATTTGGTTAAAATAGGAATAATAATAATAATAATAATAATAATAATAATAATAATAATAATAATAATAATAATAATAATAATATGATTAATTAGCTCGGCCTGACCATTCCCGCGAGGAATACCGGTAGTGATCAAAATGTTGTCAATGTGTTCACGTGCACGATATTCCCTGAAATCAGCGGATGTGAAGGTAGCCCCAACTTATTATCCTTATAGGATTGCCAAATTCGGCTGCAATACTTTAAAATTATAAACAACTTTCTTGGTAGTTGTCGATTTAGTGAGGAAGATCCAGGTAAATTCGGAGAATCCATCGACGATCACTATCAAGTGTTTATATTGCTTCGCGGTAGCCCTCATCCGTTCCAGATGATCTGCGTGAAATGTATGCAGCGGGATATTTCCTTTAGGTATCGGATGCAACACGCCTTCTTTCTTTCCCTTTTCTTCTTCGCTAATGTGCATTGGATGCAACATTCTATCCAACGATCTATCTTCTCCCTCAGCTTGGGTATGTAATATCCTTCTTGGATAGCTTCCTGCAACTTTTTCACCTTGAAATTCCCATTGTCGTGAGTCCTTCGCAGTATCTCTTGCTGCAAGGTGGTTGGCAATACAAAAACTTTCTTTCCGTTTACCATTTTAAATTGTTGTCTTCGATCAAATAATCTTCATACGGTTCCTTAGTCACTAGCTGTTTGATCACCTTGAGTCCTTCCTCTGTATCTTGTTCCCTCTTGATTAATACTGTCGGTGTATCCTTCACGGCAATCACGGGTTCCTGCTGAGCGCATTTACGTGTTTCATTCTATATCCGTCCCGATGCTCTATTTCATAGTCAAATTAGTTGAGAGTCAAAGCCCATCTAGTAACCTTTGGCGATAAGTTTTGCTTATTTAAAGTTTGCTGGAATGCTTGACAATCGTGACGATCTTAAACTTTCTACCTATCAAATAAACGCTGAGCTTTTACACTGCCACAACCACCGAATGAGCTTCGAGATCATAGGAAAACTTCTTTTCGGCTTCACTCGTTTTATGGCCCATGTAATAAACAGGGTGAAAGTATTGCTCATCAGGTCGCTTCTGCAGTAAAACCGCACTGTCTCCTAACTTGCTTGTATCAACGTGTATTTCCGTGATCGACTCCAGATTGTAGATCTGCAACATTGGTTCATTGGCTAAGGTCTCCTTCAATCGCTTAACAGCTAACTTCTGAGCTTCCTCGTACAATGGAATAGCAATCTTCACATTATCCTGTATCATTTTTTCTGAAATAATTAATCAATCCCTAAAAACTTCGAACTTGTTTAAGTGTTTTGGGTTCAGCAAACATCCGGACCGCTTGAATCTTTCAGAATGCCGGCTTCACGGTACCATTTCCTACTACATAGCCTAAAAACTCAATCGACGTTTTAAGGAATTCTTAATTTTTAAAGTTCAATTGCAGCACGTTTTGTGTCGCTACTTGTAAGACTCTGGTTAGATTAGCGACAGCCTCAACCTAATCCCTGGCCTTGATTCCCATATCGTAAACAAAACGTACCGTAATCCTCTTTATCTAAATCTCAAAATACAGAACCAAACCACCTCAAAAAACCACGAAGAACATTCACATAAACCAAAAACAGCCAACAGAATTCAAACTATCCGTCTTATATAACTAACGCGATGAATTTAATACTTTTCGGATGTACAGGTTGATTCCTATTCTTCAAATCGACTTTGGAAAATACCACTTTGCCTAAAAAATTGTCGAAATCATCATCTGATCCTGGCATTAGGAAGTGACTACGTACCATCTTCTTATTAAGCATCCTACACTCCAAACAAATTCTCTTTACAATAACCTCCGGGCTAGCATATTCACTTGCACTTGGCCTTACAATTGTGTAACGAATATTGCGTCACCGGCCGGCACCACCACGAACTACCTGTACGCGCGGATTGCGTCATCTGCCGGCGCCACCACGAGCTGCATGTGAGCGCGGGTTGCATCACCTGCCGGCGGATTATTCCAGAACGTGCGCGGTGTCCGGAAAGTTCTCGATTGTCTCGCCAAGTATAAATACGCGGCAGCCGGCGACCGCGAGTCACTCTTAAGTCCGCAGTGGAAGCTGAACTGTGAAGTGTGTGCATCGCGGTGAATAGCAGTGCAGTGGTTGTGCTCAGTGACGTGAACCGTGGTCAGTGCATCGTAGTGTGGTCGGTGCAGTGAACTGTGGCCAGTGCTTAGGACTGTGCGAGTGTGTAAGAGAAGTGTAGTGTAAATAAATAATCAAGAGAAGTGTTGTGTAAATAACTAAAGAGAAGTGTAGTGTAAATAAATAATTAAGTGTTTTCAGTGATTGTGTTAAGAAACAAAATAAACGTTTTTGTTAAAATAATACGAGACTTTAATTCACCACCTAGAAACGTAACAATAGTTTCTTAGCCATTACTCAAAATGCTCATTGTCGATGCACCTATCTTTCGAGGCCAATCTTCGTGGTGGTAAATTGATTGACTCTTCATCCTTTAAGTTAATCTTCAGCATGATGCTAGCCTTCACATCCTTCTCTGTTTTGTAGATAGCTACCAACTGTTCGACCTGTATTTTATAAGGTTCAGTGCATCAATTTCGGGCATTAGCACGCATTCCAAAACACTAAGCTTCTCTATGACAGTCAGTTGGGGCCTCTGCATTCGGTGTCTCTGCCCTTATTGCAATCTGTTTGGTAGAAATCTTCCTCTGCTTGATTGGCTTCTTCGCTTCCTTCATCCATTCCTGACCTAAGATGGTTTTCACCGGTACGACGTACAGCATTCATGGTTTTCACCGGTACGACGTCAACTGAAATACTGTAGGTTTCGACACCAATGGCGAGTTTCCATTCTGCCATCTCCAGTGGTTTCACCAGGGAATCCTGTAAATAGTCGTGTCGTCTTTAGAGATGGACCTTCCAATTTCTTGTATATGTTCCACTGCATCAGGTTGATATCACTTCCGGTATTCATGAATGCACGGCACTTCACTCCATTTATTGTGATTGGAATATATTTGTCCTCGCTCGACTGGATGCAACTTACCTCCCATTTCTCCGATCATCTGCGAGAAGTGTGTTCGAATCTGTTGCATTTAAAACATTCGGCTCCTCGTAGGGGCACCCATATCTCTCGTGATCTTTAGATCCACAATTAAAATACCGTTATCACTGGTGGTCTGTCTATCCTCAGTTTTCGTTTCCTTGTTGCTGAGTTTCCACTTATCTTCTGTTTTTCTTTATTTGACGCTGTTTTTGGTTGACATCTCTTTCATCCTGTCGTATAATTCAAGTTTCTTCCTCAACTCTTGAATTGTCTTCACGCCATAAAACATTACCTTGTTGATCTCACTGTCCGGATCTATGAAGTAATCAATCAAAGCGTCCTCTTCAATTTTTCTCTGGTGCACATCTTCATGATTGTGTGTGTGTATATATATATATATATATATATATATATATATATATATATATATATATATATATATATATATATATTGTAGCGTCACGTTGGTGGCCGTGGGTGGGAGGAGGAGCGGAAGTATCGCATACCTGCGGGCAAGAATAGCTGGGCGCCGGCGTTGGGATACCTTTAGACAAAGGGGACGCCAGCTTGACCGGGAAGGTCACGTGGTAGACGCGAACCTCTCTCCTACACCTAGGACGGTCACGTGACGGCTGCACTCTGGTATAAAATCGAGTCGACGAGCTCAGACGGCGGGTTTTAATTCTGGAAACCTCGCGCGAAGCGCAAAACTTTACGCCCAGGCTGGAGCATGTCGTGCCTAGTGCACGGGTGACGAGGTCACGGTAGTGGCGCGGAGTAGCGTCAGTCCTAGCTATGTGGGGTATCCCAGGAAATACTCACAAGTGTGTAGTTTCGGAGCAGAAGTTGGTTATTGTACATACATGTAAATAAACTTGTACATACTTGTAAATGTCTGTGTGTTTTTCTCTATGACGCCACAATATATATATATATATATATATATATATATATATATATATATGTGCGTGTGTGTGTGCGTGTGTGTGTGTGTGTGTGATCAGTTTAAAACGCAACCCTGCTATTCGAGACCCTGTGAGAAAAGTGAAAGAACTGCAACACTGCATCTAGGACAGCTCCTTTGTCTGCCTTTCTGCGACAGTCCCTTCACTCACCACCCCCTTCCTTTCACCCGCGCCTTCCTGTGGTCTGGGTCCTACCTGCTCAAAGCATAACAGGCTGCGTCTTCATTCACTGTTTTGAAGTTAACTTACTATGCGCCCCAGCATAGAGCAACGCAAATTTGTGATGGAGAAGTATTTCCGAACCCAATCTTTCAAAGAGTGCCAGGCAACTTTCAAAGAAATACTTTAATCCGAGTCTTTTTCCGAACAAGACCATTAGTACCATTTTTCAGTTAGTGAAATGCTATCGCGAGACAGAAAGCGTGTTTGATCGGGAAAGCAGTAGCCAAACAGTGCTTACGGAGCAAGAATTAAAGAAAGATCGGGATGTTCTTTCAACTTCCCCTAAAAAATGATTCAGGAAGCTTCAGCAGCAATGTAATCTTTCATATTGAAGTGCGCACTGAGCCACCAAAAACACAAATAAATAAATTGAAAATGCGTTCAAACAGCGGACATCTCAAGAGCGTATGGTTTCCGATCGGGCAGCACGCTTGAATTACTGTAATTGGCTACTGCGAATTGTTAACGAAGGTCTTGAGGTACTTGATAAAGTTTTTTTAGTAATGAGGCTTGATTTCTTTTGTATGGATATGTTAACCAGCAAAACAGACTCTGTGGTACCGACAGGCAATAGGAAACTAGATATTCTATTGCAATAAAAGAAGATTGGAGTATGGTGTACCATTTATCGACGCAGATTAAAAATTGGTCTGTTGTTTTTCAAAGAAACAGTAACGGTTAATGCGGATCAGAATATATTAACAAATTTTGTTTCACATCTTCAAAAGGATGAGATGAATTTTTGGTTTTAGCAGAATGGAGCGACATCACAATTTACATCTACTGCCAAGTCGACAATGCAATCTCAGGAACAGTTTTTTGGGAACATAATTTCAAGGGGGATTGTGGCCCCCTCGTTCGCCTGACTTCTTTGGGGATGTCTCATAAGTAAAGTTTATGTGAATAAGCCTGCTACTCTTAAAGAGCTGCAAAGAAAGCGATTCGCATGATCGACGGAGAAAATTTACGTCTACACATATATATTGAAACGCTCTCCGTTTCTGTCAATTATTTCTGCAACCGCTTTCCGAATTTATATCTTTTATTTTTGGGCGCCAGGAAAGGTTTGCGATTTTAAATTTCCCGCAAGCACATCTAAAGGGAAATAATTATCCTACTAGCTCTGCCGGTTGGGTTCTTACGAAAATATTCGTCGCCGGTACTTACTTTCTTCCTAGCAAACGGTCATTCGATCCGCTCTCCATACGGAAAAAGCGAGGAATCTGAAATTTGTTTCTGGAAATAAATTATTAAACTGTGGATTGCACAAGATGCTAAAGAAATGATAATCAGCTTTTCCTTTTCAGATTGAGAACGTTATAAGTTTATTTCTCAATTAATTCTTTTTGACATGAAATGTCACCTTTGTCATGACTGATTGTAAAAGTTGTCTATAGCGCTATTATTCTTACTATTTTAGATATTTCCAGATATCCATGCGCTCTTGCACGATGAGGCCTGGAAGAATCCACCGCTCCGACCAATCTTCTCTCTTGTATCTTGTTCTCTGTCCGCGGCCGGGTCAATGTCCTCCTCAACTTGTTTCTCTTACTACTCCCGGTGCCAGAATTATTCAAAAGTTCCAAATAGAATTACGCACACAAAATATAAGTCCTCACTGCTCAATTATTTCCCGCAAAATTCCACCAAGTCCCGCATCTATAATTTACAATGACCTCTGCAGTACGATGTGCACGGTACGCGGTCTAAAGCTCCTCTCTCTAATATTACAAAATGTTCAACTCTCGATAACTTTCTAACATTCTTGGCTCTTGTTTTACAAAACAATCTCCAGTTTCCTTCTACGTCATAACTCATTACTAGTTTACCACCAATCCTACATGCCCTTATATCACAATCTTCTGTCCGTTACTTGCCGCGCTATGTTTATTTACTTCCGCTTCCCTGGTTGCTAAGGAACGCCCTGCCTGCATGCCTATGCCCTCAACATTTACACTTTTTACGAAGAATTTAATAAATTCCTGTCCCCAATTCCCATCCAAATATTGTGACAGTCTGGTATGTCGCTATATATATATATATATATATATATATATATATATATATATATATATATATACACACACACACACATATATTGTAGCTGCACAGAACACCATGAGCTATTCTCGGCCACAAAGGGTCGGCAACGGGAAGTCGAACAAAGAGCCGGAAATTCCCAACTGCTTGTCGGACCCACGCCAAGAAAAAAACCCTGACGTCATGGAAGGGCACGTCTCGTCTAGTGAAAGGGCGCGAAGGCCTACGTCACAGGGCGTTTAGTAGGTGGCTGCAAGGGGGCACCAGGTGACGGTTCGTGGGCCAGATGAGACTAGTCACGTGACACACAACCCGATGCGTGATTGGCGGGGACCACCGCATCATCATGACGGGAGGGGGACTGGTGCGTGCCATAAATAGGGAGAAAGGAGCTTCCTCGGTCTTCTATTTTGAAAATTCTTTGGTGAGCGAGCTTCTGCTATTTATGAAATTCTTCGGTGAGCGAGCTTCTTCAGTCGGAACTTCCTCGCTTTTGGTTCGGCTTCTCTAAGAGTCGCGTCGCCGTATTGCTGCCGAGTGCCGCGATCAGTGCCTCGCGCTGAGGCCTTAGCCGCCGAAGACTGTTACAAGCGTGAACGTAAATGCGTGTACGCACGCAAGCGTATCCGCTCCACCTGTGCGGGCGTCAGGAGAAGCAACGGAAGACGGAGGGCGCCTTCCCTGAGGCATCGCTCTCGCCACGCCGCCACTTCAGGTAGTTACGAGGGAGACCCGGCGTCGACTGGAGTTGACTGCGTGGGTGCTAGTCCGACCCCTCGCTTCCACCGGAGACCACCACCTACCAGCGCCGGTCATGGAGCATTTCGGGTGAGATCGCCATATGGGGCAACCGCCCACGAACATTTAAAAGGTGGAGAGAAAGACGGTCGAGAGAGAGATACGAGAGTAGATCGTAAGAGCGCAATAGGCGTCAAATGTGATTTAACAGTAATAATGATGTATGGGACGTAAGTGTTTGTTTTGGGTGGATACTAGCATAATTAAAGCCATATTTCTTATATAATCAGATCATTTAATGATAGAAAACCAGAATCCAGTACATGCATGTCTCCCGAATCCTCTGCCAGATACTATAAGTGGCTACGCAGGTGAGTTCTCACACCACTTGGCAGGGCAATATATACAATTGATAGTAAATATATATATATATATATATATATATATATATATATATATATATATATATATATATATAGAGAGAGAGAGAGAGAGAGAGAGAGAGAGAGAGAGACATATAAGCTCATTGCGGAGTTGATTTTAGTAGCGAACTTCTGACACAACGCGCTTCTGAAAGTCTGAAAGAATTCCATTTGGGTGTCTTTTGCGACGACATAACTATCTTTGCGGACCCCTCCAGCATACACTGCTTATGTCACTTTTACTTTCTTGTATACGTACGGAGTAATATACGCAGTATAGAGAAAGTTATGTAATGCCGCGGGAAACCAATTTCGAGATTTCATCAGAAAATACGCATTTTGGGTTCCCTAGTACCGAAAAACTGCTTTTTCAAAACGTCCGTCCGTCCGTCCGTTTTTTTGCGTCTTCCTACAACTACAGAATTAAAGATACAGATTTTTCTCTCAAATGAAATTTGTTGTAAATAATTTTCTTCAATAAATTTTTTTAAATGCACACTATAAGATGCTATAAACGCCATATTGCTCTATTATTTTGCTATTTTAAAAATTACAACAAAATTTCAACTATGTACGATGACATTAACTCCGTATTGCTCTATTCTTTATTTTTTTTAATTACAAAAATGTAATTTTTTGACTTGTCTCTCACGTCGTTAATACTTACATTAACGGCAATTTGTTTACATTACTGTATTTAAAAGTTTCTGTGCCTTAAATAATGTAATATAAAGTTTCTCGAAAACTCAGCATTTTTTTTTTTTGTGAAAATGAGCTAATAAATCCGCATTTTCAGAAATGCTCAAACCCCATTTTGTCGAAAATGACTTCAAGAAGACAAATGAATAGTACTAATTGCACTGTTTAATATGACGTGAAGTTCATTTTGGGCTATTTGTTTTTTCAACAATTACACAAATGTAATTTTTTTGAAAATCTCTCACGCCGTGAATATGCGTATTTTCAGCAATTTGACATCATTATTGCATTTGCGAGTGAATGTGCTTCAAATGATTTTAAATGAAGTTTTTCGAAAACTGAAAATACTTCTGTAAAAGAGAGCTTCAAATTTCGCTTTTGCAGCAACGCTTAACGCCATTTCTTTAAAATCAGCAACAAATTTTGTAGTGAAAATTGCTATTTAGGACGCGGTCTTACTCTTGTTTCTCTTACTCTATTCTTCTGTTCTTATTAAGTTCTATTCTTCTGTTATTAGGAAACCGAAAAATTAAGAAAATGTCAAAGAAAGTAATTTGGTCGGCAATAGATGGCAGCTGGCAAGAGGATGAGGCAAGACCGTAAATCGAGTCCACACCAAGGAAATTAGAAAACTTTACTGCGAGAAAGTCTGTGCCTTTCAGTAGCACCTCTAATGGTTCCATTGCAGGAGCTCGCTGACATCTTCAAACTCGCGGATCCATTTTTTTATGCGACCCTCCATCATCCCCGGAGAAATGCGATACACTTCGTTCAATCCCTAATGGTGAACATGCTGTGCGGCGTCCATCTTCGTTCGGCGTCACTGAGGTCGTATTCCTGTTGCCGACTGCGACGCCGTTCGCGATCGTAATGACGAGTGTACTGAACCCGATTGCGCCAACTGTCTTGTTCATGTGCTCCGTGACTGCGTTTCCCATATCCGTGTTACGATTTACATTTATACTTGTTTTTTCTAACGTAGCTGCTGAGGGTAGCATCTCCAAGTTGGAATACGGCACGACTTTTTGAGTCATTCTCAGTCCTGGCGCTAGAGTCGCTTGATCTGCAACACTGCTTGATGCGGTCGCTATTATGCGACATCTTGCGGCAGGCCTGGGTGGTATAATGGTGGTATTGGGTGGTATAATGGTCAGCGTACCGGGCTGTTGTACCCGAGTTTGCGGGTTCAAACCCGATCGAATCCGTGGATTTTAAGGGCGAAAAAATCCTTTGTACGCCTTTCTTCGGAGGGGAAGTAAAGCCGGCTGTCCCATGTAGTAGATTTACTGCATGTAAAATATCCTCAAGCTTAAAAGAAGCCTCTGAGCAAAATTGACAATCCGCCTGTTTCGTCGCCCAAGATCGCCCTTTCTCCGCTAGGTAGTGAAAGGAGCGTAGCGAAATTTGCGTGGTTGGACGGACCTGATGGCCCGAGTCTCGCCACGTAAAATAAGGCATTAACTAACTAACACCCGCCACGTGCTGCCTCATGTATGCCCACAGCGAACCGATCACCATGCAAGAGTTCGCCGATCACCCTGCAATAGGCCAACACCCTGCCAGCGCCTCACACAAGGATGGCGAAAAAAATCGAAGTTCTTAAAACATCGATATATACGAGCAGAAACATCGATATTATAACATCGATGTTTAGCTTTCGATGTTTTGTTGAGATTGATTGATAAATTTGTCCAGAAACATTGATATTTATATATATATATATATATTATATATATATATATATATATATATATATATTATATATATATATATATATTATATATATATATATATATATATATATATATATATAATTTGCAATATTTTTTATTTGTGGATTGCTCGCAATTAACAGCCATTGACAACTGTCACTGTTGTCGATCTTCAGGCGGTACGCAAACGTTCGCTATTCTCAATCTTCCTCTCGCGTTGTTCTCTTTTTTTTTTGTTTGTTTTGCACATGGTAATATCCTTAAACTGCCATTTGAACCTTGACTGCATAGAACATTGATTAGAAAATTAAGATGACAGTCAAATTTATAGTAGAATATACTTCAAACTAATATTGACGTATCACATTAGAACCAGGACATTTTACTTCGAAATGTTTCATTATATTTTAAATATGGATGTTTTTCTCAGTGTTTTCATCGACATTGAAAACCTTTTGGTGATGTATCGATGTAACGATGTTTTGGTAAAATTTGCCATCACTAGCCTTGCGAGCTACCGTGTGTCGGCGGTAGGTGGCTCGGTCTCACGAATGGGGCTCTTAAGCCACGTCAACGCTTGCAACTAGTGGTGCTACTCTCCATGAACTTTATCGCTTTTATTAACGTAATGTACCGGGAGCGGTAGTTCAGTGCATCAACTGATGCGCCTCTGACCGGGAGGTCCTGGGTTGGAGTCCTGACAGCGACAGCATTTTTGACGCAAGCTTTTCAGCTAGGTCGAATTCAGTCGCTGTCTGGAGGAAATTTCTAGCGGCCGGCTGCTCTGATCGGTAGATTTCCGTGGTTTCTCCGATCAACACCAGGCGAATGCCGGAGCAGTACCTAACAAACGGGCCACGGACCGCGCGCGATCTGTCCTTCCTCTTCCTTGTTCTATCCTCTCCCCTCACACACACACACACACACACACACACACACACACACACACCTTACACTAACATGCACTACACTACCACATATTCCGGGAGACCCATCGGGAGCTTAGTGCTTGTCCCGGCTGGGGCGGTGCTCCGCTGGTGGGAGAGTCCTGGTTAGGGGGAAACCCCACTAGCCGACGATAGGTCGGCGCCGGATCTCACCATCCAACGAGGGAAATATCACCGCCATCTCCCGAGAAAAACACATGCACCACACTAACGGGACTAATGACCAAAGCAATTGACGCGCCCGGAATTACGAAAAAATCAATCAATCAGTAACGTAACGTGTAATAATACTGTAATTTCTCTCTATATTCACACATCTCATTCATCACTTGTAAACCTCATTACTAGAGCCCGGAAGGTCAGGCATTTAATTTACCAAATTTTCTATTTAATTGTGAATGCGCGTATTCAAAAAGTTCAAAATATTCGCGTCACTGCTCACCTTTTGTTAGGCTTTGTTCACGAAACAGCCACTGATTTTCTCTCCCTCACTGCTGCTCGTCGTAACTTTTTCTGCGCCCGTGGGCGTCTGACTATTGCAACACGCCGTCTGATACAGTTGGAAAAACTCAGCAGAGATTAGAACTTGTTTTTACTTGCACTTCTTTAGCCGTTTACTGATATTTTACAAATACAAGTTATAATATTCAAACACATCGCTTCAAGCATGTGTAATCTACCTCTTTGACATTCCAGTTTTCATTATCAGCCGGCAGAAAAGCATTTATTCTGAAAAAATAGGGGTGCAAAAGGGTACGTAAACCATGCAAAATCCCATTTAAAAGGAATTATGTAATGATTCACATTTGTAATCTAATTCTAAAATTTACATTAGTTCTTAGTGTAAGGAAATCATCTTTGTATTATCTTGATTCCACATGACCACTGGGGACGATGACTACGAATTTGTTTTACTTGCGACGCTGTCTCTTCGAAAAAAAAAAAAAAAAATATTGTGGACTTGGAAACATTGAAAAGGAATTATATTTTTGTCCTTTCTACTTATGTAATAGCCAGCACTGACAAGGGTATGTCAATATATATTTCGATTTAAGTACACTGGCACTTCAAAATCACGAGCTGGAAGAAGAGGGTTACATTGTCACCCAATCGAGAGCTCTTATGGCAAAACTTTAAGTCGTAATAAAGTTCCCTATTGGATGACAGTGTCCCCCTCTCCGTCCATTTCATGACCTTAAAGGACCTCTATGTTTAAATTGGAGTATAGAGAGAACTCTGTCCTCAAAAGGATCGGAAGCCATACTCCAATGTAGGATTGGATTCTTCGTCAGCAAACAAAGCCTGTCAGCATCGTTAAAAAAATCAAATGTCTTAATTGATATGATCTTCCTTTTTCTTTTAGATTTTTAACACTACCTGGCTCTGGAGACTCCGCTTCCATAGAATCACCAAACATGATCGTGGATTGTACATGCACTCAGTTATGTTTCCAGCTTGACCGAGATCGGGGTCAGGCAAAGAAAGTAAAATAATGAAGAAAGAACAGAAAAGGCAAATTACGAGAAATTGGCTAAAATAGGAAAACTGAAACAAATACAGAAGTACAATTAAGAGAAACCTATTCTTAAAAGTAAAACATAATAAAATAAAAATAATAAGGCATTTTTCCAAACTTCGGGGCTCTACTTATTACAAATTATAGAAGTAATCGTAGATGTGCGAAAAGTAATTCTTGTAAACCTTGTACATTAACACAAATTCTCAATTAGAAGTGCGTTTCGTACATCTATAACATCTCCCAACAATGCAACAATGCGAAGGAATTCCCAGAATTAGAAACTGCACTTTTTTTTTTTTTTTTTGTTGCAATTTTCGAGAATACAGAGAGTTTACCGAAAATTGAAACACCACCACTACTCTCTCAGCCAATCTTTGCTACATGCAAAGTAAAAACTTGGAGCCGTTTTTGAGAAAATAATTTTTCATTATAGTTCAAAAATTGCATGTTTCACGCAAAATTACGTAAAAGCTGTTCGAGTTTTCGGATAATTAAAAATGGACTTATATATATCAAGATTATTTTAATGAACAGGTTTTATTAGCAAAAATCTAAAATTCCAATTTCGTTTTTCAATTTTTAAAAGGGGAAAAATTTTAACGAAAATGCAACCAATATCACTTTATTTGCAATTATTTACCTTCATACGGAGGAAAAGCTTAAAGAAAAAATTTGGAGCCATTTTTGAGAAAACCAATTAACGAGAACCTTGCGTCGTGGCAGACAGTCATGTCGACCACGTGCCAATTGTTGCAACACTAGTTTTTTTAATGGAGTCCAGATGGGGGCGTGCCGCATGTAACAAACTCATCTTGCTTTGAGTTCTCACGACCAAAAATAAATAACTTAAAAACAAAATCACATAGAGTAAGGTGAGCATATTGAAAACTTTGATTTTATTTGATTTATTTTTGTCAAAGAATAGTAATATCTTTATATAACGTATGGAGACTGTTAAAGCAATCGAAAGCACTATCTATTTCCTTCGCATGCGTAGTTTGTTTCGCATCACATCCGTGCATCTGCGCATGCGCAGAATATCGAGACTGCAATCGATTGGTGCTCGCTAAAGCTTGCACCAAAGAGTATATCTCTTGCACAAACCCTGGTGGAAATATATGGGTGGGTTCCTCCGGTGCACCCATTTTAGCTAGATTTGCGCATCACCTGCTTCCGTCACGAACCACGTGACCACAGCATGAGCACTTGCTTTTGCAAGACCAGGCGCTGGCCGCCATATTGCTTGGAGAGCGAGAAGTGTTGAGAAACATTTTGAAAGTAATACAAAGTAACAATTTTCAACAGTAACCAACCAAAACTAACACGAAGATGTACAATATGCAATATTTAAAACAAATGCTTCATAAATCTGTTTCAATGTCTTGTAACGAAGTGTTAATTTTGGTATCTGGCTGCGTTTAAAATTCCCGCTAATTTTGGGACAAACTGGTGTCTGAAGCTCACTAGCTAATGTCGGATATGATGAGCAAGAGACCCCCCCCCTCCGGCACAAACTCCCTAGCGATGCGACATCGATATAGAGCGATTTTCCTAAGAATGAGCCAAAGTGACAGCTAGTGCTGGCAACATAACTGAAGGTTCTGTGGTCGTCGTGCCCTTGAGCCCATTACACTCCCTTCCCGCATTCGTTCGGTTGCAGTTGGCTATCTTGTAAATGGCTTCGACTCTTCCTTTTGTGATGTCCTCGTCCGACAGAAATATAGTGCGCCACGAAAACAATTGAAATTAGGAAGTTCAGTGTTATGTGCTCTTCTGTAAAAATTCTTTTTTTTTTATACATTACATTGAATTTACTTTTTATGTGATAAATATTATGTTTATTTTAAAACCGAGACTTGAATGCGAGAGGCGTACCGGTGCGTGTTTCCGGATGAAAATATTTTTTCTTTCTATTTATATTCGTGGCAGTTTTCTTTTACTGATTGTGAGAGCATTTTAAGAGATTTTCTACATAAAAAATTTAATTTAAATATTTCCCGGACTTGCGTACGTGCATATACTTTTGCGAAACCCTTAGACTTCAGCATAGGGATGTTTTCACAGGAGCCATTAGCACTTTACGAAGGAGCGTAACTGAACAGCTGTCGCGGCGGAGGGATACTTCTCTGAAATACATGTGATGTTCACTAGTTTTCGTGAACTGTCACTTTGGCTCATCCTTAGACAAATCGTTCTATAACAAAGCATCGATATTACCAATTATCGATGTTTAAAATTAAAACACCGATGTTAATAAAGCATCGATCAAAACCATCTATATTTTTAATCATCGATGCGATGTTTTAAAAATGTGGTTTAGTAATCTCTACAGTAAAATTCGTGAGCAATAAAACTAAAGTTTACAATGACCGTGGTTATTAAGTTACTAGCTGGTGTACCCGGCGTTGCTCGGGTTTATAGTAAATTATTAGACAGGGAGAGGAATTCCATTTTTTCATACCCTGCGGTGGAGTCTACACCTATCTCTTCCATTGTATCCCTCTCCACCTTGGTCCTCCCTGCCAACCTCTGCCCGGCCACGCTTCGATAGCCCTGTCTTTTCTTCACCACCATTTGGAAATTTCCGGTCTACCTCGTTCACTTGTTCACAAAAAATAATATTTTTCTTATTTGGAGTTCCAGCTCCTAAACTTTCTTCACTTTATAACTAAAAGCAATAAACAATTCTAAACTTACAACACTTGACGTGTTCATCAAGTGTCAGTATCAACAGCTCACTACAAGAAATCCACATGCAATACATGTACGTTACTTTACAACGCATTGCCAGATGAAATTAAACAATTAAAATTGGTACACAAATTTAAGTTAAAAGTAAAATCTTTTCTGCTGCAAAATTGTTTCATACAATTAGAGTCTATACTGATCGTCAAAAAGAAAAATAATGTTTACTTTAACAAAACAATGATGTAGTATAATGAATTAGTTTACATTTGTATTGTATAATTTTTAAAAGACTTAAATGCCGTAAAAAGTAATGTACTTCAGCTTCCGGGTCAATGACCCCTATCTCGATCTGTTTTTGTCCAGTTTCCCTGATCCATTGAGCAAATGCTGAGATGGCCCCTTGATTTACTTTTGAACGTAAATGTAGCTTCACTCTGCGCACGTTTTGTTGAGCTTTCTTTTTGCTTATAGTGGTAGTATAGGTTAGGGTGAATTTCTATTTGTTAGCAATAGAGAAAAATCAAATCTGTTCGTTCGTTTACCGTTACAAATAAGTTTTCTATAATTCGGCAACGAAAATATCTAGTTTTTGATATGTTAATCTCTTGCATTTTTAAATTTATTATTATTATTATTATTATTATTATTATTATTATTATTATTATTATTATTATTATTCCATCTTTCCACTATTAATAGTTAAATTGTTGGGAAGGGATTCTGAAACTCAAGAAAGCGTGCGCAGATGATTTTCTCCCCCATACGTTACATACAGTTTTTGACTTTTTTGACCAAGTAAATAAAAAACTACAAAATAAAATACTTGTAGACTCACGTATATTTTGTATTTTTTGTGAAGTTTCATATATTACTTCCAATACTGTCAATAAATTGTCGCATTGTAAAACTTACTCTTTTTTATATATTTTCTTCTCTTGTATTCATAAACAAAGATTTGAAATTGATATGTTAAATCATGACCTTGAAGGGACTTACTGTTTTAAGTGCAGTTTAACATGCCAGAGTTCTCACACGGAGACGCTAGAAGATAGATATGGAATATGAATGTAGATGTCAAAACGTAACTGACGAATCATAATAATAAAAGTAAATAAAAATATCAATAGTGAACGTAATTGTCAGTATTTATAATTATTTTGAAGACGACAAATATATATGTTTAAACTACATGTAGAATAAACATTATTTGTTCACGTAAATAAATTAATCATACCATTGAAACAGAGAACATTACTGATCCATCAACATGTACATTATGTGTACACACTAAATTGACAATGTTCTGAACAAAACCATATTAGCTTCATTATTTGATCTGAAGTGTTAGATACACCGGATCTTGAAATGTGAATAATAGAAACCAAGGACTTCCAAAATATTTTATTTGCATAGACATAAGTATTATTAGATAAATTAATTTTTACCTATTTTTGAAGAAAAAGGATGAATTTATTAATTGGGAGCAATTTATATGCAAAACATCAGCATGTATTAGTCTTAATATATAAAGAATGTATAAAAATACTCAGCCTGAAAGCCTGAGCGCCCACTATAATCTCAAGCGGTCATAGTTTCCTGAGTTCGCTGAAGAAGGGTTCGGGAAGAAGATGAGAAGCCTTATGCTCACGGCGTACGCCGCTCTGTACTCTCTGGTATACTCTCTGGTTAAATGGACAGAGATGGTGCCAATTCGTAGGTCGCTCAGAGGTTGAGGAGAAAGCCGACAGGTAGCACTGCGCCATGTGCGTTTGAAAGTGTAGCGCATCGAATGACTAAGCCGACATTTTTTTACTTGTCTGGATGTTTATTTACCTTATTCATCTTTTCAGATAGAAAAAGGAATGCATTCTGACTTTATTATATCCTCTCCCTAGTCTGGCTTGGCATGGCCCAATGTGACTCGCTCTGTCCTGCTCTGCTCTTCCCTGCTCAAAATCCCCGTGCTCCTTGCCATTGTTCTTATCCTGTGCTGCAATTCCTGACCTTAGTTCTACCTGCCTTACCGCCGTGTCCTGTGTGATGTCGACTTTTCAAAAAAATATTTTTGCATTATATTAATGAAATATTAAATTACACAAAAATGTAAACTACACGTGCAAACGTTGGGGACTTCCAACTTCAAATGACACCTTGATTGCTGTGATTGACTGAGTAGTTCAGACAAGGATGTTTACATAATATGTTATAGAAATAATATATATGATTAGTAGGATTGTCTTCTGTAATGTTAAGTATTTTGTACTATAATGACAATAATAATCATTATTAATAATCATTATTTTGGAGTGTGAACAATACGTGCATTATAAATCTTTCCTCAAGATCTTGACTCTTTCTGATTTTCACTCACATCTTTGAAGAGTGATAAATGTTCATCTAATCTGCCTTACTCTCAGAAGTGCTCAACTTACTTTCAGAAGTGCTCAAGTTATATTCCACTCCTTTTCACTCCTTATCTATGCATAAAAAATGTATCATATAAGTTAATTATACTGTAATTATACTTTACTCATTTAAAGTGCATCCAGAAATTTTTGCAATTAATTGAAACATTATGTTTACTAACTATTGATTTTATCTTGTCCATTTACTTATTTCTTTTATTTTGATGAAATAGTTTTTATAAATTATTTTCTATAGACCTGCATCGATGAAGGTTTGATCTTAGATCTGTTAATTACTGCCATTCCTAATTAGATTTAATTCTAAAAGAAATACCTTCTAGAACAAGCTAAAGCCTAACAATGTTTTGTTAAAAGTGCTGAGATTTTTTATGTTTAAACTTCCCTCAAGAATTTGTAAATTTTAGAAAACAAAAAGTTGCCAATCAGGTCTTAAAATGGATTTGAAGAAACTGAACAAACACCTTATATGTACTGAAGTAATTGAACATCAGACTTCTCACACAAAAGAAGTGTATTATGAAATATAAAATACATATGGAGTGTATATAATGATATTTATGAGAAGCAGGAGATACATTTAATTCAAGGCAAATTACCATATGTCAATAAAGCACAATATTACTTTGCTTTATTTCACAAAAAGATTACTTTAGAACATGTGTATTTGCAAACTCATATCTGTGATGTTCCAATTTGACTTGAAAATGTATTCAAATGTAATAAAATATGTAGGAAAGCGGTAAAATATGTAAAAATATGTAATTATATGAAAATAAGTCAAATAAAAATGGTATTAATTAATTGAGAATGCACTTGTAAACTAAAAACAATATTGAAAGGAAGTGTCTTGTATCTGCAAAAATATGTTTCCACATGCAAATCAGTGACTGATAATCACGGTCTATCTCACTCTTTGTTTTGAAAGGCAGTATTTTCATGTATCTATTTTACTCATTTTCAATGAATGCAGAAATATAAAGAAAACTTTGCTGCCTCTGGCAATGCGAGAGGTGTCTATTGTGTGTCAATGTGAGTAGTGCCATTACATACCCTGGACCTAAGGAACAATCCAAAAATAATGAAACAATTTGGGTTTTGATTGTAAAATGCAAATTTTTGGTTGCATTATTATACCTATTTCATTCTGCACTTACTGCCCGAATCTCATATTCAGAGTATCATTGCTTACAACACAACTGACATGCAACAGTGAGGCTCATCAAGTGCTCAAGCAAGTAAAAGGTCATCTGCCATTAAATATACCAAATACTATTCATGTGATGTGTTATGAAACAGAAACTCTTTTGATTTTCTTTGTACGTAAAGAACTGCATTATTGCAGTTTTCGTAAAGACTGTTCTCATTAAAATATTTAATTTATAGTGGCTCTACAATAAATTATTTCAATTTATACAAGAGTACTACTTTTATTAGCATCTATAAATTAAACATGAGAAGGTTTATTCACTAAACCTATTAACTAAAACTAAAAGAGAATAAACTTCTCATGTTTACTAATGTGGTTTGCCCATAATTAATTATCCAAATAATTAGTGTGTTTCATTTCATCCCCTATATGAAAAAAAAACGAATGTGTATTTTTGAGAAAAGAAATTAAAACTTTGAAGTCTATGTAAACCTATGAATTTAAAAAGTTTGAGAATATTTATGTTTCAGTGTCTTTTTACTATTATTATGACATTGAAACACAAATGTTCACGTAGGATCACTTTTTAAATTAGTAAGTTTATAAGGACTTCAAAGTTTCAATGTGTCAATTTTTTATAAGAAGCAATATTTCAGCACTTTAAACCAAATAGCAAATGAATGAATGGAAGAAATTGTGTTAGAATTAACTAAGAATTACAAAAGATGGAAAATAAAATTAAAGAACTAAATGAGGAGAAGGGATGAAGTTGTGATATTAATTTCTCACATTATTAATTCTGATTAATTATGACACCATTGAAAACAGGTTTTTAATGAATATTTCTTGTGTTTTTTATTTGATGGACACCTCTTAGGTTCAGTTTCAAATCTCCATTCTTATAAATTTGAAGGTAAGAGAGTGAAATGAATTTTGAAAAAGTATTTGCAAAATTGCAAAGAACGGACTTATGTAATTTACGTCGTATGATACATAAATTCGCACTATTCATATACTATCATCATAGTGATTCAGAGACCAGTGCTTAAACAGGTGCTTAAACGAATGCATCTTGGAAACGAATAATCGATATATCGTATTTTTTCGATAATAATAATAATAATAATATTTATTGAGTCACAAATACAATTTCAATCGTGTATGACGAGTCAGATATGGCGGAGAGAAGTTACATTTACTGTCCAGAAATCAAAACAATGGGGACCATCTCAGCATTTGCTCAAAGGATCAAGGGAAACTGGACAAAAAACCCTGATCAAGTTGGTCATTGATCTTACAATAATAATAATAATAATAATAATAATAGTAACAGTAATAGTAATATCAATTATAATAGTAACAATACTAATAATAAAATACTATTCATTCAGAAATGATTTAACGATATTAATTATTAACAAATTTGGGTTTGGCATTCTCCTTCTATATCAGTCCAACTGCAATTAACACAGGCAGGATGGGATATGCCAGTTCTTTTTTCTGCTTCAACTTGAACAGTCAACATGAAACAGAGAATCAATGGGATTAGAATTTTTATTTTTGTTTTTTAAGGGAGGTAGTGATGTGATTTGTGTATTCCTTCACACTGTAGAACATGTTGTTAAGCAGGAAAGCTTTCAATTTACTTTTAAATCTATGTATTGTATTAATATCTTTAATATCATGGCTCAATTTGTTGTAAAGTGTAATGCCCTCTATTAGTGTACTTTTTGATAAAGTGTAGTTTCAGATTGGGGAACATGTAGGTTATCCTTTGTCGAGTGTTATAGTTGTGTACATCAGAATTTAGAGTGAAAGTGTCTTTGTTTTCCATGAGAATCTTCTTTGTGAAGACAACTATTTCAAATATGTACATGCACGGTAGTGGAAGAATCCTTAATTTTTTGAACAAGGGTTTGCAAGACTCCAGCTTATGAGTGCTGGTCATTGTTCGCAGTATTCTTTTTTGGATAATAAATGTACGAGTGCTTTCAGGGGAGGGATAAGGGAAATATTCTCGAAACCATTTGGAATCACATTTGCACAGCGCAAGAAACGTGTTTCATTGTGAACTTCAACTTCCTGCATTCATCACCTTTGGCCTGGAATGTCGAGCAATACGTAATTTAGAGGCAAGATCTGACCAAAAGAAGAGCTTAACTGATGGCCTGGTACACTGTGAGATGCCGGTCGCGAGTGTTACCTTGCCCAGTAGGTAGGCAACGATATGTGGCAAAAAGAGTTATTTTTCTGAATGAGAAATATGAAACATTATTTTCCAAAAACTGTGTATTGTAAATTATTTTTAATAATTTATAATATATTGTTCATTACCTATTTTTAAGAAAAGAAAGGAAAGGGAAGGAACGATTCCTTGACGATCGGAACCAGCAATTTCACATGATGTACAGATTTTTCTCCTTTAACGTACATTGTTCTTGTAAATAAAAATCTCAATTATTGGTAAAAGGTGTAGCTAAGAAATATTAACATATATTGTGTTACCTAATCTTAAAAAACCTCATTTCCGAAATCGTATTTCGCGGTAATACTTCATTTGTTAAAATCTACTGTATCTCCTGGCGGTAAGATTTCGAAGTTTGCTCGTGCAATCCGCCATGACAGCTGATTTATTCTGGTTGACGTGAGGAGTCATGTCATGTAGAAAATTCAACTACAAATGGAAGAATCATTTTTTGGCTTCAATACGTCTCTGCCGGTAAGATTAACATGTCTGTTTTTAATATCCTTGAAATGGAGTCCATTGTAGGGCTAATGCAAGAAATAATTGCGGAGCGCAGACTCCTCATGGGACCACAGTAGCCGTATTTGTTATCCCAAATAATTCATTTTTTCCTGTAAATTTTTGTTTAGTATCTGCCTTTTAATTAATTTAAGCGCACTTGTTTTTATAGTTTTATTTATACGAATTCCCTTCCTTAAATTGTTTAATTTGAAAGCATAATGTACGTCGATTGCATAATGAGTCTACAAATTGTAAAACAAATGGATTTGAAATCATACATTCTTTGTAACAGGATGTAAACATAATTTTTAAAATCTAATTATGTTGGTAAGTTTTGTCTCAGGGTTATGGTATTCTACTAGTCAGTAGTGTGTTTTTGTTGCACTTTTTTTTAATGAAAGCTTTCTGAAATAAAATATTTTGAAAATTCCTGTAATTTAGAGGGCAGGGGGTACTATAATACTGTTGAACTCAATGACCTAAAGGGCTTAGTGGAACTATTGTTTTTATATTCTTAGTGAGAAGACCGAAACTGGTGGATAACTATAAGAATCTTTTAAGAATACTTTCGTTTATTATTTAAGCTAATCGTTATCATCAAATAATCATTTAAGCTTCTACTTTGCAGGGTTTGTTAGATGAAGAGTTGCATGATGAACCCGGTCAGGGCTTGGATGAGGAGGAGGAGGAAGAATATGATGCTTTGAATGATGAAACGTTTGGAACTGATGCTGTGGGTAAGTTGAATGTGAGTGCTGAGTTCACATGGTGCAACTGAGAGGAATAACTTGATATTTATGTTAGTAGAAGTACATAATGTTTTGGGTGAAAGGTGAGTTACATGGAAATTGAAAAAACCTAATTTTTTTCTTGCACACAAATTTGTTTTTTTGTGTAATTAAGCAGCATCTATGAAATTTAATATAATTTTGTATCGTTGTATGAAACTAACGTCTTTCTTTAAATTTGTGGTAAAACTAAATAATTCAATAACTAAGAATTAAAATAATTCTTTAATATAGGATGCAGTTAGAGAATGATCTAGAATTAAATTTAATGTTTTTGTATTACTGTCATAAAATCAATTGTTGATTTTATGATATTTATGGATCGTATGCAATTTCTAAAGTTCAGATTTTAATGTTACAAATAAAATTCTGAGCACACAGTACTAATCATGTATAAAAATTATCTACACAGACTCAAAAAGTTTTTTTGGGTTGAATTGCAATTTTCTGGGAGAAGAGAATGAATGTGAAGTAATTAGATTCATGACCTAAACAATAAACTTTGGTTAAATTTAATACTAATATATATTCTTTTCCATTTTGCAATTTTTTTTAAAAATTAGGAATTTTATTAATTATGAATGTGTTAAATTTTTATTAATTTGTTTCTTAAAATAATTTAATTTTTTAATGGGAGTTTTTGTTTTTTGAAGTTTATATTCATTTCTTTCATATTTGCATGTTTATTTAGTTTGGAATGGAAATACTTAGAAAAATCTTGTCAATAAAATATTTCATTACAGAAGGTGATTGGGAAGAGGATCATGAAAAGCTTGCTGAGATAACAGAGCAGTCACGAGCTCGTTGTGGTAGCTACGGTAATGATGGACTAGAGCGTTCTGAAGAGGCTGAACCTGACACAGGGCTTGAATTAGAAGCTAGCCTTGCGCAGCTAGTGCTGGAAGATTATGAGGATGATGTGATAGTGGAAAATGGTACTATAGGAGGCAAGCTGCAGGTGAGTTTCAGGTGCTTAACTGGTTTCTAGTTTGTAGAGACATGCAATCTATTTTTAATAGTCTAGAATGAGTATATAGTCAAACTGCAAAATAAAAATGTTCAAAATATTCAAGGGGTTCGGTTGTTTGGAAGAATCCAGTACAAGGAAGTCGTTCAACTTAGCAAGTCTCCCTTCTGAGGGAAAATTAACTTGGAAGAGAAAGTTAAAAGGTTGTGAAGTGAAGCCTTTGATGGTCGGGGGCAGATTTTTATGTCATTTTCTTTATGTAGCATTATGAAAATTGTAAATGATTTTTATTTAGTGAAATGCAATGAGATGATGTGAAGGATTTTCTTGGAGAGGAAATTGCAGTGTGCACTTTCCTGAAGCAAATAAAAAGTATATGTATTTACAATTCAACAGATTTAAGATTTTTTAAGAATAATTTTGTAGTTATTTTCGGTTTTCATTTGTTTTTTGTCTATTCATTTGTCTTAATGTCTTTTCAACTGTCAAATTTTGATTTATCTTCTAACATGATTGGAATGAACGATGTTTGTTGAATTGTCAACATCTGATTTTTGCAGAATCATAGGCAAGAATCTATTACAACAGCAGAGAATTACAGTAGTTCAGCACCATCTGGATATTCTGTATGGACTCCAACCAAACATGAAAATCACCTACAAAGCACACATCCTATTACTCCTAGTATACTTCCTGGAAAAGTAAGTGCATTGATTTTATGAATTAGTGTTGCAAACATTCATGGTAATCTTAAGAATAGAGGGGCTTCTAAAACGTCAAATAGGTTGGAGAAAATATCATTCACAGGAAACTTATAACTATAATTTGTAGAAGTGGAATTACAGTGATAATTAATGCCAAGAATTTGAAGTTGAAATGTAATAAGCTCTTATTTAGGGGCTGGGTAATTTAGGTAAAAAGTTGTGATAAATTTATAGTGGCAGAGTTTGAAGCTGGTTCAAGAACAGTTATCTGAAAAATGGTATTCTAGAATGATCATTAAAATATGAAAGGTTTGAAGACTCTCACAGTTTTTACCATCAGTAAATGATTATTTTTTATGTGTGAAACTTGTTTTGTGTTTGTTCATCAAAGGCATGCTTTTGCCATTTATAGAGAAAATGTCGTTTCAAATAATTTTGCACTTTTGTGTTGACAAAAGTAATCTTATATAATATTATGAAAAGAATTGTAAACAATCTGGCTTAATTCTTAGCAATATCAAATTTGTCTCATCTGGATGTATAAATGAAGGCAAGAAATTATTATGATTGATTGTTACAGAATGTGGTATCTGTGGAGGAACTGGAAAGGGGTTTACTCTCCCAGCAGCACAATCAGCAAAGCCAAACACTGAAACAACAACCTCCCTTAATTGTTCCACCACCTCCTGGCCTTGGTCCTCCTGCTCCAAGCAGTGTGCTGAGGTTGGAAGATGTGGAGAGGGACTTGACAGCCAATGCAAGCCTTCCAGTTCATTTGAGTCGTGGACAGACACAAATTGTCCAACATCCAGTGAGTTAATATTGCAGTAATCACTTTTATCTTGCTTTAAAATACATTTGTTAAATATGATCATGTACCATATTTACCTAAATATAAGCAAAGCATTTTTCCTAAATATAATAAATAGTTGGATAAAATCTGTTGTTGCATTGACTTTCCAAGTCAAGAAACCCAAATACTGACTTGTCAGTCAGCTGCAAAGATGGTGAAAAACAGAGATAATATAATACCTAATTATATTTGCCGACCTTCTTGACTTTAGTTGCAAATTTGCTAAATGATTCGGAACAATATTTTTGAAGAGGAAGTTAAAGAGAATCTCAAAAGGATGGCATTCGAGTGAGTGAAGCACTATGTAAAAATGAATAAAAATAATTCCCGACTTTTTTGTTATGTGATTGACAAGACCATGCAGACTCGCGGTTTGATGTCTGTTGAGGGCAGATTCGCATTTTTCAAGAATTTGAAAAAATTAATTATGATAGAAGTAGGCATTCTCCATGCAGGCACAGAAATGGAATGAAAGGAAAAAAATTTTGTTATGAAAAAATTCCCAAACGGAAACTTAGTTGCTCCTCCTATGCTACAAAAAAAAATAACTTGCACAGGAGATCTAAAAAACAGAGGGGATGTAATGGGGGAAAAAAAATATCGATTATAAGAAAGAAGAAAATAATGTTAGTACTGCAGAGAGAGAGAGAGAGAGAGAGAGACTTGACTTTCTCACCAAAAAGACATTTACAGTTTTGATGTTTACAGAAGAGTTTTACAGTCAGGAAGATAATTTGCAATTTTATTGCATTTATGAATAGTAAGAATTGGTTAAAAATGGATAAAAATCTCTGCATGTTTCTTCAAAATTAGGGGGTGTCCTATATTGTGTTGTCATACCTTCGGGTAAATACAATATTTGGTAGTATGCATAATAAAGAAGCATTTGCTCAGAATACCTTCTCATAAGTGTGAGAATTTGGTTGGGCAATATTCTCTGACCAATAAGCATATTCTCAACTTCATATGAATAAAAATATTCTCAGAGTGATGAGAATATTCTCACAGCAAATTGAGAATATTATCATTTCTCTCTGCAGCTCTTCTGATTCACGCTGTCATGGAACTTTGTGTGTTTTAAACATACAATATCATAACCTTAATTTCGAAGATGCAAGGCATTGGACTTGTTAGTATTCATTATTTCATAAATATCTGATCTGTTTCATATTATGGAGTGTTACACCAATTCAGGCCAGATAACATTCACTCTAACAACCCTATTCTCATTTACCTGCATTACATTTTTGCTTGAACACTTTTTACCATTAATACATTAATCTCCAAAGATCATCGATTTTTTAATAGGAATGTATGTACAATACATGGTGCAGATAGAGGAAATAAATGTGTATTTGTTCTGGCACTTAATTTTTTTATTAGTTCATTTCCTCTTTGGGTTGTGTTAATTCAGGGCAATTTCTATTACTTGGACCATAAATTCAACAACGGTTTTTGGAACTTGTATTTGTCTCTGGAAAATGCTCAAATCTTCACCAACATGTCACAGAACAGATCAAGATCACCCAATCACAGAAAGTACTTTTATTTTTGTTTCATATGAAGAAGTGCCACATTTAGTTTCCCCCTTTTGACTGAAAACAAGCACTGTGGCGAATTTATCAAGTCTCTGAAAACTGTAATAAGTTATATCCCATTGAATTGCTTTTAGATTCTTGTATTCTTGAACAAAGCTATTTCTTGACAGATTTCTACTTACAACAAAGGTAAGTTCCTACTAGCTTTTAACTAGACAGTTTACTAACAACCATCTCACTTTTAAAAAGTGAGACATCTCAAGATCAGACTAAACAGTCTGAGGATATGCTCAAGGAATAAATTCTCAGTTCTTATTCATGTGGTTGTGAGATTATAGTCTATTGAGTGTAAGAATGCGAATATATTATCAAGTTTGAGAATTTCCTCATTTTTTGAGAATAATTCTCGAAACTTTGTCATACTCTACCGACTATCACTTCAGAAAAGGCGAGTAAATAGCATATGCTTATTTTTATTCAGACCACCCATTGTTTCACTGAGTTTTTTCTTAAAATACAAACATGTTTAGTTAAGTGAAAGTTAGTTTCTGTAAAATAAAGTGAGTTAAGTTCTAGCAAAAGAACTTAGTCTCTTTCCATTAATTGCCCCATTCATGAATCAATTTACAAAGCTCTAACGTGGTTTAAACATTTTAAAAGAATTAAAATATTGTTCACAAAGAAAGAAAATGATATAACAACCGTGCAATTAACAATAATTGGGGTGTGAAGAAGTTGTGGAGAATAATTGGTGGATCATAATTTGCAAGTGGTATTTCTTTGATAGTTCTTTGAGCTATTTTAAAAGGAATGCTCAATTTGTCTTCTTGATATCTTTGCTGTGTGTTTCTGTGATAGATTCTGTTATTATACTTTCTTTTAGTTTCCTTCCAAAAAAATTTGTTTCCATCAAAGATTTCTTGCATAAAATACATTGGGAAGAGTGCATTGGTTTTGTTGATTTGTTAATTGCATAAGCTCAAGTCTTGGCACTATCTTGGTCATACATAACTAAGCATCAACTGAACCACAAAATTATGGTTATAAATCACTGTTTCATTTGAGGTAGTCTATGTCATTCTCTAGTTTGGCATGATAGTGTAGTTTCCTTCACATACTACATGGTAATAAATAAGAGCCCAAAATACAGATGCTTATTATAAGAGTGAAAGGCTTTGGACACGATTGTGTCGTAGAATTTATTTCTACAAATTTTTTATTTTCATGTTCAACCAAATGTGAATTTTGCATTTAGAGGTAATGGATTGAAAAAGAGATAAGAATGAAAGAGCCTATCTACTGCCTGCAACTGCTGAGCAGAGGGCCCTTGTTCAGTGACCACCCATTATGCACAAGCCGTGGTCAACTTAAAAGATTTCTGAATTGGATTTTGCTTGATAAGGATCTGTATCAGCAATCTTACAGCAAAAACTTGGATTCTTAGAGAGAGAAAAAGTATGCGCAAAAAATTGTCTATTGTCATATTAGATTGAACAATACTAATCTAAACATTTAAATGAAACTTGCTGCTCAGTTTTATTCACTCTTTTTGATTATACAGTCTTGCATGCGAATTTTTCAAAATATTTGATATTTTAAGTTTAATTTTTCCCATTTCATTTTGAAAATTGCATTAAATTTAAGTATTTTTTACAGTCTGCCAAATGCATTGGTTTTTGCTCATTCATTCTGTAGATTTTTATGCATTAATGTGTGCCCAAAAAGAGTTAAATATATTAATACATTTTCAGTGCCTTCCTAAAAAACCAGTTGTACATGGAATATTCATAAAGTGACAACTATGCCCTAAGGAGGAGATTCCTCTCATCTCCAAATTTCATAATCAATTTTTATTTCTCTGAGAATTTTTCAGTAGTCTGTTGAAATAACATAAAATGCTCATGAAGTATACTTTATGTAGCCTTAGCTTCATTTCACCTATGGGCTTTTTTTTAAATATTAGCTGAAAAGGGAAGTGAAGAAATTTGTCTGTTTCTCCTTTGTCAGTCCAGCTGCTCATGTATTTCATCGTCAGTGAATCTGCTGGTCTTTGGAAGTCTGTCTTTTGTTCTGCCCGGTGGTGTCCTGTCTGTCCTTGTTTAACACTTATACTTACATTGCTCAATGATCCTCTCCAAAATTCATTTCTTGAATTGATGTGGCCAAATTTGGGGCCTTGTGAATTTGAATTGGAGGTTTTCATTTTAGCGTGTACTTTACGTGAATAACACGAACTTCACAATTGACAGTGGGAACAAATGGGGTCTCCATTGTTACTAGTGTGTCATTGCCAGAGTGGTAATGGTAGACGCATAGAAATGTTCCTGTGTTGCCACTAGACCCAGACACATTGCCTGAGATTCCCGGACTCTTCCTGCCCACCTCGTGGGTTTAAAAAAAATAGTGTAACTTACTTTTGAGATGACCTTCCTAGAATAGACTACTGAGTAATTCTGTGAAGAACATTTGTTGCATCCCATAAATATTATTTGAAGCAAGTACCATTAAAAATGACATTGAAATCGATGAAATCAGTAAAAAGTGTATTAAAAGGAAAAGGGAAAAAAAAAAATGCAAAATAATGACCTATAAAAATGGGTAATTTCCATTTATCATAACTTAAAATGAATTTCTATACTAAACAGCATTGTTCTTGAGTGAAAAGAAAAAAATGACTATTTCATTAAAATCCCTATTCATGAGGTAGCTGGAGTTAGATTGATACAATTTGCAATATTTAAATACAAATGTTATGAATCCATTTCGGATAAAATATGCTGTTGTTGCTTTTTGGAAAATAGTCTTATAGGTTTGTAACTTAATTTTTATGGATTCACAAGTTCATATATTCTGCAGATTTGTAGTCCTGCTACAGTTGGTAGCTCTCTTTGACGAAATTTAGGCAAGCTTGTGGAAATTATTATCTTTATAATGTCATAGGATTACTGTTACAATTGTGAAATCAAAGGTTTCTGCAGGTATCAATAGATTCTTGACTGTTTGGGAAATGATGCATTTTAGGCACAAGTGTAACGTTCTTTATAAAGCTCACAAGCGTCTGTTTGAGAATTGCTGCAATTAATGAACTTCTTTTGAATTAGCACTTATTGTTACTACTTAATTTATTTTTCTTTTGAAATGTGCGGGCATTGCTTGTATATTGCAAAGAGAGTCACAGTGTCATATACCATACGCTATATCTCAGAAACACAAAGTGACTTAAAAAGAAAAAAGTTGAAGCCATTGCCACCTACACGAAGAGAAACTTTGTTTGAGACATGACCTGGCAATTTGTTTTTCAAAAAATACAAATCAATGACTGTAAGTTGTGGGTTGTAAATAGAAATATGTTTAGGCAATTTCTCATAACTCGGGGCTTGAAGTTGACAACTTTATTTTTTGAATCACTGTATCTATTTTATTGTATGAACATCAGAAAAAAAGCATTGTTGCAAAAGCACTTGTCATCATCATCATCATCATCATCATCATCATGTTTAGGCCTCTTGACCTGTTCCTTTGAATTTTTCCCATATTCCCTTAGTGAATTCTGAAGTGTTGCCCCAGATTTTTCTAGTTCTGCCTGGGGTCTCTTTTTCCTCTGGGTTTGTAATTGTGTAGTTTTCTTGGGAAATGTTCCTTCATCCTTTTTAAAAGTTCTTGCTTTCTCCTGTGGTATTTTTCAGTTTCTAAAATGTTCTTAGCTATAAGTTTCTTGAATCTCTTCAGTTTTTGATAAGTCTCTTCTTGGAAAGTTCTGTGAGAAAGGTACTGTAATGCTATTATTCTCTGAAACATTGTTATTTTTTCTGAAACCTTCTTCACAAATAACTTCTATTTTTCTCCCGAACCTGAAGATAGAGAAGTTTAATTTTAATGCAAAAATAAATCTCAAAATTTTGATGAAAATGCTTTTGGAGACACCGATGTGCAAAAAGCGGGTTTTAATTTTTTCATATTCCAAAAATATATGTTCATCTGAAATAGTGAAGTTGCAATATAATTAATATAATTTGACATAATTGTCTCAAGTGATATAAACAAATACCAAATATCAATATTGACAAGAAAGTCAAGAATATGATGTAGTATCACTACTTAATTTTCATTTATGATTCCCTTCTCTCATTTTCTCTTCTCTTCCATTTCTATATCATAATGCTGTTCGGCCCTAAGCCGCCATCCTGATTGAGGTTTTCTGGGTTTACTCAATCGCTTAAGGCGTATGCCGGATGGTCCCTAGTTTTGCACTCCCAGACGTAAATGTACAGATTTCCCTCCTCTTATATGTTACTACTCTGTATAAATGTAAATCAGTGGTTAGGCGGAAGAGCAGGCCCTATGGCCTGAGCCTCGCCATTAATAAAGACACTATTATTATTATTATTATTATCACTAGTTATGTATGCATGTGGAAAAATTGATTTCATTTTGCAGGATATGGTGTTATTGCGGAACACTCAGAATGCAGCAGCTGTGGCTTCTTTGGGCAGAGGACATTTTCCTGGGCGACTACCCCCACCACCAAAGGCCCAAGTGTTACCTTTGGGTCGTGGTCAAGTCATGCTTCCTGGTGGACGTCTGGTAGGACCTTCAGGTGTTCATCCTGGTTTACCCGGAATTCCAGATCTTCGCCAACTGCCTCAACAAAACCATAGACTAATGGGTGTGTTTTTGGTGGCATTATTATGGTGGTTTTTATTCCTCAGAATCTGTTGGTGAAAAATAAAAGGGCCAAATTAAAAGCAAGAAATTTTGAAATTTTTTCTAAATCATTATAAAAAATATCATTTTGTTATAAAGAAATACGATTGCAATGTTGGAGGAAAATGTAATGCTATTATTTTTCTCACAAATCATGTACAGTTTGCTTTGATCAACTAAATGGGGCTAGATTGGTGTAAGCCTTTTTTAAACATAAGTTTACTGATCACTAGAGACTGGATTATATGCAACATTAAAAGGCTGTAATATGCATGGAAAATGCTTTAAATATGCTAGTGAAGTTTGAAAATATACAACTAAAAGAAACAAATACAATTTTTTATTAGGAACACTTGAACTTTGATGCTTAACTAGTGTGTATTGTCATATGCAAATGTTCATCCATGCCATGAATAAAATTATTAATTGGTCATGCAGATTCTAAGCTGAAACTGGTGCAAAATGTTTTCAAACTTTTCTTAAAGTTTATGCGATATCGCGGGTAATTTGGAGTTTTCTTGTCAGATTTTACTCATTAACTACAAACTCAATTTAACCACTGATTGGATTCATTCAGTGTGTCACTGATGATGTTCATACACCTTTAATTGCAATGAAATGTTGATTGTAGAACAGCACAGCATCAACCAACGTGCCCCATCAAGTTACCACTGGTTCAGATGGTAAAGATACAATAGGAAATTTTGCTTTATAAATCGTAAAATGAGCAGGTGACTTGAATACTTTTTTGTTAATGAAATCAATATATTGACATTTCCAAATGTGCATCATACTTCTTTGGGGAGTCGATGAACTCCATGAGCAAACCTGGTGACATGAATCAAATTAGGCTAAAAAAAAAACAAACATTTAGAGGACTTTGGCTGCCTCAATCATATATCAGATGTCATCTATATGCTGCATCTGAGAGAAATATGTACCCCTTTCTTCAGAAGAATCTGGAAATATTCTTTTAATACCTCTTTCATAAATCTGGTGATAGTAGAATGAATTTGTCCTTTCAAGTTCTGTATAGAAAATCATAAAAGAATAAGAAAGCTCTAGTTCTAATTTCCCAATGATCAAAATCACAATAGCAATACCTACTCATTGCACATTAGCCATTCACAACGGCCACAAGTCTGTAGTTGCATCAGCTGAAATCTACATAATGTGTAATTAAGTTCATTATGTCCGAGACAAGTTGGTAAATTGTTGGTGTGTAATATTACTTAATGTTGATTCATCTGGTATATTTGATTCCAACAGTATTTTCCTAGAAAATGTTTGTAGGTAAGATTTGCAAGTTTGTAAACTGGGATGTTAGTTACTTGCGAGAAATGCTTCACATAAATCCATGCAAAACTTGTTTTTGTGTGCCTTTAGAAGAGAGACTGCTTCTTGTGTCTAAAATTTTTTTTTTTCATGGGCCCTTCTTATTTAATGCCAAGATATGAATATTTGTATTAATATCCTGGTCTATTTGAAATTTCTGTGCTCATGAAACACTTTTCTAGTGAATTTGACCATATAAAATGTTTGCTCCATCATAAGTAAACGTTTGAGGATAGTCTACTATCCACTTTGAAAGTATCCTTTCTCATATTATCTGGTCTGTACTGATCACTTCACAATTATGTGCATCTTTTTTTAATTAAAAACCAGTGTTTGTGTGTTTTCAGAACATTCCATTATGGTTAACATAAGGAATGGAATAAAATATGTAATTTAAATTTTCTTGAAGAGTTTATTAAGTTTGATTATTGTAGGTTCTGCCCCAAATTTGCTGCGTTTCATTCCACCTCACCTGATGGTACCTCCAGGTCAGGGCCAAGGGGGCAAAGGAATTCCACACCCAGCCGGCTTCCCTGGTGACAATGGCCTTCTGTTTCCCAATCACCCCTTGGGGCATTTCCGCCCAGGTATTCCGGTAGGTACATTTGAATGTCTTAATTAAGTTTTTACTCTGAATGGATTGTATACAGGGTGTTGACACCTGGAAAAGTGAGGGGATCTGAAATGCCCCCAAGAGTTGGACAATTTTGGAATCCAAAATTTTCCAAACTCTTCTGGGCATATACATACATATATATGTATGTGTGTGTGTGTGTGTGTGTGTGTGTGTGTGTGTGTGTGTGTGTGTGTGTTATATATATATATAAACACACACACACACACATACAGTATGTATTTGTTTCTGAAATACAAATTTGGCATAGAAAGTATGTTTTAGTATGTAAGTAGCACACTTCATGGCACCATGGCATGCTACGAGCTTCTATGCGCAACTAGTGTTGGGAAAGGAAGCTATCAGAAGTAACCCTGCTCTCAGAAGGCAGGTAATAGAATTTTAAAAGGTACTTGATAAATCACTTAATAGATAATGCTGTTCGAATAATATCTTATTTACGGTAGCTAAAATGTCTGTGAACAAGCATTTTCAATAATGAAATTGCTCCAAAATAAGCATGGGGTTCAATTAGTATTGAAAATTTGAGAAATAGTTTATTTGTGTCTCGGGATATCTAGAACCTGACATTACCGATGTAGAATCAAATGTAAATGAAATGTCAAAATCAGCAAGAATGCATCTTAAATTCATTTATCTAAATCCCGCCTAATATTTCATGTGTGAAGCGTAAAGGCATTCAGGGTGACTACCTACTCCTCTCTCGTGGCAAGATCAACTGTGTGGCGGGATGATTTCGTTGGGCTACACATGCCACGGACTCCTGCTCGTGGAATCAACCTTGACATTACTGCCCTGTATGTATATAGCAGATCAGGAGTTTTTGCAACAGAACCGGAAATGTTGGGGAATTTTAGAGGTCGTACTTTGTCATCCTGCTCACACCAGGAATATATCATATACCCAAAAATACAGTCAATAGAAGTATAAGTTAATAGTATAAAATACATATGTATACAATATTTTTCTAGTTTTGTTTATTTGCAGCATGTTGATCAACATAGGCCAGGTGGGCAAGGTTTGTATGGTCCTAGGCAAGATCGCCAGGGGGCATACTTCAGCAATAACCGTAATGGAGGGCCTAATACTAATTATCAGCATCCAAATCGTGGTCTTCATCATCATTATAATCATAGTAATCGAGGTGGATATCAGAGTAATCAAGAATATGATGAATATGCTGGACTAATGACTACACGTGAAAAGCATTGGTTATTGAATATTCAAATTCTACAGCTGAACACAGATAGGCCTCATATTGATGATTACTACTACACTGTAAGTAGAGATCAATTACTCATAATATGTGAATTTTTTCTTTGTTTTGAAGATGACAATGCTATAATGCTTGCTAATAGACTTTGTAAATTAATGTTAGGGATTTATAAAAATCAGAGTATAAATCTCGTTTTTAAAAATTGGTTTAAATTAGTTTTGAATTTTAATATTCTTATGTCTTGGGAGCTCCTGGTGGTTGTAAGGATTCATGAAAGCACTTTCATATCCTGGTGATGTAGTATTTTCATTTGAGAAAAAACCTTCACCAATTGTATTAAATAATTAACATTATGAAAAATGTATAGCTTGGAGTAAGGACAAGTTCAATTGCTTCAGTTCCATGTAGTTAAGCGTTAATTTAGTTCTGGTACATAACAACTTCATTGCTGTTTGCTTTATTGACATGGTTTATTAGTTTTTTCTTGAAATGTATTGAAACTAAATTAATCAAAATGAATTTGGTATTGTAAGTAAGAAATTAAAGTACAAAAGTTAGAATGAAATAAGTCTTCTTTAAGGTACTTGGATAACAAGGTAAAATTTTTATATTTGGGGTACAATTTCTGAAACTTCTGATTCAGATGTTACAACATGAATTGAATAATTATTATATTACTCATTTTATAGAATTGAAGATAGTACTAATGACTCAACAGAAGCACTCCAATGAAAAAATGATATTTACATTTTGTAGTGATTAGTTTATAAAACAATTTAAAAAGACTTTAAATAACACCTTAGAAATGTGTTTAGAATTCTTGTAGTCAAATAGCATTCATCAACAGTTTTCTTTTTGTATTTATTTGCTTTATAGGTTTTCCAGTCGCGGCAGCCTAAAAGTGAGCAAGATAGAGAGAGAGACCGTAAACGAGATGTCCATAGGGAAAGAAGGGACAGTTTTAGAGATCGAGAGCCTAGGCAGGATAGTCAACCTCGAGTTTATACACCAGCTCAATTTGAGAACTCTTTAGGGAAATTGCAGGTAATTTTTATTTATAAAAATATTAAGTTTTTAATACAAAATAGCTCTTCTTAGTCCTTTCAAACAGAATTGTGTCAGTGTTGTTTTTGTTCATCCTCTTTGTTTGATATGTACAGTAATACACAATGAAATTTTGTAATTGTAAATAATTTCCAGATTGGTAGTGTGACAGCTCCAAGAAAAATAATTGACATGGATGTTGTCTCAACTGAAGGCTTAGATACTGTGCCAACTTCTAATCAGCGGGATACTAAAAGAGCAAAACAAGTGTTATTAGAAATTGAAAGGGTATGTGAATAGAAAATACCTTGTCCCCCAATTATTTAATTCTGGCTTCAATTAGTGTTATGAGTAAGCAATCTGAAAGGGAGAATCTTCTCTCACAATTAATATTTTTATCTTATCAGGAAATGGTGATAATAAGTTTAATTTATTTAAAACATATGCACACCAATTTCGTGTAGATAAATGGCTGACTACAGAAATGTTCCCAAACTGAACCAAATGCAATTCAACAGGGTGAAGATTATTTCTGTTTTTATCTTTGAAATGGAATTTCAAAACGTTGGCCTATTAGATAATTATTGCATTCTATTTCAACTTGTGACTCTGACTGTTAGACAGTGCAGGTCTTTTTGTTTTAAGAAATGCTGTATGCAATAGTCACAAATATTACAATATTTTTCTTAAAAATTGTTCTTGATTTTTTTTCAATCTTCTTAATGCTAATAGGGTCTAGCTGGACCCCACTTTCTATTTTTTAATAAACAGGATGAGAAAACATTATTGGTGTGTCTGTAATTTTTTATTGTGTCAAAAATGTGTTACTTGAAAATTAAGAAAATATTTTATAAATTACAAGACTGGTTTCAATACAATTAATCTGTATGTTGGGGTCTGCTCAGATCCTTCTTAGCATGTGGTGGTACAGAAACCCACTTAAAAGTTAAGTGATTTTCAAGAAATATCTTGGAAATTTGGAGTCTGTTGTTGTTACAGAGCATTTCACAGATTAATTTTACTGTTATTGTTGCCCTTGATTCTTTATATTGAATTTTGCATTGAAGTTTGACATGATTGGACAAATACTTTTTTCCAAAGCCTAAGATAGTAGTGTGATGCAGTAGTCCTAGTGATAATCACAGAAATGTAGAAAAGAAATAGCCAATTATTTGTTCTAGATAATATTGAACATGTAGGATGTAATGGTAAGTGAAATAGATTATATACAATATTTATAATAAATTTTATAATAATGTATCATTAAATTCCAAGAAATTCATTAAAAATAGTGCAAAAGCCGTTTGGCAAAATGTCTTCCTCCTCTTATTTTTTTAACACAAGTTCTATGGGTAAGAAAGGAATAGAAGTTAAATTTTCCTTCAGGTTTTTCGTAGAACCCTCTTGGCATTGGCACATACACTCAATATTGTGGCATAAGGGAGGTTAAATTTGCTGGAACTCAATATAAATACTTTTCATAATGTCATATTTTCCAATAACTCCCTTGAATTTATTTTCAAAAAATCTTAATAATTGTCATTTCAATTAAAGACCAAAAAACGTATGCGAGGATGAATTTAAGGGCTGGAATAGTTGGCAGGTGGGCAGCTATGAGCAGCAGTGGAGAGATGGAAATCAAGGGAATGAGGCTGTTGAAGTTGAATGTTGAAAGAGAGAGTATTGGATCGGTTAACTTAATTTCTCTAATATATTACTTGTTCACTGTACATTTGCAGACAAGCGCTGCGATCTGTTTACATGAGGTCACTGCTGACTGAATGAGAATCGCATGTCAATAGTAGATACTGATCAATTAGATATGATATAGATGATGGTATGGGGTATACAGGCCCACTCATTGCAGGTTATGACCGAGTAGATGTGGGAAAGAACATGACTGTTATGTGATAGATATGCACAAAGGAGAAATAAAAATATTTTCCTTGCCTTTTATGAAAATGTGTATTGTCGATGTCAAAGTATATTGTACTGCAGCTCTGTCCATAGGTCTTTCTAGTGGTATTAATAATCCCTTTTTCTTTTCCTCACGGCAATCATTCACTACGTTATTTATAATTAATTTACTGTCATAACTGACCCTCACCAAAAACCAAAGACGATTTGATTTTTCTGCAGACAGACACATTAAATTCAAAACATGCATTCTTCCCTGCACTGTCTCAGCTGGTGTCGGCAGTAGTCAGGTACTGTTAGATATCAGCACTATTTGTGCATTCTCTGATGTGTGTTCAGGCCCTCACTGTTTCTATATTTTCCCAGATTTAAATACTGAAAAATGTTACTGGTTTTAGAAGAATGTGCTCTTGTAATATTTTTAGTTACATTTTAAATAAAGCCCACAAATTTTCATAAGTTATTTTCTTAGCTATCTTATTGTTTATTGAGAAAAATATTTGTGTACTATTGTGAATAGAAATGTCAATCTTGATGAAAATAATCTAAATGCTTTGATGAGAGGGGCATAAAAAATATTAAAGTTGATCATACGCTAATACCTTCTTGCCAACCACCTCCTCCATTTAGTAATAAAGGTTTCCATTTCTTGTCAGATGACAAGATTAAACCAGTCATGTATTTGTAGCATTGTGATCATCTTGATCCTGTTTTTGTCCAGTTTCCCTGATCCATTGAGCAAATACTGAGATGGCCCCTTGTTTTGCTTCTGGACATAAATGTAGCTTCACTATGCACATGTTTTATTGAGCTCGTCTTTTGCTTGTGGTGGTAGTAGTAGAGCTGAGGGTGAGTCACTATATTGTTAGCAATGCAGAATAATCAAATCTGCAGTTCATTTACCGTTGAAAATAGTTTTTCTATAACTTGGGAACGAAAATATCTAGCTTTTCAAATGTTACTAATCTCGCTCTTTTTAAAATATTATTATTATTGTTGATGTTGTTGTTTTAACTTTTGTTAAAATGTTGGGATGGGATTCTGGTACTCAAGAAAATGTGCGCAGATAATCTTCTCCCCCATATGTCATACAGTTTTTACTGTTTTTTGACCAAATCAAAAAAACAGAAAATTTTTAGGCATCCACCAAACATTAAATAAGCTTTATTTCAGACTGCATTGGTTTTGGTTAACAATTCTCTCTGGCCCCTTCAGTTATTTATTTAAGTACTAAATGAATATTTATACAACAGTATATATATCTGTCATAGCCTGAATCAGCCCATTCATAATTACATTATATTATCATATCACTATATTACAAATCGTTGAATCATAGTATCACAATGAACATCAGTAACGGACACAATTGACGAAAATTAGTCAGATCAGTAGAAAGTAAGTCAAGATGAGTGACTTTACTACAATTTGAGATAGAATGTTCCTGATAATGTACAACTAGGCTGCTTATATTTTGCCCATAAAGTTCAATATAACTATTTATATATTTTTAAAATTGTGCACTGATATTTATGAAATGTGGAATCACTGATTTTTAATTTCTATTTTGGAAAGGCTAACGAGTCAAAGGTGTTTTCTTTTTAATTTTAAATTAATCAACAGTTTTATACCATAGTTCCCTTTGTACAAATTATTCTGTGAAATTTTCTTGCCCATCTCTTACTTATATTTTATTGTCTGGTAGCAAATTTTTGACATTGAAAGAGGGTTTATCATTTCTTATGTAATGTTATATACTATCATCTTGTTTCAGTTATATTTGTTGCTCCTACAAATAGAAGATTTATCTAGTACTTTGCCCGGTGTTCGAGAATCAGTTACTGAAGAAAAACCAGTTCTTATTCAGCGAATAATGAATTCCTTAATACAAGAAGATCGTATAGTTTCTGTAATGTCTATTAGAAAAGGAAAGGTGAGTCCTGTGTCTAAATATTAATTTATAAAGCTAATGTTTTTATGAATTTCTTTTGTGCTGGAAATTATCAATAAATTTGGACCCTACGATCAGAGTTCTTAGCACTGTGTGTTGACCAATTTTTACTCAACTGTATGAATGCAAAGAAGGGTAGTGTGGTTGGCTTGGAACTTATATTTTTGTTTGCATCTACCTAACACTTGAGATATATCATTGTTTATAATTGGGCAAAGTTAAAATTGCTGGTAGTTCTTAGTTAGGGTAGATGTTATTGTTTCTAATTTCAAAAATAACTTTAATTTAGAGAAATGTCTTAATTCTGTTATGGGTTGCCTATTATCGGGTACTATTTTCTCTTTGATTCGCAGTCGCTATTTGAATAACTGTGAACTTGGTGTACCCCCCCTGCGAACTCTGAGAACTAGATTCAAACACCTTCCATCTTGAATATTGTAACTCAATAGATAGATATATACAATTCTACATACAATAATTACAAGTATTAAAGAAGTAATAAATATTATCTACATAAGAGTTTCAGTATGAAACTAGTAGTCTGCAGTAGCTAAAGTGCTGCTGTACAAAACCACATAAAATGGTTTTCTAAAAAGTAGCTGGCACACTGTTCAAGAACAACACAGAAAATGCTCACGTAGTACATTACAACAAATTAAATATTTGAGCCGAAACAGTCTTCGCTAATAATACAATAATATAGTATAGTATTTATAATGCAGTATGTTTTTTATTTTTTTACAATACATATCCAGCAGGTTACTCAAATTATAGGACTATTTCTAGAAAGAACATTTTTTAATAAGTAATGCGGTTAACATAATCTTTGTTATGCTTAAAAAATCAGCTCTTTAAAGAAGGTAATATTTAATGCTTTGAAAAAAAAAAGTTTTTTTGGATAATTTATGCTGAAAATTTTTGTGACGTATAAAAAAACATTTCCTCAAAACTGCCCCAAATTTTTCCCATGGATAGAACAAGAAATGCCTAAAGAATAGGACAGGTCTCATTTTAGTTGAACTCTCAGAATTTTCTAAAATTGCAAAAGTTTAACAGTTGAAAACTACAAAATTGAAGATAGAGATTTTTGCCTTCAATAAAATCTTTTTTAAATAATCAGCTCATTAAAAAATTACATGTACAATTTTTTGAGAAAAAAACACAACATAGTAGTTTTCACCAAATTTCTGCTTGAATTAATGAAATGAATATAGGTGTCCCCCCAACTAGAGGCCACAAGAAAAATTCTCGGGAAACAGGAATACATGAAACTAATATGAAAAATAGTGAATGTTATTTTAATTATAATTTACTATCGAATATCCCAATTTTAATTGGATTTTTACTCTATTCTACAATTTGTATTCTTAATGTATTGATGTATTTTCTTTCTAGCAATCCACACACCTTAATTGAAATTAGCTCAATTAGGTTTTTCTCTCTTAAAAATGTGATTTAAATGTAATATGAAAGAAAAATTGAGTATGATAATTTTGTACAAACATTTATTATAATAATTTGATATTCCATTGTATGTGACATTGCCATAAAATGCTGCAGTATTACAATTTGAGAAGTTATTCCAAGAATTGAATGACTCAATAGAACGAGGGGCTATCCCACATTGACATAGTTCTGAGATATTGAGAGTTTTACCTGAACTTTCCTAATTTAATTTGGTACATTTGTAAACTTTTAAACATATTACACATGCATATGAGTCCACACTGGATTTAAGTAACATATTACACCAAAAAAATAATTTTTGAAGTTTAAGTTAATAACGTAATTTCACAAAGTGTGAAAAGAGTCCCTTGTTCTACTGAGCCTTTCAATTTCCTTGTTGAACAGCAACATGTATGGGCAAGAAATAAGATAAGGAGAATTATTTACTTAATGGTAATGTTACAATGGCTTTATGTTCAATAAAATGGTACATTCAGCTATATTAAAGTTGGGAAGAATTTATATGCAGATTTGCATAAGATCGACATTACATAATGTTACTGTTTTGTATGCATTCATAAGGTGATATATTGAATGGTTCATCTGCCCTGTTTCTTTTTCTTATGTGGTCCTCATCTGTCTTCCCTGCAGGATATCGTACCCAAGAAACGTTTCTTTTGTCTGAGTGCACAGGCCATTCCTCTTTCTAGCACACCAGTGGCCATGCACATCAGTGTGGCTGGATGAAACTTTAGTGGTAGAACAGGAATGTTCTTACATGACATTAGATGAAAGACAGAGAATGCAAATGGAAAGCACACTCTTTTCATTGGAACCTCCAAAGTCAGTGAGAGTCAGTAGGAGAGGAAGTCCAGAAAGGAAGGAAGAAAAATTTTATTATATAAGTTTAGATGAAGGTGGTCCAGGAAATCTGTCTAAACTGAAACCTGTGCCGACTGGAAACCTGCCTTAATCAGAAATTTCTCTGGCCTGTGAAGTTATATGATATTTTACACAGCATAAAACAGAACCTGTCCAATGTGGAAATGGAATGGTTTTTCATGTCCTATAGGGGGAAAAATGTTCATATAATGGAATTCCTGTGAATTTAATGCAATTGGCAGAGACGTGAGATCTTCTTAATGTAATGAATGCATCTGCAAATCTGTTTCAAATTCTCTATCCTCTGCGGTTTACTTGTGGCATCCACACTGTGAAGGTAAAGGGACTTCAGCAAACGGTGTAGAATGTGACCTTGGGGTCATTTGTCTTTCAAAGCATAGGCCATAGGGGAATCTACCCACTCAACTCTGAGCATGTGAAGGTGTACGGGCATGGCTTTTATTTGCGCCTCTCCCTGCCCCATGTTGAAAATCGTAACCTATCAGCTAGAGACTCATTCCTCAAGGCCATGCGAGGGTATCAGAAAATCATAATACTCTGGGTTGTGATGCATTGTGCATTGAAAGAGTCAGCAAGCAGTCCGATTGCAGCCATTAGGCAGCGAGGTGGCATTATTTTTTTGAGTTTCACAACCAGTTCAACAATGTGAAAACCATGAATCTCTAACATTAGATGAAAAGGTCACACTTATGGAAGCAAGGGAAACGGTCACTGAAGAATGTTTAATATTCATTTATCAATGATTTCTTCCTTAAATTTCTTCTTTACTAACATTAATTTACTACTTTTAGAACAGAAATATCAATATTACATGTGTCATAAAATTGACAACCCTGCATAAAATGAAACCTCCCTAAACTGGATTTTTTTGTCTTGATCGATTCCGGCTCAGACAGATTTTACTATAATACAGTATAGGCAGTAAATTACATGACTTCATTATATATCTCAAAATACATGATCATATAAAGTATTTATTGAAGGAATCATCCATAAATTAATATTAAACACACCTTCCTGGCTGTATTCGGAATAGTTGCAAACTCTTTCAATGCACAATGTGTCACAACCCAATATTGTGTCTTTCTGATACTCGCGTGGCCTTATGCAATGCGTATCTGGTCGAGGGGTTATGCTTTTCAACACGGAGCAGGAAGATGCATGAATAGAAGTCATACACTTTCCCATGCTCAGAGAGTCAAGAGAGAGGGAATTCACCTAAAACCTATGCCTTGAGAGACAGCACTCCCAAGGTTGAATTCTACGCTGACATCTGAAGCCAGTCTCCTTCTATGTCCGGCTGCCACAACTAAATTGCGTGCCACAGGGATATAGAATTTAAAACACGGTTGCAGATGCATTCATTTCATTAAGAACATTTTGCGTCTCTCTGCCAATTGCATTAAATTCATAGAAATTCTGTATTATAAAGACTTTTTTCCCCTGCAGGACATGAAGAATCGTTCTGTTTCTGTGTTGAAGAGGTTCACTTTTATGCTGTGTAAAATGCCATTTAACTTCACAGGACAGATAAATTTTCTGGTTTAGACTGACTTTACTATGATGATGGCACCGGGAGCGGTAGCTCAGTGCATCAACTGATGCCATTGCAGCGCCTCTGACCGAGAGGTCCTAGGTTCGAGTCCTGACGGCGGCAGAATTTTCGACACTAACTTTTCAGCTAGGTCGAATTCAGTCACTGTCTGGAAAAGAATACTAGCGTGCGACTGCTCTGATTGGTAGTTTTCCGTGGTTTCTCCGATCAACACCAGGTGAATGCCGGAGCAGCCCTACCAAACGGGCCATGGACCGCGTGCGATCTTTCCTTTCTGTTCCTTGTTCTATCCTCTCCCCTTACACACACATACTTACACTAACATGCACTACACTACCACACATGCCAGGAGACCGGTCGGGAACTTAGAGCTTGACCCGGCTGCAGCAGTGCCCTGCTGATGGGAGAGTCCTGGTTAGGGGGAATCGCCACTAGCCAACGGTAGGTCAGTGCCAGATCTCGCCATCCAGCAGGGGAAGATCACAGCCATCTCCCAAGAAATAACATGCACTATACTCACGGGACTAATGACCAAAGCAGTTGACATGCCTGGAAACACGAAAAAGTCAATCAATCAATCAATCAATCAATGATGGTGGTGGTGATAAGAAGAAAATAGTGTTAGCAAAAAGACTCAACTTTCTCATCAACAAGACAATTTTCCAATCAATAAGACAAATTGCAGTATTGTTGCGAGTGTGAATAGGTAGAATTAGTTAAAAATGGGTGGGGGTGGGTTTTTTTATTGTAGTTGTCTTGTCAGATAAATACAGCAATGTTAATGCAAATCTTTCTTTATATTCACTTCATATTTATTTATTTATTTATTATCCATTGTTGTGTTGACTAACATTCTTTACTATTACATTCGTGTCTTTAGCACACATTAATCATTTGCAAATACCTGCAAATGTAGATACATTCCATGGTTGTCTACTTTGCATCATGTTGCATATTATTTACTATATTCTTATTTCCTTTTAGATGCTGATACTGCGACTCTTGCCACACCTTCCTGCCACAGATAATGGACCACCTCAGATACTTACGTTGTGGAGTCGTCTTTTAAGAGGACTGGTTACAATTGGCCGCAGAGATCAGGGTTCAGATGCTGTACTGCCAAGGTTCCATCCTTACTTTCACAACTGGGTGACTACCTTGCCCTTCGCACCTCTTTTACAACTTGTATGTAGCATGTTACCTGCTCAGGGAGAAGGCAATACTTCTACTCCTACACCAACTCGAACTACATCTCCTGTGGGAAGAAATGTGTTAAGCTATGCCTTTAGCAACAAAGTAAGTACATTATTTTTATAATGTTGAATTAATGCTAGTTTTTATTTCTTTTTAATACATATTTGGATGTTAATGCAAATTATGTCATATTGTTTTCTTGTAATTGTTTTTGTAGGAGTTTGTTTTTCCCCTAAGTACAATTTTTTTATATGTATAATTTCTTTATTTCTATTATCATGTATTTAAGAGCATATGAAAGATCTTTTTTGAAGAATTATCTGCAGTTTGTTTGGTACCCACAAAAGTGAACAGTTGCGAGAATGTTTTGTGTTTTATTAGCACTTAGTAAAGGGTGAATGGTAAATAAAATTTATCTGCTAAATAGGTATTATTTTGCATATATAAACCTAAGAACTACTCTATATCGACACTTAAAAGCAATGTCTTGTTTCACAGTCTTTATCAAAAATGTGCTTGCGTTTTTCATTTGATCCTCTTCAAAAATATAACGTTTAGTTCAGTTGAAATAGTTATTTCTCATTGACTGAATACAAAACAATATAAATATGTACTATGTATCTTCAGAAGAACTGGGTGGTGGGACAGGTATCTCCAGGATAATGTCATTTACCCAGACTGCCTTTTTCCATTAGGAAAGTTCTGATTCTCTTTGTATAGAAATGTCCCGTTATTCTTTCAGTAAAAATATGTGTTTAACACTTCTTCTCCCACTAAAGTTATAAACTAATTAAAAGTGTACGCAGCTGGCAGTGATTCAATTTGAAACAAACATCTTTGTTTTTCTATTTTGCCCAAGTGCAGGTAATGAACATTACATGATAAAATAATTTTTCATGTTCTCTGACCTGTGAGATCTCCCATGACTTGTGATGTTTTTGTTGTTGTATTGGTGAAGAATCTCTCAAGGACTGTTTCTCCATAAGAGATAAGCAGAACCCCCCCTTCTCTTCTGACAGGAAGCCCTTGCCCTTTTAGGGATTCAGGGGGCTTGCATAATCATCGTTGAAGGACAGTATACAAAAACACAATAACCATACACAATGACCAAGCTTCATGAACATATATTGAGAGAAAGTTCTAACATACACAAAAAGAATTTAATAAATGAGTTGGATATGTTTGGTTGGAGAAAGAAGTAGGTGGAGAGCATTTTCAACATTTCCTATGTGGTATATTGTGTTGAAGTGCATGGTACATGACCAGAGTAGGGGCCCAAGACCAAGTCAGATCTCAAGGAATCAAAGAACCATAGCTTGGGGAGCGTGAAACTCCACAACCAGACAATTTTAAAGAGACATCCTATATATAAATTATGTGGAAGAATAAATCCACAATTTTTTGGTCTCCTGTAAGATTACCTTTTTGTAGATGAGAGGTTTGGTTTCTTTAATGTTTGTTAAAATGTTTTTTTAATGAATTAATTACATTCTGTTGCAGGGATTTACAATCAAGTAATTAAAATAAGAGTTTTTCCCCCTTGATATAATGTTTTAAATAGTGCTGTTTTTGTAAAATAATTGTTCAATCCAATATTTTTCAGTTTGGTGTATCAGCTCTTGCCAGCATGTTGAATCGTGCAGAGGCCCTCTTTCCCACATTAGACAGCAGTCAGCAGCAAGACTGGAAAGGATTTTTGAGCAGCCTATTTGAAACAGCTGCACATGTTGCCTCTCCTGAATCTCTGCCGGCTCCTCTGGAACCTCTCAGCACAACATTGGCCAGTCAGCACTTAGAACGGCATGAGTGTGTGCACATAGAACGATATGCCCTCCTTGAACGCATATTTACTCGTAGAGACTCCGTTGCCACTACAGGAGATAAGAGCAACGAAAATCTGGCTTAACGAGTGGTCTTTATCAAATTGCTGGATCAGAAATGATCGTATTTTAACAGTAAGAGTCAAATGCTGTAAATATTGCAGATATTTTTACTCCACTGTTGACAGGATACGCTGTGCAGAAATGTACACTTTATTTGATGACCTGATATGGCTCCATTGTATAAATTCATCTAAATGCATCAACTGCCTAAGACTAGTAGTTTCCAATCTAGAAAGTACTTCGTTATACATGCTGGTATCCAGATGTTTTGTGTTAATATGGTTTACTTTGTCATTACTCCAGAAATATATGTGTATAAATTTCTTATGGACATGCAAACGCTTGCACACTTGTGCATTTATTTTTATTCCCTGATTAACATTCTATTGCGTTGGTGCATGCATTTAAAAACACATTAATGTTCTTGTCCTGGTAAAATGGAGATCATTCAGCATTAGTGTGGTTAGTATATTCCAAATTCTTAAATTGGAAAATCTCTAGTTCTTAAACATGATATTGCATTGCACTTTGTTAGCTTGAAAGTGAAAAAAACAATCATTGTTTCTTTAATATTCTTTTTAAAATTAAAATACTAAAGTACTTTGTCCCCTTTGGTATTGTGATTACAATTTAGTAATGTTTTTAAGATTCCTGCAGGAAAAACTTATTTTCTTCTTAAAGATATCTTTTACAATGCAGTGACAATCTCCAGTACACATGTATTTCTAGTTTTCATAATGATTCTTAAACCATACCAAAACTATATACTTGCTGTTAGTCAGATTTGTTTTGATGTTCTCATTTAAAGAAATTAATTAACTCTTTCCTATTGTTATGAAAGGCTGGGTATCAAAGGTGAATGATGTTACATTTGTTTTTTTGATAATATGAATGTGCCCTCATGTTTGTTGTGAATGTTCTATACAGTTTATAATGAGATCAAGAGTAGAGAATAGGCACTTTTGAAGTTGCTGAAATAAAAAAAAAGGACATTTGAATGGGAAATTATGGTTGGTTGTGCATGGTAGCCAGTTGTGTGTGTGATCTGTAAGATTCTGTATAGCAGGAAGATCTGGTATTTTACGATTTAATAATATTATTACTCTCCAGTTTTTATTATATCCTGCATTTCATGTGAAGCTCATGTTTGTAGGACTAGAGAAAATTATTATTTTACTATGTAAACTATTTACTTCACTGGATAGGGATCTATTTTTTTCATCTCAAAGCTTGGCATGACCCATAAGCTTATTAATGAGATTGATGTTAATTTCGAATTTTGGATATGTGGAAAATGTACATTTAGTTTGATTTAATATTGCTCAGTGACAAAGTAGCAAGATCTCTTCAAAATAACTTCATAAATTTGTAATTATAATTAATAGAGATGCAATTTATCTGCAAATGCTTGTTTATTATAGTACAATTCCAGTGTATCATTGTAATGTAACCTTTCAGTTTTTGATTTCTTCAGTGTTATTAAAAATTTTGTTTGTTACGATGAATTCTTAAAAGAATATGCTTAATGATTGTGCAAATATGAGAAATATTTGTTCTTAAAAGTTTGTCAATAGAAGTGAATTATTTATTTTTGAACAAAGATGAGATATAACTCAGTGATTTTTCATTTACTGTTATACCTACTGAAGAGAACATGATTTTTCTGACTTTGATCCTAGATTAATTCATAATAGATTTGAATACTTCCTTGGCTTCCTTCACTCAATTTTCCTTTTTTCACTTGTTTTCCTTTTCTTTTTTCCTTTTAAAAACATTTTTTGCAACTTTGTGACAGGATTAGAAAAATCCTGCCCATTTATACGGCGTTGTAATTTCACTGCGTTCATGTATAAATAAAAATGAAATAATTTTTTATTTATTTCTTTTTATAAAATTAAAATGTGCATTTAGTATGACTAAAATTTGGCACTACCAAAATGATGTTAATTCTTGTGCTTCCTATGAATCACCACTTAACAGATTTGGCTGTGTTGTGGGTAATAAATACCTTTCACCTACAGTGTTGCTTAATATTAGGACCAGATTTAAACATGCGATACTCATAAAACTGCTGCGTTTTGTGCAGAGGCATGTCAACAATCTAATGAACACCAATGTTTTTGCTTATAAAGGGAAATGGCAGATGCGTTTAAGTGGGAAAATTGGGCTTGAATTGTGTATTTAGAATCAACTATTCCAAATTATTTTTAAAGAATTATACATCACTCCTAAAATTTACTTATTGCTATTATACTACATAATTTTTCATTTAACACTATAAAATATTTTTAAACTAACAGTCAATTCATTAGTTATAATATATTTAATAGCCCAAGTTGAATTCCTTATGCGCATATCAACGTGTTATCTAATACATGTTATCAATTTTACTTCTCTGTAGTATGAAATTGAGTCTGCAAGAAATATTCAGAAATACATTTTACTATTAGATGAGTTCTACTTTGATAAAAATCAATCTATTCACTTTTGCTTGTTTGTGTTACACCTGCTGGAATCCCTGAAATTGAAACTAGAGGGAGTTTTATCAGAAGGCATTCAATGAGATTAATTGGTTTGAATTAAAACCTTAACTTCTTATTCTTTGTTGTTGTTTGTTTTTGTATAAATTATATGGAGATATATTGACTTCATAAATTATTTAATATTGAGAGATGACAGTCCTCATCATTCCAGAAAGCAATGATGGCTGAAAATTGCTAAAATTTAGATTGCATTTAATTTTTTGTAATTAGGCAGTTTTTTTTGGCACCTACAGTGTTATTCAGATAACACAGATACAGAATACAGAAAATTGTTTACATATTATTTATTAATTCTTAGAGTTTGTATTAAAACCATTGATAAGTGCCTGTAGTGGAAACAATTTATTTGAATCATTAGAACATCTGTGATGCGTTAAGTGAGATTTTATATAAAAATGAATTCTCTTTTTGTTTTTACTGCTTATATTAATTTATTTTTCAAAGTATTTTGTCTTCAAATTAGTGAATGTTTTGTGTGTATGTGGGAGGCTTTATTCCAGAATACTTAAATGCAACTGTAAATACATGTTTTTTCAGGTATGTAATTGATATTCACAGCACATATACACAGGTTAACTTTGATGACTACTAATTATTTTTTTCTGTGAATATTTACCTTGTCTTGTTTAATTTAAGAAATGAATTTTCAAAAGTTAATAGTTTTTTATTGAAAGGACTCTTGTGTAACATAATTTGTGTTGGGTAATTAAAAAATTTATTATTAAACTTTTTTTCCTTCTATTTTGAGATGATTCATATCAGCAATAAATATTCTACAAAAAGTTTTGGTCCAGTGCTTTGTTTAACTGAAATTTTGAGTTGTGATATTAGAAAAATGTGACAGTGGAAATGTACTCATTATAAATGAATTATAGATGATACTATTGCTAACTAATTATATCGTGTGTCAAAACATTTCTGCATGAAATGAAGGATATTCATTAGATTTTTGTTATTTGTAATCATGTTATGAAAAAAGAAATATTGGTGTTAAAGGCATCTATATTTAAGCTAATGACTTCAGTATTTTTGTACTTGTAGATTTATGATTTTATTGACTAAAATTATACAATTATATGTGGATTTTACAGCATACTGTGATGTACTAGGAAAAATGTTATGTACAAAATTTATAAGACTTTGTTCTCATTGATGTTCCATACTATCAATTGTATATACTATAAGTCAGCAATCAATGTGTGTCCTGTTTATTTGAAAGCTAGGTTGACTGAAATAAATGGACTGTCCAGTTATTTTTGTTTCTTGGTTGTTTAGTTTATTTTGCAAATACAATATAGAAATGTGTTTTAAATATTTTTAACGCTAAAAATTAATGGAAGAAAAAAAAAGAAAGAAAGAAAGGAAAAGTAACATGTAATTGTAAATAAAGAATTGGCTAAAAATTGAAGTTGGGGCTATAGAAAATACAGGTATGTGACTTCAGGAGGTAAAAGTGTATAATGTAACTAGAGGTACTACAAAAGAACATACATTTTTATATTATTGGATACAGTTATGAAATAATAGACTTTTACTAACAATTCAGCTATCTCATGAAAATCTAAGAAGCAAAGTTGGCTCGCTCTTGGCACATAGCGAAGTCACTAGCCTTTCACCCTTCAATTCCTGTCGAATCTCATGTGAAATTTGTTCCAACAAAACGAGTTTGACCGCTTCACCAGGGCTAGTCCAACCTCCTGTGAAGTGTCTAAAACCCTACCCCTTTCCTAATTCCTTCCCAATTCTGGCAGCTGGGTAGTGACTCAGGGGCGCGTATGCGGAGATGCTACCTGGTTGTCCTTTTTGTCAACGGACTAGACAAGACATGAAAAATACAGCGTCCTCTGGAATACAGAGTGATAGATATTAATGGATATTAATAATTAACTCTGCGCTCTACGCTCGACCAGAGGCGAAGAGACACATTGCATCGATAAATTGGATGAAGGGCACAACAAATTTTATATATATATATATTTTTTTTATCTTGCAAGAAGTGCAAAAAGTATAATATAAAAAGTGCAAGAAGTGTCGAAACAAATGCACATCATTAATGTTTCGGAAATTTAAAAGGTTAATTGCTTTCTGACAGTAAATTCAGTGTATTCTCCTCTATCTTACAACAAGTTTAAAAGAAACCAATTTATTTGCTTTATCAAAGACTTGAATCACAATGCTTGAGCATTTGAGTTGTGCATCATCGCCACTAAGTTTTTATTGAAATCTCTGGTCACAGGTTGTCAACCAATTTATGTGGAACCTAAAAATACTCTTGCTTTCACTCAAAAACTTCTTATATTTTCGAAAAATGAAGATGAAATTATTAGAAGAACTAACATTGGGTAATTTGATTCTCATTAAGAAATCTCTTGATTCAATTTTTAAAGAATGGTGTGAAATTGAAGATATAAAAGAAGTTGAATTTTTGCAAGAATTGAAATTAGATTTTAATAAAAATTGTACCTTACCTTATTTGTAAGAGCACTTTATTCTCTTCAAACAAAAATTAAAGGAAACTAATTGTGCTACAGAATGGCACAGACATTCTTGCACTAGTTAGTTTTCTAATTTCTTTAGTGTGGACAAGCTTCTCGATCTTGCCACATACTGTTACTAGTTGTCATTATCACCGCCCAAAGTACATTTTTTCTCTCAATTTTTTGGTGTCCTAATGGTTGAACCGAAATATTACTTTGAGAATATTAAAGAAGAGAAGAAAAATTGTTCTATCTGGCAATTTTCATTGAAAAACTTGGAGCCATTTCCAAGAAAATGGCATTTAAACATAACTGTATAGGCAAAATTTGAAGCTCTTTTTCACAGAAAATTTGTAAGTTTTCAAAAACCTTATTTGAAGTATCTTAACTCACAAATGCAATAGTGTTTACAAATTCCTGAAAATGTGCATATTAATGGTGTGAGAGATATTTAACAAAAATTAATTTGCGTAATTTTTTGGAGGGAAAAAAAGAATAGAAAAAAAAAGAAAGTGGCAGAAGCAAAATTGACTTTACATTATATTAAGCAGTGCAATTGGCACTATCTGCTGGAAATGTTTGGAGAAAAAATTTGGAGCCGTTTTTGAGAAAATGGCATTTGAGCATTTCCCAAAATGCAAAAATTTGAGCTTATTTTCACAGAAAACTTGAGTTTTCGGGAAACTTTATAAGACATTATTTAAAGCGCATGTACTCATAAATATAATAATGTGAACAAATCACCGCTAATGTATATATTAACGACATGGGAGGCAATTCCAAACAATTACATTTTTGTAATTTTTGAAGAAAGAAAAGAATAGTGCAATGAGGCATTTATGTCACCTTAATAGAGTATGCTTAGTGCTATCCCTACAAAAAGTTTACAGCAAAAATTTGGAGCTGTTTTCACGAAAATCTTGTTTTGTTTTTAATATTGTGTGAAAATTACTTAACTTTTCAAAAAAATGTTCATTACCTTAAGGAAAGAACTATCTATGGAGAAAACATGTACTTGAAGGAAAAATCTATATCTTCAATTTTGTAGATTGCCAAAGGCACCGAAAAAATTAAACTTTTGAATTTTTCCAAACATTCAGAGTTAACCCTGAAAATCAGACCTATGCCACCTTCATGTGTGTATTTTAATCTAATCTTGCACCTGTTTTAAAGAAAAAATTTAGAGCCTTTTTTAAGAATTTGGAAAATGTCCCTGGGGCTTCATGTAATGTACCCCCAAATTTTAAAGAAAGTTTTCCAAAATTTCAATGTATCAATTAGAACCAGATGGACATGGGTTTCTTCAATTGGGAAAAGCTTCTACGCATAGTTTAGATGTTAGTAGAGTTCACAGACAGACGGACGTTATAAACAAACAAACAACAACACTTTTTCAGTATCAGAGGACCCCAAAACATGTATTTCCATTGAAATCTCAAGATATATTTTCGGTATATTACATAAATTACTCCTTATATACATATGTATATGAGAAAGTTAAAGTGAAGAATTTGTTGATGAGTGTACGTACTAGTGGAAAATTCGAGTGTCTCGAACTCAATTGTCGAGCTCACGCAAAATTATGAGAAAAAAAAAGAAAAAACCTACTAATTTTGGAAAATTTAAATGGTATTATTTAAAGATTGAATTTTGAGAAAAAGATTGGATTCAGAAAGAAATCTCGTTTGAAAGCGTAGGACACATTTGAAAAAAATTATATCTTGCTCTTTTTGGAATTTCAGAAGGTTTGAGGAAAAGTAGCTGCAAACATTGTCACTTTTTAAATCATCATTTTTAAAATAAAAATAATTTCGTACTGGATCTCAACTTCAAGCCAGAAAGTGAATTACATGTGAGCATTATAGACCTGTCGTTACGGGTCTATTAACTCATCAATTTAATTTTAGATAGATTTCAAGTTCCTGCCCATTTCTGATCCTACATCCTACTACAGAGGAGGTTTTGCTGGAAGAACTCAATTCTTTGTCCACCTGTTTCCCATATGTTACCCTTTCCCATTAAGCATTTTACTTACATGTCATATTTTACTATAGTAAATAAGATATTGCAAGAGAATAAAATTGCATATTAATTGAAGACAGAAGCACTCAGAAAAAACCAAGAGGCCTCGGGCAACAGATTCACCAGCCCCACATTTCATACAAAATTTCTGCCGTACCTACATAAGCAGAATTTATTTATCCACGCAACAGAAATAACGGAAAGTGGTTAATTTGAATGAAAAGTAAAAGCAGTTCGTTTTGAATGAAAAAAAGAAATTCGGGGCTTTGCCCCAGATTGATGTAAACTAAGATACCCCGTGATTGATGTAAAAAATATAACATGAATTATTAATAAATACGTATTATGTAGTCGGAATTTAAGGGAAAGATTTTATATATATATATTTGGCCAGCTAGCAGTATTCCCAGGCCTGGGTCTTTTTTAAAGTGTGCATGGCTGGGGGTACGGGAGACTGGCGTATTTCTGTCCTCGTTCCTAGCTTATTTGTTTGAACTTTATTTCGTAATACAGCTATAGAAACGGAGATGATTTGAATTAGAGAGCTACAGCTTCATTTTTCCTCGGCCGGGAGTCGAACGCGAGAACGTCTCATAGACAGCGAGCAGGCTGCCCATGAGTCACGTGAGAGGCTACAATTAATACAGTAGATTTTGTGTTGAACAATTTGCAGGTTGTCAAAAGTCTTGTCGCGAAATAATTTCCCAGAAAATCTTGCTTTTAAATTTGCCTTTATTTCACGCAAAATTACGAGAAAACTCATAGTTTGCAAATATTGTACGAGAGCTTATTTATTGATATTTTCGAAGAAAATATTTTATTAGAAAAAAAATCTCTATTTGTAATATTAATTACAGAAGGAAATTTCACGCAAGACGATATTTAGTGTTGTTTAGACTTTCCTGTATTCACTAAACGATTTTTCATTTTTGAACATTTTTCTAGATGGTATCGATCGCACTTTTGATTGCAGAGCTCTCAGATGCATTTTTTAGTAGGTTCATAGAATTTTTATTTTTACACACTTAATGGTAGAATCCATGTATTGAACAAGTCCTATGTCTCAACATGTCTTTTGTCTTGGTTAGTTTTTTCTCAGTTTCGTTCTAGTATAGCGCTGGAGTTGTCTGACTAGGTATTGCTAATTTCAATATTGCATTTATAGAGAGACACCTAAGCTTTTTTAATTGCAATTTTCGAAAATTCAGAGAATTCAACGAAACTAGGACTTGCGCTATTTTTGTAACTACTCTGCCCTATTCGAGAGAAAAAAATAATTAAAAAATTTGAAATAATTTTTTGAGAAAATTTTGAAAATGTCTTTAGGGCTTCTTGTCAAGTCCCCCCCAAATCAAAATATTCGTATCAATTTCGAAGAGATTGCCACATCAGCCAGATTGACCGGGAAATATTAATTTTGATGAAAATTCTGCTTACAGTTCAGCCGTTAGCGTTGTTCGCAGACGGAAAGACGTTTTGCCATAAACCAGTTTTTCGATATCCCAGGACCTTCCCGCAAAATGTGAATTATGACTAAGAGGAAGTTATTTTTATATGAAGGAGCATTTATTTTTGCGGTTCCAGAGATCCACAATACGAATTTTTCTGTCGAAAAATCGCCATTTTCGCTGCAATATTCCAATACTTCTCTATTATACGTTATTTTTATATGCAGGAACATTTATTTTTGCGGTTTCAGAGATTCACAATACGATTTTTTCTGTCGAAAAATCGCCGTTTTCGCTGCAGTGTTCCAACACTTCTCTATTATACGTAAGTAGTATCCGAGAAAGTAAAAAACACCAACTTTTTACTATAGTTTCTCACCAAAACGTGTTTTCCTTCAATATCTCGTCATGGATTTTATGTAGCATTACGTACAATACTTTCTGTACAGCAAAAAATATGTGGCGTGAATTTTTTAAGATATTATTAAAGCAATGGTTCACATTTTCTCAAAAAAATCATTAATTTATTTAGTCAAAAACAGTCAAAAACTGTATGTGATGATGATTTCTACGTCGAGTGTTGTAACTATAAATATCAGTATTACATGAAAATAAGTTCCCACCGTCAAGTAAGCCAGTTTTGACAAATACTACAGACTCATAAATACATAGGCAAGGCAATGGTAAGATTCCAAGCTCAATGAAAAGAGGTTTGCACGGATCACGTGGATGGGATTTTTTCATTATTCGGATAATTTTCTTTTGCAATCTAAATGTCTGGGAACTAAAGGATCCTTCTCCAGAATATTATGCCATATCTTAGGCGGGAATGTACATTTGCAAAATACACGCAACGAGCTGCATGAAGGCTGACAGAATTAGAAAGAATTCTGAATGCATAACATAATGAGCTTAAATTAGTGTTTAATTCTGTTGTATGTACATTCCATTTGAGGTTTGATTGAATTGAGAGACCTAGAAATTTTGTTACCTTAACATCAGCTAATTGCATATTGTTCATTTTCAATGGAGCATACGATTGCCGATTTAAAACGCAAAATTGCATTGAGACAGTTTTTCCTTCGTTAACTATTAATTGGTTATTACAAAACCAATTTGAAACTTCTGAAATTGTACTATTTATTGCTTCTTTTTGGCAAAGAACATTCGTGTCATCGGCAAACAGAGCTGTTCTTCCATTTTTAATAGATGAGGGCATATCGTTTACGTACAACAGAAAGAGGATAGGACCTAAGATCGAACCTTGTGGGACCCCATGTTCAATTGGCAAAGAATTGGAGAGATAAGTAAATAATGTCCTTTCGTGCCAGTACGGTATTTCTACTCTTTGAGATCGATGTTTAAGGTACGAGGTTATCCAATCTAGGGCAATACCACGAATTCCATAAGAAGGTATTTTGACAGCAAGATGTTATGATTAATAACGTCAAAAGCTTTCGAAAGATCTAAAAATATCCCAACTGCTTCTTCATTTTTGTCCATTGATGAAGCAACATCTTTAAGGAAAGAAAAAATAGCAGTTTCCGTAGATTTTGATTTCCTGAAACCGTGTTGTGAGTCTGAAAACGCTTCGTTTTTCCTAAGAAAGGTTTCCATTCGCGTATAGAACAGCCTCTCTAATATTTTTGAGAAAACTGACAAAAAGAAATTGGCCGGTAATTTTGAATTTCATTCTTGTTCCCTTTTTTAAAAAGTGGCTTAATTTTTGCTGTTTTGAAAGTATCTGGAAATATTCCTGTGCACAAGGAAGTATTGAAAATGTGAGTTAATGGGTGTATAATGGCAGGTGCACACGTTTTTAATAAACAATCCGGAAATTCATCTATTACTTTCATTTCATCTCATCTATTACTTTCATTTCATCTCATCTATTACTTTCATTTCTCTTTACTTTCTATTCATCTATTACTTGATGCAGGGGAAACGGTTTATAATACTGCTGATACAAACGACAAATATAATTCTTTTTTTCAACTCTTTCATTTCATTTTAACACTGGCTTTCCTCTTCAAAAACGAAAATTAAATATTTCACGGAAAAGCAATTCTTGGATAACACAAGGGATTAGGACATCTTGTAAAAACAAGCGAATTCTTTCTTTCATTTCTAAACGTCATGACGTATCTCAAGATTTCCTTATCTACTTTAAAAAATACAAAACATTGTTACGAAAAATCATAAGGCAGGCTAAAATCATGAAAAACGATCAGGATATTTTGAATTCAAATAATAAAAAAAGCAATGTGGAATATAATAAAAAATACTACCAAATCAACTAGAAAATCCGTAGAGAATGTTGTTTTAAAATATAACGATATAAATGTGAACGATCCTGCAACAGTGGCTAGTCTCTTTAACCAATACTTTTCGAGAATTGCTGCCGATCTCACTAAGGGTCTTCAGGCACAAAATTCAAAAACAGACAGTTCACCCAAAATTTTAGACACAATGTTCGTTTCCGAAACGTCGTCCTATGAAATTCTCAAAATAATCGGTAAACTAAAAAATAAATATTCGTCCGGTTTAGATGAATTCTCGGATTCTTTGTTAAAGACTTGTGCGTATGCCATTATACACCCGTTAACTCACATATTTAATGCATCTTTATGCACTGGAACGTTTCCAGATATTTTCAAAACAGCTAAAATTAAGCCGCTTTTCAAAAAAGGCAACAGAAATGAAATTCAAAATTATCGGCCTATTTCTCTTCTATCAGTCTTTTCAAAAATATTAGAGAGACTTTTTTACGTACGTATGGAAACCTTTCTCACTAAACACGACGCGCTTTCAGATTGCCAACATGGATTTAGAAAATCAAAATCAACGGAAACAGCTATATTTTCTTTTCTTAAAGATGTCGCCTCATCATTGGATCAAAACGAGGCACCTATTGGATTATTTTTAGATCTCTCAAAAGCTTTTGACGTCATTGATCATGACATTTTACTTTCCAAATTACCTTCATATGGAATTCGTGGTATTGCTCTAGATTGGTTATGTTCGTACCTTAAACAACGATCTCAGAGAGTTGAAATACCTTACTGGAATGATGGAACATTACGTACGCACCTTCCCGACTCTTTGCCCGTTGCATGTGGAGTTCCTCAAGGATCGATTTTAGGCTCTATTCTGTTCCTACTTTACGTAAACGATATGCCCTCGACGATTCGAAACGGAAGAACGGTTCTCTTTGCGGATGATACGAACATCCTTTGCAATAAAGAAACAGTAAATAGTACAATATCAGATGTTTCAAATTGGTTCCGAAATAACAAATTAATAGTAAACGAAAAGAAAACGGTTTTAATGCAGTTTTCCATTTCAAATAAAAAATTCTGTGCCCCATTGAAAATGAACAGTGTACCATTGACTGATGTTAAGGCAAAAACATTTTTAGGTCTCTCAATTCAGTCAAACCTTAAATGGAACGTTCATTTAAATGAATTGAACAGAAAATTAAGTTCATTATGCTACGCGTTCAGAATTCTTGCAAATTCAGTCAGCCTTCATACTGCTCGTTGTGTATATTTCGCGAATGTTCATTCCCGCCTGAGATATGGCATACTATTCTGGGGAAATACATCTTATAGCTCCCAGACTTTTAGATTACAAAAACGAATTGTACGAATAATAACCAAATCCCACCCACGTGATTCATGTAAGCCTCTCTTCATTAATCTAGGAATTCTACAATTACCGTGTCTTTTTATTTACGAATCAGTGGTTTTTGTAAAAAATGACTTGCTCAAGGGCGGGAATATATTTTCAGAAAATGCCGAAGTCTATTTCTATAACACTTGACGTAGAAATCATATTCATCAGGTGACAGTGTCAACAGCTCATTACAAAAAATTCACATATAATACATGTACATTATTTTACAACACTTTGCCAGATGACATTAAACGATTAAATTCAATAGAAAAGTTTAAATCCCAAGAGAAATCATTTCTGCTGCATAACTGTTTCTATACAATTAGAGACTATACTGAGCATCACAAGAAAAGTAACATTAATTTTAACAATGATACATAATGCATTATTTACCATTTGAACTCTATAAATGAGTATAAACAACCTGTAACAACTATTGTAGTACAGCTTCCGGGTCAATGACCCCCATCTCGATCAGGTTTTTCGTCCAGTTTCCCTGATCCATTGAGCAAATGCTGAGATGGCCCCTTGTTTTGCTTCTGGACATAAATGTAACTTCATTTTCTGTGCACGTCTTCTAGAATTCAGTGGGAAATACAATTATTCAAATTATCGTTTCCATGTTATCGAGGCAGGAAGTAATAAGAGCCAAAATTTATTGCTTATTTATCCTTGAAAATAGAGTTTATTACATGGGAGTTTTTTTGTTTTTTTTCTCCCTTTCAAAATTCAATATTTATTGCTTATTTATCCTTGAAAATGATTTTATTACATGGAGTTTTTTTCTCCTTCAAAGTTTCTTATTTTTTTGACTAAATAATTTTTAACATGAATTTTATTTTTATTTCTCTATTCAAATTTCTTAGATAAGACTAGTTTAGGATCACAAATAAAATGTGCCACAATTATTTAGGAGCATAGCATGTTAACTGTTTTTGACGTAAAATAACGAATTATAGAAATAAATAAATAAATAAATAAATAAATAAATAAATAAATAAATAAATAAATAAATAAATAAATAAATAAATAAATAAATAAATAAATAAATAAATAAATAAATAAATAAATAAATAAATAAATAAATAAATAAATAAATAAATAAATAAATAAATAAATAAATAAATAAATAAATAAATAAATAAATAAATAAATAAATAAATAAATAAATAAATAAATAAATAAATAAATAAATAAATAAATAAATAAATAAATAAATAAATAAATAAATAAAATAAATAAATAAACCAGATGAATATTTATTTTTTAATTTACTGACTATTCTGAGGATTTCGTTAGAAGAAGTTTCGTAAATAAACATCGTGCCGAAATTTATTTGGGAAGCATATGATGTTGAATTTTGTGGTTTTAGTCCCCTCGTGAGATCAACCGCAATTCTAGAAAAGTGTTGGTTGAAGAGATTCGCAACTTTTTGTGGATTTCTTGTTTCTCTTTCATTATCCTTTAAAACAACATTCTCTACGAAATGTGATGACGTGGTCGAATTTTTATGCTTTAGTTGTGTTTCTAGCGTTCAAAATATCCTCATTATTTTTCATTATTTTTGCCTGAACTATTATTTTCCTTAAAATTCTTTTATATTCTCGGAAGTAGACGTGGAAACGGGTGATACGTTATGATGTTTAGAAATAAAGTAGAGAGTACGTTTATTTTTACCGATGTTCTAATTCCTTGTGTGATCCAAGTATTACTTTTTCGTGAAATGTTTAATTTCTCTTTTTAATAGGAAAGCATGCGTTAAAGAGAAATGAAAGCTTTGAGAAAAATAAATTATATTTTTCATTTGTGTCAATAGCGTTATAAACTGCCTCCCATGATTCTTTCAGCAAGTAGTTAATATTTTTGTTACTGTAATGTTCATTTTTTTTTGTGATTTAAGAGTATTCCGTGTATGTACGTTCACTGTAATATCTAAATTAAAAGAATGAATTAAATTGAGATCATTATTGTCCATTGGATCAATATTGATAATGTGACTCTTGTTTCAATTTAATTAAATTACGAATGGTTTCGCTTAGAAGTATTAATTCGCAGGGAATGGAAAAATTGAATTCCCGCCACCAATACGAAATGAACAACTTCCGTACCTTGTGTATTCTCTTTGACCATTCTCTTGATTTTACTTTACTCCAGAGCGCTACAGAGGTCTTCTTTTTCCGGTTGGACACAGTGGCAGGCAGCGAACATGGTGAGTAGATAACATGTGCTAAAATATGAATCCTGTTTCATCGACGTATACATGAATAATATGAGATTTGTTTTTGGACGTATGATGTTATTATCAAAAAGATCTAAAGTATTAGGTTTTAATTGGTTCCCATAGGAGTGAAATATGTTGCGTCCACATGCCAAAAGTAGCGGGCAATGTTAGTAGCGTTAGAATGAACAACGTTCGACAGGCAATAAAAATCTATTTAGTGGGGATTAGGTATCGCCTTTGGAAGAAATAGTGTAGACTAAATACACCTAGGTATATTGATATACTATAATTACTATATAATAAAGATTTGTAGAGTAATCGAGGAATTTTACTTCTATTGCGAGTACATTTTTCATGTCTAATTGAATTGAATTCATTGTTTCAGGCGCGTGGACCTAAGAAGCATTTGAAGCGTTTAAATGCTCCCAAAGCATGGATGTTGGACAAACTTGGAGGAGTCTTTGCTCCTCGTCCCAGTACTGGACCCCACAAATTGCGGGAATGTTTACCTTTGGTGATTTTTCTTCGCAATCGGCTCAAGTATGCCCTAACGAACTGTGAAGTAACGAAGATTGTTATGCAGCGACTCATCAAGGTTGACGGCAAGGTGCGAACTGACCCGAATTATCCAGCTGGTTTCATGGGTGAGTGTTCAGACAATGGAGGGGAACTTTCATACGATGTTTGTGAACTGTGGTGTAGGGAATTGTATTCAGTGTCAACTGGTGGTACTCAAGATTTGATTAAGATCTTAAAAGCCTGTTGTAGTTGTTGGTTTTTAGTAGTAGTTCCGTAGTTTGCCATGTTCCACAGAATTACTTTTCAATCTTCACTGTTAGGTTAGCTTATAGAGTTCCAATTTAATTTTTAAACATCTAAAATATGAGAAATATAAATCCACAAATCTAACAAATAATTTTGTAAACATAAGTTGTGACTATCACAAGCCTATTCAAGGTTATAATGGCAGTAATAAGAATATAGTTTTGTTGGTAAACAGAGATTTATTGCATTTATTTTGAACACCATGTTGCATTATTTTTGAAACTTAAGAGCTATTAATAATATATTGGACAAGTTTTTATATTTGTATTTTGCTCAATTGAAGCACAAAATTTAAAGAAATATTAGGATTATTTTTGAGAATTTTAAAATTATCCTAGGTGTTTCTTTTTAGTATCCCCAAAATTAAGATCGGTTTCAAAGTAGTTTGCCATGTTCCACAGAATTACTTTTCAATCTTCACTGTTAGGTTAGCTTATGAGCATGAGTAGATCAATGGAAGCATATCAGATTTGAAGAAACTCCAACAAACAATTCAGGTGCTCATGTTGCCGTCAGATGAACAAGAATTTTTTTTAACATAACTATGGTGTATAGTATTTATAATTTTTAGTGGTTTCAATTGAATTTAGTTTTAGTGAATTTTTCATTTACAGGAAATTTTATTTCACTTATTTTAAAACCAGTGATTGTTCATCAATTTTACATAATTCTAAAGGTAGGGCAAGTGGTTTGAATTGAGAAAACTCACCAATAGAAAAGTCAGTATCACTTGTCACTATTTTCAAGGTTCATTCTATTAGACACTCGAAAAGATTGCCATTTTCAGAATCCAATTCAGAATTGTTCCATTGTTCAAATCATCCTCAATTTGATTTTCATTGATTGAATCTGTTTTTAAACAGTGTTTACTGAAATTTGAAGAATCTTGATCGTAAAATCATGACCCTGTACCATTCTCCTTCATGCTTGAAGTTAGTTGCGTAGTGATGCTGCCAGTGTGGGTTTCTTTTAATATACATATATAGTAATGGCATCCTTATTTAAGTTGAAGTGAACACAAGGATACTATTCGGTTTTTACTTTGCTGTGTCTGTCATTTCATCAGCTGTTACGGTGTCATTCAATCTGGACCTTAAACGTCACTACCGTGACATTACCATCATGGTGTTCAACCTTCTGATTGGATGATACGGAAACAGCTGATTTCCCTCAACACAGCTTCATAAAAATTGCTGTGTAGTAGTATCAAATTAAGTGTAGGAAAAATTTTGGTACAGCAGCCACAAAAACTATTTGTTACTGTGCTTTAAAAGAAAAATAGTTCATAATAAATTAGAGGTAAAATATGTAAATTCTGAAAAACGTTTTCTGTATAGTTATGCAGTTAATGACCACTAATAATTAAAAATTAAGGCATTTAAATCATAATGTTTCAATAGTAAAAGAATTGATTGTGGAGTCATTTTTAATTTTCTTGTATGTAGTGATTCAGATTGGCAGATCGAAGATCTTCTCCACAAATTGTGAGAAAGAGTCAAAACTGACCTATATTAAATTCACTGACGGAGCTTGTGCTTACATAGTCTAACTGCATAACCAACAGTGAAAACAGATTGGTTATAATTTCAGTTGTAAGTTATTGTTACGAGTCGGTGTAGGTCAGATCGAAGCTAGTCTTCACAATTTGTGAGAAAGAGTCAAAACTGACCTATATTAAATTCACTGACGGTCGCAGCTTGTGCTTACGTAGTCTAACTGCATAACCAACAGTGAAAACAGATTGGTTATGTTTAAGTTTAGGATACTTTGTTCAATGAGTCAGTGAAGGTCAGATCGAAGCTCTTCTTCACAAATTGTGAGAAAGAGTCAAAACTGACCTATATTAAAGTCACTGACGGTCGCAGCTTGTGCTTACGTAGTCTAACTGCATAACCAACAGTGAAAACAGATTGGTTATGATTTCAGTTGTAAGTTATTGAGAGTCGTGTAGGTCAGATCGAAGCTCGTCTTCACAAATTGTGAGAAAGAGTCAAAACTGACCTATATTAAATTCACTGACGGTCGCAGCTTGTGCTTACATAGTCTATCTGCATAACCAACAGTGAAAACAAATTGGTTATGATTTGAGTTTTAAGTTGGTTACAAAGAGTCAGTGTAGGTCAGATTGAAGCTCTTCTTCACAAATTGTGAGAGTCAAAACTGACCTACATTAAATTAACCGACGGTTGCAGCTTGTACTTATGCATATCAAACAGCTAACTGCATATCAAACAGTTAAAACACATTGGTTATGGTTTCAATTTTAGGTTACTTTGTTACAATGAGTCGGTGAAGGTCAGATCGAAGCTCTTCTTCACAAATTGTGTGAAAGAGTCAAAACTGACCTATACTAAATTCACTGACGGTCGCAGCTTGTGCTAGTCTTAACTGCATAACCAACAGTGAAAACAGTTTGGTTACAGTTACATTTTAGATTACTTTAAATGTTACAGAGAGGCTGTATAGGCCGGATTTCTTTAGTTACTGGGCAAGCCAAAACTGATGTATATTAAATTAACTTTGGGTCACAGCTTGCGCAAACTGTCTGTGTGACCCACAATGAAAGCAGTTTGATTATGGTTCCAATTTTAGGTTACCGTAATAATTACATGGTCTGTTTGTAGCTTGAAGTTTTGCAAATTGTGAGAGTCAGTACTGACTTTCATTTACTTGTGCACAGAGCTTGTGCTTTCATGCGCTAACTGCATAACCCGTGATGAAAACTGTTGGATTGGTTATGGTTTCCGTTTTAGGTTTCCTTAAATACTACAATAAATGAGACTATTTAGGGAGAGGTTTTTTTTGGGTGTTGCCAGTGAGTACATGATTTGGTGATAAAGTGCAAGCACATGATGCCTATGATTGCCTTGGTGATTAATGGAACCTCAACAATGATAATTCATGACCTTTGCTATAAATATGGTGTTTTTCTCTAATTTAAATAGAATTAATGCCACTGTGGTATAAAATCAAAGAAGTCAGTTCGGTTACTTAGCCCTAACCTTTAATTTGAATATTGGAATTTCCCAAACTTATGACAAGTTCACAGCCAGCTTGATGGAATGCTTGTGGCAAGATTCAAGTGGCAGTGAAAAGCATCCTGTACTGTTGCTACACGAGATGCTGCTAGCATAGCTTTTATTTTAAGTATTGTGTATGAATACCAAATAAGCATTTCTTTTTAAGAAATGACTGAATGAATGGAAAAGATAAATATTGCTCTTGGATCTGTTCCAAGCACACTCACTTGTTATGTAATCACTGTCCAGAAGTTCTTGATGTTTCAGCCTTTACCATGATCTGTCTATTAGTTTTATGGTGCTTAATTTTAAATGTCGAATTTTCTTCTTTTCAGATGTTGTCACTATTGAGAAAACAGGCGAGTTCTTCAGACTGGTGTACGATGTGAAAGGCCGATTCACAATTCACAGAATAAGTGCAGAAGAAGCCAAGGTTAGCATTTTTAGGGAAAAAAGTTAATCGTATTTAAAAAGAAAAATAGTTATAGTTGCATGTTCAGTATTTGTGTGGTAATGTTCAATGAAGAAAAAAATGGCACATTATTTGATTCCTAATGAAAACTCCTTACTCATCAGAGAAAATTAACATTCTTGTAATGATACAGTAGTGTATGTAAATGTTTATATTTAATGTGTTTTCTCATTTTTAGTACAAGCTATGCAAGGTCAGGAGAGTTCAAACAGGGCCCAAAGGTATTCCATTCTTGGTGACCCATGATGGCCGTACTATCCGTTATCCTGACCCAGTCATTAAAGTTAATGACTCAGTCCAATTGGATATTGCCACTTGTAAAATCATGGACCACATCAGATTTGAATCTGGTAATTATTTGATAATTTATTTATAATTAATGTTCGAAAGTAGCTGACAAAATAACTTTTTCATTGGGCAAAAAATTGTTAATACACAAATTTTCCTCTTTCTTAAAAAAAATTCTTGTAGAGTTATTTCTTTAAACAGTTTTCTGTGTAGCTGCACAGGATTTAAACCCACCTAAAATGGTGCCTTTTTTATAATTTCATTAATTTGTATCCTTCTGCATTTAAAATGTCAGCTACTTTTCTCTGAGAAACCCCTTCCTTGTTTTCTAAGATGGCTTGCCTCTTCTCAGCTAGTGTCAAAAACACGCTTGACTTCTTACTTATCCTTTTACTTACAAACTTCACTTTTGGGTTTTGCTGACACCAAACCTTCGCAAGCTAGGCTTTGAAAAGTAGTTCACAATCTGTGTGAAGGCCTGTTTTTCCATGTTCCTTCAACTATTGTTGAAGGTTAGTTATTACTTCCAGGTCAGGTTTGCATGTGTGTGTGGGGGGTTGCTGTGCAGGCCATTGACAAGTTCTCACAGGGGATGCTAAGGTCAGCAATATTCATGAGAATGATATGGATTGGGCAAAGTAAATGCATTGTTATTTCATAGACATTTATTACAATCTTTGTAACTTAAAACAAACTAATCCCTCTTTAGAGGTCACTGTTCTAAGTAATATGATGCTGACCCATGACAAGGTAATACTGACTTAACCTCTCTACAGCTCTTTGCATCTTATTTTATAAGTATCCTGTAAGGACACTAGAAGTGTCCACTTAGTGCCTGGTCACTGCTCTTAAACAAGGGAATTTTACTCGTGTCTAGAGGATCATATTGGTTCCACAATAAAATGGCATTTAATGGAAGTGGCTGGTCAATCGGGTTTCATTGTATATCAAGAAATTCCTGAACTGTGCTACCGGATGGAAATGTCCTATGATACTCTGTGATTTCGCTTATTATAAATATGCAGTGTAAATAAATTGTTTCAATTTTTGAACGGAAGCTAAAAAAAAGGGAATTTCCGTTCATCACCAAAAAATTAGATATTTTGTTCCAACACAAGAACAGAGCAAGACTTCTATAGACTTCTTCATGATTGCAATATCGATGTGAATGAATTGCGTATGAGATAATTATCAGTGCCACTTGGCAACATCAGAAACAATCATAGCAATTGCTCATTGCTATTCGTATATCTATTTCTGTCTCTTCTGCTATAATGCAAATACATTCTGTTTTTATATAAACACTGTTCTTGCAGTTTAGTTTGTATGAAGTAATGAAAGAGTACTACTACAAATGTTGCCTTCTGAATGTGATCGTTTTAAATTGTATATTTATTTTCAGGCAACCTGTGTATGATCACTGGTGGTCGTAACTTGGGTCGTGTGGGGACTGTTGTGAGTCGGGAACGTCACCCTGGCTCATTTGATATTGTTCATATCAAGGATACCCAAGGACATACTTTTGCCACAAGGTATTCTGATCATTTTAATTTTTTTATATCAAGATCTTATTTGAGGTTCATCAGGTATTAATAGTAGTGTATGAAAGGGTTTAATTGTAAATATTCTTGTTTTTAATATGGGGTGTCAACAAAGCCATGTGTATAAATACACTTTACTAAATAGTACTTTTAAATTCAGGAAGTTATTTGAAATAAATGACACCTTTTCAAACGTGCCAAAGTGTGGCAAAATTCACCATTTTTTCTTTGGTCTTTGCTAACACATGATAAAATTGTTTGGATTATATGAGCATTTACCAGCTAATTCAGGAATTAGCCAGATCCTCACTGTTACTTATACATATTGTATATATGCTCTGAATTGTTCGTGTAAGTGGCCTGTAGAATTTAGTTTTTGGATGATGTGCTGTGTTGGAAGCAGTTCGGTGGTTTGAATTTTGCAAGGGACGGCAAAAACATTCTTTAGCACACTCATGGCATTATTTTACATATCCAAAACAAATATGAGAGAGAATGTTGTAAGAAAAAATTGTTTGCGTTCACCTCCTGAATATTTTGCATTGGGTCAAATTTACTCAAAAATTAAATCTGTTGGCCAACATTAACCCATGCTGACTTGAAATTTGAATGTTAAGGATCATTAGTGTTGATGTGTTAAGTCAGTGGTACACTACTGATATATTTGTAATATATGATTTTATATTGCAGTTTAATTAATTTTCACTCTTTAAAATTCTTCTCTTCATTTCACATCTTTCACTCTGTTATCGGTATTCTTTCTTGCAATATGGGTATAATGAATGATGATCTTGAACAACACAACATATCACTACAATGTGTAGATTCTCTGAGGCTAAATTTGTTTCCATTTTGATTTGTATGTCTATGTTGTCAAAAAGTGATACCATACAGTTCTTCCAATAATTACCACATACAGTGTCTAATTTTTTTTAAAGCTGCTTTTGAAAGTGTGGAATCTATCCTTTCATACCAATTTAGAATTTTTAAAAAGCAGATATCTTGATAAGGAGCTTCTACAGCTGCATTGCACATGTCACTGTTTGACATAAACAGGTATAATTTACAGAGACATTTTTTAAGAAATTTTTAATTATTCTAGATTAGGTTCTGATCTTAGCAGAAACATTTTTAAATATTAAATAGATCTTACCATTTATCAAGCTTGATGCATTGCGCTGGGAAGATGTATCGTTAGTTTGTTACTTTCATAAAAGCTCTATTGTTTAATTTCGTCATTAAAGAACATTTTCGCATTCTCTTTGCCACTTCGAAAACTAACCCTTCGTTGCAGGATTTTTCATTTTTACTTGCAATAATTATTTTTCATTACATTTACTTACTTTCATTAAGGGAAAAATAATTAAAAAAAATCAGAAGTAAATATTGCTTAAGAAAAATACAGAACTAAATTGTGTTATTCCTCCAACGAAATGTGCTATATTTCACGACATAAATAATTAATTTTTTTCAAATCATTTGTGATAAAATAAGTATCAAGCAAGTCAATAAAATAAGTATCATTCATATTTTTAGTTTGATTCCTTTCCTAAAAAAGGTTTTGTTTCTGATATGCGGAAACAGTGTGTGTTACCAGGAAGTTCGGATTCACGATGCCACTTACATACTATCACTTCATCTCGTTATCTTATTGTGTGTACCACCTAACAATGCATGGGGTGACAAAGGTTATAATGTTAAATAGTTCATAATTAAATCATTACAAAGTGTTTATGACCTGAAAAACATTGTTACAGCTGAGTTACACTATGCAATAAATGGTTAATTATTAACCCTCCCAGCTTGCCTTAAAATGCTTAAAAAGTGATATCAGGATTTCTTGCTACATCACGTATTTTACATTCAAAAACGCATTGTAAAATAAGTTTGTATATGTGATGACGGCACAGAAAGAACAGTTGTCTAAATTTTCTTGAAGAAAGAAGCATGCTCCTTCAAAATGTCAAATGTTTGATGCAGTTGTGTGACAGAATGTGTACATTTGATAGCCCAACACATTCCAAACAGCCTTAGTGTGCTCTTTATCATAAGAATTTTGCAATTTTGGAAAACCAATGAGCTGCTGATTGTCCCCAAATGTAATATTGGGTGGTTTTTACCTCTTTGGGTCTCTGATATTTAATGCAGGCAACAGTTTACCATTCAATGAACAGTAAGAAATTGTCATGTTATTCTTAAAAGCAGATTTAAATGTTTCTTAACGTTCTCGTCTCTTGTCTGATTCGAAGAAAAGAGATATTAATAGAGTTCCCTGGGTATTGTGGCCAAGTGCCTCTACTGTCGCCTGAAGGATGTATACTGAATTTCTTTCTCACCTGGCATCCATCTAAAGCAGCCGTTAGTTTAGAAGTAATGAAATTTTTGGTGCTATGACTTGCAGCATTCTGTATTGATTTACTCTCTAAAGTCTGTCCTATAAATTCACAAAGGTTGATTTCATCTGAACTTGCAAGTTCATTACCTGAATATTCAGACGATGAAAGAGGTACAGCAGAAGTAGACACTTCAGTGTCGTTTCTCTTTCCTTTTTCTTCTTGAAATGCTCTTTCTTGCCCTTTTTTCTTTACCCATGAAATTTTGGTCTACTTCTGCAAGGTAGCTTCTACATCCTGGCTCGTGCTGCTGAAGTAAAATCCTCTTATCTTCTTCCAATGTAATTTGTAAAGCATTCGGATGTGCAATATCAAATAGATTGTTCAAATTATTTCTAAACTCCTCTTCACGATGGTGAAATATTTCTTCACATTTTGCTTTTTTTCGTTATTTTCTCTTTTTTGAATACAAGTTAATGAGTTTTTGCGAACAATGCTCATTAGCTCTTGTCAGAATTTTTTGCTTTCTCCCAAAATATCATGCTCTTACAAACCACAAGTTCGTTAATTTTACTTCTGTACTGTACTAAAAAGTTGTAAAAATATGTAACATTAATTATCATTGTATCAATTCCTTTTTATTATAATACTTTTATCTAAGTGTATAGTGCTCTATTTCATTAACGTAAAGACCAAAATTAAACATTATATTCCTCATAATCCTATTATTTAAAACGATCTCCATAACAAGAAACAAATATTTGTTTCAAATTTTCAACAATGAAACTTTTCGTATTATTATGTAAGAGCTTTATACTGACTAAAAGAGCTTGCTACATCGCACAAAGTCATTGGTGCGTTTTTAAACTTGCCGAGTACCACATATCTTCTGGCGTGTATGACAAAATAGTCTCCTCAAAGCACTGCACTAATAGTTAACAGCACAAATTGCAAATGGTTTTGAATGCAGGGTGAACTCCAGAACCGAAGACCTCTTTTTCATCACTAGGTCCCTTTTGATTCTCAAATAATAAATGAACAGTTTTTAAAGAAGCGACTGCTGATGGGCAATTTCAAGGCAGGCGGAAAGTTGCAGGGAAGTAGTCTCCAAATATTTAATTATAGTGCCTACTGAAAATGGGGCAATATAATTTTTCAACTTTTCAGCATAAATCAATTGGTGTGATATACTTATGGATGCTGCAGTATAACAGGATGGCCAGTGATTATATATCAATTAAAAAGTAACAGCTTATTTTTCACGTCTCTTATAAAGTTTAGATGGGAAGGTTCCCAGAGATCAATGTAAAGGTTATTGGCTAATTTACACCCATGAAATCAGATTATTTGATGTATAATCAGCAGTGTATAGTTTAAGCGAAAAAATATAGTTTCTTCTTGAAGCAGAGGGAACACATGCTCTTAATTGTTCCAGCAGAATTGGACAGTCAATTACTCCATTAACTAATTTGTATAAAAATGTAGATCATTATAGTTTCTCAGTATAGATAACAAAATTTTGCGTGTTTAAGCGCTGTGATATTAGTAAGCCAATAATTGAGCCAACGCCACCTAGATCTATGATTTGTTTGGATCTTTGATGGAGTTTGATCATTGATAAACTCCAATAGTAAAGGCATTTTTTCTTAATAAACCTTAATTTTTATTCACGACGTTGGCAACACTGCTGTTGACATCTTTAAGTGATAAAGTGAAGTTAATTTAAACGAGTGAATCGTGCAGTATATTTCATTTTAATTTTTACTCATATCCTATTACCATATTTTTAAAAATAAATTTTTAAAAACCTACAAACAGTATTGCCTTGGAACTAAGTAAGTTTGAAGAATTTTAAGTGAATATGGAAAAAACAAAACTGAGTAATGGTAGAGAATGAATGGTTCTTACATTTGACTTCACTTTTACGTTCCTAAGTGTACAAATACCGATTTTCAAATGAGCGTGACACAGAATTTCCTATTAAACTTTACTAATATCTTATTCACTTAAACAAACAAAAGTTGCCTTTTAATATTTATGTATATTCACATACAAAACTATTAAAAGAGCAGTCGTGAAAGTGAAAGTGAACATATATTAGACTGAGAGTTTGTGGAGTTCTAATCTCTTAAAAACTTAGGGATGAAAAAAAGCGTTAAGCTAATCCGGGGAAGAATTAAATGTAGTTGCAGAAGATTTTGCGACAGAATTTTCTGAATTAATTGAGAACCATCTCATAGTAGGATTAGAGAATAACCCAGAACAGCAGCTTACAGGTGATTGTACATTATTGTACATTTTAGCAAAAATTGTAGAAAATGTAGCTGTACTAAACTTTAATTATTTGTATAATCGATATCTGAGTGTACTTTTTACGGAGATAGTTATTTCTGAAATTGCAAAACCACCCGTTCATATCCTGTATGGAGGTAACATACAAGACCATTTGGTGTTGGGAATTTTTGAAGGGGAGTGTAATGTTATCAACTTTCACACTTCATTGGTAAGTCCAATGCCAGATGCTATAAGAACATATTTGAATAAAGCTATATGTGAAAGAAATTTTCAACACATGAAAATATTTTTAAAACGGTTTACACCATTGGCGATGCCACATTTAACTAGTATGACATTGTTAGATTGGCTACCTGTAAACATATGTGATACAATTCATTAAAATTCATGTTGTACTGTTGAGCTTGGGCCTGACTAGTGGTGGGTAATAGGCCTGAACTTGTCCGTCATGCGAGTTCTTGCTCGTCAGCATGGGTTGGAATGCTCCGACCTCAACATTATTTTGTTTAGGCATGTTTTAAGGTCATTTGATCAAAATTGGAGGGTGAGCGATCAAAAATGGCTCCACTCATTTAAAACACATCATGTTTATTAGTTTGGTGTCCCTTTCCATAGACACTAATACAATATTAAAAATTAATGTGCAAAAATGTGATGTGATGTTTTTCTCATAGTAATTTTGAGTAAATGTGTTAAATTATGATTAAATAGGTATGTTAATAAGTTAAGGCACATTCAAATTGTTACATTAGGATAAATAGTGTTAAAATTTTGCGATGAAAAATGGACAAGTAGAATAAAATTCGAAGTGTAAAATATTTTATTTCAATTTTATATATTGCTAAAGTAAAACATTTCTAAACATTGATTTAACTTCTGTTTCAGATTGAATAATGTATTCATCATTGGAAAGGCCACAAAACCTTACATTTCATTGCCGAAGGGTAAGGGTGTGAAATTGAGTATTGCTGAAGAAAGAGACAAGCGACTAGCTGCGAAAGCTGCAGGCAATTAAAATGTAACAAAAAAGGTGAATAAACAGGATGTTATTGGTAATTTCAGGTTTTTGTACTCCCAAATCTAATATTCAATCATTTCCTTTAAGCCAGTCCTTTACTTGAAAGCAACATGTTGAATGGGAACAGTATATGCTAATGGTTTATTATTTTCTCTGTTTACTTTCTTGTATATGTACGTATGTACAGCGTATGTTACTATGTATATATGTACTATGTATACAGAGTATGTTACTATAGTACTTTCTCTTTAGAGAAAGTTATGTTATGCTGCAGAAAATAGATTTTTGGATTTGCAAAGAAATGTTTTGGGGTCCCCTGACAGGGAAAGTGTTTTTTAATTTCTTGTGATGTGCATATTGTAATCATGCACCAGAAGACGGTGAAGTTTAGACACAAAAGCCCTTAAACACCAAAATATCTATTTGGCCATCTGTCCATATATACATAAATGCTTGTGCCTATATTGTTCAGTAGATTTTCTCCAAAACTGATATTCCTGAATCAATTTAAATAAACACGAGGCCCTCTTGAGTTTGGAGTAGATGTTTTGATTTTATGTTTACTTTATACGAAACCTCAAACATTTTCAAAATTTTCTCATAAATGGCACCAAATTTTTGATTGATCTTTGTATAGGTGATTTATTTTTATATTTTATGATTTTAAATATTTGAGGATGTTCTTGAAAATGCTGAAACATAATTCTTTTAGTAGGTTTTAGTTATTGTGATAAGTGGTGTAGTTTACCTTCAACAGGTTGCAGTCAAAATGACTGTTTTAAATGCGGCTGGGATGACGACAAATGGCATGAGCTCATGCTGTCTCAAATCTTTATACAGATGCTGGACTGTGTATTTTATAACATCAATTTAGCTGAAATCAATTCCTAGTTTCTGTACGAAAAGGTCTTGGGGAAACAATCTGAATATGGCTGAACTATGTGTGCCACTGCCATGGACTCGAAACCACTTGTGCATCGTCCATTAGAAGTCCATTCTGTAGAATGGAACTGACTTTCTCGTATTTTAAAAATTAAAAAAAGTTTTTTATATGTTAATTTTTGTTGAAAAATTTGGGCTATTTTTAAAAAATTTTTAAATTTAAATTGAGTTTTCCAAGAAACTTCATTGAAAGTCATTTGAAGCACTAATACCCACAAATGCCATAATGTTGACCGATTGCTGGATGTGCCCGTATTAACAATGTGAGAGATTTCTTAAAATTTGAGAAAATGGCATTTGAGCATTTATGGAAACTCAGAATTTTGAACTAATTTTCACTGAAAAGATTTGTTTTCGAGCCAAATATTAACGAGTTTACAGGTCAAAAAAATTAAATTTGTAATTTTTGAACGAACAAAATAATAGCATGTAATGGTGTTAATGTCATCTGTTTACGCTACATTTAGCCCTCTCCATTCCAAAAGTATAAAAACATTTGGAGTGATTTTTGGGTACTTCTGGGTTTTGATATTTTGTGATATAGCACATATTTCTTGCAATATAGGGCGAAAAGTACTAAAATCTTAAAGAAACCATACATGACATTAATGAAAGAACTAATTAAGCAGAAAAAATTTTAAATTTGCTGGATAAATCTCTTACTTTCAATTTGGTTGTAGGAAAAATTTGAAGTTTTGCAATTTTCAAAAATTTAGAGTTAACAGTGAAAATCAACCCTATTCCACCTTTTTAAGTGTACTTCACTCTATTTTACAAGAAATTTAAAGAAAAATTTAGAACCAAGCATTGACAAAATTTTGAAAATATTCCTGGGACTTCATGTTAGGTACCCCCATAAATTATACTGTGATTTATTTTGAGCTACCTCTGAAGGGTGTAAGAGTCAGCTGTTCTGGTCATCCAATCAGGAGTTTACAAGTCACTACAGTGATGTCATTATGGTAACTTTCAACCTTCTGATTGGATGACACCATAACTGTTGATTTGTGTCAGTCAGTTCTAAATTAATCCAAGTATAAAGAATGTTTAAAATCGCCAAGCTTTGAGAGAGGCCAGATCGGCCTCATCCAGTATTCAGTTTGGAAAAAATCCTACACATAGTTTAGGTACTTGTGTTGTTCGTTGACAATAGACAGAAGTTTGGAAAAATATCTTTTTCAGTATCAGTGGGCCTAGTATTTCTGTACAAATCTTCAAATCAATTTTGTGCAGCTTTACATAACTTTATACAAGGTATATTACTCTGTACATATGTAGGTAAGTAAAGATAAAGTAAAAATTGGCTTTAAAAAAGATCACCTACAATTTTTTGGAGAAAAAGAATTTTGTGTTAATTAGTGCTTAGAATTTATGCAAATAAACAAAGTTTTCTCCAAAAAAGATCCAATTTTTCTTTTAATTTTCTCCCACATATAGAACAAGGAACACTTGGAACAGATTCTTGTTAAACTGCATTTTTGAAAATTGTATATTTTCAAAATCGGACGCGAGCGGCTTTTTTATGACACTACCTGGAACGTGACCAAGCTCTCTCACGCGGAAGCGTCGCCGGCGTTCGGAAGACTCGCTCAGATCAGCATGCATTTTCCTATTATATAGTATATATTATAATAGTGTCATTGCATTACTGTGTGAAGGGGGAAAGTATGTAAAACATCCATAGGAATAATCCAGATACTGTCTGAATTGTTGTATTGGAACTGCATGCATATATTGTATATTATTTATAATTGAAAGAGCATAAGCTTTGAAATAAGCATGTAAATTTTTATAGTTACAGTATGTCTCCATAAATTAATTTTTAGGTACATATGAATATCTCGTATTTTAATTGTGTTTTAAAAGTCTTTGGGGAAATTCTAGGTCGGTAAACTGGTTTGAGAGAAAGTAATCCAAAACACAGTAAAAAATTCATATCATTATCATATACTCGCCCACGCACAGAGAGACACAACATTGTTACAATTGATTTGGAGAGTTTAAATTATTAATATTAATTTTCTGTAGCTCTCAAAATACTGTTGATAAAGGATACAGTAAATCATTTGTAATCATAATGTTCGTTAAATCAAAATAGTTTAAATATTAGTTCTTTAACCGATTTTGAGCAGTTTATGATATATCTATAAATGGCTGTCTCACCACGGGTACTGACAGCTGGGAGAAGAACAAATAAGGATACACAAATCATCGCGTCGATAAAGTTTGCTTCCCCTTTTCTACCCTGATTGCCAAACATATGTTGCGGGCAGTAGATCTCGGTGGCGGATGTAAAGGTTGTGAGGCACATGTCCTCCTCCTCTGATAAAGAAGTACTTTATGATTTTAGGTTTTAACTTTGGCAGTCTGTTAACTATATTATTAGAGGAATGGTCCCGGATTTATTTATAAACAGTCAGTTTGTATTGTAACAATTATGGTCAAACGTTTCGGAACCTTTTTTGGTCTCTTCTTCTTGAAGGTATTCTGAAATATGTACATTATAAATTATAAAAATTTGTGTAAAAATATATATAAGTTAAATAAAAAAAATTAAAATAAAAATCATGAAATAGATTTCCAAAATGTTGACATTTTAGATAATGAATGTAAATATTTCCCGAGACTTACTTCAGAAAATAAACTAAATAATTCTATGAATATTATGGTTGAGAGCGACCGAATATTGAATATCTATAATAACTTATTAATAAAAAAAAACATCTAAATGCAAAAGTTTATAAATCTCCACTTTAGATCAACACACTTTATTGCAACCCCCCCTTGCGACCTCTTACTTATTAAACTTTACCCTCTACTTTCTACTAGCCTTGCTGCATTTTTGGCTTAAATTTTCCTCACCTGATAATCAGTCACATTAGCAACGCCAACTATTATTTACCTAGACCGACATTGTTCAGCAATTCAATTGACATTAAACCGACTTTACATGTAAATAAATTATTTATCCTATTGATATGGTCTATGGGTTTATGAATAAAATATTTTGTACTAATAAACTAATTTAATTGTAATTCACATGAGGTAAGCCATCACTTGTACATTTTATAAATATATTTGTCAACAATGTTTTATCAAGTTTTCATCGTTTACCTTACCATGTTATAGTTATACGCAAATTTTATTAATTTCATTTCTGTGCCTGGGCAAACGAAAATACTCTTAAGAAATAGTATACTGAATATTATCGTTCCTTCAGCGTAAGTGTCAGCCAGGCCGATTACATGAACAAAAGCGTAAGCGATAGCCCTGATTAATAAGCGCTTCAGCCTTTAATTGCATTTCTGTGCCTGGGCAAACGAAAATACACTATAAGAATGGTATACTGATATTATTATTCTTTGCGTGTTAGCCAGGCCGATTATATGAACATAAGCGTAAGCCAGAACCATGATAAATAAACGCTTCTGCCTTTAATTGCATTTCTGTGCCTGGGCAAACGAAAATACACTATTCAGAAATGGTATACTGAATATTATTGTTTCTTTAGCGTAAGTGTTAGCCAGGCCGATAATATGAACAAAAGCGTAAGCGAACCCCGAAATAAAGCTTCCTTTAATTGCATTTCTGTCCTGGGGAAACGAAAATACACTATTAGAAATATATACTGAATATTATTATTGTTCCTACAGCGTAAGTGTTAGCCAGGCCGATTATATGAACAAAAGCGTAAGCGAAATGCTTCCTTGTGTAATTGCATTTCTGTGCCTGGGCAAACGAAAATACACTATTATGAAATAATATACTGAATATTATTATTGTTCCTTCAGCGTAAGTGGTAGGTCGATTATATGAACATATGCATAAGCCAGAGCCCCGTTAAATAAACGCTTCTGCCTTTAATTCCATTTCTGTGTCTGGGCAAACGAAAATTGTCTGTGGGCAATCGCAAATACTCTATTAGTAAATAGTAACATGGGCAAACGATTTACTAAAATATTTAAAATACCTGAAATTTTTGGTCAACTTGGATTTGCCACGTAATTTTTTTTCGTGAAAGTTTTTTGTGAGAGTAGCCAAACAAAAATTTTTGGTTCTTTTCTGGAGGTGCGCAAAAATTTTTGGGGGAAACGATATACCAAGTTTGGTTGAAAAACCCAATTTTTTTCGGTCAGCTGGTAGTTGGCCCGAAAAATTGTTTTGCGTGTAATTTTTTTTTTCGGGGGGTGGGCAAACGATGTACCAAGTTTGGTTGAAATCCCAGATTTGTTCCGGCCAGCGTGTAGTTGGCCCGAAAATTTGTTTTTCGTGTAACTTTTTTGTGGGGGTGGGCAAACGATATACCAAGTTTGGTGGAAATCGCAGATTTTTTCCGGCCAACTTCAGGAGGTGAAAGTTTTTCCTTGGGGTGTCACGTGACATTGGCGGCGATCGAAGCAAGGGGGGCACGTGAGGTGCCCGCGATGGCGGCCCGTTTGTATTCGAGATTTCGTTTCAACGGAAATTGAGGCATCTGGCTTGCAGGTGGCCAAGGAGCGGGCGGCGCGCCAGCAGTGCACCTGAAGCTCTCTTTGTCGGCGAGATGCATTAACGGAGTTGTATTGGCGAGGGAGGCCCGAAGCGATTCCCAGAAATATTTGTATACATTGCATTGGTCGCTTGTCAGGTAGCGAGCGATGGAGGAGTGAAGGGCGCCGCGCGCCGGGGTGGCCCAGCCCTAGTCTAATGAGGGCTTAAACCCCAGCCGTGGCGGCGCCGAGAAGCGGCGGTCAATGTTCTCGGCGGGCGTGGGCCCGTGAGAACGGCGGTTTACGCGGAAGACACTGTAAAGGCTTTTATTGCCCTTTTGTTAGATTTTTCAATGTGCAGCAGCGTGCTGGCATGCACAGAGAGCGACTTGTGAGAGGTTGGTGAAAGTACGCTCTTAATAGTGGGTGGCCGCGCGGGAAGAAAGCTTTTAGGGGCTGCGCCTTGGTGGGAAATTTGATCGCGAGATTGAACAGTACTCAAACAAATTTCATGACTCGATTTCAATGAAAGGTAGTGGGTCCAACATGTATTATCGCTTTCTATATTAACAGGTTTTACAGTGCGTACAAGTCCGTATAAATACTACATTTGAATAAAATCCTAAAATTAATAAAACGAGCACTTCAGAAACGTGTTCAACTTTGTGTTCATAGCCAATAGTGATTGTATTGTTTCGGAATTTGTAAACCTACATTATTTTATTATTTTTGCAGTCTGAATACTGAATGACATGAATCGATGTTTTGGGGATTTTATATTTTCCGTATAGTGAATAAATATAACTTTTCTACAGCTTCAATCCACACGTTTATGACACATATCTAATGTTTTACCGAGCATACTTGCTGCTCGAAATTTTAAGATATGTCCCAACATTCCAAGCTATTTTGAAGTTTGGTGATAGTACATAGAAATATTTGTGTTGGCGTTAGATCAGTTTGAGAAGAGTACTGAAGTAACTCAAGCTCGACATTCTAAGTGAACTGACAAGTAGCCCAATGTGTTGTTAGCAGCGTGAACTTGATGGGACTAAATTTGGATGATGAAGATTTAAGAGGGCCTATTGGAAACAGTTGCTACAAGAACGGAGTTATTGTGAAGTACATTAAAGACCAACCTAGGCGTCTTGCTACCATGAAAGTTCAAAATATTGCGAGGGAGTCTATGTTACGAGTATATAACTGAGTTCAGTTATTAAAATTGAATTTAAGACAGTGGCTTATAGAAGTTAATCAAGTTAGAACCCAAACCTCTCAGGTTGTAATTTTGTAAATGTACGAGTATGTAATTTAGTAACATTCTGGCGAATTACTTGTAGTAAATTGTAACGATGAGGAGACTTAGATTAGGTTATTTTGTTTAAATGAAGTAATATTGTGTAGTTTATTTTTATTTTCTTGAGTTTAATCATTTAATCATTATTGTAATTATTTTTTATGAAAGAAAATATTTTGTATTTAAAATTTCGCGAAACTAGTCGAGATGCTACTGATCCTACTAAGACATGTTGATTGAATAACGTCACATACTATTTATTGCTCAGGTCAACAAAATTCAGTACGATTTGGTAATGTTAAGTAATTGTTGTCTTCACTTGTGAATGGGAAAAATGTTCAGAACGTATTTGTTTCTGTGATGAATCTAGGCTCAACAACGCACAGATAATAACAGACATAATTTTACTTACAATTTCAGACTTCATTTTATTTACAAGTTCAAATATAGTTAATTAATCGTATATCATAATTAAATAATTTAAAATATAAAAATATTGTTCTTATATTATTTTTAACAAAACATTGTATTTTGATTTCTTAAAATGTATCATAAAATATTTAATGATGAATCTTGTTGATCGTCAGAAAGATTTTCACTGGTGTCTTGATCTTCAGGATTAAGAGAGTGCCTTGATCGGATATGTCTGTCAAGATCACGTCGACGAACTAATACTTTTCCACAGAAGTCACATCTGAAAAGGAAAAAAAAATTAGGGTAAATTGTGTTCATATTTTGTACCTATCATTTACATGCTCTATACTTGCTGGCACATAGTATAGTTAGTTACATAATGCTGCAGGAAAAAAACAGCGATTTTGATGTATTGATTTTTCAAAACTATACAAAGGTATTTTTTTTATCTCTCACGTCGTTAATATTTACATTGCTGTGAAGTTTTTATTCATTATTACATTTGTGAACCCAAGTGACTCAAATGATTTCTTTTGACGTTTCTCGAAAACTTTCTGTGAAAATGAGCTCAAAATTGCTCATTTTCAGAAACGCTCAAACGCCATTTTCTCAAGAAAGCCTAAAAATTTTTCGACGAAAATGTGCTTGCGGGACTGTATTTTTACTCATCTGTTATATTGTTAACTGCATAGTTTAATTATACTGTTATGGGCCGAAAATTTGTGTAAATCTGCAAAAAGGAACCCGAGTTTTGGTGAAAAGTTGGGTTGAAAAGTGAACCTGGATGTTTTGGTGCCGATAGTAGGGAATAGGGCGGGGAAATACACAAAATCTAGCATAGATTAAAGAGATTAGAAAACTAACTATTGCGAGAAAGTCTGTGCCCTTCTGAAGTAACATTAGATTTCACTTTCTCAGTACGGAGTGGAGAGAAAGTTATGCAATGCTGCGCGAGAAAACGGCGAATTTTCGGCAGCAAAACTCTTATTGCCGGGCCCTGGTAACGAAAAAGTGGATATATCCAGTTTCTAAATTTTGAAAAAGAAACCTCTAGAACGTTGTATATCCATAATCCATGTCTTAAACTGTTAAGCCGCTTTTTAGTTTTTGAAATTTGGAATATGTTCCAAAATAATATATTCAACGAGCCAGATCGAATTTGGAGAAAAACAGCTGAACGGTTTAGCCGCGAGTTTTGTTCACAGACGGACAGACACACGTTTTGCCGTCATTCGATTTTTCCGTATCAAGGACCCACAAAACTTTCTGTACTACGTATAATTACTCCGTATATAGAGCGATTTTCCTAAGGATGAGCCAAAGTAACAGTTCACGAAAACAAGTGAACATGTATTTCAGGGAAGTATCCCTCCGCCGCGACAGCTGTTCAGCTACGCCCCTTCGTAAAGTGCTAATGGCGCCTGTGAAAACATCCCTATTCAGAAGTCTTAACAGTTTCGCTAAGGTATATGCACGTACGCGAGTCCGGGAAATATATAAATTTAATTTCGTATGTGGAAAATCTCTTAATATGCTCTCACAATCAGTAAAAGAAAACTGCCACGAATGTGAATAGAAAACTCTCAACTGCAGCTCGCCACACAACAGCACAAAGGTGGGTACCACGTGCAACAGTATGCATCTCGCATTCAAGTAACGGTTTTAAAATAAAAATAATATTTATCACTCAAAAAGTAAATTTAATGTAATATATGAAGAAAAGAATTTTTACAGAAGAGCACATAACACTGCACTTCCTAATTTCAATTATTTCTCGTGGCGCACTATATTTTTGTCGGACGAGGACATCATAAAAGGAAGAGCCGAAGCCAATTTACAAGTTAGCCAACTGCAAACGAACGAAAGCGGGATGGGTGTCTAATAAGCTCAAGGACACTACAACCACAGAACCTTCAGTTAGGTTGCCAGCACTAGCTGTCACTTTGGTTCATCCTTAGGAAAATCGCTGTATATATGTACGTATACGAGAAAATAAAAAATTAAAGAAAAACTAGTGGTGCTACAGAATGGAACAGACTTTCTTGTAGTAAGGTTTTAAAATTTTCTTGGTGTGGTCTTGCTTTAAGGGCTCTGGGCAGCTGCCATCTATCGTCGCCCAGAGTACTTTTTTTTTTTTACATTTTCTCATCATCTTGAAAACCAAAATATTACATCAGGAATTTAAAGAAGAGTAAAAAATCGTCCTAAAAACAAATTTTCATTGAAAAATTCGAAGTCATTTTCAAAAAAGATTAACTTAAAAAATTTTCCTTTTCACATTTTGTGTTTTCAAAAAAACTTTATTTGAAGTCATTTGAAGTGCTTCAACTCACAAATGCCATAATGTATACAAATCGATGTAAATGTGCATATGAACGGCGTGAGAGATTAAAAAAAATTATTTGTGTAATTTATGAAAAAACAAAAGAATACACCAAAATTAACTTTACGTAATATTAAACAGTACAATTAGCACTATCCGTTGGTAATGTTTTATGAAAAAATTTGACGTCATTTATGGGGAAAATGACATTTGAGCGTTTCTGAAAATGCAAAATTTTGAACTAATTTCAACAGAATACTGTTGAGTTTTCAAGAAACTTTATTTGACATTATTTAAAGCACATATACATGTAAATATAATAATGTGAAGAACCGACGTAAAAGTAAAATAATTACATTTTTGTAATTTTTGAAAAAAACAAAGAATAGAGAAATATGGAGTTAATGTCATCGTATAGGGTTTGTACGGAACTAACCCTACCAAAAATTTAAAGAAAAAATTTGGAGCCGTTTTTGAGAAAATCTGGTTTTTGTAATTGCATGTATTGCACGCCATATTGCGGGAAAACTACTGAAATATTCAAACAAATTAATTTGACCTTAATGAAAGAACTAATTATTGACATTAAATTTCATGCTAAGGAAAATACTTTATCTTCAATTTTATAATTGTAGGAAGACCCCGAAAAAATTCCAATTTTCGAACATTCAGTTATCCGCGAAAATCAGACCTTTGCCACATTTCTAAGTGTATTTTACTCTATTCCGAGAAGAAATTTAAAGAAAAAAATTATAGCTGTTTTTGAGAAAATTTTGAAAATGTCCGGGGTGCTTCATGTAAAGTATCCCTAAATTTTAAAAAATGTTTTTCAAAATCTCAAAGCTTCAACTAGAGCCAGTAGCACAGGAGTTTCTTCAATTTGAAAAAAAATCCTACGCACGGTTTAGGCGCTAGTAGTGTTCATGGACGGACGGACGGACGGACGGACGGACGGACGGACCGTGAACAAATTGGTTTTTCGCCATCAAGGACACACACAACCGGGATTTTGGCTACATCACCCAGGATTTCTTCTCTTAATTTAGAAACTGGTTTTATGCACTTTTTCGTTGCCAGAGCCTGTCAATGAATTTTTTTCGCCGAAATCCACCGTTTTTTTCGCGCAGTATTACATAACTTTCACTTATACTACATATATTCCTCCGTATATACGTACGTATACGAGAAAGTAAAAATTAAAGCTTTTTTTTTTTTAAAGAGAATAACTTTTAAATTGCCTTAACATCAAGAAAAAATTACGCAAAACTACTCTTTTAAAAAAATGTACAAAACTTTATTTAAAGATCTTTTAGAACAGGTTTTGTTTAAGAAAAATCCATCTATTGCCAATATTGCATTTATGTAGAATTAATTTTTTGCAACTTTCCAAGAAACAACAACCACAGAGTTCCCCGAAAATCGGATTTTTTTACCGTATTTGACGAGGAGAAAATTCAAAAAAAGGTTTGAAGCCATTTTCAGGAAATAATTATTTAAAAATTGTCTTTACATCACGCAAAACTCAGCGGAAACTTCTCACATTTTTAAAAAGTTGTACTTGACCTTATTTCAAGATCTGTCTTTGAACATCATATTTCTTTAAGAAAAAAATCTCTATTTTGAATACTGTAATTTCAGGATGACGCATAAAAATTGTTATTTTTCCCATTTCTTTTTAAATCGGAGGTTTTAACCAAAAAGATACATGCACCATTTTAAAGCGTTTTCCACGCTTTGTGAGGCCAAAGTTTAATAAAAAAAATTGAAGACTTTTTGAGGAGAAAGTTTTGAAAATGTAAAGAGGCTTCATTTAAGTACCCCCTAATAAATCAAAATATCCGTTTCAAACACGTAGGACCTTGAGTTCGTTTATATCGATCGGAGGATAACGTTTAGGTGCTAGTGTTGACCACAGTCTGACAGATAGTGGGAATCAGTGGTGGCTCGAGGCCATGCCATTAGGGTGTGCAACGTTTTTCTTCTCTCTGTCTCTCTCTTCTCTCTGTCTCTCTCTGTCTCTCTCTCTCTGTCTCTGTCTCTCTCTCTCTCTCTCTCTCTCTCTCACACACACACACACACTACATGCATGCATTTACACATAGTGACATTAATAATTACAATTAAACACAAATCATCTGATGAAGTCTGATAGCATGCCGAACAATTCCATTCCATTGTTTCCTTTTAGCAATTTTTTATCTGTGGCTTGTTCATTGAAATCATTGATTTCTTACGTTTCATATTTTCAACGCTATTCGTTGTTAGTTGCACAACCACCCTTGACAGAAAAAGAACTCTCTGATTTCGGTTTCTCAAAACGCATTGAAACGTAGCCTAATACTTACGTTTACAAAATACAATAGGGGTTTGAATACTTCGAAATGGTTTTGTAATTGCAACTCACTTAAAAACACAAAAGAATACACATATTATATACAATTAACATTTTCATGAATGCCACACTGAACAGCAATGCTTTCGCGTTTCGCGCGCTAGTGCGAAAGCTCATATATCATGGAGAGATATCTCACACTTTCTTCGTTCAATGTCACACTTACTTCTGTTAAAAACTTGTGCTACTCGAGTGTTATATCTTCGAGACACGTCAAGGCATTTCCCAAGATTGCCACTGCGCCGGCGCCATAGAGGGAGCACCGCGGTGGGATTGCTCCAGTCCTTCATAAGCCACCGTCCTTCATAAACCCCTCCTTTCCCTGCAGCCCCGCGGCAGCCTAGGACGCCGCTTCCTCGGTCACTCTCCCGAGTGTGCTCTCGCAGGCTTTCACGAAAGAAAGGCGGACGGACCGGTAATCGCAGCTTCCGAACGACGCGTGTTTTGAAATACCGTGTTTCGTAAATGCTATGAGAGGACTTGTATTCCCCTCTTGTTAAGAGATGTTTAAGAGAAATGGCACCGAATTAATTTGTGTGTGCACATGCGAACGTGCGAATACCCACGAGCCGCCACTGGTGGGAGCGTACTCATTTTCATTTAGATTACAATTGCAGTCAGTCAATTGTTAGTTATCAATAACACAAATCGTGGATTTACTTTTAGGATTAAGATTCTGTGTTTAGATTAATTAGATCTAAGATTAAGTTTTTCTTTACCAGGCCCGACAATACGAAAAAAGGAAAGAAAGAAATGAAATAAAGAAAGGAGAGAAAAAAATAAAGTAATGAAAGAAGGAGAGAAGGATAGAAAAAAGAAAGAAAGAAAGAAAGAAAGAAAATAGATGTAGTTGTAGTACTTTTATGCAGTTTTTTGAAACAACTTTCTCTGTCTTTTACGTATACGAGAGTGTAATTTTTTTTGTACACCAGCATTATAAACGACGTTTTCTGTTGCAAGAAATCGTTCATAAAAGGGTCTTTTACGGCACAAATGATGGCGTATTATATTTTACGGCACAAATGATAGCGTCATCACACATTCAACCAACCGCAACCGATGTCGGATACAGATGTCAAATACCCGAGACGTCACAAGAAAGTTGTTTCGCAAAATTTTGCGAAGTAAGTTTAATCATCTTATAAATTTATAATGCTGTTATAAAAAAAAAAAAAAAAAAAAAGCATATGCAACACGTTTATGATGTTGCTTCATTGCATTCGTACGAAGTTGAAAACTCGCTCGTAACGTCGCTCGTTTTCAAAACATGTACTCATGCAATAAAGTTTAACATTATAAACTAATTGCATAAATTACTAATTTCGCCTCTTTATTCTTACTAAATGAATACCTTCGTTTGCAAAGGCAACCCTCTGTAAAACAAGATTTGTCTAACCCTACAAAACAGGCGTCTCACTTCCAAGCTGATCATTGAATGAATCTTATCCAGGCCATTTGTTCAGATTTGAAATAGGGATATGCTGGAGCGAAATATGGTGAAACGAGGATGTAGAAACTCAAGCATTCCGAAGTCTCAGCAACTATCTGAGTCGAGTAGAAGTGCATTGTAAGATCCAAATAACTCTTTCGTTAGGCGTTTAACTTAATAAGGTCCTCCAGTACTCGTAATGAACGTATAGTCCTGTTAATTTCTCGATATATGTATGCGCTAAAAACAGGTGGGCACGTGGCGCGGTGTACACCGGATGCGTAGACAAAGACAGAAGCTATGACGCACGGGGTTTTTCTGACAGGGTGTGCGCATCGCTAGGGCGGAGGCAATGGAGGCGGCAGGCAGCGTCGCGAGGGCTATTTAAGGGCCGTGACAACAATAGCTCTTCCTTCTTGGTCCTGGCAGCAGCGGCAGCGTAGGTCGTCCGTGAGAGGTGCGAACGTGGACGCAAGGAGCCGGCAGTTATTGTCGTAACTGGTGAGACATGTAGTCGGTCTCAGGGCAGGCGGTACTACGCACGGCGAAACATTAGGTAGTATGTTGCGGTGTGGCAGCCGTTGTAAATATCTCTCCTAGCAGTGGGGTCTATATAGTTAGTTAATTGTATACAGAGCATTGGTTATTTGTGACTACGGTCTAAATTGTGAATAAACCTACTGTTATTACAACCCACTCTCGTCTGTGTACTGATTACACCCGTATGACGCCACAATATCTCCCCAAGCAAACACGGCTTTACTGCTGGGGAGGAAATTTACGATCTAATTATATTTCAAACACTTCAAGAAATTCGTTTAACTCTTAGTGAAGGAAGGGAATCGAGGAAATTATAACCAGCAAAAGAGACGTTTGCATATTAAGAATACTTACTTGTAAGGGGTCTCACCTTCTGCATGTAGACGAATATGTTTGTTGAGGTTGCTGGGGTCACCAAAAGGCCGGAGACAGTATTTGCATTTTAATGGTTTATATCCAGTATGCGTTCTGAAATGAGATGTAACATGTTTGAAACTTTAATTTGTGATGATCAATTGAGGACAAATAACGCTACAATATTGGCAGATTTAAAATTTCGTAACTTCTTGCTTCTTGATTGAGAAATTCATTTTTGTATCAAAAAAATTTCTATCTATATCTCTATAGAATTCCGCGAATGGTACAAAGTTGAAAGGAAATCATAGAACCTACAAGGCTGCAAAATATTCTATTCGTTATTAACTCAAGAACACGGAAAAGATCAGAAATTTAATGTTTGGTGTCAGTCTATTGTAATCTTACATATCTCAAATGAAATATTTAATCCATGAAGCAATACCAGTGATAATAAATTCACTTCTTAACAATGGAATAATGCAATATATATATTGAATGTTATTTTTAAGTGAATACCTGTGCAGTAACTTTGACTACAAAGGTACGGACCGCGCGGTGATCATTACTTCCAAAATCTATTCTAACTGCTGTACAGCGAGTACTCGCATGTTGACCAAGGTCCAACCTGACCGTAGCAGAAAGGGAAATAATGTACCGAATAGTCTCTTTAGTGTCCTTCATGTACCGCCCAATAGCTGAGCAACGTTTGTACGTCATGAGATAAAAATTGTGAGAGAACCATATCCCCTTCAAATCCGCGACATGTTTTATTCGATTCACTAACAACTTAAAAGTTCGGGGAACAATAATTAATTTTATGAAATTTTCACATTTGTGGTATTACTAGCAACACGCTATTACAAGCATGTAGGTAATGTGATCATCATGCCCTAAAGGTTCACTTCGTTGCGCTTGTTAAAAGTTTGTAATGAAATATGTTTGCTCTTTTATTTAAATAAAATTCGTTCACTCAATATAATTGAAATGAAATTATATTCAAAAAGTATTATTCAGTGCATAATACTTTGTTATCAAGTGCAGTGCAATTAATCGGTAGAAAAAAGTCTCTCTGTAATGTATTTTCACATTTGAGGAAGATTTAGTAAGAAAATTGTTTTCTAACTCTGAAGAAGCTAAGCATTTACCGCAAGAATATGGTGTACTTCATGAAGAGCCAATGATCCCAGCTGCAGCATTAGACCATTTACTGAAAGATATCGTGAAAGGTAAAGATTCCGAATAAGGAGGTTTTTGAGTGAATGAAAAAGTAATATTTGACGTACAAGTTTTTGGATGAAGATTGTATTACCTAGGCAACGTGTATTACACGTGTATATCCCGGTATCCTTCATTCAAAATATTTTAAGATTTGGATTTTCCGTGTAAATCACATTAATAAAAAAACATATCAAATACAAATTTCATTATTAGTGAACGAGTATTTTAAAAGGAAGTCCTTCAATCTAGTAATTATGACGACAGTATTGTTCATATTCCAAAATTACTGATCTGGATCTGATTATGGTGACGTCTACTGTGACCACTGAAAAACAAATCTCGATTTCAATCCCATTTTTTATAATTCTTCAATACATTTGTTTTCATAGAATTTTAAAAATTTTTTATAGAAGAGTATTTTTGATACAGGCTAAGTTGTATATAAATACGTTCAAATCAATTTATAAATAACATTTATTTGAAATTTATTGTAAAAACTACAGAGATTGGTAAAATATCAAACTACTTAATACAACGTACAGAGATAACAAATCATTACAAAAATCGTTAACTAGTTTGTAATTGACTGTATAGCATTTAAAAACACAACACACTAGAAGTATTACTTGCGTGCATTATCTATATCTATACTTTATATCTATACTAATATATAAAGACAGAAGTGTGTTGTCTTACAGCGCGGTAATCTCTGAATTCACTGAACCAATGCCAATGAAACTTTTGTGCTAGCATCCTTTAAAGGCCTGGAGTACTATAGGGTATGATTTACAAACATAAACAGTAATATATTTTCAAAATACTTTTCTGGACATTTTTCGCCTAGCTTTACATCACAGATTCAAGAGTGCATCAATGCCAGTAGTTTAGCTGCGCGCCACCAGAGGATGACGTCTGAGATCTACTACTGATTTCATCAATGTCCAGAATTATTACGAAATTCATTGGGGTTTGAATAAGGTTATGTAATGTCCCTGTGTGAACATTTGAAAGAATGCCGTAACTGAAGTGGTAAAGAATGCCAATGTTCAGGCATTGCTCTTTGTCCGTGTTATATACAAAGTGGCAAGAAATCATTGTGAGTTTCAAAGTGTAACCCGGTATAATTGAGGTGGGTTGAGAGAATAAAAAGTACAATATACAGCACAGAATATACAATAATGTACAATGTACAACATATAGATATCGTATAGAATCTAAACAACGTATTCTTTTACAGAAATGTGTGATAACTGAATTGTTTGACGAAACGAGTGTCACAAGTGTCAAAACAGATTAGAAATTATAAGAGATGAGTCGTCTACTATAAGTTTGAATCGACTGCTCAGAGGAAAGATCGACTTGCTGAAGTACTCACTTGCCCCATTGAAAATAATACTGCAAGAAGGGGAATAATGTATTGGGGCAGCTGTTCATTAGGACTCTCAATTTGACTATTTACACAGTTCTTAGGTTCAAAATGGTAAAATGCAAAATGTGTATATTTCTCAGTCCATCCAGTAAAATTTATTCTTCAATATGCGAAGGAAGTTTGAACAGTGGTGTGTAATTTATGAATGATCATTTACATATTAAGACTAATCTGAAAAATTGGTTTTGCATATCAATTGCTCCCAATGAATGAGTTCATTAATATTTTTTAAAAAATTTCAGCAAAAATTAATTTGTCTAAAAATATTTTTGTCTAAGCAAATAATATCTGGGAGTCTTTGGTTTCTATTATTCATATTTCAGGATCCATAATCTTTATCACTTAAGATAAAATAATGATGCTAATATTGTTTTGTTATGTGGTTCAGTGCATTGTCAATTTATTATTTACACATAATGTCATGTTGGTGGATCTTTTTTAATGTATTTTTAAGGTAGTTTTTTAATGTATCAATCGTATGATATATTGATTTACCTGAACAAAAAAGTTTTATACTACACATTACTAGCACATAGGATATTAAACATATATTTTTTTCGTCTTCAGAATTATACAAACTGGTAATTATGTTTCAGAATAGAAACAAGTATTTTCTTTATTTTTATGATTATGATTCATAAATTACGTTATGACATCTATAACTATTACTATCTACGTACTACCGTACCCGTGCATGAACTTCCGCATGTTATTCACAGCTTAAAACAGTAAGTCCTTTCAAGGTCACGAGTTGACCTATCAATTTCAAAACTTTCTTTATGAATACAATAGAAGAAAAAATATAAAAATAGAATAAGTTTTACAGCGTGACAATTTATTGATAGTGTTGGAATATTATATAAAACTCCACAAAAATTATGCATGTGAGTCTACAAGTATTTAATTTTGTAGTTTAGATTGATTTATTGTTTTTAGTTATAAAGTGAATGTTTAGAAGCTGGAACTTCAAATAAGAAAAATGTAATTATTTGTGGAAAAGTGAGCGAAGTAATCCGGATATTTCCAAATGGGGGTCAAGAGAAGATAACTATCGTGGCGTGGCCTAGCAGAGCATGGCAGGGAATAGGGCGGAGAAGGGATACTATGGAAGAGATAGAGGTTGGTCCCGCCACAGGGCATGAAAATTCCTTGATTGAAATCCTCTTCCTATATAATAATTTATGGTAATAATTGCCCGAGCAACGCCGGGTTCTTTAACCGGTAATTTATTATAAACCCGAGCAACGCCGGGTACACCAGCTTGTGTATAATAAAATGTATCTGGAACATTTAATTCTTGCAGATACAGCGAATCACAGAAAGTAAAATTACATTATCTCATTCTTAATGTACAGAAATTCATTAGTTTAGTGTATTTACTTTTGAAAAACCCTATCATCACATTGATTTGTAACAAAAATTACCAATAGAAAATACTAATGGTAAAAATAAAATTTATAAAATTAAAAAAGTTAACAATAATATAATACCAGATATATATTTTCTAACAAAAAGAAAAAAGAGATACTAAGTAGTACATATAAATTTACAAATATTGGAAAGCATTAAAGTATTACATAATGTAATACTGACAACATAAAATACAGACAGTTAAGTACCACAGATTTAAGAAGGAAAATTAATTTATCTTCACACGTCTTCCCGCAGTGTCAATTGCACATTTACAGAGTGCGCCATCAAAATCCGGACAAACAGAACTCATTTTTAAACAAAACGTTATTAGCAAAATATTAGATATAATGCAAAATCCTTTGACATGGTCCACGGGAACACAATTCCTCAGTGAGAGTAGTACCCACAATGCTCAAACTCAACGAGCAAAATACTCTCGTATAACTCTCCCACAAATTAAATATTTTAACGAACACAGATTTCACGAATACTGCAGTAACACGGTACAGTGGTGTATATACAGCACAGCAGTTCTTTACATATAATACGACTATCAAGAATATAAAGTGTTACTATTTCGTAACGTGGCACGTTATTATTTCACGGCGGGAGACTTCTTCCTTGGAGCATTGCTGTCGCATGGCGTCAGCTGTGTTGTAAGCAGTGACGCACTAAGTATGATAATCGATACATGCAGTATAAGACTATGTGGAGTAACATAATCCAATCTTTTTTCAATTACGTAACCGTTACAAACACTACGAGCAAGTATGTGTCGGTCAGCTCCCTAGTTTATTGTTATTTCCCTCCCTGTTACATTGTATTTTCAGATGTTTTGGTTTCTTACTACACTAATTTCTAGTTCAGCGGGTTTTCTCTACTCACATATTGTGCAGTTTATTAGGATTTCAAACACATTCCTTTATCTGAAGATCCATTTTGCATTCATAATTTCGAAGAAATTATTGAGAGTTGTAAAAACACAGTTCGCGGGATTATTTCACGCAAGACTAAGATAATCCCTCAATTCAAAATTGAAGTTTGAATCGCAGAAATGTGCTTAATGAGCTTCGAATGTGAGATAAAACACATGAGGTACAGAGCATGCGTCTAATAGGTATCCGCTACTTCAACGCCTACCAACCAACTCAGCATCCGCGCATTACCTGATGTGTATCTTGAGGCCGTACTTGCGGGAGTAGATCTTGCCGCAGTAGATGCAGAGGTGGCCGTGCTTGGAGGTGCCCAGGTTGCTGACGAGGGTCTCCATCTCGGAGGGGTGCGCCGGGTAGGCGGGCAGCTGGCGCCGCGGGGGCAGCAGCGACGCCAGGCGGAAGGGGCCCAGCTGCAGCAGCGGGGCGGCGCAGCGCGGCGCCAAGGCGTCGGGCGCCGGAAGAGGCTCTGCGCGGACAGCAGCGAGCGCAGGAAGTCGCTGCCCGCGGCCACGCCCACCTCTGCGGATTGGTTGCTTGCTTGGTTGGTGATCCCGGGCGCGTCAACAGCTTAGGTCATTAGTCCCGTTAGTGTAGTGCATGTTTGTTCCTCGGGAGATGGCGGTGGTCTTCCCCAGCTGGATGGCGAGATCCGGCGCCGACCTACCGTCGGCTAGTGGGGTTTCCCCCTAACCAGGACTCTCCCACCAGCGGGGCACCGCCCCACCCGGGACAAGTTCTAAGTTCCCGTCCGGTCTCCCGGCATGTTGGTAGTGTAGTGCATGTTAGTGTAAGTGTGTGTAAGGGGAGAGGATAGGACAAGGAAGAGGAAGGTTCGCCTGGCGTTGATCGGAGAAACCACGGAAAACTACCGATCAGAGCAGCCGGTCGCTAGAATTCTCCTCCAGACCGCAACTGAATTCGACCTAGGTGAAAAGCTAGTGTCGAAAATCCTGCCGCCATCAGGACTCGAACCTAGGACCTCCCTGTCAGAGGCGTTGCAGTGACATCAGTTAATGCACTGAGCTACCGCTCCCGGTGGTTGGTTGGTGATTCCTGGCGCGTCAACAGCTTAGGTCATTAGTCCCGTGAGTGGATGTTTTTTTCCTCGGGAGATAGCAGAGATCTTCCCCCGCTGGATGGCGAGAGTTGCCGCCGGATCTCACCATCCAGCTGGAGAAGATCACCACCATCTCCCGAGAAAAACCACATGCACTACACTTACAGGAATAATGACCAGAGCAGTTGACGCGCCCGGAAACACGAACAATTCAATCAACCAATAAGGAAGGAAAATGCAGTCCGAAGCCCGTTTGTTAGGGTATTGCTCTGGCGTACGCCTCGTATCGATCAAAGAAACCACGGAAAAGTACCGTTCAGAGCAGCCAGCCACTAGAATTCTCTTCCAGACAGCAGTTGAATTTGACCCATGTATGTAGCTAATATCGTCAATTCGCCACCATCGGGACTTGAGCCCAAGAACCTGCCGATCAAGGACGCTGCAATGTCGAGGGCAAGGCTGTCGAACTGGAGGCGATTTATCGCGCGAAAGGTTATTAGACAAACCTGTAAGTCCCTTTTGTCCAGGTCTGGCAAGAACATTGCGTGTCTAGCACATGCACCCTTTCGGTTTATTCAATCAACACCCCCCTTTGGTAGAAAAATAGGTTAATTTTATATTTGACGATTTTGTCTTCTCAGTTCAGAAAAAAATTTGCGTTGTAGAGCCTATCACGCGTAGTTCCATCTCCCCCGCCCCACGTCGTTTCAGATCATTTATGCAAACTGCCGATATTAACAATACGGGAAAGTCAGGTGTGGATCGCCCGAGTAATGAAAATACGGCCCGCAACCATATTAAGAGCTGCGGCCCGTGAGGTCTTGCAAGTTGGACACCCCTGGTCTAGGGTGTTTCCGCAAAACTGTTGCTATTATTCGCTTGAGCCCTCACTTCAGTAGATGCGAGAAGATTGTGGGAGATTGTTTATTTTGACGGCTGGATTATTATATCAAATCTTTAGTTGGTTTTCGATGAAAAATAGTTTCTATTACACCCAAGCAAACATTTCTGGTCATCATATTTTGATAACAACGCTCGTTACCATCATTTTTCGAACCATCATTCATTACCATCATTGAAGAAATGTTATTAAAGGAGTGGGGGAAGGTATTTCGAGCTCAAGAAAACATATGGAATCCAAATCTGGGGCACAGCCAGCAGAACAAACTTATCCATTCTTCAAAGATTCCAGTCAAAAATTTTAAGAGTCATCTCATCAGCACTTTGGTACATGTTTAATGCAGCACTCCATCAAGAGCTTAATATTCAAACGATTCAAGAGAAGATACAGGAAATTAGCCTAAACTACAATAAACGCCTAGAAACCCATCCAAACCATAATAAACCAATAAATGCCCTAAACCTTTTAGACAATAGCCAAGAAATATCTCGCCTCAATAGAACCTCCTCTTTGCAACTTCCTTACCGCTTTAGTATTTGACATTGACATACACAAAACAAAAATAATTCTCCGTTTTGTGTTCTTATTATTCTAATTTTTTTTCTCTTTTATGTTATAGTCTTTGTATATTGATTCTGGAAAGTACCAATGGGGGACTTTTCTGTAATTTATTATTTCATTGATCATTTTATTTTGAATTATCATATTTACTTATTATTTCGAATTGAAACAGATTGTAAATTTTCATTGTGTTAATAATAAAAAAAATGAAAACAAGAAAAAAGAAAACGCGCGTATAATACGCACCTGCGTGGGCGTGCCGCAGGGGCTTGGGGCCGGTCTTGGTCCAGGGCTGGAAGGCGGAGCCGCGAGGCGCGTGTGCGTGGGCGGGGCCGGGCGGCGAGGGCGGCGCGGGCGGCGCCGGCGCGGGGCCGCGGGTGCGGGCGCCGGAGGGTGCTGGAGGCGGGGAAGGGGGCCGGGCCGGGGGGCCTTGGTTGCGCATGCGCCCCAGCCGCTCCCACAGCGCCTTCGGCAGCCGGCCCACCGCAGCGCCAGGTCCTTTCTTCGAACTGCCGCCCGCACTCGTGGCACACGTACTGCTTGTCCCCTGCCGCACCGCAACCGCACTCATTCCACCGATCGCTCTGGACCACTTATTTGGCAGTTACCGCAACGTCACATTCATGGTCCATACTGATCGTCTTGTGTTTGTTTACAGAAATAGAATAGAATTGTTTATGGTACTGTTCTAAAAGAAATTCTAAGAGATTTTCTATGTTAGTTTGATACAGACTGTTCCATTTTATTAAATTTTATGAGCGGAGGGAAAGCAAATGAGGAGCAAACATTCAAAACGTGACATATCCAATTCATTCTTTTCCAATAAAAATGAAAAATATAGCACAAATTTTACCCTTTTCAACACCTTCCTTAACTCATCGAATAGAGTACTGCTTAAAGTATTGTAAGATATCTTACGTTGTTTTCTGGAAATAAAATTCTAGGAAAAACAACACAACTCAATTTTGGCCAAATGGACAAGTCACCTTTTAAATGTTTGCTCCTCAAATGTGAACGAGATGTGAAATTGACCTTGCTTAATAATGAATCCTCATTATTTGAAAACACAAGTTCGTGGAGTTTTAGTAAACGTTTCTAGAAAGGTGGATGCAGTAATTATTTCCGTGTGTGATTTTTCAATGAATTTTGAACAATGGCTGCCCTTCCGTGGGTCATGTAAGTATTCACAACCATTTCGAGGAACACCTGAGGGCTTCCGAATTACTCTTTACGATAATGTTATCATACAATTGCATTCAGTATTTTACCTCTCCTCCTTCATTGTGCACTGGTTTTAGGCACATTCACTTCTAATAAAATTGTGCTCTTGTAAGTGGTGGAAATTTCCCGACGTTCCTGTTTGCCCGTTTAAACCATCCCTTTTAGATTCGCATCCATTTTACGACACCGTCGAAGTTTGTCAAGAAACTGTTACGATGACATTGAAATGAGTGATAAAGTGCAATACATATTTCTTGCAATATTATTCAATCTTGTCTTAAAAGTGAAAAGCCACGTCTCTTCACAAATATAACAGCAACAAAATAATAATAATAATAATAATAATAATAATAATATTAATTATTATTATTATTATTATGATAAAATTGTGGTAGTGATTATGATAGTGAGAGTTACTATTGAAGTGACAGTCATCATCTATGTTACAGGTGGTTAGAAGATTAATAACATTTAAATGTCCTTATGATTTAGATTTAGAAGAGGTAGCCTTGTATCTTCACTTGACTGGAAAATGACAATGATGATAATTAAATATCCTTTAATCGGCGGCAAATGGACCACTTCGTGTGACGAGAAGCGCATACCTCTGATGTTGGCGGGCGCGAGGAAGGGCAGCTGCAGCGGGTGCAGGAGGGCGTCGCCGAACCAGAGCGCGGCGTCGCGGCCGGCCGGCAGGTCGCGCAGCGCGCGCACCGCCAGCTGCCGCCCGCGCACCACCTGCAGCTGCAGCGCGCGCTGGGGCAGTCGCGCGCCAGCGGCAGCCGCCGCACCCACGCGCCGCCGCCACAGCCCTCCGCCGGCGCCAACTCCCCGGCCGCGCCCACCGCCAGCCGCAGCTGCGCACAAATGCTCGCTGCCTCAGAGGGTCTCACGGGAGATGGGTTGAGTGTGGTCTTAATGTAACCAGGCGAATGCCAGTACGATAGCTAACGCGAGTGCAATTCTTGGCTGATCGGGGGTCGTCATGTCGAAGGCTAAGTGCCGACGTTTCGACCACCTTTTTTCATGGTTTTCCTCAGGACTGGTCTGCCGAAACAGCCTTGGCAGACCAGCCTTGAGGACACTACGAAAAGATGGTCCAAACGTCGGCACAACTTCACCATTTTTTATTGATTCTTTTTTTGGAACTCGACTTTCCCAAACCGCTTCACTAACCGCGTGCAGCTACTCATTTTTTCTTAAATTGCATATAACTATATTTGCATAAAACGTCTATTTTTTGGAACTCGACATTATGCTTTTGCAATGTTCATTTTTTTCAATTTTCAAAATTGCAGTGTTCGCTGAAAATGGACATTAGGTCATTTGGTCTTTCCGAGAAAAATATTCAAGACGTTTTAAAGAAAATAATTGTGTAAATCGAGAAAAGTGGTCTGTGTTGTACACAAAATTACGCGAAAATTACTTACAATTTCGAAAAATTGTTCAAGACCTCTGCGTTCAAGACCTTATTTAAAGATGTCTTTAAAGGACAGATTTTATTAAAGAAAAACCTTTATCTGTAATATCCGAGTTATGGGAAGACGCCTAAACCATTTTGAAATTTCGAAAATTATTTTATTAAGAAAAAAATAAAAAACCAAAATGAGATCTGCGCCAGTTGTTGCGTCAATCGTTCTAATAGAGGAAAACGAGCAATCAAAAAATTGGGGACATTTTCGAATTAAATTTAGAGAAGTTCTTTAGAGAGATCATAAAAAAATATAATTTTAAAGATTAGCTTATTGAAAGGAAACTTTCTAGTGACAATGGCTTAGCACGTTATAAATAGCTATAAAACAGAAAAGTGATGTTAACAGACACCAAATATAAATACAATCTATAAAAAATAAATTAAACGAACATGAGTAACACATTCATTGCAGTTGGGTTGCAGTTCATTTTGTGTATTGCAGTTCATTTTGTGCATTGCAGTTCATTTTGTGCATTGAGTTCACGTTCATGCACAAAATTTCCTAGAGATGCGGGGTTGTATTATCGCCTTTAAGATGTTAGGTGTCTCTGACGCAGTGAATTTCGGCGCTACTTTGCAAAGTGAAACTTAAAAAATGCACAATGACGTAGTCTGACTATTTTTAAACCAATAGGCAGTATTTACTCACAAAATAAGCAGTGAATACATAATTTTTAAAAGCAGACCTAAAAACAGTTTGACTTTGTGGAGACGGATCAAGCATAAGCCGCAAGGAAGAATGTTTTTTTAAGCAATCAAAATAATTACATTTTACATACATCGCGCGCTTCATTTTGGCGATTTGACCCAATGTAAAAAGTGTTCATTCAACTCATAACATAGCGCTTGTGCAGTGGCTCTAACCGGAAGGTCCTAGGGTTCGAGTCCCGACGGTGGCAGAAATTTCGACTCCAACTACATAGCTAGGTCGAGTCAGTCGCTGTCTGGAGGAGAATTCTAGAGGTCGGCTGCTCTGATAGGTAGTTTTTCCTTGTTTCCACAAATAACACCAGGCGAATGCCGGAGTAGTACCCCAACAAACGGGCCACGGACCGCGCGCGATCTTTCCTTCCTCTTCCTTGTCCTATCTTCACCCTTACACTTACACACACTACTCTACCACACATGTCGGGAGACCGGTCGGGAGTTTAGAGCTTGTCCCACGCTGGTGACAGGTACCTGGCTAAGGACAACTCCGCTAGCTGATATATAGGTCGACGCCGGATCTTCCCATCAGGCGAGGGAAGATCCCAGCGACATCCTTAATTTTCATTATTATTGACGCAACGCGTCTCTTCGCCCCGTATCGAGCGTTGAGTGCGGAGTAATCCTCCATTAATATATCTCTTATGTAAGCAAGTACATGTATGCGCGCCATATGTATGCAAGTCTCGTCTCCTTCGTCGGTTTTCAAGAGCCAGGTAGAATCTTCGCGTACGCGCCTTTTACTACTCGCTCCGGCTTCATTACCCAGCGGGCAGAAATGGGAAAGAATTAGGAATGGAAAGGGGTAGGGTTTAGAACACTTCACAGGGGTTGGACTAGCCCTTGTGAAGGAGCCAAACTCATTTTGTTGAAACAAATTTCACATGACATTCGACCGGAATCGAACCCGGACCTCAGTGGTGAAAGGCTAGCGACCTCGCTATGAGCTACGAGCGATTTTGTTTTCTACATCTTAAGAATGGCCCAAAAAAAAAAAAAAAAAAAAAGCGGCGAATTATGAACCACACAGTTTTCGTGATTGGATGAATTGGTTAACTACCCCTTGCAGCGATTCTGGGCCCGAATATTTACTCGGCGCCGCCTCTGGCAAAGACTCGCTCTCCGCCTTGAGGCCTAGTGGCGCGTGTCCAGTTGGCGCCGATGACACCAGCGGCGCGCCATACAGCGCGCGCAGACTGGTCATGTGCGCGCCAATTCAAAGTGGCGCGCAGCCATGATATTTACCATTAATATACAATTGTGATGACACTGGATGTATCGCTACAAAAGCTCCCATGCAGATTACACGAAACAAAATCCAATTAGAATAACCAGTGTTTTTCTAGCAAGTGTTTTTCTACACTACCTAACAGAAATAAATATATATATATATATATATATATATATATATATATATATATATATAAATAAATACCTTCGATAACTCGCCACATAATTTGCCATAAAGCTACCTGAAAATAGGTTGTTTCTTTCTTAGGTTCATACTGATTTTTGGGTAAATCTGAGTGCGCATAATTTGACTTTCATAAAATTAACAGCAAAAAAATACTTCCGGTACTGCCTTTTGTTTTACTGCATGTTGCATACAGATAAACGAATTTTCGATTTCTTCATATAAAATGGAATCAACTCTCAAGTCAACACTGACTCTATTACACCCGTTTTCCGTGGTTTCCCCGATCCCGAGGGAAAACATGCGTTACATTTATGGGATCAATGACCTTCGCAGTTGACGAGCCCAGAAACACGAAATAATGAATGAATCAATGAAAAGAGAAGTCAAACGCAACGTAGAGCCCGGAAACACGAAATAATGAATGAATGAATCAATGAAAAGAGAAGAATGAATCGAGTGAAGAAGTGAAGTCCATCGCAGCGTAGCGCTGGTGGCGTGTACTCACGGGCGAGGCGCAGGGGGCGTCGTCGCGCGGCGCGCAGAGGTCGGCCGGGGCGAGCGCGGCGGAGGTGGCGCCGCGCGGGATGAAGCAGGCGGCGCAGGCGCGCTCCTCCGGCCGCGCGTCCGCGCCGCGCGCCGCCCCCGACGGCAGGCGGCTGAGGTGCGGCGGCACGATGGGGAACATGGCGGGCACGCGCGGGCGGGGCAGCTCGTCCCGCGCCGCCTCCACCGTCATCCCTCGTGCGCAGGCGCGCGCGGATGCCTCAAGATCTCTATTCCCTTTCCGTCGATTCTCTTGGCTTGGGCTCTCTGAGAAAGCGTTGGAATTAGAATGTAGGTGTGACTAGGAGCTTGATTGCTTCTCGGTTGCCGATAAGAATTAATAATGCAGTGCAAGCAGCGTGTATTGGGTTGCGCGCCGTCGACTGCCAGAGGGCGCGTCCAGGAGGAGCGAGTCGCCGCCGCGAGGCGTCTGCTGGTGCGCCGGTGGCTGGCGCAGGCGCTGCCACTGCTGCTGCCGGTGCGAGGGGCGGGCACCGACTGGTCCAGGCAAAGCTCCGCCCCCGGGGCACCTTGCAGCTTCGGCCGGCTCTACCGCCCCCGGGGCGCAAGTGCACCCCCGGAGGGGCGGGCGCGCGTTCCCCCCCGCCACCCCTGATCCGCGCGGAGCCGCCACCTTGCGCGCCGCGCGCGGAGAATAGCGTTATCCCGACGGCGACGGGGCGGAGTCAGCTGCTGCAAACATCGGAGCCTTTGTGCCCGCTGACCACGTGGTCGTTCTCACGCGCCCCGCCCCCAGCACTCGCGCGCGCCCGCGGGTGTCGCCCCGCCCCTCGGGGTGGCGGAGGCGCTGCCAGCAGTGGCGATGGCGATGGTGGCGGCGGCGACAGAGGCAGAAGTGGCAGTGGCGGTGGCGGTGGCGGTGGCGGTGGCGGTGGCGGTGTTAGCAGTGGCGGTGACGGCGGCGGAGGTAGCGGCGGTGGCGGCGATGGCGCCGATGGTGGCGGTGGTGGCACGGCGGTGGCGCGACCCGTGGCCGGCTGGCGAAGTACGGAGAGCGTCCACCAGATGGGGGCTGTTGGGGTGCAAGTGGCGCGGGTTGCTTATGGGGTGGCGAGGGCTGATCGCAGCCTGTGGTGCGTGCAACGCGTGCGTAGCTAATCGTGTGCAGCGTGAACGCGGCGCCGATGGCAAAGCCCGACGAACCCGGAGATTATTGGGAAATACAGAAATTCATTATCTGGAAATTCAACTTGGTCTACCATCCCTTGTAAACTATATCATAGCAATCATAAACGTTAATGAAAAAACGGAGTGCTTGAAAAAGGGGTGTCTCGAATAACTTGTATGTTGCAATGCATTTAGTTCCTTACTTTCGTTTGGGAGCGAATACAATTTAAAGAAATGGACTCATTTGTTATTTTCGAAACTTTGCTAAATTTTTGTCAGAAATTACGAGTATTATTTACAATTTCACGCCTTAATTATCGATGCAGAGCACACCAATCTGCTTGTCTTCTCATTACCTTTTAATTAAAAGGTCAGAGCATTTAGCACTATCAGAGACAAACGTTTCATGAAACAAATTGGGATGGTTTTTGAGAAGATCAATGAAGTCAATCGCAGCGTAGCGCTGGTTGCGTGTACTCACGGGCGAGGGAGGGTTTAAGTTCTCGTGGAACTTCATGAAAATCATTTATCAAATGCTTTAGCATTTATATTCACAAATGCAAAAACGCTCGCAACATGAGATATTAACATGAGTGATATAAAAAAGCTGTATTTGTGTAATTTTGAAAACATCAATAGAATATATCAAAATATCACAGGTAACATTATTATATGTATTTAGCACTATTCATATGAAAAGTTTAAAGAAAAATATTTGCAGATATTTTTAGAAAGCCTTTTTTAAAATTGCCTTCATTTCATGCAAAATTATTCAAAACTACTCATCTTTGAAAAAAAAAATTGCACTTGCTCTTTAACGTGCATTTAGAGATTTTGAAGTACAGATTTAATTTAGAATAAATGTCCTCTTTCAGTGGTTGTAGGAAGAAGCCGAACCATGTTACACTTTTGCGATTTTCTAAATTATAGAATTCAACGAAATATGAGTTTTACAATAATACTTTTCTCTGCACGAAAATGAAATGTCCAAAAATTTGGAGACTTTTTTGAGAAAAAATTTAAAACTTCTTTCTTGACTACTCGCCAAAATTACAATATCCGTTTCAAAATCAAGAGGCCGTCCGTAACATCAGAGGACCGCGACGTGAAGAGGAGGCGACATTGAGGAAAATTAGTTTTGGTGAAAATCCTATTTACGGTTTAGTCGCTTATTCAAAGGCAGATGGAAGTGTCGGGATTAAATCAATTTCTCGATATCACAGACTCACAGAACTTGGATCTGTCTGCTCATCATGTTCGAGAGAGTAATTTACTACATATAGGAACAAATATTATCCACTTTTTCGGTGTCAGGGATCTGTGATACGAATTTTTCTTCCGAAAATATCTGCTTTTTCCTTCAGGATATTAATTAATTAATTAATTAATTAATTAATTAATTAATTTATTTATTTATTTATTTATTTATTTATTTATTTATTTATTTATTTATTTATTTATTTATTTATTTATTTATTTATTTATTTATTTATTTATTTATTTATTTATTTATTTATTTTTTTTTGACCTGTATCTCACGTCGTTAATATTTACATCAGAGGAGATTTCTACACTTTATGTACACTTATGAGTACATTCGCGTAAAATAATGTAATTTAAATTTTCTCGATAACAGCAGTTTTCTATAAAAATGAGCTCAAACTTCCATATTTTTAGAAACACACAAACTCCATTTTCTCAAACATGGCCCTAGATTTTTTCTTCAATTTTTTTCTAATGGATAGTGCTAATAACACTTTAATATAACGTAATGTTCTTTTTGGTGTTTTTTTTTTCTTTCAAAATTACACAAATGTATTTTTTTAATGTGTCTCACAGCGTTAATATGCACATTTCCATCGATTAGTTTACGTTATTAAATTTGTGAGTGGAAGTGCTTCAATTGATTTTAAAAGAAGATTTTCAAAAACTCAATAGATTCCTGTGAAAAGGAGCTAAAAATTTCGCATTTACAGTAATGCTTAATCGCCATTTTCTTGAAAACGGCTTCAAATTTTTCAATGAAAATAGCTACATAGGAAGAAATTTTACATTTCTTTAATATTCGTAAAATAATATTTCGGTTCCATTATAAGAACACCGAAAAGTTGGGAAAATGTCAAAAACTTGTACTTTAGGCGACGATAGATGCAAGAGGATAGGGCAAGTCCGTAAAGCCAGTCGACACCAAGGAAATTAGAAAGCTTTACTGCGAGAAAGTCTGTGCCATTCTGTTGCACCTCTAGTTACTTTCTCGTATACGTACGTATACTACGGATTATTATACGTAGTATAGAGAAAGTTAAGTACTGCTACGCGAAAACACAGCGGATATTCGGCGGAAAAAATTCCGTGCCGACCTCTGGTGACGAAAAAGTGCATAAAACCAGTTGCTAAATAGAAAAAATCCCGTAACACGTGGTGTAGCCAGGATCCATATTTTGGGGGGTTTTAATCCCGAAAAACCGACCTCTGTCCGTCAGAATTTTAGAGCTTAAATATTTTCCAAATTGAAGAACCCCCGTTCTGGCTCTAGTAGAAACTTTGAAATTTTGAAAAAAAGTCTTTAAAATTTAGGGATACACTACATGAAACCCCGGGACTTTTTTAAAATTTTCTCAAAAACGGATCGAAATTTTTTGTTTAAATTTCTTGCAAGAATAGAGTAAAATACACTTATAAAGGCGGCATCCGATTTTCACGGTAAACTCTCAATTTTCGAAAAAATCAAACGTTTGAATTTTTTGGGGATCTTCTTACAACTATAAAATTGAAGACATAGATTTTTCCTTCAAATGAACATTATTGCCCATAAATAGTTCTTTCCTTAAGGTCTTGTAGACTTTTTTTGAACATTTTAGTAGTTTTCGTGCAAAAGAGCGTGCAATATTTGCAATTTTAAAAATTTACAAAAACAAGATTTTCTCAAAAACGGCTCCACATTTTTTTCTTTACATTTTTTGGCAATGTTAGCGCTCAAACAACCCTATCCGATGAATAAATGCCATATTATTCTTTTTTTTCTCAAAAATTACAAAAATTTGGTTTTATTGAGTTGTCTCTTACGCCGGTAATATTTACATTAAAGGCAATTTCTCCACACTGTTAGATTTATGAGTAGATTTGATTTTAATAATGTCAAATAAAGTTTTAGGAAAACTCAAGTTTTCTGTAAAAATGAGCTAAAAATTCAGAATTTTCAGAAACGCACAAACGGGATTTTCTAAAAAATTGGCTCCACATTTTTCCTTCACATTTTTTCAACAAATAGAGCTAATTGCCCTAATTAATATGACGTAAAGTTCATTTTGGTATATTTTTTTGTTAAAGAAACACAAATGTAATTTTTTTAATATCTCTCACGCTGTTAATATCCACATTTTTAGTTATTTGTATATATTACTACAGTTGTGAGGGGAAGAGCTTTAAAGTACTTCAAATAAAGAGTTTCGAAAACTCAATATATTCTGTGAAAAAGAGCTTCATAGTTTGCATTTACAGTAATGCATAATTGCCATTTTCTTAAAAACGACATAAAAATTTCCAATGAAAATTTCTATTTAGGACGAGATTTTACTGTTGTGGATGGAAACAATTGTGGATGAAATATGTGGATTAAACTAAAACGGTGGATTAAATTTTAATTTGGGAATACTTTTAGAGTAAAACACTTAATATATACTAAACATTTTACTTTAGCGTAAAATACACAATATTTTAAAGGTGGTCTAGGTCCGATTCACGCGGTTAACTTTGATTTTTGGATAATTGGGAAATTTTGAATTTTATCGGCGTCTACTTACAACTATGAAATTGAAGATACAGGTTATTCCTTCAAATAAACTATGTTGTCATAATTAGTACTTTCATTGAGGTATATTGTTTTGAAAATTTTAGTAGTTTTCGTGCAATAGTGCATGCAATATTTGCAATTTTAAAAAAAAAAAAACGTTGGGATAGTGCTGAATGCATTCTGTAAGATAGCATGAATGCCATATTACTATATTCTTCCGTTTTAAAAAATTACAAAAATTTAATTTTTTTGATTTGTCTCTGGCGTCGTTAATATTTACGTTAGCGGCAACTTGTTCACATTATTGTACTTATGAGTATATGGAATTTAAATAATGTAAAATAAAGATTCTCGAAAATTCCACATTTTTCTGTTAAAGTGAGCCAAAAATTCCGCAGTTTCAGAAACGCACAAACACCTTTTTTTTAAATGGCCCCAAAGGTTTTCTTCAATTTTTTCTAATAGATGGTGCTAATTGCTCTGTTTAATATGCCGTAAAGTTCATTTTGGTGTATTATTTTGTTTTTTAAAAAAATTCGCATATGTATTTTTTAAAAATATTCTCACGCTGTTAATATGCCAATTTGTATACATTATTGCATTTATGAGTGGGAGTGCTTTAAATGACTTGAAATGAAGTTTTTCGAAAACTCAAAAGATTGCTGTAAAAAAGAACTTCAAATTTCGCATTTACAGTAACGTTTAAACGCCATTTTCTTCAAAACGGCTTCAAATTTTTCAATGAAAATTTTTATTGAGGACGAGGTTTTATTCTTCTTAATATTCTTTAGTGGGAAAAGTGATTCCTGACGCTAAATTTTAGAATATAATTTAATAGGTGCAAATGAGTCATTTTAGAAAGTTTGGTAAGTTTTGAGTTTTATTTTATCTTTTAAACATTTTCGCTGAAAGAAGTGTTTGTGAGTCATTTTGATTGATGAGGCAATTAGCTGAAAATTACTAAACCGTACTACGAATCATGGCATACGGATCATCCAATGTATTCATAATTGTGGCCATTATTTCCGATAAATCTTCCTGAGTTCATTGTCATTTCATCTTTTCTTAAGACCACCTCGCAATCTCCTGAAAGCACCACGAGCGGATCAGAAACTTCCGCACGCTTTCCCCAAGTGTTTGAAAAAGCCCAATCATGAACATCGGCCACGTGTTCCCCTCCCACCAAACAGTCTCCTCCCGAATTGTCATTCTCAATTAACCCCTATTGAGTGGGATGTGCCTTCAGTATCATGGCTGGATTACCGAGCTATCTTATCTATCATCGCCCGGCGCATCAAGCCAGACCGGCCCGTGGGGGCGCGAGTTGTAATTGTGGCTGTCAGAGCCGCTTTGGGTCGTGTGGCGGGCGCGTGGCATATGCCTGGGCGCGACGCGGAGGTCGAGAGGCGCGTGGCGGCGTGGGCTGCCACGTGACCGTCGCGCATCAAGTGTAGACGACCGTCGCGCGCCGCGCCACTCGGGCGGAATTTATCCTTATGAAAGGGAGAATAACTTTGTATCTATCTTCTGGCGAATAAATAAACAAATATTGCTCTGGATTACTCACATACAATAAAATAACACCAATAAAATGGTGTTGTACAAACTAAATTGACAAAACATACATTCTGTGTATTCAGTTGACAGAACTTTCTTGTTGTTATTGTCTTAATATAACACCATTCTTTATGAAGTTAGGTCACGATGGTGTATTTAAAATTCATGCTCGAGTCCATTAATTAGCACATTGATAAGCTAAGCTTGGTGGCTTCCAGCCGTGGACTCAATTGCAAGGTTGACGAAGAAATGCCGTGGATCGTGGCAATCCGGCAAGGACGGAGTATGGGAGAGGGGGATTTGAAGGAAAATTGGGAAGGAACAATGTATAAAGGTTAGATATTTCACAATATCTGTTGTGTAACGTATTGTTTAACAAGCAGAATGACCGGCGCCTTGCAGACACGGCGTTGCAGGATTAGGGCGCCGGAGAATATTGGGTAGAGAAAGGAAGTAGAATGAAAAGACGGTAGCTAGGGGCGGAGGCACCCCGAGGTATTTTGGGAACTTCCACAAATCCATGGGAAGGAATGCCCAAAATGTGTGGCGCCACGACAGTCACGTGGCATGAAGTGTCTCGCGAAAGCAAGATGACGTTGCGTGTCATGTGGTCTGGAAAGTATATAAAGCGAGAGCGCAAAGCGCGGCGATGGGTTTTTGCGCTGAGTGAAAACCTCGTGCGAAGGCACAAAACTTGCGCCCAGGGCGGTGTGGAGACGAGCTATGATCGTAGGGCTACCCATGTGTTGGGACGCCGCTGTGGAACATTTTTTTTCCACGGGTGACTGCGGTCGCCGGGGCTCTACGCTGTGCGCGTAAGCCCGCTGAGGAGTGGCGAGGACCACGGGTCAGGAAGATTTATCTTTTAAGGATCGCTCCTGCGATCAGGGTATAGGGTCTATCGGAGCTGCTCATAACGGATCAAACTATTTATTTGTAGATACTTATTAATAAATATGTAAATATCTGAAGCTCGTGTCTGTGATTGCTGTTGTGTTCCCATGACGTCACATTTGCCTGATGATCGGAATGAATCTTTTCCGAAGCGTCGTTAAGTTACTGTTGGCTACAAATCGACTGAATATGTTATCGTTAAAATTGATGGCCAAACTGGCCGAAATTCAAAATAGTTGTGTCAGGAAACTATTTTTACCAAATATTCAAACAAAATCTCCAAACAGTCTCCTCCCTAATTGTCATTCTCAATTAACCCCTATTGAGTGGGATACGCCTTCAGTATCATTGCTGGATTTACCGAGCTATCTTATCCATCATCGTCTGCCGCATCAAGCCAGCCCGGCCCGTGGGGGCGCGAGTTGTAATTGTGGCTGTCAGAGCCGCTTTGGGTCGTGTGGCGTGGCGGGCGCGTGGCATATGCCTGGGGGCGACGCGGAGGGCGAGAGGCGCGTGGCGGCGAGGGCTGCCACGTGACCGCCGCGCGTCAAGTGTCGACCGCCGCGCGCACCACGCCACGCGGGCGTCCCGCGCGTGCCGGAAGCGTTCTTGCGAAACTATTTGACGCTACCGATGTCAAGTGGATGTTACTTCAAAGAGCATACATGCGTGTGTGTGTGTGTGTGAGAGAGAGAGAGGGGGAGAGAGGGAGAGAGAGAGAGAGAGAGTGGGAGTGAGTGTGAACGAGTCAATTTCGAATTTAACTATAACTATGTACGAGTCAATTTCGTATTTCGCTCTTTGCGCTGCATAGGTACCCTTGTTTCTAAGGTCTTTCCAACACGCGTCATCCAAGTGTTCTTTGCCACGTGATAATGAATGTTTGTATCGTTTGGTTGTTTTTATTAAATATTTACAGTACCTCAAAGAGCCTGTACTATCATCAATTTATTTTTTTTCCCTTTCGATTGTTAATTTGAAGATAATTTCATCTCTCATTTCTATTGATTTAAACCATTATTTTCTCGCTACAAATTTGCGTTCTATTTTTTTCAATTGTACTTACTTTCTGTTGCATCCGTCTTCGAAAATAATAACATATACATCCGCAATTGCAGCATATATTTTTAGCGGTGCATTTACTTACCTTCAGTCTGTTCTTTTAATAGAAAATAATACAAGAGTATTTACGGGTTCAAAACTTTGATAATGTAACAACGTTTCTAATGTATGCTCTTAGTGCAAAAGTGCAATCTAGTGTGCCAATAATATAAAATATTGGCAACTCATCATACTACATTCTGTTAATCTTCCCGAAAATCAATTTCCTTTTCCAAGAAACACAATAACCCTCATTTCGAATATCATTTCTCCATTTTTCCCGAATCGCTTCCTATTCTGCGTTAATGCTCGACGGCTGAGGAGACAAGTCTATCAGCAATGCGCGCGGCCACATATGCGCGTAATGCATGCAGCTGCGCGGCGCTGTCATTTGCGGCCCCGCATGACAGATGCGTGACGAAGCGGCGGGCAGGGGGCGGAGCCCAGCCTCCCTCCTCGCCTCCTCCCTCACGGCGGGCTGCGCTCCGCCGCCGTGTCCTCGCATTCGTGAAATCGAAGGGCCATCGAGATTCGCATCTCGGAGGGCGGACGGACACGCGGGCTCCCGGACACCTGTTGGGCGTGGCTGCGGCTACGCGTAGTGGTTGTGGAGGCAGCGGCTGAGAGAGACACGGGTGAGGGCTAAGTGGGGATGGTGTGTTGAAGGCAGAGGGATAGTGGAACTCGAAAGACAAAGAAGGATGAGAGGCACGGGTGAGGAGCGAAATTGGATGTGAAACTCGGAAGAGGATGAATGGAGGTGAATTCAAGGGGTGGAAAATAAGGCTAACTCACATGTCTAATTTTTATCAGCCCAGGAGAAACAAAATGTTTGTACATTCAGATGTATCTTAATTTCTATATACACTTCTTGGTGATTTAAACATTCACGTTGTAGTTCTATATGTACACTTATGTTCAGCCTTTCTAGCATAATGTATCTAGGTATAATATATGTAATAGGCATGAGGTAATAAGCATAATGTATGCGCCAGATATATGCGACCGAATTTGAACCCTAGAACCCCCCTTTTTAGTCATTCTAAATTTTTATTTTCGATTTATGTAATTACCTCTAACACCATCTTCCCTCCGCCCTTTCAATTGTGAGACGTGACGGTGGAAAGGAATTGTTGGTGGACGTGAGGTAACTTCAAACGTTCGAATGCAAGAGAAACTTTGCTTTCGCAAAGTTTCGCAATGTTGGCCGTTGGAAATGGTGGAAAAGCCGAGGTAGGACGGGGAATGCGGGTGGATTTGCGAAGGATGTTGTGGCCAGTGCCGGACGAAGCCTGGCCTAACTGCCGAAGGACGGAGGGAAATCGGGGCGTGCAGGATGGATGGTCGAGGAAAGCGGAGGCGGCAGTCAACAGGATGAACGACGACATAACAGGATAGAGGAAGAATGAATTGCCGTGGTGGCGAAGTGCAGTTCCGAGCCGTGTGTTAATATTCTTCGAAGTGTGGGTTGCGTGCAGGGCGGACGAGGCGAGCTACGCGACCGCGGAAGCGCAAGCAGGGCTGCGGTTATTAGACTGTTTGGAGTCTTTTCTGAGCTCAGGCGCAAATAATGTTTTTCAACACTGAAAATTATTCACACGAACTTCTCCTTTTAGATATGCTATTTATAACCAGTTTTACATGCCTTGTAATCTAGTCAGTTTTTAAATTTTTTGGGGGTTTGAAGTAATTTGATTTTTATGCGTCTGGAGTCAGAAATGTTCCCAAATAGATTTCATGTTACATGTCTAAATTATAAAAAAGATTCTACAAAAGGGTCCATTTACGTTTTGTAATATTATGTTGTTGTTTCTGAATGAAAATATGGCATATTTGTCTATTACGAGTTAGCAGCTTTGTATCAAACAGTCATGCTGATATGGTAGACACCTATTTATGCTAGAATGTTTTTCTGGAAATATTCTTCTTTGTTTTATGACAATGATATAAACATTTATGCCTCGGGCAGGATTCAAACCCGCTTCCTTCAGTCACGAGGGACCTACGGCTCATCAGCCTTAGCGACATGGGTTATCCGGGCTGACGGTTGATTCATTGAGTGAGAGAAATTTCCGGGCTCGTCAACGGCTATAGTCATTGATCCCGTTCGTATAGTGTTTTTTTTCTCAGGAAGAGGCGGTGTTCCTCCCTTGCTGGATATGTAGATAACCGGCGTCGACCCACTCATCGGCTTGTGGGGAAATCTCCTCTTCCAGGTTTGTCACCCAACGGGGTACCGTTCCACCCAGGACAGGTTCTCAGATCTCGACGAGACTTCCCGGTAGGGGGCTTAGAGCTTGTTCCGGCTGGGGCGGTGCCCCGCTGGTGGGAAATACCTGGTTGGGGAAACCCTGCTAGTCGACGGTGGGTCCCCGCCGGACCTCGCCATCCAGCGGGGGAAGATCATTGCCATATCCTGATGAAAGTAACATGCACTACACTAACGGGACTAATGACCTCGGTAGTTGACGCGCCCGGAATCACTAACAATCAATCACTGACTGGTCTCCCGACATGTGTGGTAGTGCAGCGCATGTAAGGGGGAGATGATAGGTGAAGGAAGAGGAAGGAAAAATCGCATGGTCCGTTTGTTAGGGTACAGCTCCGGTATTCGCCCGGTACTGACGGGAGAAATCATGGAAAACTTCCGATCAGAGCAACGGGCCGGTAGAATTATCTTCCAGACAGCGGCTCACCTAGTGTCAAAACCCACCACCGTCGAGACTTGAACCCTGGAATGGCTGCGGGCTGCGGTCGGGCGGCGGGGGCATCCCTGCCGTCCCCCCTCCCCGGGAGGAGATCCCCCTCCCGGTGCCCTCGCACGGCGCACACAATGCGGTTAATTCAAGCCACGCGCCGGGGAGGGCGTCTCTGTTACCGCATTAGCTTTCGGGGGGACCCGGGCGGCGCCGGGCAGGCGTGCGGGGCAGGGCGGCTGCGGTGACACGGCCCGAAGGGGGCGTTGCCGCACCCCCCCATCCCTCGTCGTTGTCGCGCTGGTCAGCACCGACCCTCGTGGGCCACTGACGCTTGCAGCCGGCGCGGCGGCGCTGGGCACCCGATGCTCCGCACGATGCGTTTTTTCCAAGCGGCTGGCCGGCCGGCGGCAACGTGACGGATTACGGTTGTTTGAGCTCAGCCTGTTGCCGATTCATCACCTAGCTGATTCAATGATAGGATTTTCGTGAGTCTTTCCGGTGGGATTTGTAATAGATACACTGTGCCCACTTGATGTGTCACTTCTTCGATCTTTTCCCGGTAAATCCCATTATTTTTGAACTTTTTGCTTCTTGTATCCAAGAACAGTAATTAAAAATCTCTGCTAACCATTCTATTTTATTGTAACGATTGTTTGGGGAGTGCACTTGGTGGAAGAACAACTTGTTTGTTATGAAACTTACTTCTATAATATTGACATAATTACTTACTTCTATTATAATTTGACAGAATCTAACAGTTGTTTCTTCATGTGCAATAATTGTGTTTGATAATATAAAATTTTAAAAAATACTTCCGTCAGAATATTAAATAATGATCTAAATTTGTTTAGAAATAGTTATTAACGAAACAAATTTGATATGGACAACATTATGAAACAAAATTGCTTTTGCACCACACTTTGTCTGCTAATCATTTAAAAAAGTAGTACGTACCCTGACAGAAACTTAAATTCTCTTATAAATGTGCGTAGAAATTGTTATTAATGAAAGGCGTTTGATAGAGACTTAATTATGAAACGAGTGTTGCTATTATGCAAGTCATTGACCGAGCTTTTGTGCCATGCAGTGTTGGTCCATGCTACTTATATTACGAATCACGGCTACTGATTATTTTTTCATGGCTACTCTTCATGGCTCCATCGAATCATAACACCATATTCGAGTATTATTGAATCTCAGTGCATGGTGAGGACGTGTAGAGAGCAAATGCAGTGAGTACGTTTAGAGAGTATGAGTAGCAGTGAGTATGTTCAGTTTGGACGTGTAGTGCGGACGTGCAGTGATGTTGGCAAAAAGGAAAGCTAGTCAGGCCATGCAAGTATTTTTTCGCACTGTGATCACATCGCCTTTGTTTTGTCTTTGAAAAGGAAGGATATTATTAAGTCTCTTAGAACGCTAGTGATATAATGGAGTTTTTATAGATCCCTTGTAAGTGTACTAAGCAGAATCGCATCTTAGTAGATAAATTATACATTTAATTTCAGTTTTTAAATTATTCACTTAAACAAATTCCACTGATCTACAACATTTTTCTGTCACAAATACTTCATTGGTCGATCTTTATAGGAAATTCTAGGCTGTATTCAGAAATGAAAACAAATTTTTCTATCATTTAAAACTTTTTTGTGACGTCGAGGTAAATATTTTTTAGTCAGAGAATTTACGTAAAATAAATTAGTAAATGAGCAACCTACTCAAAAACTTAGCTACTGATTTCCGTAGAATATTCCTTTAGTAACTTCCTTTTTTAGTGGCTAGTAATTCTGGCTGTAGTTTTACATAATTTTCAGTGTTTTTGTTACCATTTTCTATCTTTGAAATATTCTGATGTATGTGGTCAGTTATCCTTGCTTACAGCCTCCAGGTTTTCAGGAAAGAAATGCAAGTGAGAGTGAAAATATGGACCTTAAAGGTGTAACCTACACTTCTTTGTGTAACTGATTTAGCAGATCCCTGAAGTTGCCTTTAGATTAGTTTTTCACTAAACACTTTAAGAAATCCCCCGCGCTTAATTTTATTAATGCAGAATCCCCCTCAAAATCCGTTTCGAAAACAAAACAAATTTTCTCCATGGATTTCAGAACATTCACCAACGTTAATTGTGTTTGAAGAGACTGGAGAAAAAAGTTTCAATCAACTTATTCATAACGTACGATACGATGTCATACGATATTGTCATTAAGGCAACTCTATTGGAAATATCTTATCATACCTGCGGTTCAACTCTAACAATACTGTAAAAGTTTGTTTCTATCATTTTCTGTTGAAGTAATTATTTTCGGTATTAATAGTATGCGCCAATAGAACGGAATTTAATCTCATGAAAGGGAGAATAACTTTGTATCTTATCTTATGATAAATAAATAAACAAATATAATATGCAATACTCACATACAATAAAATAACACTAATAAAAGAATGTTGTAAAAATTAAATTGACAAAATATCAATTCTGTGTACACAATACATGTTCAGTGACAGAACTTTCTTGTTGTTCTTATTATTCTTTATGAAGTTAGGTCACGATGGTGTCTTTAAAATTCATGCTTGTGTCCATTAATTAACACGTTAATAAGCTCGTGCTTGGTGCGAAGTAGTCGGTGGCCTCCAGCCGTGAACTCAGTTGCGAGGCTGACGAAGATATGCCGTGGATCGTGGTGATCCGGCAAGGAGGGAGTACGGGAGAAGGGGATTTGAAGGAAAATTGGAAAGGAGCAATGTGTAACGGTTAGATATCTGTCACCTGATGATCGGAATAAACCTTTTCCGAAAGTCCTTTTCCTTTAAGTTACTGTTGGCTACATATTGACTGAATGTGTTGTCGTTCGCCGACCTTAAAATTGATGGCCAAACTCCCCGAAATTCAAAATTGTTGTGTCAGGGAATTATTTTTACCAAATATTCAAACAAAATAAAATTTCTTATAAAGGACATGACAGATTGTGTGCATATTTTAAATGTGACGAAACCCTTTGTAGTGAGAGTGAATTTGGTATACTGAGATTAGGTTACATCTGAAACTGTAACTAAGCATGTAATCTAGCAATGAACGAACGTACAAATATTTTAAATGATGATAGTCTCTTATTTGTATCTCGTCTGATATCAATGTGGTGATCTGGGCAGAAGATTTGTTATATGCATATATTAGGGCAGATAATTTGTTAATGAAATAGTTGAGGCGATATTTCTGTGTATTGTACCCACTTTGAAAGTGGAATATGTTGATTAACTTTTACCTGAAAATTCATAAAAATGTTTTAGGGTACATGGTTAATAAATTCGGTGTTTAATTTTGCAGATTTTTTTATTTATTTAAACAAAGGATTATATATAAATAGACTACAAAACTTAAATATAAATATTTTGAAAGTGAACTTACTCTCACATAAATGCAAAAGAAAATATCATTTTATTTTCTTGTGATCGAAATACGTAGTTTGTTGTGATAACAACAACACTAATATTTTTAAAATCGTGAAATCTATTTTATAGTTAAAATTCGTTTAAAATCTGTAAAATGAACTAAAGTATATAGGGACAATACAAAACTTTAGCATGTAGATCTATTAGTGTAGCTTATTATACAAATGAAAAACTAAAATTATAAAGATTCAGAAAGCTTCTGCGACGTTTACTGGAAACAATCTATAAGTGGGATGAAGTCACTGTTCTAAACATGGAGGGGATTGTGCATTTTATGGGATAAATTCTAAATCTGTACATAAAAGATTTGTGAATTAATTTGGATCCTAAAATCTTGACTGGTTCGTCCATTGATGGGTTGGTCGCTTGCCGGCGGGCTGATGATTCAGTTCGTCGGGTTGCATGGTCGGTGGCTGAGTTGGCGTCGAATTCAGTAGTTGACTTCGTCCCCAAACATGGCGTTGTCACGGTTCTGTCGCAGACTTCCTACTGATTCTGAAACAAACAAAATGATTCTCGTTAATTCAAATGTCTTTCATCATTATGCAGACGACCACGTCGTCAGACAACAGTTATAAACGCCTCAGAAAGTCGTATTATTGACTGGTTAGAAGGCAAACGTAGATTGTTTCTGAAAAAGAATATTGCGATGTAGCCTACTAAAAGCTATGTAACAAAACATCATTATCGTAGGCATATTGAAAATGTATTTTCCAAATACATATAATCTAAACACTCTTTTCTTCTATAATAAAAATAAAGTAGAATTGTCAAGAAGAACTCGTAACCATCACATTATCATGTCATTAGAACTTGCAAAAGAGCTTATCAAACATATTGTATAAATTGATTGTTGAGATTTATATCGGACATGAGATGCAGTATTAAAAGGTCATCACTACTCCCAATGTGATTAGTACAAAAATATTTTCGTTTTCCAGAGTTCGACAATTTCATTTTACACGAAATACATAGGTACGTCATCAACGCACAACGGTGTGCTTCAAAATATGTATAGAGCGAATACGTGTGCGAAACCACAGCCAATGGCCGTGTCCCCGGAAAATAACCCACAAGATAAATAAATACATTTCGGAATAATGGGGAGAAAGAATCGCCACTCTGCTTCAGTAGAGCTGATGGACCAAATGGTATCCAGGTCACTGCCGAGATTGCGTGTTGTGCACGAAGCCTGCCGGCGAGGGCTGCCACGCCTCGGCGAGGGGGGGCAGTGGGGCGGGGTGGGATGGCGGGGTGGTTGGGGGAGGTGGGTGGGGGGTGGGTGCGGAGCGGGGGTGGGGGTTGCGTGGGGCGGTGGGGCTGGGGCGGGTGGGTTGGGTGGTTGGTGGGTTGAGTGGGTTGGTGGTTGGTGGGTTGGGGGTTGGGTGGGGGGCGGGCGGGCGGGAGGAGCGGAGCGTGGCAGGGCGGATGGGGTGGGCGGGGCGGGGCGGGGAGGAGGAGGCTGTTGCACGAAGCGAGGTGCAGTGAGCTGTGCGCTGAGCGCTCACAATGGCCTTCGTTATGGCGCAGCCCAGATTCGTATCTCTGTGGCGCCCAGCAGGTGTGCTGGCGGAGGACATATTCGAGAAGGTCTAATAAAGCACTTCATTCGGTCATGTGTGCTTTTCACGGCAAGAGTTCATTACAAAGAACACTGCTCCGAGAAACAATAAAAAATCTCTAATATATTGAGTACTATAGGCTGACTGAAAATGCCGCTTCATATTTGACTGACTTAACGTTTCATTTTTATTAAAATGTCAGTTTTATAAGATTAAAAAAAATCTTTCCTATGACGGGCCACATAAATAATAATAATAATAATAATAATAATAATAATAATAATAATAATAATAATAATGACTATACAATAATAGTGACTATTTAGGTGGTGTTTATATTCGAATGACATCCAAAGTCTTTTATCTCTAGGGAAGATTACTTTTCGTTTCACGAAAACAGATGATTTTTAATAAATAATGATATTAGTAAATATCTCTTAATGAAACAAAAACGTGATCGCTTTCCTGCTTCCTATGATCTGCTTACTCGAACTTCCCTTCTGTGGACTCTGTTCCGGACCCGTGGAGCACGCCGCGTGAGTGAATCTGACCTACAGGTCATTTTCGAACTCCTTCGTCAGATCGCCATGTCTTAACGTTTCTACAGGATATGAATTGCATCTTCAAGTCTAGCTTCTAGCTTATTCGATCCGATTCGGAGAGGACGGATCTGAAAATCTCTACTAAGCGAATGAGTAACAAGTCAAGAGCGTGTTTGGATATTAGTCGAGAGGAACAAACGATCCTAAATACCTTATTTAAATTGCTTCTTTGTCATTTATGGTATTTAAAAATGATAATGAGAACATACATAATTTCGTAGCAATTATCACAATTAGATTTGATTTACGCTTACAGTAAACTTCATTCAGCGGTTACCTCATTTAGCGGCAATTTTTTGCCGGAAGCATTAATGGCGTTTAAACTATGTATTATTTGTACTCGACATTCTTCGTCCTACAGATACACTAGGTGTTCCTCAAACAATTCTCGAGGCCAAAAAATATTTGATATCGTGATTTTTTAAATTTATAAAAGCGTTAGTATTAAAATCTGAACATTTTCTGAACCTTACTTTATAAAACCTTTCACATCAAATCTAAGCTGCGTAAATCACTAAAATATCACAGAACTACATCACCAAATCACTTGTAATTTCCCCTAAATCACGTCATCGCTTGGTAATTCTAATGAGAGGGGCCCGGGCGACCGATTTGTGTTGTGGGGCGCGGAGTGGCAGGGGCGGGGGGGGCGGGGGGCGGGGGCGATCGGGGAGCCCTAAGCGAATCAAGTCGTCACGCCCCGGGCCGACGCTCTAAGCCGGCCCTTTGTGCCCGGCGAGGGGGGCCGCACCCAGCCCCGCACAGGTGATGGAAGCGCGTACATATGTCGGCGGCTCAATGCACTTTGTATTCGGTTTTAATTGTGCGGGGCGGCGCGGGGCGGCGCGGGGCGGCCGAGAGCAGCGCTCCTCGCGGCCACTTCAGCGTCACGCTCCGCCGCATGGAACGCAGCAAATTACGAGGCTGAATCTCCACCCCGCCGCTTTGTGCCGGGCGTCGCGGCGGGAGGGGGTTGAGGAGGAGGGGAGGTGGGAGTGGAAGCGGCGAGGAAGGCGCGGGCGACTGAACGATGGAGTGGCGGTTCCGAGACGAGCGGGGAAGGTCCGACGAGATGAAGAAACTTGTGGCTGGATAGATGCAGTAGTTCTGGGTCGAAAGGCGAGGAATAAATGAAGAAAGACCTTCATAAGTTGGCTTGATATAGTGTATTGTCGCAATAGAGGTATATAATATATTTAATATACTATGTCTGCAAAGGTAAGAGAAATAAGTATGAACGATAGAGAATGATGATGATGAAGGCAAAGCGAAATGAGACAACATAAAGGAAAACGAACAAGCGTCGAATCTACACATCTACATGTATTGCCTATTGGCAAGGGGATCCTCGGAAACTGGACGTACCAGGGACTAGCGAAACCAAACGTGAGGAGAAGCTACCTTCGATCGTGCTGAGGTCACAGACCAAGATACCCACCCTCACAATGTTTCCGCACGACCGAACACCTTGCCCATCGAGGAAAGTCACGACTTCTCAGAAGCCAACTTCTTTCGCTGCAGTGCACGGCCAAGGACAACGACGGCGACGACGAGGACGACGACGACGACGACGACGGAGGCGGCAACGGGAGGGGAAGCTGCGCGGTGCATCCTTTTGTGCAGACCTCTCGCCGTCGCTTCCCCTCTCTCCCCCTCCACCACGGCGCTCCCTGCGGCGCAGCTGCTGCTTCCCGCAGCGCGGACAAAAGACGAGCGGCACGCGCCCGCGGCCTAAAGAGCAGCGCCCCACTGGCTTTGTTTCGACTCACACGCACCCACCCCGCGGCGGGGGCCCTGCGACTCCTTTATTTAATTACGATGTTTTCTATAAACAATCAGTGAAGACCCATACCATTACAGGCACTTAAGGTACTTGTGAACCGAGAATTACCTTTGGAACCTACGGAAGGGATTCATGATCATGCTCGCTTTCTTGTGGACGATAATACCAATATTTGGACGTACACCTATTTAGATTCAAAACTGGCAAGTATATATTAACATCACGAAAGTAATTAAATTGGCAAGGGGTAGAACTGTATACATTTTGCATTTGATTGTTTGGGGAAGTTGATAGTACAAACCATCAAGTACTACGTTAACGATTCAGGATATGATCTACTACGAACATTTCATCTTATTTTTTTATAGCTTCATTATCACTGAGGATAATGTTTTTTGAAATGAAGTGATCTTAGAAACCTTCTTCGTTTTGAGATACTTGCGGTCGTGACCGCGAAGCATTGTGTTTATCTGCATCCTGCCGAACCTCTGGGAGGCCTCCCCCTGGTAATTGGATACCAACTTTGTTTTAAGAACGTTTTTTGTTCACTCGAGTCTTGTTTGCGGGCATAATACAATGAAGCAATATTTACTTCTCGTTGTGTACAGTTCGGTTTTTTTTTTTAAAGATTCTTTATCTTTTTAATAAGTTGCTTACATGTTTGAATACTTTTATTTATTCGCCAGCAAAGGAAAATTTTAAAATCATGTGTTGCAATTGCGTGCAATCTGAATACGCTCATTAGTAGCTTTTAAATTTGCTAATTTAAGTTGGAAATAATAAACTAAAGATAACCTAGCGTGACCCCACAAGATAAAAACTTCATTGGAAGGAAATCGATAATCAGTGTTTAAAGTGCACGTTATAGAAAGCGCACAATTTTACTTAAGATGATGTTCGAAACTTTATTGTGAATAGTATATTTAAAATTATTATTATTCTTTTCATATTGCTCTCTCTTCCAGCCACATCGAGCGATATTACGAAAAACAAGGAAAAGGGTTAGATGAATAGAGATCCCAGAGCTCATGAAATCGTGCAGATTGCACACCTTCCCTTAACTACCTCACAGTTTTTAACTGTTTTTTGACGTTAAATTAATAGATAAAGACTACCAATCAACCTGCCGCACCGGCAACTGATTTATGAACTCAGCTAGCGTTCTACAACACCCAGGCACTTCTTTTGAGAGCTTTGCTGTTAAAAAAATGCAATTTTGGCGCGATATCTGTCCCAACTCTAACTTATACTATAATGAAGAATGTAACTAAACGGTTTCTCAGAAGAAAAACTGAAAACACTGAAGAACAGAATTGTCGATTCACAGATGGAAGCAATGAAGATGCACAGTTGAAAAATGATTTGACGCTTGTAATTGCAAAATCTGAGCGCTGTTTCTGTAACATTTCCGCGAGGTTAACTTCCTTACGTGGATCAGTATTGGTTTCGATTTCGTAATATTTCTCCGGTACTATGTCTGACGGAAACGTGGTTTCATGGAAGTCCATATTTTTCTCAAAAGTGCACGTAAGTACTAACCATCCTCAAGCATAAAAGAAGCCTTTGAGCAAAATTGAGATCCGCCTGTTTCAACGCCTAATATAATACCTTCTTTCTCCGCTAAGTGGTGAAAGGAGCGTAGCGAAATTTGCGTGGTCAGACGGAAGAGCGGGCGTCTTGGTCCGTAAAATAAGGCATTAACTAACTAACTAACCATATTACGCCAGATGTAATAATAAATTATATTACTAATTAATTTCACAGACGGTAAGTACTGAAAGATCTTTATTCCCACAGCGAATGTGAGTCTATCTTTAAGGAAATATGTGAATTTTCGCTCGCAGAAACGTCGTAATATAAAGTGCGGCGTTCATTTTCGAAGTCGTAAATGTAATGGATTTCACCTTCTGTATTAGACGGTCATACGAAGTGCTGTCAGCGGTTGAAACGATCAGGTCAAGTACGTGCGACATCTCATCTATTTGTGGAGCGAATCACTGACTACAAAGTATAAGCAAGTTTGAATGAGAACTGTTTTGTTTGTTCTGGATCAAACATCAAACATGTGTGTGGGACTGACCCAATCTTATATCGTGAACAACATTAAATCATATTTTATTTATAGAAATTCGTTTAAAAGCATATCCAACATTTTATTATTAATGGGAATATTTGATGTATTAGGTAAACAGTAGTTACAAGATACATAAAAAAGCTATACTTCGTCGATAAATGATCAATTCAAATCGGAGCGGAATCTGGAAATGATTAATGCAAAAATGCTTTCCCATGGATAAATAAACATTAATTTTTCCGACGCAATAATACCTTACGAATAATTAATTACATAGGCACGCACACATACACACAAAAATTGTCAGATCCAAAGACTTGACCCATGATTCTGACACAATTGTGAACCAATCTGAAGCCAAAATTGCGCCACCACCCTCCAGTCTTTTTTAAACTGCGAAAAAACACCGTGAAATTGTAAAAATTTCACTGTGATTTTTCGCGATAAGAAAAAAAATGGCTTCGGATTCGGATTTAGCGCGTTGACATACGCAGAGAAACGCGTGTCGTTGGTCTTTGGGACGGACAATTTTTTTTTGTGTGCCTGGCACACACTACCTTACTGTACCTACTCATTACCTATTCCTGGCGCACATTTGCCATCTCGACGACCACACTCGTCCGTGTCGCCCACTGCCGCCCCGCGGGGCTGGGCCTAAGCGCCTCGCGTAACCTAATGTCGCCCGTGTGTCCGGTGCTTGAGCGCTCAACAGGGCGAGCGGCCGCGGCGAGGATACGAGGGGCACACGAGGGCCCTGCTTCATTAGACCCCCGCGAGGACGGTGAGGATTGTGCCTCGCGGCAGAGGGCCGCCTTCACCGCTCCATTACTCCCGACCTCGCCTCCCCGACCCCCGGCACGCCCCCTACCGCCTCCCCCTGTAATCGCATCCCGTGTCAACACACGGCTCGCGCCCCGCGGCCCGCCGTGCCCCGCCGCGCCGCGCCGGCCGGGGGGTTGGGGAGGCGGGGGTACGAGCGGGCGACGCGACTGCGGGAGCGGCCGCGTGTGCCGTGTTGTCGCAGCGGGCCCACCACTTTGCTGCACCCTCCCCCGACCCCGGCTCGACACTCCACGCCCCTCCCCACCACCGGAGCCCGACCGGCAGTGGAGCACGGAGGCCGATAGCGTTTGGCGGCGGCAGTGATACCTTTTGGGTGGAGGGCAGAAGGAGTATCGGGTGCAGCGACATATGTCGAGTTTCGCCAGCTTTGGTTGAAAATGTCTGTCGCGTTTGAGTGAAACACGCGTTTAATAGGGCTGCAGCGGTAGACAAGATGAATAGGAATGCCTTCTGACAATATTCCTACAAATTATGGACACTGTAATAGCTTTTCTGCTCTATCATCATTATCATCACCAATTGCTAGTTATTATGAACAAAATGGTTAGTTATTATGAACAATACTCCAAGGAAAATAATTTAGCCTAATGTTAAATATATTCGAAATAGTATAATATATAAGATCTTTTTCATAAAGATATATAGTTCTACATCCATTACGTTCTTGCATAAGAAAAGTATTTCATTTTCACTTGTCGAAAAGTATTCCCTCCCCCTGCTTTCTTTTTTCCAATAAACTTGTTTCCCTAAACTTGTTCAGGGAAAAGGTTCGTTAATCAAACAATTTCAAGTCACGATTCAGAAATTACGTTACTGAGCACATGGTATAAAGAAAAATCACATGATCTTAACAGATTTTAATCGCCTCCCTTCTTTTTTTTGATTCTATGAAATGGAAGTGTGCTGGATTTTTGGACATACTTGTCACCAATTACGCCAAGAACGAACATTCATGTTGAACATTGACAAATGTAAACGTTTTATTCTAAAAATTAAACCCATTCTAACATTTCAACCACATAAAGTGCAAAGGATTTCGAGTGAATGAAATGATATGGAGAATGACATTCAGAATATTGTTCTATTGTGCATGCGAAAATATCTCACTAATGGTACGCAATAAGTGAAGAATAACATATTAATTAATTTTATCGAGAATATTCTATTTGCACTTCCTTCGGGTCATTCAAATTATCGCTGTTTTTCTTGCGGATGTCGTTTGTTCTATAATTAAAAGCATGTCAACTTTGTTCGTATCGAGTTTAATTGAGGACATCGTTACGCCTAAAGCTTAAATTAAAAGCCTTTTTTCGACAAAGCATATCTTATCCGTACGGAAGTTTCTAACATCTAGTGATAAAAAACATTAACTCTCAGAAATATTAATTCATACTGAAATATGTATATAGTTTGTTAGAAACACCGTGATAACATCACTTCCCACAGAAATTAATAGTAAGGATATTTTTGTAATAGATCCTCATATGAGGACTAAACAATTTCCTTCGAAATGTGAAAATACGTCTGAAATAGAAGAGATATCATGGTTGAATGGAATAAAATATCGTGTAAAAATAAAATTGAATCATTTCCATTTCCGATTTATTTAGTTTAATGGCATTATCATAGTACTAGAATTTTCCTTAGCAAGCTTGTAATATGAATGAAACAGAAGGAGGCAGTCCCATGATTGCAATGTGTCATTCACTGGCAGATAACCAGTTAACTAGTCTCCAAAATTGACTGAGTATCAGTAGCGACTGAGTCACCGTTGATGAACAACAAACATTTACTTTAAATAATTGCAGTGACACAACTAGGGATAATTTTCAGTAGACAATGAAATGTCAATGATCACATTTACAAACTGAAGTACAATGTTGAGGAAAATATACAATTTCGATGATATTTAAAATAAGAATTATTTCTCAGCCGATGGTTAATGTTTTAATTTTTCATTTGTTTCCGCAAATGCAGTAAAGCAATTTTACGTTTTATTTGCGTGTTATTGAGCGATTTTTGACTGAAACTACCGAAACAGAGAGTTTCTAGAAGGATGTTTCGTTCATTCTTCTACAAGTCAAAAATTGGGCATGGAAACAACATGAAAAGTGATCTAAAAATATGGAAAGACGTTCTTGAGAGGCGCCGGTACTTTCGACGACTTCTTTATCAGAATCGCAAATTGAAAGTCCGATATTGTATTCTTTTTGGGGGCGAAAGAGCAGCAAAATAGAAATGGTTTATCAGGACTTGGGTCGCAGATGACAATGGATATCCCCATAAGATAATGTATTAATACCTACGTACGAAGGCGATTCTTTAAGAAATAAAAGCTCTCGAAAAATGCGCTTGTTGGAAAACAATTCAACAGCATGACCGTCTCCGGTTGACAGAAACATAATTCATGGAACTGTCAGCAGAGCGAGAAATGTAGACCTTGGAACGAACAGTTTGTATTATCCGTTATTAATAGACATTGCATGTCTACAATTGGTACCACCTCAAAATTCCTCAGTTAGTGATAAATGGTGACAAATTCCTCAAAAGTAAGCGGAAAATTCCGGTGAGAAAAACTATTGAACGAAAAGAATACTATGAGGACTTGTACGATGAATCATATTGAACGACAACGCGGGTGTAGTACATGAACAACGATGGAACATGGACTTGAGAAAGGAAGAACCTACTTAACTTATACGTCAACAACTCGGATTTAACACATTTAAAAAAGGAGTACACTTTGATGGTGACGCGATCTGAAAGGCAGTACAATAGCTATAAAATTTAAATGTTTGGAAAAAGATCGACAAGGCGTGCTTGTGGGCAAAACCGCGACGAATTTGCGTCTTACTCGCGGACATGTCGGGAAAAAAATCAACATTTCGCATTAACGCAAGAAGTGGATAATTTACTAAAAATTCCTTTGATAACATGCATTAAAAAAGATGAAAATAAGTTTTTAAACAGTACTACGAAATAGATGGGATGATTTAGAGGAAAACCATGACGACTTTGCGTCTAGGTTCCTTTTACGTCTCTCAGACATGTGGGACAAAATCAACAGTTTCCATTAACGCAGGAAGTGGAGTACTTACTAAACATGTATTACATAACGCCCTAAAACAGGTGAAAAAAGTTTAAACCTTACGAAAAAGATGCAGAATGGTGTGTTTAGATGCAAAACTGTGACGACGACCGCGACGTTGCAACGATATTCCGACTATGGTTTGCTCAGACACGTCGAGCAAAATCAACAATTCGCTTCAACGCATGAAGTGAGGTAATTACTAAAAATCTCCTGGACCTCGCGGTGCTAAAAAGGAACAATAAGATTCGAACCGTACGAAAAATAACTAGAACGGAGTGTTTAAGAGGAAAGCCGCAATGACTTTGGGTCTTACTCTCAGACATGTCGTGCAAAATGAGTAATTTGTTTTAAAGCATGAAGTGGGGCATTTTCATAACATGCCCTAAAAGAGTTGAAAATATAGATATTTATGTCACGAGTCCTCTAAACGAGTCTTTAAGGACGCAGCCGGAAGGTTAACTGCGAGGCGGAGCGATAGTGAAGCCGAGTAGTTAACCTTCCGGCTAAGTCCTTAAAGACTAACAGGACGAGTTACATACAATGATTTTGTTATTTTTTGTTATTTTAGTTTATCGCTTATTAAAAATAAACTTTTATCACTTTCGTGAGTTCAGAATTGTCATTACTCTGTACCAAGGGTTGGTGGTACTGGATGCTTTGTTTGTGATCAGACAGTTGAATGTTTTTTCTACTAATGCAAGCAGAATCTAAACCCGAGAGTCCATAGTGTTCATAGCAACGGCCGCTAAAATGATCGAGAGTCCATTAAAAATATTTTAGCGGCCGTTGCTACGGACGCGCTCTTAAAGCAGTACTTAGATGGTTGGTTGCTAAGAGGCTAAGTGCGTGTTTACTAACGTATATAACAAAACGATTTAAAAAGTTTCAACAAGAAGCAGAACGGTGCGTTTCGAGGCGAACCCGGGACGTCGTGGGCGCTTCGTACTCACAGTGAAGACGGGCCTACACCTGTGCCGCGACCATGTGGTGCCCTCGGGGCAGGACTTGGGCTCCGCCTTGACGACCTCGGGCGAGTCGACCACGTTGCTGCGCATGGGGTCGTCGTGGCTGCGCGTGGGGTCTTGGCGGTGCCCCAGCGGGCGGAGCGCGGGCGGGATGGCATGCGGGCCCGAGGCCCCCCCCCCAGCAACGACAGCGACAGCGACAGGGCGCGGCGGGCCATGGCGAGGGACTGCTGCCGGGCGCCGGCCGCCGACAGGGCTGCGACGCGGGGCGGACGCGACGTCAACCTCCGGACTTCCGCGGGAGCGCGAGCGTGTCTCCCAGGCCGCCCGCGGCGCCGCGCCGGGGCTACCTCGGGAGTGCCCTTCCGCCCCGGCGTGCGTCATGCGTGGGACGTGATACCCCGCGGAGATCGGCTTCCGTGGCGGCGGGGTAACGCAGACCGAATCACGAACCGCTCGCGGGATGCTTCCGGTTTTGGACTTGTAATTCACGGGGAACTCCAGGCAAGTGCTTCTATCAACAATCGCTACATGTTGACGCAGTAGCCGGTGATATATTCTTTGGGGAGGATTCATGTGATATCTCACATACATTCCAATGAATGACTTCTCAATGTGTCATAATTGGATTGAATTTTTAAAAATATCGAGAAAATTCAAATTTATGGGCCCCTCCGCCCCAGAGCGCGTCAACCGCAAAGGTGGCTCAGGACAACAACGATGACACTGCACTGCCTCTCACCGACAGTGGGAGGATTTTCGACACTAGCTTGTCGGCCAGGTCGAATTCAACTGCAGTTCTTCTCTAGAGAAGAATTCCGGTGGCTGGCTGGTCTGATGGGTAGATTTCCGTGATTTCTCGGAGCAACACCGGGTGAATGCCGAAGCAGTACCCTATCGGGCCAAGGACAACGCGCAATCTTTCTTTCCTCGTCCTTGTTCTACCCTCACCCCTTACTTACACACACTTTCACTCACATGCAGCACACTACCACACTTTTCGGGAGTCCAGTCGGGAGCATAGAGCATGTCCCGGCTGGAACGGTGTCCCGCTAGTGGGAGATACTTCGTTAAGGAAAATCTCCACAATCCCCACAGCGCTGGATCTCGCTAGCCAGCGGTGGAAAAAAATAGCCACCTCCCGCGACAAAACATGCACTAAACTTTCAGGACTAATGACATTAGCCGTTGATGTGCCCGGAATCATCAATGAATCCCAGCATGTGTCACGCGTCATACGCGATACCCGGTGCAGATTGACTTCCGCAGCGGCGGGTTAACATACTGTTCGCGGGATGTTTCCGGGTAATTCTCGGGGAACTCCAGGCAACCGCTTCTATCGACAATCGCTACATGTTGACGCAGTAGTCGGTGATACATTCTTTGGGGGGAGATTTGTGTGATATCTTACAAAACTTCCACTGCAAGATATCTTCTAAATGTGTCATTACGGTATTAGAATTATTGGATCGCATTAAAAAAATTGAGGAAATACAAACTTAAGTGCCCTTCTGCCCGAGAATGCGCCAACTGGCAAAGGTGGCACAGAGCAACAAATGCCTCTGACCGAGAGGACCTAGAGCTCAAGTCGCGACAGTGGGAGGATTTTCGACACTTGCTTTGCAAGCTAGGTCGAATTCAACCGCAGTACAGAGAAGAATTGTAGCGGCCGTCAGCTCTGATAGGTAGTTTTCCGTGGTTTCTCCAATATAATATGGTATATTGACTTATATAAGTCAATATACGGGCGAGTAAATTTAAAACTGTGCTGTAATATCAGGACAAACAAAACGTGCTATCAATTCAACGAAAATAGCGATATATGGAAGCATTCGAACTTGTGTAATATGCTCTCTCTCTCTCTCTCTCTCTCTATTATATATAATTATATATATGTAACATATAATATATTACATATTATTAATACATATTAACACATTAAAACATATATATATATATATATATATATATATTAATTTCACGAAAAAAAACAGCCCCTCTATTTTTTCGATATTTATGACGGACGGAAGTGACTAATATTTAGTCTACTTTTTAAAGAAAAGAAAAAATTTAACCCAACATAAACACGTTCAGTTTATCAACATTATCAACACAGGAAGAATACTGATAGTAAGCTCCCATTGAAGAGGAACTCTCGTGCGTGGCGTAGGGTCACAACAGGATGTCGGAAACCGGAGCACCACTCCGAGGGAGGCGAGACCACGTGCAGGGACTGGAAGTTGGGGCGATCCGCTGCGGTCACAGCCGGTTTAGCCCGTGGCGATGGAAAACAGTTCGTATTTCATAGATGAATTAATATATTAATCACATTCCCACGCTGTGGGGCACACACGCAGACGGAGTTATTACTTCCGACGCTGTTCTTGCTAGCGGACACACGCCTTCAAAACTGAATATTTAGGTTTAGCCGTAATGTGGAAACTCGAGGAATTCAATTATATAATATATTAATTATATTATATATTATATTATTTTTTACTTATTTTATATATTATATTAATATATTAATTACATTATATATTATTATATATCCATTATTTATATTCAGTGGTTATTGTCTAATATTTTAAGAATACATTATTCCAATGCATTTCTATATTTATAAATTTGAGACGTGCTAATTTTGTTTTGTTTAATCGAGAATATTTCTATATATTTCTTATCTTTAAATTACCTTATCAAATGTAGAATGAAATTTTTTTTATATATTACAAATATTTAACTTTCCAAGTTCTCAATCTCACACTTTCACCAGTACATGTTTTTGCTGAGAGTTAATGCCAGAATTTTACTACGGAAAAAGGGCGAGAAAATTAAAAATTGTGCTGTAATATCAGAACAAACAAAACGTGCCCACATTTGTATGAAAATATCGAAATATGGATGCGTTCGAACTTGTGTAATACGCTTAATATGAGTCAAAGTAAACATAGGAGTCCATCATTACAGCAAAGAAGTTTTTAAAGACTTCGGGGTACAAAATTAAAAGAAATTTGAAAATACGATAAAATAAAATTCAAAGAAAAATCAAAATGTTTGCGAAGCAAACACAAAAGAAATCGCGTAGACCGTGTGATGTTACCCTTTAGACTGAAATACCTGCCCTCCTTCCGACCCCTCGTGGAAGTCCGCCGTCTTCTGGAGCTCCCTGACACCTCGGGGTTATGAGGTGGAAATTGGCACCTGTTCCGGCAGGCGGCCATGCACAATGGTCTTCGGGCTCCCTACAAAGTATTGTAATGAAAAAACAAACCACTCCTCGTGAGTTCTCTGACGCTAGACGGCGCGAGGCGCTGGCTCTTGGACCGAAGGGTTCGAGCGGCGGCAAGTGCCGCCGGCATTTCTCCCAGAAGGCGACTTCGACTTCCCATTTTACTGGTTGAAGTTGAATGATTGTTTCTTTTGTCTATTGCAAAATATCTAATGAATTCATATTTACTTCCCTGTTTAAATTTGTAACGATCTTGACATTCACGCACATTACACTCGTACCACACTCTCCCCTACACTCCCACTCCACACTCACACTCACACTCCACACACTCCCCACACCCCACACACTCACACTCCACACACTCACACCCACACTCACACACACTCACACCCACATCACCTCACACTCCCCACACACTCCACCACACACTCACCACACTCCCACACTCACACTCACACACTCACACCCCCACACACACTCACACACCTCACACTCACACCACACTCACACACTCACACCACACACTACACACACACAGCTCACACACACACTCACACAACCACCTCACACACACTCACCACACACACACAACGCTCACACACACACCCACACACACACATCACACACACCTACACACACACCGCTCACACACACCACACCCACTACACACCATCACTCACTCACACTACACTCCACACCTCACTCTCAATCTCTCTCTTTCACTCTCTCACTCACATGCACTGCGCTGCACTACCACATACGCCTTAGAACTTGTTTCGGCTGGGGAGATGCCCCGCTGGTGGGAGATATCTGGTTGCGGAAACCCTTCTAACCGGCTCGCCATCAGCGTGGGAAGATCACAGCCACCTTCCGAGGAAAAAAGTCTACTACACTTACGGGAGTAATGACCTTAGCAGTTCACGCTCCCGGAATCAGTAACAATCAATCAATCAATCGAAACACGTATGCGGGAATGTATGATCTGAATTTAGTGTAAATATATTTTTATTACGGGAAATTTACTTCAATTTACCCATTCGATTACAGATTTATCAGTGGAATTATAAATCACCATTCCCCTTGTAATGATATTATTGCTAAACACTACCATACTTCCTTCCCCTTGCAAAGCGTCAAAGATGTTAAAAACCCCAGTTCACCAACCCTCTTCCATTGCCCCCGCCTCGAGGCCCTTCGGTATTTCAATCGCCAGTCGCTGGGCTACTTTTGATATATAAATTTAGCTCAGGCGGCAGGTAAGAAACGGTTCACCTTAGCTTTTAACTTGTTTAAACTTTGTCAAATGTTAAATCATGTTCGTAAACACGTGTGATCAGTGACGGTTCGTGCATTTTCCCCTAAGAACGGAAAAGAAGCCAATTGCATAAAGTTCTTTAAATTCAACAAACAACAAATTACATGTGTCGACTTGCTATGGAATGAAAGAGAAAGATCTATCAATTTCCGTTTTTATCCTTCAGCCCAAATTGTAGGATTAAACCGATCTGCTGCTCTGCCCACGTCAGACCTGTTCTGACTCGTGCCCTCGAGACATGTCACGAATGACTCGCATGACACGAAAATAACATGTGTATGGTGTGGCGATTTCTACATATTTGAGTGTGGCCAGCGCAACCGGAAACAAAGTGGTACGACGTGTACGAAGAGTAAAGATGTAACCTGGAGGACTTCAAAATCAAAACGTCAATACACACCAAGGAAAAATCAGCACCTCTGACAGGGAGGTCCTAGGTTCGACACCTGGCGGCGGCAGGATTTTCGACACTAGCATTTCAGTTAGGTCGAATTTAGTCGCTGTCTGGAGGAGAATTCTAGCGGCCGGCTGTTCTGATCGGTAGTTTTCCGTGGTTTCTCCGATCAACACCAGGCGAATGCCGGAGCAGTGCCCTACCAAACGGGCCACGGACCGCGCGCGATCTTTCCTCACTCTTCCTTGTCCTATCCTCTCCCCTTACACACACACTTACACTAACATGCACTACACTACCACATACAAGTATTCCGGGAGACCGGTCGGGAGCTTAGAGGTTGTCCCGGCTGGGGCGGTGCCCCGCTGGTGGGAGATTCCCGGTTAGGGGGAAACCCCACTAGCCGACGATAGGTTCAGCGGGGGATGATCACCGCCATCTCCCGAGAAAAAACATGCACTGCACTAACGGGACTAATGACCAAAGCAGGTGACGTACCCGGAAACACGAAAAAATCAATCAAATCAAAGCTCCTTTAACGGAGGACACTGGACGTCAGACTCCAAAGGAAAGATTTTAAGCATCGTTTATTGTGGTCGTCTCTTTTGCTCTAATTTGTCCCAGCATTACAATAGAGAAATTTAATTAGAACTGTTTTGGAATTTAAAAGATAATACTCTTTTATATGGAGAATATTGAAATTATAATAATACGGAATATCCAAGTATAATAAAGAAATATGGAAATATTACGAAGTGTATGAATCAAGAAATCTATTAACTGATAACAGCCAAAAAAAGTTAAGAAAATAGCACATGATAATAAAGTTCCTTCATGTACTTTCAATATTCTATTTTGAAAATACGAGTATCCATTCCCACAGAAAAAAATGTTTAATTCATTTTCTTATTCAGGCGCGGCTCGTCATTAAAGGCTGTAAGGCGGAGTCTCTTCTGTATAAATCGCCGTCCAAAAGAAATTTAAAAATATATTTATAAATATATTTACTTATTAATAATGGCTTTCTGAGTTACATTATGTAACAATCGTAACAAAATTTTTGTTTGTGTGTTCGATAATGGTCGTCCGTAAGGCATTTGAAGCTGTTGACAGGGAAGACAAAAGCGTCATAGGCTCCCACTTCATTCCGCCATAAGGAATGTGCAAAACGAACAGGCGTGGCGTCATGCATTCGCTGCACAGGCTTACCGGCAGACGAAAGCTGCAGCCAGGCAGCCTTCAAGGGTGGGGCGTAAGGTCTGAAGAATGACGTGCTCACCAGATAGCGTTACTATGCCACTCAGCGAGTAGCATTGCGCATCAACTACTTCTCCCATTTTGCGATAGGAGCGCTACTCCCATATGCCTGTATCGGAAGCGATTATGTATACAAATATAATGCATACAATGCAATGCAATATAATGCAGTGCATTTGCAGCCTTCCCTATTTAGAAAAGCACGAGCCGCGACTGTTCTCAATGAAAGCTTGAAGGCAGGTTAACGGGGATTGGTCATCAGTAAAAACGAACTGCCAGCTGGTTGTTGCTGACGTTTCAGAAAATTTATTTCCATCCTCAGGGCTTTCAACCATAACATGAAAATATAATTAATATATATGCTTGTGAGGTGCCCTGTGAGGTGCCTGAGATGGAGGAGCATGCAGCACAAATTTTAATTATTTTATCGTGTTGTGGTTGAAAGCCCTGAGGATGGAAATAAATTTTCCGAAACGTCGGCAAACAACCAGCTTGTAATTTGTTTTTACTTATAACCAAGCCCCGTTAACCTGCCTCCAATATTTCATCAATTGGTCGTTAAGAATTCTTCATGTCTTAATGAAAGCGTTTGGAAGCGCCGCGCCGCCACCGAATGCATTTCCTCCCGGTAGTCGGTTTGCCTGCTACCAACGCACCGCTTACGTATCCCCCATCACCGGGCGGCAGCGGTTGTGCTTCCACTTGAAGTTGGGCGGGCACTTCCGTGTGTTCTCCCGCAGGACGATGAGGGCCGCCTGGTTGGGCACGGCGGTGGTGGTGGTGGTGGAGGTGGGCGCAGCCGGGTCGTGGATTTGGCCCGGGCGGCGCCGGCCGGCGCTCGCGGTCGCCGCCAGGAGCAGCACCGTCGCCGCCAACACCAGCACTAGCGACGTGGAGACGCGGCGAGCCATTGCGACGGACTGACCGCTCCGCGCCGGCGCAGATAACCCGCCGACTTCCTCCGGCCCCGCCCCCCTCCGGAGCCCCGGCGCAGCTTCCTCGCGGCAGCCTCCCCCTCGTCCCCCTTCTCCATCTCCTTCCATCGCACTCGCGTGCGCTCGTCTTCTTTTTACGCGCCGACTTCATGCCGCCGCGCCGGTGGCATCCACGCGGAACCGGTTGATGCATCACCGACAATTTCTGCTGTGCTCTTAAGCACTTTTTTAAATTCTTTTTGCACGTGTCCGCTCTTCGGATAGGGTTGCCAACCGTTCTCCATTTGGGAGGACTGTCCTTCATTGACGTCAGTTGTCCTCTCGTCTTCTTTTTGATTTGAAACGTCCTACTTTTAGTAAATTTTTAACGTTTGTTATCATTTATTCTATCACATGACTACCATCTGCTACGTTGTATCGTTTATGGTCTAATTTAGAATAGAAAACATGAATATCCTGTTTCTGAACGCATGTATGCGCGTGTACACGCATGTACAAGCATGTATGATAGTGTCTCTGTCTAGCGACTAAACTAAAGAAGAGACGCTGATACCATCTTTTGTGAACGAATTATTATATATTTTCACTTGAATGGAATTGGAGAAAAGAAAGAAATAGAGCTGATGTTAGTGTCAATTAAAAATTTATAATGAGAAGTGTGTTGGTGCGTTTTTTCCTTTTTCATTTTCTTCCTTTCTTTCTTATCGAGTGTCCTCCCTTTTACATGAACATTGTTAGCAACCCTACTTCTGCTCTGTAAACGTCTTTCGACTGCGTACAAGCTTGAAGGCCCCGATACATGGTTCCCGAGCAAACGTTCCAGCTCTGAGCCACACGTATTTATAGTAGAAACGAGATGACTTTCCGCCATCATTTTTCCTTACGAGGTGGGTCGGTTGAAGTTATTATCTCAAGGACAGAGTGCTCGTCTAGACGAAGTTTCTAAGTTTTCCTCGTATCATTCTAAGAAATCGGACATTACACTTTGCAGGCCGCATTGTTTCTTTAATGAATAAGATGATTAAAGACATCGCAAAGTCGTGAGAACACTTGATAATAAAATACAAGTGTTGTATGTCTTATCAGATAGCGTACGAAATAAAAACCAAAGGGCCTTGCAATTTTTTGTTGGGTATTTTTCCAACCAATGTCGATTTACCTCTGCACTCACAATATTTCGAGATATACAAAATTAATACACTTGCGGGCTCCTTGAGCTTCTGGCTAGCATAAAGAGAGACACTCCGTACAATACAATCATGCACGTGAAATACAAAGGACTAACAACTGTGAATCCGCAATCCTTCGTCCTGACACGCGCTCTTTTGTAGTCATCTCAGCCACCCAGGTGCGCATTGCAATATCAACCATACTAAATGCATGTATTCATATTCATTGTTATAAAAGGAACGTGTGACACTTGAGGAAATAGTTATAGAAGCTGAGGAATGCAGAAGGAAATAATGCATGGAAAGGTAAAACATGCTATTCGTTTTACACGACCTCTTTGAATTCAGAAGAATAATTTTAACGGAGCCAAACCAATCTTTCGCTATTTTATTTCTTCATATACCATCATTCCCTATTGTCATAAAACATTCAGGAAATGCATCTCAGAACCGAGACTAAATAACTAGTTAAAAATTATGAAAACGTGAGATGTGTTTAGTTAAAAATGAACCTACATCATAGAATACAAGCTAACTATTATGATCTTCAAGAATGTTATTTAATAAAACACGACTTGAGAAAATAAAATTGGGTTTAAAAAAATAAATGTTACCTTGGGTTAAAATACGTCTTGTAATAAAATGGAAAGATATGTGAGATAGAAGAATGGAGAACAGCTGGACGATTTTCCCCAGCTCAGCTTACCCTTTAACCGAAGAAATTAACTTCTGAGACAAGAATGCGTTTACGCTTACGAAGAAAACGAGAAAAAAATTATGGCTGTCCGTCATGCGGTTTAAGCATTCTCATGTGCGTTGTCAATTTAAAAGAAATCTCTTCTGCAGGATTGCGAATACATGTACCATGTACTCTAAGGAGGGTCACGAAGGCCAGGCCCCCTCGCAATTTTATAGATGAAATAATATATTTTTAAAACGATATATGGTCCAACTTGACACTTTTTACTTTCTCGTCTTCGTACATATATACGAAGTAATGTACGTAATATAGAGAAAGTTATGTAATGGTGCACGAAAAAAACGGGGAATTTTTGACAGAAAAAAAATTCATTGCCGTGCCCTGAAAACAAGAAAGGGGATAAATTCAGTTGCTAAATTAAAATAAAAAATATCTAACACGAGGTGTTGTCAGAATCCCTGTTTTGTGGGCCCTTGATGCCGAAAACCCAATTGAAAGCAAAACGTCCGTCCGTCTGACGGTCTGTCTGTCCGTCCGTCCGTCCGTCCGTCTGTCTGTCCGTCCGTCCGTCCGTCCACTACTAGCGCCTTAAGCACACGTACGATCTTTTCCAAATTGAAGAAACCCCTGCCCATCTGGCTTCAGGTGAAGCTATGAAATTTTGGAAATCATTATTTAAAATTTAGGGGTACTTTATATGTAGCCCCTCGGACATTTTCAAACTTTTCACAAAAACGGCTCCAAATGTTTTCTTTAAATTTTTTGTAAGAATAGAGTAAAATGTACTTATAAAAGAGGCATAGGTCCGATTTTTATGGTTAAACCTGAATTTTCGAAAATTGGAAAAGGTTGAATTTTTTTCGGCGTCTTCCTAGAACTACAAAATTGAAGACAGATTTTTCCTTCAAATGAAATTTGTTGCCCATTAATAGATGTCATAACAGTCATGTATATTTTTTTAAAAAATAGTAGTATTCGTGCAATAGTGCGTGCAATATTTGCAATTTTAAAAAATTACAAAAACAAGATTTTCTAAAAAACGGCTCCAAATTTTTTCTTTAAATTTTTTGTACGATGTTCTATTTTTGTACTTATCAATAATATAAACGCCATATTGGTCTATTCTTTTGTTTTTTAAAAAATTACAAAAATGTAATTTTTTTGACTTGTCTCTCACGTTGGTAATACTTACTTTAGATACGATTTCTTCACAGTATTATCTTTACGAGAACATGTACTTTAAATAATGTCAAATAACGTTTCTCAAAAATTCAACAGTTTTATGTAAAAATGAATTCAAAATCCCGCATTTTCAGAAACGCTCAAACGTCATTTTCTCAAAAATGGCTCCAAATTTTTTCTTCCAACTTTTGCAAGGGATAGTGGTAATGGCACTGTTTATTATGACATAAAGTTCATTTTCGTGTACTCTTTTGTTTAAAAAAATACACTAATTTAATTTTTTTAAAATATCTATCACGTCGTTAATATGCACATTTCAGATTTCAATGGATTTGTAAACATTATTACATTTGTGAGTGGAAGTGATTTGTAAGTGAGAATTGATATTACAGATATAATAATTGTTTGACTGTATATTAAAAAGGATAAAAAGATAAATGGGGAAAATTTTGGACGTGCTATTATATATCGATTAAAACATTCAGTCCGTTGAGACTTGGTCTGCTGTGACGCTGTCATCCAATAGGGAACTGTCACTGTAGTGACGTCACTAGTAACCTTCAAGCTCCCGATTGGATCATGTATGAAAAAGTACAGTCTGGCTCCTTCCGCCTGTTCGCTCCTCCTACCGCGCCCGCTTCATCTCCTTATTCACTTCCTCTCGCCCCGTCTGCAGGCCCAGTGCCGGCTGTCCAGAGCTGGACAGACCGGGAGATCGCCCGGGGCCCCGCAAGTCAGGGGACGAGACGATGGGATTGATGTGGCAATTAGTAAACAAGTGAAAAAGAAATTAGAACAGAAGAAAATCGTTATCGTAATTTTATAAGTCGCGGTCTGATATTTCATAAAATTTTCAATAAATATTTGACCTCAAATAGTAATTATAGTTATTACTCAAAGTAGGACTCTATCAAATGAAAAATGACAGATAATACTGAAAATTATAGAATACTTTTTAAAATGCTTTTACTCAAAACTATTATTTCAAACATAATTGTAACTTAAACACAGTAATTTTTGTTATTTGTTACAATAAAATAATTCATACAGTTTATTGATAAACATTCACATCTTTAATTTGGGTGGGGGGTGGGGGGCACTACGTTTCAGCATTGCCCCTGACCCAAAACTGTCTAGCTCCGGCACTGTTGACGGGTTTATAGAGCGATTTTTATAGGAAAGGACCGTTTTATTTTAAAACCGGACTATGTTTATTTTAAACCCGAGTCTTGAATCTGAGATGCGTATTGGTTCACGTGTTTCCGGCTCCTGTGCTGTAAGGTGGCGAACTGTATTTATTTCATGGCAGTTTTCTTTTACTGAATATGAGAGCATGTTTTTCCACATACGTAATTAAATTTTAATATTTCGCGGATACGCGTACGTGCATATACCTCAGCGAAACTCTTAGACTTCTGGATAGTGATGTCTTCACAGGAGCCATAATCAATCACTTTACCAAAAGGCGTGGCTGAATAGCTGTCGTGGCGGAGGAATAATTCTCTGCATTACATGTGATGTTCACTTGTTTAGCGAACTGTCATTTTGGCTCATTCTTAGGAGGCTTCTTCTATATCTGGGCCCGCTCGTCCCACCCGCCCTTCCTATTCCGCCTGCCCCATCCGCTCTGCCAGCATTGCCAGCTCTACTTGTCACGCTCTCGTCAGCCCCCCTCTGCTTTGCCCGTCACAATGCGGCCTATTTGATGTAATGGAGATTGCCTAATCTAAATTTTGTAAAGACTCACTTTTTGAGGGAAAATTTTGAATCGCCCAAGTTTCCTCTTGGCCAAGCGAACGTATTCAAGCAAGTGAAAGCGGTCACTCCAGTAGTTAAGAAGTTGGCTCAATCCAAATCATTCTTCGAAAATATTAAAAGTTTTTGAGGCTGACTGAGGCTGATTGTTTGAAAACTGAGGCTTTTGTAAAGAACTGTATTAATTTTCGTTTATTGTTTACGTACACATATTTTTTGTTTGCAAAGCTATGGTATTTTTGTAATATAAGGTATCTAGTTATCGAGTAGCGCGAGTTTGCAGTATTAAAACGAGAAAGTAAAATAATTCCTTTGCTTTTATATAACATGGGACAATACTTTTTCGAGGGGGAATATAATCTCTGCAACCTGCCTTGAAATATAACAGAAATCAGGCCGGATACTATAATAATTATTAATGAAACAGGTTTTAAAAGAACATCATAAACATCGAAATTAAAATAGTTATTTTTTACAATCGTACAATAATGCTTTGCGTCATTGCTAGACTTGATGGTATCATCGAAACATAACGTTTTTTCTGAATGACTGAATAAACAAATGGCCATTGAACGGCAACGAGTACATACTGTGAGGAAGGCATTGAGAACGGGTGTTGGGGGAGGGTAGGAAGGACGGTGTGAGCTCATGCAGAAGCTGTTTTGCGCTGTGACGTAGCGGTTTTTATTTCTTCTTTGAAAAAATAGTCGTTTTCTGGCGCACGATTACACAACTTTCTCTTCTTAGGATGAATCGTCGTTAAGGACGAGAAAGTAACTCTCTTCTTATCAAGTACCTTCGTAAGGACGAGAAAGTAAAAGGAGTTATTATGCAATTCGTGCTATAATAAATCCTTTAAAGGACTAGTGTTAGAGTGAAGCTTCTTATAACAGCTGTATGAATGCGCCAAACAAAGAGTATTATTGCCGTATTTAATTCATTTTCAAGTCAGAAGCAGTCGCTAACATGCTTGGATGACACAGTATAAATGAATATGGTTCCATGTGTTTTTGGTGGAAGTTGTTAATTAAACGTCAGTTTTTCATTAGAGTATTATTACTAGCTACGATTCTTCACCGGAAGAGCCAGTGAATGAGTCCGTTTGAAGGTTCATACGAAACCTGGTGAGCTACTTAATACAACTCTGACGAAATAGTTCAACTCTGCACACTCTGACTACAAAACTTGCTTTGATACATACCCGACAGATCGTCTCTTAGTCCAGACAAAGCCCCCCTTTACGACTTGCTCACTACCTCCCGGCACCGCCCGTACTTGAACTTCTCGCCGGGACCGCAGTCGGGCTGCCGGGGCTTCATGTCGATCACGTTGGCGGCGGTGCGCGGGGTGGTGACGCGGGGCCGCGCGTCGCCGTCGACGGCGTTCTTGTCGGCGTCGGGGGCGCCGGGTTGGTGGTGGGGGCCCTGGCGACGCTTGCCGGCGGCCGCGGGCCGCGGCGCCAGCAGCGCCGCCACGAGCAACGCCGAGAGCAGCAACAGGGCGCGGCGGGACATCGCGGAGGACTGACGGGGCTGCGGGCGCGCCAGGCCGCGCCGCGCCGCGCCTCGCCCGCCGATAAGCGGGACCCCGAGCTACCACGCACGACCACGCGTGCGGGGAGAGCGGCCCCGACGCAACCGGAAGCTGCCTTTTAAACATCCGGTGGTGAAACGGAACGACGCAGAAAGCCTAATGGGTCGTCTCATTTGCCACTGAATCGCTGGCGAACAATTCAAGCTGGTGTTCCTCAAGGCTCCGTTCTTTTCCACAGACTTAAATACCAAGAGATCTGGCGTGCTGCTAATCACTCAAGTGCCAACGGACTCGCAACTATCACATACTATTTCCCCTTTCAATCTTCTTTGAACTCCTTTCAGGAGACGGTTTGTTCCTGGAGATGAAACCGTAACCGTTCGAAATGCGAGGCAAAGATTTTCACGTGACGAAGAATTAATCACCCACAAAATATTTGCATAAACAATTCTGTCATCCTCTGGATCCCGAACAATAAACCTCGTAGTGCTTCTTGATACCAGGCTGTCACCTACTACATTTTGTTTAGCTTGTTGACTTGGTTGCTTGATCTCGCCATTCAGCGGGGAAGGAATCACTGCCACCTCCCGAAATAAACATTCTCTGCTCTAACGGGGCTAATGACCATAGCAGTTGACGGGGCCAGAAATATCAATTCATCCACCTATCAATCCATCAACTGAGTCAAAATAACTTCTTCTGGTAACTGTCCGCTTGCAGCTCGTTAGATTCCTTAGTTGCGTGCCAGGAGCTCCTTAGAATTTTGATCCCCTTAGAATTTGTTGTTGTTTAGGAATAATTATCTTTATTTAGTGGGGATGAAATTCCACCTTGAATGACAAGTGAAGAGATCCCATGAACTGCTGTCATTTCTCCACGATAAAATTATATTTATCAACCATTATACTTTTACGATCTTAAGCGTTGATTAATAGAGAGCTGTAAATGCATGACTTCGTGATCTTGTTAACTTCCGAAGGTTTTGTCAGATAAATTGTGTTTTTACTAATTCAGGGTCATTCCCTCAAACAATTTTGTTTTCGAGAATTCTTTTAGAAAGTCCTGAATGGATTGGCAAAATAGTGTACTAGTAGATCAATACGCGTCGAACGTCACCTCGCTCCGAATGGTGGACCGAAAGAGATCTAACCAGGAGTAACGGACGGAAACAACGAACGCACTGCATTACTACACACGCCGGGAAACCAGTCTAGAGCTTATACTTCAATTTTTTTTGTAGTGGCCGATGACATGAGGTGATTGTTACATCTCCTGCTTTATGAAATATATATTTTTAATTAATTAGCGAAAGTCCTTCTCAAAGGGGCTCGTAGCCTCTGCTTACCAGTGTTAAAAAGATTCATTTTACAAGACACGGGGTGTAACAATGACCTAATGTCATCGACCACTATAGAAAAAAACAAAAAAAGTGTACAGCTTGTCCTGGCAGGTGCCCGGCTGGTTGGGGAAAACCCCGCTAGCCTACGGTATATCGGCTCGGGATCTCACCATCTAGCCAGGAAACATCACCGCCACCTCCCACGATAAAAAAAACATACACTACACTTACGGGGCACATGGCCTTCGGTGTTGACTCGCCCGGAACCACTAATCAATCAACGAAATACTACTTACATTCCACCCTGCGACATCGGCGTCTAATTAGCTTGAACGGCGGCGGGCACTCCTCGGGGAAGTCGAAGTAGCCCGCGCTAGCGGTCGTCAGGAGCAGGGCCAGCGTCAGCAACGCGAAGTAGAGAGCAGCGCGGCACAGCACCATGGTGAACTGGCGCCTCTGGTCGGCGGTCGGAGTTATCGAGTGTCAGTGGAAAGGTTTCCCTCTTTGCGGTTGATCCGGGTGATTGCGAGGCTTCCTCTCTACTACAAATGCGACAGACCAGCGTTCAGGACGGCTGGCAGCTGTGACGCATTTAAGTGGGTGCGTGGTATGGCGTCAGTAACGTTTCTAGGAATCTTTTGTCAATGGAGGCCCTTCAAGTCTAAAGTGTCATGAATTATCCTGGAATTTGCTAAGTCATCTAAACACTGTAGCACGTCACTAAAACAAACACGCCCACTGTTTCGAGGCGAGTGGCTAAATTAAGCAAAAAAGAAAAAAGTTTCTTTGCTGAGATTTGTTTGGGCACACATGCGATATATTTCAAAGGTCGTTGCAAGAACTTACGAAACCGTCGAGAGAGATTTTGTAAATGATTATCTGGCGTTGCATTTTAAATATTTGTTTTACTATTATTGTAAATATTGTTGTATTTCTATCCCAAACGTGAAAGAATGATCGAACGATTGCAACAAATAAAAATGGAATCTAATTTTTGCGATCTTAACCGTCGAGCGTTAACAAGACTTTCGTCGGGTTTATAATTACTTTTATGATTCACTTGATTCCGTTGGAAATGATTTTGTAAAATATTTATGTAATCCCCTTGAAGTTTATCACTGAAATAATTATTAAATAAATTCTCTGAATATATAAACATATCCCTAATCAACAGAATAGAAACAAAAAAATCGTGTGATATGTATTTATCTCATGGCCAACAATAAAGACATGTTCATTAATTTATTATTGTATAATTCAATAATATTAGATAAGTTTTATTGAACGTTAACGGTTATTTTTAATTATAATTAGGTATTCCACTTATTGGATTGTACCCGGAGCTTACAGGTTTAAGAAATAATCTCCGGGCTCGGATAAGATTGGAAATATGCTGCAGTAATTCATTAAAATAATAATTATGAATACTTTTTGACTTTCACTTTGACTATACACTAATTTTGATTTTAAAATGGAAATTTTTACTCCCTTCGCTTGAAAATATCGGGGTTACAGCTTTCGGAAGATGACTCTAATTAAATTAAGTTACGCACTTTTATGAACGACAATATCAAAATAATATTTCTCGAATTTCAATGCGACGTCTTACATCGTCAAAACACAGAAATGTTCGTTTAACAATATCTGTAAACTAATGTTAATTTTATTTTCAATGATTGAAACAAACTTGTGAAATACTACTAGTAAGCAAGACACTGCAACTTTTTATACAAAAAAATAACAATATCATTTACTTTATCTCTTTGGTAAGGTGTAGAATTTTCAGACAGATTCGAATAAGTCTGATAGAATACTACACACTTCGTAATTCAATAGATTAATTGTCACGTGCTCCCATGTTTGTACACAACAAGAAGCAGGCTTTGGATTGAATAATTCACGTTGTTGAACACGAGCTCCGGATTCGGTCGAAGTGTTGTGCAGACAGGGTTGCCAACAATGTTCATGTAAAAGGAAAAAGGACACGATAAGGAAAAGAAAAAAAACAGCAACAAACAAACAAACGCATCAACATATTTTTTCTAAATATTTAATTTAGACTAAATCATGTCTTTTTTCTTCTCTCCATATGTAATTCAAGTGAAAATATTCATTTCCAAAATGCAATTGATGATGGTCTGAGCGTCTCTTTTTTATTTTAGTCGCTAGACAGGGAGTCTATCATTCATATGTGTGTCAGCATTCAGAAAAAGGATATTCATTGTTTCTATTCTAAATTAAATAAACGATACAATGTAGCAGATGTGTGTCATGTGATGAAATAAATGACAACAAATGTTAAAAATGAAGTGAAAGAAGGATGTTTAAAATACAAAGCAGGACGGGAGGCGACTTGACGACAACGGTTTACGGTTGGCAACCCTAGTGCGGACACGAGCAGTGACAAGTACCGTTGCGCGTTTCTCGCGACGCCGTTGGGCGAACCTGAGGCGGTCGACGAACAACCTTACCGGTTGGCAGCGCCGCGTGGTGGCTGTCCTACTGGACGATTCGTCCCTTGGAGCGGCATCCGCCCCTTTGGTCCCGCACTTGGCCTCGCGGGCAGGCGCGCCGGCGCGCGCCCGAGCGCGGCGACGCGCAGGACTGGGCGGCGGTGGCGGAGGCGGAGGCTGGGACCGCACTGCCCTCTCCGCTCCGCCCCGCTCCGCTCCTCCGCGGCGCGAGATTAGCGCCCGCCCCGTGCTGACCTCTCGACCGCCGGCGGCCGCTTTGCCCTCTTTGAGGCGGTCAACTCACTGCGTGTTGCCCCCTCCCCCTCCGAATACGCCCGCGGGAATTCCGAAACTGCGCGACGTCACCGCACTCATTCCAGAATTTTCATCATCACTGTCATCATTAAGGGGCGGATTTTGATGATCTCAAAATCGCCAAAAATATCAAATAAAATGCCCTTAAAATGCTCTAAAACTAAAGAAGAATGACGTAAAAAATCTTATCAAAACCAGTTCGAATGAACAACCAAAGCAGTTGGATACGTCACTGATGTAATCGTAGCTTCTTCCATTCGTTTGAGTGAACTCAATTTGCAAACTTTTGGATTGGATTTCTCTTTACCAGGAAATTTGTGTCTTTAGTGATACCGAAATCGGCTGAATTGGCAAAGGCGTTGATATACGTCACGAGAATTACATACTCACAACGGGTGTCAAAACAATTTCTCAGCGAACAAATAGAATCGGCTACTGAATAATTCAGTGAAGAACATTTGTTGCATCTCGTAAATATTATTTGAAGCAAGTACCATTAAAATTGACATTAAAGTCAATGAAATAAAAAAAAAAAAACATAAAATGAATTTCTATACTAAACGGCATTACAGTGAAAAGAAAAAAAAAATGACATTTCATTAAAATCCGCACCCTAGTCATCATCATTAACGGTAGCTAATATATAGGTAGATGATTCCGACGCGGAGATGTATTGATTCACGTACTATTCTTATGTACGTGAAGCACATAGGAAAGCCTAGATTCATTGCATCGTAGTTGAATAAGAAATTTCATCTCTGGAGAACATTATTTTCTACAAAATAATAGCGATTCCTGAATTTTATTCTGTTGATAGAAAGAAAGTATTGGCAGAAGTAGAAAATAATTTTAAAATATGTCGAGTTACAGAAAATTATTAAGAATTTTTATGACTATTTCATATGGAAATATCCTATGAAGCAAACGGGGACTTTATTATTTAAAATTTATATCGCATACATTTTTCTCTTATGGCCATAAACATTTTATTCATATTATCCTACATGCATTGATTGAATTTGAAGTTGTTCATTCTCCCAAACATGTTAATGGATATTTTCTACGCTTTGCAGAAACGGACAGTTATAACTGAAGTGTTAGTGAAAACGTGTAAAATATTCGACAAGGGTTAACTTAGACTTCAACTCTAAAATAACGAATGTTGAGTCCGAGAAGAGAACAGATGAAAGACAAACCCTTACATCTGTGTCCAAACCACAAAGACTACCAGGCCAAATCTTGGTCATTCGCGACAGCTGCGACAAAAATCTCTAACCGTCCACTAAAACGAACGTATCGAGATGACGTCATCAGCTACTCACACGTGAGTTTCCGGCAGACCCCGCGCACCTTCCTCCAGCCGGCGGGGCAAACGCGGTCCGGCGTGTTGATGATGCGAGCGTCCAGGATTTCGGTGGTGGTGGAGGCGGTGGCGGTGGCGGCGGCGGGAGGGACGGCGGTCGGCTGCCACCGGGGTCCGTCACGCCGCAGACCAGCCATCGCCGCGTGCGCCAGCACGGTGAGCAGCAACAGCAGCGACGTGCCAGCCCACATGGCGAAGACTGGTGTGGCTCGACCGCCGCCACCGCCGCGGCGGGCCACACCGCCACCGCCGCCGCCGCCGCTCGCACGACGGAGGGAGAAGGTGAAGGACGACCGCATTGTGCTCCCCGTTACTCGGATCATTCACATCAGATGATGACGGCATCTTTCTATGGGATGCGATGATGTGCGGTGATTCGGACGAGCGGGGCCTCAATGGACGCTCGTGTGAATGACGGAACCACGCCCAAGATCCTTGCGCTGGGAGATGACGTACGGAGGTTTTGATGGCCGTGGGAACATTCTTGTTCTTTAGATTGGGGTGGGTGATTCTTGGAGTAAGAGGAATGTCTCACAAATAAAGAGAGTTATGAGAAACACGCAATTCGTGGTATATCATAACAAGGGAAGAGAGAATTTGTTTGTTTAAGAAATGTTCACATAGTACAGAAATATTTTTTAAATATAATTTATAATAATTTTATTGCAGATTTTGTAATCACTCTACATGTACCTATAGTTAGGGTATACAAATAGTTAACCACGCTTTCTGAAGTGGAAGATTTCCATTTGGGGGGGGGAGGAGGTATTATTCCAGTTGAGTCCCATGAGAGAGTGCCAATAGTATGTCTACTATCTATTAGAGAACCGTACGTGCCATCTCTTTTTTCTCACTGACGAGGAGACTTTTTATTTCCTTTTCTTTTTATTACGTGCTTTCTTTGAAAGATATTGCATGATGGAATGTACTCGTTAAAAAAGACGAAGAGTTAATTGTCAGCATTCCATTACAGCTTAGCATTGCTGCTAATAGTTACTCAGAATGAAACAATGTTGAATTGAATTGAATTTTTTCAAACTAATGGTAATATCGTCATAAATGTATTGCGGTTAAATTGATTACATCCTCAAAACGTATCAATAACATATTCATTTCATCGTCATTAATTTCATCATGTGATAAATGAATACACGGGCAACGCGAGGAACTTCAGTTTGATATAAACAGATTAAAACGAAATTTGATTATACTTTCTGTTTTTTTTTCACATAAACTTGTGAAGAAACTGTACTTATTGGTGTTAAGTATGAAGCAACTTTATAATATATAATATCAAGCTACGCCATGAATGTTTCCTATCTAAGAAATGATTACAGTAAGTGCCCGAGCAATGCCAGGTTTCTTAAGCTGGTGATAACACGATTTCCCATTTTATGAATTTTGTGCGATCTGTTGACGATCTGCGTAATCTTAAAAAAGAAATAAATCCGGGCAGTACACTTGGCAATCGGTGCGTTTAGCAACAGGAAACCCCAAGTGTTTCACATTCGCCACAAACGAGCACGTGGAGAAGCTGTGGGTCGAATTTAGGAAGTGGGTAGATGCATAAAAAAAAAAAGATCCGGGAGAGGTTCCGAGTCGATGTGGAGCACAAAAATGTGGTCAGCGTGCAGGGGTATGGGGCTCCACAACGCGCAAAACAGGATGGAATGCGGCTCATGGTTTCCGCTGGCGGCTGCGGCCACCCTGCGCGATAGGCCAAAGACCGGAAGTTGCCGGCCGGAGGCCACGGGCGAGGAGCAGGGGCGCCACAAGAAATTGAAGATCACGATTCTGGAGATGAGGAATGCGATGTGCAGGAATTACGATACCATCTTAAATTCTTAATACAATATTCAAAATGAATCCCTTCAATAAAAGAAACCGGGTTAGATGGCTTAGGATTTCAATTGGTTACTGCAGTGCCTCTGATCGGCTGGTTCTAGGGTTCGAGTCCCGACAGTGGCAGAATTTTCGACTCTAGCTACAGAGCTAGGTCGAATTCAGCCACTGTCTGAAGGAGAATTCTAGTCTGGTCTGATTGATAGTTTTCCGTGGTTTCTACGATCAACACCAGACGAAAGCCAGAGCAGTACTCTAAGAAACGGGCCTTCCTATCCGCCTTCCTATCCTCACCTCTTGCCCACAAACACAGGTATATGCACTACCACACATGTCGGGAGAGTAGTCGGCAGCTCAGAGCGTCTCCTGGCTGGGGCGGTGCCCTGCGGTGGGAGATACCTGGAGAGGAAGCTCCCGTAAGTCGTCTTGTACTTCGTCGCCAGATCTCATCATCCAGTGGGGAGAAACAACGCTATCTCCCGGAATAAAACATGCACTACTCGAACGGAACTAATGACCGTTCCAGTTGACGTGCACGGAAACATCAATCATTCAATCCTACATCAATCAATCCCACATCATTCAATCCTACATCAATCAATCCTACATCATTCAATCATACATCAAATAATCCTACATCAATCAATCATTGAATCCTACCGTGCCGCGGGCGGCGGTCACACCCATATGCGTCCGGGGCGGCGGATGGGCTTGCGTCCGCCCGGACGCTTGGGGGAGTCGAACACCCGGACCAGGATGGTCTTCTTCCCCGCGGGCGCGCGGACCCCGCCCCGCTTCCCCTCCACGACGTCCGCCTGGCCCAGCAGCGCCACCAGCAGCAGCAGCGGAAGCAGCAGCGCGGTCAGCTTCATGGCGCTCGACTGGCGACCCGGCCGCGCCGGGGCCGCTTTTACATTCGCTCCCGGGTATTCCCTACAGTCAGCCCTTTCTTTCTTTGGAATATCCCAGGAGCAACGCGGAGCCTGGGGGAAGCCCTGAGCGACGTTGTTTATCAGTTTTTGTCTGAGTGCAGAGCTGACGGCTGGGCAACCCGTGGCGGGTCATCTCTATCGCGTAGTTTTTTTTAACAGTCTGACATCTGCTGCGCAGTTTAGCGTTTGCTCTGCAGATGATGCAAACCGTTTTGAAAACGTCATATCGTTCTTTTACTTTGCACGAATAGAAACTGACTGATCATTTGTCAGGTCAGATTTTCCCATATTCAGAAATACAATGTATTCCCATTGTATGTTGTCGCAGATTTTTTGAAGTTAAATAATAGGTGTCATGTGTAAATGAATCCACGAGAAGATCCATTGTTCATTGATAATAAAAACAATTAATGGCAAATCATTTAATGATTATTCCAAATCATTTTGGTAAGCTCGATTCAGTGCCGCTCCCAAAGAAAATAGGTATCTAACTGAGGTTATTCTTTTATGCTCCATGCGTATTCGTTTGTTATAATTTCTTTTACATGAAACGCTAAAATTGAGATTTATTTATTTATTTACGTCAAAAACAGTTTAAAACTGTGTACGACGTGCTTTGGAGAGATGTGAATACTGTGCACGTTTTCAAAATTCTGTGATCACTACACTAAGCCATATACTACGTATTTTGAATACAGAAAAGAAAAGATGTCAGGAAGATATTTAAAATTGTTTTATATTAGATTTTTAGCAAATCTAATAAACGAAATTATATCATGCAAAGAGTGGGAAGAGAGATCGAAGGTCATATGTACGGTGAAACGAGTCGGAAACACACCAGCTTTAAGATGTGTTGTTTGACCAGATGCGGAAAAACGTATGCTCGATCAGTTCCGAAAATCGAGACTTTCTCCTCGGAATAGAACAACAAATAACGCTCACTGAATGCGGCTTGATTACATCTCGAATTCCAAATCATGATACCCCGCAAAATCCTATATAAATCATCAGCGTTCTTCGCGAATCACTTTTTGATTTAGAAAATTTCATAAGTCAGTCAGGAGAATTGTGCCCACTTCATGAACCAATTACATTAAAAGAGGAAAGAAAAGAAATAGAAAAAGGAGCAAAACCTTTAGAACTTAGCTGCATATGCCTCGTTAACTTAGATGCGGAATAACTACCGTTTGCTCTATACCTGATTCTCTCTCCAACCTCACCACAACCATATAGAAGTTAAGCACGGTTTTAGATGAAGAAAACTCAACCGAACAGAGACATCAATTCTTCTTGGATTCAATTCTTAAATTCTGTGTGGACACCCTATCATTAAAATGTTTCGCTCACCGAACTCAACGCAAGTTTTACATTTCAGCCAGTCCATTATTTAAGTCAGGTGATAAACGCCGAATCTATTTCCTCTACAGACCTATTGAAAATTCACTCACCGTTTACGTCCCGTAGTATGCCTTCCCTTACGAGCACCACCGTGCAGTACCACAGCGCGTTTGTACGCGCACGTTCCTGCGAGGCTGAATGTTGAGCGTGATCATTTCATTGATCTCTCTGGAGTTGGGCACGAACCTGTCCGGAGCCGCCGCTGCCCCCGCAAACAGTGCAGCGAGTAGCCACAGCCACAGCGTCGCCAGTACCTTCATGTTGCCGCCTACTTCGGCCACAATTCGCTTCTCGGTGGCGTCCCCGGCTTTTTATTGCTGTGTGCGGTCGTTTTGCTCGGGGGCGCTGCCAGAGGGTATCCGATGATGCATAAATGGAACAAGCGAACTTCGACCTGATTGCACTGGTTTCGAAACGGACTCTGTGATAATGTTAGACGCCAAAGGATTTTAAAGGAGGGTAATGGAAATTACGAAACTTGAATCTGATCAAACCTTGATTTTTTTGAGAAACTAAGAGAAATTTAGGTCACAGAAAAAGCGAATTTGTTCCTCTCATGAGATAGTAACTAATGCTCTAAAATGCTGCTGGAAATCGTCTTTTAAACGTCCTTTAAAATAATACTCGCTAAGCGACATTGTTTTGGTCAAACACGGAATAAATTGTGCGATTTCGTAAACACATAACTTATTCAATGCCAATCGCGTTCGTAAATGATGCATGTAACTGTACATATAGTTAGACATTTTAAAAAAACCGGCATATCGAAATTGTAATATACTGAGAGTCCAGATTGCAAAATATTCAGTAACTAGATTCAGGAACTGGAGACATCAAGGCCACTTTACCAAATTCATTAATTTATTATTATTATTATTATTATTATTATTATTATTATTATTATTATTTAACTTATTGTCATTTTAAAACAATTTAAGTGATTAAAGGCAATCCAGTCCCTTTTACAAGTAGAACGAGAATTCATCACAGTGGCGTAGTTCGGCTGCAGGTAGCCAGCCTACTACATAAATACTGCAAGAATCCTCAGCGTGTGCGAAAGGGACTTGTTTACTCCTGAATGCGACAACGAACGGCAAATGGGAATAGTCAATTGATTGATTGATTGTTAGTGATTCCGTGCGCGTCCAGGTATCTCCCACCAGCGGAGCACCGCCCCAGCCAGGACAAGTTCTAAGTGCCCGTCCGGTAGTATGTGGTAGTGTAGTGCATGTAAGTGTGTGTAAGGGGTGAGGATAAGACAATGAAGAAGGAGGAAAGATCGCGCACAGTCCGTGGCCCGTTTGTTAGGGTCCTGCTCCGGCATTCGCCTGATGTTCATCGGAGAAACCGCGGGAAACTACCGATCAGAGCAGCCGGCCGCCAGAGTTCTCCTTCAGACAGCGACTGAATTCGACCTCGCTGAAAAGCTGGTGTCGAAATTCCTGGCGCCGTCGGGACTCGAACTTAGGACCTCCCGGTCAAAGGCACTGTAGTGACATCAGTTGATGCACTGAGCCACCGCTCCCGGTGGGAAACATTCAAGATAAACTGGATGTGGGAGGGTACGACTATTAAGTTCTCTTCCTAATGTGACCGTGATTATTGGGGTTTGGCGGAAGAATTATCACGGAAGTCTCGGAAACTTGAAAATCGGTGTGGGTCTGGAAATCCTCACAAGGCATCGAAATTTATGAACAGCAATAAAGAATAATTAGTGGCCTATAGGAACAAAAATACTGCTGAACCAAATCACACAAGAGTTTTGCAAAAAGTATCTTGTTTACTGCTCAAAAATAATATATACAGTATAAGAGTTTTTTACGTACGAAGAGTATCACAAAAAGTTGCCGTCACATAACGCAACACGTGATTAACACTTATTTCATGACAGGCGACCTCTCCCTTGCTGCCTTGCTGTCGTATGACGTCCGCTGTGTTGTATGTTGTGACGCACGGAGTATGATAATACGCGCAGTATCAGGATGGGCGGAATAGCACAATCAAATTTGGAATTTTATGTCAAAGTCAAAACTTTTTTATTGTTTTTCGATTTCCTCCTAGTTTCTGGATATCTAACGAAACCATAGAAAACTCGCGAAAGGTCGGAAGCTGCGTAGTGTTGTATCAATTTCGGCGCGTATTGGAAATTAGTGATAAACACTGAAGTCGTGTTTTGTGCTGTGGATAACTTTTATATAATATTCCATATTTAATAATAATGCCTCTGAGATGGCTCATGGACAGCGTACTACCTTCCCGTGCTGTGGTATCGGGTTTGATTCCCGGTCGAGGCAAAAATACAGTCGTAGCTTTCCTTCAAAATCGTCCCAGTTTCTATAGCTGTGTGACGAAGAAAAGATCAAGCAGGCGGATCTTGATAGTTGCGGTGAAGAGAATTCGCCATGTTCGCCTCATGTCGCTCTAACCCCCAAGCATGGGAATTTAACTAGGCCGAGGCATGGGTGACACCGGTAGCTGGCCAGCGAAGTCGGACTACCGACCCAATAACGCCAAATATTTACGTACATACATATTTCTCGTGTATGATGTATTAAAAAGAAAAACAATAAAAATCAGATCAATTTTAGAAGATAATTAGGCAAAGAAATAACGTTATCAAATAATTACGCAGTATGCTGCAGGGCATGCAATTGAGATCGGTCACAAAAATAGAAAAATAGACAAGATAATTCTTCAAAATATTATTTTGTACCAGACTTTGCAACGGTAGAACAACAAAGAAGGGGGCTACCGAGAAGGTTCATTGACAGATATGTTATAACGTCACATTAGCCCAGAATAAAGTGGAAGTTTCGAGAAAAAGTAGATACTGCAATATGGATAGTTGACCCGAAACATATGAAGTATCTGCGATGATATGAACGTGTGCTTTAAATGGAAAAGGGAAGAACGACGAAGAGTATATAATTGACCCCCGCCGAGAGAAGAAGTAAACGAGGAACACAAAAAGGAGGCCTTGGAATGATATTGTGAATGAAGCCAGGAATGATCGAAACAGTCAAGAATACTACTGGCAAGGTAGCGGACGCAAGTGGAAGCTAACGCGCAATAAACAACTGTACTGTAAAATAAATATCTAAAATCAGAAATTTGGAGGCATACATACAGTTCTTGATACACACGGCCGCGGAATCGAGCGTTGCGCCAGTCATCGTTCTGGGTGAGGCGAAATGGAGCCTGGAATACAGTGTGAATGGGGAGCCCAAAGAAATTGGGAGCCGCCTCCGCTTGCAGTGAAGATAGCACCAATATCATGAACAACATCAGGGAAATCACAGGCAGCTTCATGATGGTGGCGACTCAAGAAGTAAGTTCAACTGGTGTACTGCTCCGCCTTATTCATATATACAGAAGCTTTATCACAAAAATGATGCTATGAGGGTACATATGTTGTTCACATGTATTGTATCCTGATTCACTGCGCAGTAGGAAATTACAATGAATGAAATCATTAAGTCACATGACTGCCAAAAGCGAACTTCCGTGTAGGCAAACTAGGCAGCTGTCTAGAGGCCCTACCTCAGAGGGGGGCCCCAGATGATAAGTCATAAAATATGTGCCCTATTAAATTTTCAAACAAATATCTTTTACTGAAAATGGACTGTCACAACAGTTCGTAAATAGGAAAGACAATATTTAACTATGTTAATAGTTGAAAAATATTTTAAATATAATATTAAATTAATTCAGATTTTAAACAATTTGTTTCTGGAAAATTAAGTATAAATACCTAGAAATTATAAAACAGCATTACACAACAAATAATAAAATTACCTATCGAAGTTTAGCGCCCTGGTAGTGTGGTATGCTGGGGGAACTCGTCGCCTACATCAACACGCCCGCCTATCGAAAAGCAAATTCGATCTTGGGTGCTGTGTTATCACCTAGGACGTGCGAACGTACTTCCCTATGTGCCGTTTGTTTGTTCACGTACTAAAATGGAGAGACCTCAAAGTTTTGATTGCATGGGGATCCTAGATCTGGAAGACCGACCCTGATTACTACACTATTTTTCTAACCTTAGAGGTGGGGAAAACCCGTCTAGGAACGATGTTGATGGCGTAACATCAAGAAATACAATTTACATGTCCGAATCTGGTAATTTCATTGTACAGCTTTCTTCGAAAATAGGAAGTTGCCTTGACATATTTATGTTTACAATTCTTCTTCTTACTCGCCGATAATAGTGGAGTTGAATTATATAATCCATAAAACCACCGAATATGGGAAGTTATCCATGCCCATTTGAACGTATATATGAAATGAAAAAAAATTCGTGGTTAGGCGGAAGAGCGGGCCTGATGGCCCGAGTCTCGCCACATAAATAAAGTCATTATTATTATTATTATATATATATAAAATTATTATTATTAATAAATAAATGTATCCAAAAGCGTAACAAAACGTCCCATAATGATGCTAAACAACAGTTCGTATACTTGTCGCTGCTCTTGTACTATGCAGTTGTTAAATAAAATAAGTCTCATTCACATACAATAAAATGTGCTAAACATGTTCGAACGAATGTTCTTTATCTTTACATTAATGAACCTTAAGTGCCCTTCAGGAAGCTGAATTTATGTTCAGTTTAAAGACTCATTTCATGTGATATTTGAATTGATGGACAGATTTCAAATAATTTATTACCTTTACAGTGTCAGTAAGCCATATATTTTGTTCACAATGGCAGTGTTGGAAAATTCTAGAGCAGTAACTTTGTTTTATTTTGCAGCACATGTGCAGTAATTTTTTAAACAATAATTTTGCAGGTTTGAGGAAATAATATAACTCTTCAGTAAACTAGTATAATAGTACTGAGAAGTGTCACGTATACGTTGATTCATTTAGGAGAAATTTTACCAGATGGTGATTACGTACTTATTTTAATAATCTCAATAAATCTCAAACTTTTCTTAAATACTACAAGTAATAGAGTGACTCAAAACTGTTTTTAATTTTCGAAAATTATGAAAATGAACTTTTTACTTTTTTATTAAAAATTCTGCACCATCAAAACATTATCAAGATAATTGGGTAGATTTTTGAAACTCTTAAGATTTAGAACTACATATCATATAAAAAATCTGTCCGAAATACATTTTTTCTACTCAGATTTGCAACATCCGCGTAGATCTGTGGGAGAAATTTACAAACGAAAATTTCAATTCAAGATGGAATGATGTTTTACAATACAAGAGAGAAGATTAGCTATTAGGTACTCCCCTGGAAACGTATATGTATATTTTGAATAAAATTTCGAAACGAAATATTGAGATTGGTTTTTCGTGGAACTATTTTTCTGAATTATCAGTGCGAAAATGAAAACAAAAACCACGTGGTAAGGTGGTACTAAGGTAATGAATTTTTGTCAAGCTTTCGAACAGTTTTTGCTTTTTGAAAACTGAACAATATTTTCACGTCAGAGATGAAGTTTCTGGAAAGAATTGTCATAAGACTTTGTAGATGACAATTATTTACATACTGATCACATTTGAAAAATAAATCTTTTAATTCCAAAACAATTAATTATTTGTTGATTGTGAATTTAGCTGATAATTAAATTTTGGTTGATAAGCGATCAGATTGCCGTCCGTGTGTTCTTGTACTTCGTTCACAAATCGTGAGGGGGAAATTTCAGGCATATGGGACAGGACCTTCCTAGGTCAGGCGACACGACACGGATGTAATACATCTGCGAACCATCTGCAAAACATTCGTTTACGATCTCTGAACGTTTCCTTTCGTTGACGCGTGTTGAAGCACAAAACCTCATCATTTGTGGAGTCTTTCAGGAATATTACGTAATCTTCCTAAATTAGCGGATTATTAATGACAATACATTTGTAACGGGACAGCGTAAAATCCAAACTTGATTTTAGTGTGCTTGCTTCATTATAAAAATAAACAGATATCATCAGCACGTTCAGAAAGCACCTACTGGAATAAGTACCAAAGGAAATATTATGTCGTGCAAATTGTTTCTGAAAAAGAGAATGTCGAGTGAAGGAGAAAAGAACAAAATACAGGCAAATTCGTTTACTGATTTATGTAACAAATATACCCACATATTAAAACAATTCAGTGTTAGATGCTCTTACATGTGAATAGCAAGTTTTTAATAGGGACGAGCTCTTAATGTGTGAGCATAAATGCACCGAGTATGCGACTTCTGTCTGTACGCGCAGTATGAGAACAGGTGGAGTAACATTATCAATATTATTACAGTTTTTTTTAGTGAAAATCGAATCGGTTTCATTATTTTTGGATTTTTCCCAAGTTCCTCGATATGTAACGACACCATTGACATATCCCACAGCACTGCTTAGTTTTTTCCTCAATTTTTGCGCGCGTACTAAATTAGTAACATACACAATAAACTACATGGTCCTCTGAGCAGAATTTTGATTTACTCAGGGAGGGAGCTAACCTCCTTTCTCCGGGCTTGGGACTGAGAGTACTGAGGTACTCGTTTCCCCAAGTGCCCACCACAGGCGGGAAAAAAGGAGAAGAAATCCGCAGAAAAGATGGAGAGACGATCTGCAATCAACATCTAAAGAATACCCGGGATGAAGCGTGAAGGAACACAGGTGTACAACTTACATAAAAGAAGAAGACAATAAAACCTTACCATGTTAGCATTACCCTGGCCAAAAGTGAGTTGTAGAAGGGTGGCGAACTCGTGTCATCCGCGGTCCGAGGCGTACGCCTGGTCGATATGTGCGAGGCGTTGTGAATCGCGGGGCTGCTGAAACGCCCACCATCCATACCACAAACACGAGCAGTACAAATACAACGACTGCACGGGGCATGGCGACGGAATAAAAGAGCTGTCGCACCTCTATATTGTCACCTCATTTACCTTCGCCGGCCAACGCCTAAGGAAGTTTGAGGTTTCGGAATCGACATTTGACGTTTACGCCAGGGAAATTTCACTTTTATGGGGCTTCCAACGGCACTGTGATTCATTTGATAAAACATTTAAATAAATGTTTGTTATTCTAATGACTGTTTTTGTGATTATGAAAATCCATTCGGACACAACTAAAATTTGAGATCCTCAGAAAGTTCTCAAATTTTTACCGAATGGTTCGTGGAACACATTGCACTATAAGTTTTATTATTGGCATTACGTCTAATAATGTAATTACGACATAAATTTCTTTTTATGAGGCATTTACTAACTTGAACCGACAACTATTATTATATTATTATTATTATTATTATTTTTTTTACTACGAGGTCATTAGCGACCACTACTGATTTAACTTTAGGAGTATCTGTATACTAAATGAAGCGATATGGTGATGATGAGAGGCGAAAAGAAGGAAAACAAATACAACCATGCCCGAGGCGGGACTGGAACCCGCCATTCTTTGGCCCGAGATTACTGCCTTAGCGATTTCGGCCACTCGGATCGATTGGCCGCTCTTATATTTATTTAAGGGATGCTTCTCGGACTCTGAGCAGCTGGCACTTGCGAGTTCTTCTGCTACGGGGCTTAGCATAACGTTTAACCTACCGGGAAGGCAACGGGCAAACGCCCGTGGTAATCCTAGCGAATTCGATTCTGTGATCCGTGCGTTGAGTGGCGTTGAGTGGGAACACACCATGTCTGGAGTATGTTGGCTGTTGGGTAGTCTGCACTATTTACATTTTTTGCGTCACTGAAGTTTCAACATGAAATAATAAAAATATCCTTTTATGAAGAATGTCTTTATCAGACGCATACACTGATTCTGATAAAATTTGAACTTATAACTCGAGCATGTTAATGATGGGCTTTCTTTACTCCGCATGTCTTCCGCATTTTCTGATAGTTCATTCCCAATTGAAAGTTTCCTATCAGTTTGGTTGATGCGAGAATTTTCCATCCATAAAATTGTAGAAAGACATTTCGGTACTAACGTTAGAATTTTGAAAAAAAAAATGTAAAAATTAATTAAAACAAAATAAAAGAGTATTACAAGAATGCTGCCAGTGACCAGATACAAGTTAGAAACGAAAACTTCTCAAATACATTTAAAAGAAAAAGATGTAACAGTAACAATATATGGAAGCATTCACATTTATAGCTGTATTTTTCAAGATAATAAGTGAAGCACTGCGGAATTCTAAATTCGTTTTCTTGCAATGACAAAAAATTGTAGCTCGTACGTGAACGAAGAGAGTAATAAGCGAGAGTTGTTCACGGTCTCCCCAGCTACCGTGCCTGCTGGGCCCGCGTCAAGAGAAAGGCGACCGATGGTCGTGGGTTTGGTGGCTGGCCGCCCTTGTCTTCTCCCGCCTGCCACCAACGCCGTCGCGACCAGCAGCACAGCAGCACTGGCAGCCAGCGCGTAGCAGCTCGAAAGTATGCTTTCCTTCACGGCCCCGGGCGATACATTCGGGCAAGCTTGAAGAAACGCACCGAGAAGTTAGTAGAAATTGTTTCGACAGTGCACTTCCTGATTCTTCCTATCGATTGGAATTCCTATCAAGAACTGGGTTTTCCTGTTGGTTAACATATATTAGGTGTATTATTATTATTATTATTATTATTATTATTATTATTATTATTATTATAATTACTACCATTATTATATTTCCTACCGTTTTTACTTTAAGTATGTTACGGGAAATAATAGATGATTTGAATAGACGGCGTATCATTCGCGAACAATTTTCTCAGAACCTCATATCCAGGCATACGTCTCTTTTTTCAACTACTCTATTTTATTAGAGCAATAAAGCGATTCCCGCCTGTGCTTTTCTACGAATTTCAAAGGTTAGAATATATAAAACGTTAGCACGAATTCTATTATGTGATAAAAGATACAGAAGCTCATTCTGAAGAAATAAAACGATCACTACTTTGATTATAACACCATTTTTTCACATATTTTCCTCAGAGTCTAACAGGAGGTATATCATTCACTTCGAAATAGGTCTGTTGAGTGCAGATTTGATGGAATGCACTTGGTGTCCGAAGGGTAGAGAAATAGAAGAGTCGGCGCGAATAGTTCATATTACCTTCATTTCACCCTCGCCAAGAGCCGAACCTCGTCGAGGGGCCTCGGCAGTGGGGTCTGCATTGGGAGGGCAGGAGGTTTATTGCGCGACCCTCCCGCCGCTGCTGCTGCTGCTGGCGTTGCCGCGGCCCAAACACCGCCAGGGGAGTCTCTGCGAGCATCAGGAGCTACAGCAGTCTCCGTCAGAACGTGATGACATATGAACAGTTAGTTCTTAGATAATGCCTTATTTTACGTGGCGAGACTCGGGCCATGAGGCCCGCTCTCCCGTCTGACCACGCAAATTTCGCTACGCTCCTTTCACCATCTAGCGGAGAAAGAAGGTATTGTTGGGCTACGAAACAGACGACTTGAATTTAGCTCACAGGCTTCTTTTAGACTTGAGGGTCTTTTACATGCTGTAAATCTACTACATGGGACGGCCGGATTTACTTCTCCTCCGAAGGAAGGCGTACGAAGGATTTTTTCGCCCTTAAAAATCCATGGCTTCGATCGGGTTTGAACCCGCAAACTCGGGTACAACAGTCCGGTACGCTGAACGTTATACCACCGAATCCGCAAGAGCTGTCGATTTCGTGGATGGGTGTTGGGCAGTGGCGGCTACGGCAGGGAGGTTCAAGGGGCACCATCTTTCCTTTCCTTTTGTGTAGTATTTGATGTTAAAGTAGTTGTTCACCACATTGTTCTCCAATTTCAGAATCGATAAAGCACGGTATTTCATGTTCGTGTTTTCTTTCATTGGCTAGGGTCGTTGGAGAACTTTGTCCTATTACAGTGTAGCCAAATATGGCGTTGCCGTAAGCTCAATGAGGCACGAAAATTGCAGCATGGGTCTTGCAAATGGCGGCTGTCTGCGGATGCAGTCCGGAATCGGTGACTTACTTCGGAAATGTGTTCTTGCAGGATGTCCAGAGCCACCTACAGACGAGCTTTTGAACTCCGCCTCCAAATACGTTTCCTCCGATTCGTCTAAAGAGTGCAATATTGCTCAAAACCTATTATATGACTAGGGATTAGTCCTAAAATCTCTATAAATGTATATCTGAAGTCTTAAAATTAAAAATTATATTTCTGTTAAAAATGTTTTATTTAATATCCTGCATTGCGTGACCGAAATTTAAAAAGTGTCACAAAATTATTGGTTTCTCGTATATTAAATTTAACCATAGTGCCGGGAGCGGTAGCTCAGTGCATGAACTGAGGTCACTGCAGCGCCTCTGACCGGGAGGTCCTAGGTTCGAGTGTTGACGGCGGCAGGATTTTCCACACTAGCTTTTCAGCTAGGTCGAATTCAGCTGCTGTCTGGAGGAGAATTCTAGCGACCGGCTGCTCTGATCGGTAGTTTTCCGTGGTTTCTCCGATCAACACCAGGCGAATGCCGGAGCAAATACCCTACCAAACGGGCTACGGACCGCGTGCGATCTTTGCTTCGTGTTCCGTGTCCTATCCTCTCCCCTTACACACACACTTACACTAACATGCACTGCACTACCACGTATTCCGGGACACCGGTCGGGAGCTTAGAGATTGTCCCGCTGGTGGGAGAGTCCTGGTTAGAGGGAAACCCCGCTAGCCGACAGTAGGTCGGCGCCGGATCTCGCCATCCAGCGGGGGAAGATCACCGCCATCTCCCGCGAAAAAAAACATGCCCTACACTAACGAGACTAATGACCAAAGGAGTTGACGCGCCCAGAAACACGAAAAAATCAATCAAAAAGAAACCTAGTCGCGACTCACCTCCTCGCTGCCGGGCGTTCAGCTGATGACCCTTCCGCGAATGGCTTTTTGCCGGCTGCGCAGGGGAGCATCGAGGCCCCTTCTGCTGGCCGCTGTCTGCAGAGTGGGCGCCACCGCCATCTCCTGCCCAGACGCCGCCAACACAGTGGCCAACACTGCTAGCACCGCGACCAACACTCGCAGCAGCTTCATAGCCTCGATTTGCATCCACGAGCAAGCACGTTCTCTATTTAACCGGATCTATTACTATCATAGATTTATGCTCATCGGTCCGTGACGGTCAGTGATAACGAGTGTTTTCCCGGACTGACGTCTTTGAAATGCTATAAGGGCGTTCTCTATCAAAGAAGCCACTTTTATTAAACTCGAATCCTGTGACGAATTCTCTGCTGCACACACAGATGGGTCGTCGAGTTTCGTGGACACGCGTGACTAGATGGTCAGAGAAAACTTTTAGAGAAGCGATCAGTGCACGTTCTACGTAGAGGAAACACCAACACGGTAGCTGGAGTACACCAATACGGAAGCTGTGTTGGATAGTATATTTCTTTAAACGACAATGAGGTATAACGAACTGGTAAGTAATATTAAGTATTAAAATAACAATAATCCTGTAATTTTAATAGTAATAAAAGGCATATATCAATTTAGAAATTCTTGTAGACGTAAATAACAGTGAAGTTAAAAATATTTTTTCTCTTGATGAACTACAATGAGTCACAGAACACCGGCGAAACTGTACAAAAATAATCAAGTCAATGCAAACAAAGAATGATATCAGCAATAATTGGAGAATAAATTGTGACAATGAAACTTCTATAAACATGTTTTAATTGTTTGGATTTGTTAAAAAGTTTAAGTTCAGACACGAAGAATTTCCAAATTTTTCTTAGTGCCTATATCTTTCTAACAAAATTCAAGTAGTATTAAATTAAGATTCAGGTAGAATCTCAAAACGTACATGCAAGTAAATGTATTGAAAATGAATTCTCAAAAATAAGTGTGCATTCAAAAAACGTGTGATTCAAATGGAGTTCTTTCAAAAACGCTCTTTTTTGAACACTCATTATTAATAAAATAGTTTAAAATATTTTGTGACAGTAATGTTATTATTTCAGCACACTTTGCTGAAAATTAGTTAAAAAGATAACCTATTTCAGAAATGGTTGTGATACTGTCCATATATCAAATGAGCTTTCTGACATTTACATATTCCCTTATTTTTGTTTCATTATCATTTTAACTATTATATTTTCTTTTTCGTAAACATTATTAATTTTAACTCGTCATTTCAAGACCAACCATACAAATGGATGTGATAAACAATCAACTTTTATAAAACTTTTAATATCGCCTTTTTCTGGATATTTTTAAGCATGTACAAGATATACAATGTATGAAGAGCACGATGAAAAATAAAAAGCGTCGAAACTATTACATCTCCTTTTCTCGTGCAAAATAATAAGCATGATCCAATTCCTCGAATGTGAATTGGTTTTGACTGGGCTGCTGTCACTTTAGAAAGGTTGGACGCGAGAAATTCTCGCATCAGAAAGGTGTCCTATCGCTAACATGCCAGTTCACACAAAATGTGCACTGGTAAGTTGCTTTAATTGAAACTTTTTTTTTATTCACAAGAAAATATCAAAAATTGTAGTTGACATTTACATAATTGAAATGATTGAAGGCGTTGTCATTGTCAACAATTGTTGATAATGACAACGCCTTCAATCATTTCAATTAAATATCAAAAATTATACATTGTTATTAATTAGATATCTAACAATGTTTTCTATTGTTAAATTAAAAGAAAAATGAGAATACCATTTTCGATGTGACGATATACATATGGTAATTATTTTGAATAAGTTGTGTAAAATTACAAACGTATGACGGAATTATAGGACACTATGTTACATTTAATAAATTTTCCTGAAGCGCAGTTTGAAGATCTTTTGGACTTGGAAATGAACTCGATGTTTTTTAAATGCACTATAACACCACCAATTCTTCATGTAGGACATTGTGTTGTATAGCTCCGGGCTAGAGGACCAGAAACCCATAACATTGTGCCAATAATTTTATTTCGGCCAAAAATTGACATAGTATCCTCCACCTCCGACCCTCAATTATGTCAGTTGAGGAAGGGGGAGGCGCATAGCCCCTATTGGACCCACAACCAAATGTGCTCACCCTCAGTTACTGGATCGGACGTCCTTGGGGTCGTGGCCTTATAGGGTTTGTCGGTCTGCGACGCGGGGCGTCGACAAGTAGTGAAGTTCTCTGCACGCCGTTGGGGATCTGCACTTCGCAAGCGCACACCCCGGCCAGCGCCACTAGAGCGACCGCGAGGGCCAGGAGGACTCGGAGCACTTTCATATCAGACAGCACTGTTTGTACGAATGAACTCTATCAGCGTGGCCACTAACGGCCACTTGCTTCTTTTAAATGTAAAAAAGGCTTTGCTCTTTGAACTGTGACACGATAACAGACTGAAGTAAACACCAGAGCTCATATCGTTAGTCACTGTTGGACATTACGAGGAGGCGAAAAGTAATAAATTTTTTTAAAAATTTCAATTAGGGTCGTACCTTTTTGCATTTAAAAGGCCCTGATTTCCACTTAAAAGAAATGTGAGTTTTTATGGCTCTTAATCTCCCACACCATGATTCTCCTATCATAATGATACTGCTTTCAAAGTATAATCATAAATTTTGAAAGTCTGACTTCAAATAACCATAAATGACAATGTTACAATTTTCTTAGTAATAACAGTAAAGACATATACACTCAATGGTGGAGACAATTAGGGGCGGAACACTGTATTGGCACGGAGAGGAAAAGAGTAATTAGGTGTCAGAGAACAATTGCTCGGTTTTATTGCAGGAATCACATGAAGCAAGAAAGGTAGATATTAAGTGTGAAAGTTATTGAATAAATTGGGGAATTTTCGTCATAAAAAAAGAGAAGCAAATATAATTCACACTTTTATTAATAACGAAAAATATGATTTATACTGATGAAGAGAATGGAAAATGAAATTACAGATGTCGATGAAATACTGTATCTCATCGACATCTGTAATTTATTTATTTACCTCACTTGTTTCATAATTTCCGTTGTGCGAAAACTACAATCACGTACAATGAAGTTTTGCAAAAGTGCGTGAACCACATGTTATCCGGTGGTAGACAAAAATACTCTAAAGTATCATTAATGATTTAATTAATGACCTCGTGTAATGTATTTCGAATAAATAATTTTTATTTTTTACTGATACGTTATTAATTGTTATTCGATGCGGAGTTCAATTTAAACTGCATAACGTACCTGGATAAAGGGGATCGTGGTTACGAAGGAAATATGAAAACAGTTGAAAGGTGTTACACGTTCTCTTATGGAGGAAATTATGAAAGGGGATTATGAGAGAGAAATATGAAAAGACAAAACGTGACAAGTTAAAAAGTAATTAATTAGTAAATAAGTCAATTTCAATAATCAAAAAACAAAAAATTTAAATCAAGTATTTACCACGGGCGTTAACTGGTTCCAATGATTTTAGGTGACAAAAAGACCTTGGGTCAAAGGCCTTCGGACTTTTAATCTTTGTTCGATCTGTAGAACTCTTATAACTCTCTTTGTTCATAAATAACTATTATTCATATCGATTTTTCATTATTTCAAATAAATATTTTCTCAAGAAAATGTAAGGTATTCGTTCTGCTTGCTATTATTTAGATTCATTGGATGGGTATGTTGTTGGATACTTCAATTCTAGGACAACAGAAGTTATAGCCACATTTATATTCCTTGGAGTTTTCCAATCATCCAGTAGATTGGAAACGACGAAAACTTGAAACGAAGAAGAGCACAGTATCTATTAATTATTTTTTTATGAATGAATAAATAATATATTTCTTTGTAAAATAATAATATGATTAAAATAAGGTGATAGTTTTAGTTATGCTCTACAGTTACTCCAAGTAATGTTCCTTTTTATTAATAGGAATGCTATAGCGGGAACATTAAGGAAGAATGTTTTAATAATAATGAGATTTAATGTAATATATATTTTGCATGAATGAACAGGAAAATCAGGATCTTGACTGAATAAAATGCCAACGTATTTGTTCATGATCAGCTTTTTATTTTATCTTGAGTGTGAATCATATTTCGTTTTAGTGTCTTCCTTGTTCCAGTTATGTCAATGAGTGCGTCTGATCTATCCCAATGTGACTGAAATATACTTTAGATTACAATTGGCCTATTCGATACTGTACGTCACCAGCAACAAACATAAATAAATAAGAAATAAACAAGTAAAAGAACCACAGGGATTTTCCGGTTTCATTTCATTAAATATGTAGGTCAAACGCTCCTCATAAACCTCCACATAGAGTTCAGGCGTACCACTCTTTTTTCCGGACAAGAGGGTGGGTGAGGAAAAGGGTCCAGCCCACTTCATGTTGTCTTATATCGAATTTGTCATTTATATTACATATAAAACGTATTTTTATTTGTTCACATATAGTTAATATTTATAACGTAAACAACTGATATTTTGATAGCCCTCTGTTCGTATAGAAAATTAGTAAAGCTATATTTTGAATATGTATGTTTGGCATCGGGGGGTGTAAAGCCCCCTAGATTCCCCCTTCATGGAAGCATAACTAACGTACACTATTACTTACAATATCTGCACGCCACAATAATATTACATCTTCTGAAGAACGAAAGAAAAAAAATCAAACTATCAATTTTTTCCTGTTGAAATTTCTTTCTATCCGCCTATCGTCTCTTCCAGGAGACCGAAAATCGTATACTGCAATCCGTACGAAACCCTCTATTCCCACTCTGGAATTGACTAAATAGACAGCGTAGAAATGTTTTTTTTCTTCTTCTTCTTGTTCGGCCGTGAGGCCTTTCAAGGGATTGAATACACGAATATTATCATGATTAGGAATGGGCATCCTTGACTTTTTGAGGTTTACATCGCTGCTCCGTTTGTTAGGTGTTTGCCTTTGGATGGACTTGCTTAGGAGTTTATTAAAATTTTTTTATTTCGTCCTAGTTGAATTTATTTTTAAGTGAGAGGTGTTAAGTGAAGTACAGAAATTTTTTGAAACTGAATCGATGTGATTTTTTATTAAATCCATACGTAGTTCCCTATGGATCTGAGTATTGGGTATAAACCACGGTGCTTGTATGATTTTTCTAAGACATTTGTTTTGTTATTTATAAAATCATTAAGGAATTAAATAAGTATAGTATTGCGGTACTCACGGAAATATTTATTACGTCTAAATCACTTCCCAAATGCATGGAAAACCGCCATCATCCTACCTTTTCGCAAACCAGGTAAAGATCCTAGATTGAGAGAAAATTACAGACCCATCAGTTTACTACCCTCCATATCAGTAGTGGGTAGAAATGGGCGAACGCCGCGTAATCAATGACTCACCACGCGAGGTCTTCGGTGCTTCGGCGGCGCTCCTACGGCCCGGGCGCTGCTTGGGCTTCGATATGGAAGGAACTTTTTCGCCCGGTTTGATGGTTCGGTTGGCCATCACATCGGGCCGCGGGTCCCTGCCCAGCACGAAAGGCAGCAATGCGAACAGCACCAGCAGCATCGCCATAAGGGAAACGCGTGCCATGGTCACGGAGGGACAGATTCGCAATGTGTGGGCTTTGCGTTGTGGCACCGGAGCGCCGTCTGCTGCTCGCCCCCTCCCCTAAACCAAAAACCGCGGCCACTCCTCGCACCTTTATTTTCGTTGCGGTTCTCTCTATCTGTGGTTGTCTTAGGGAAACCGTTATCTATTATTGTGCTGAAACGTAGAGACGTTTCAAAATTGCTTTAAGATGTCTATGCGAAAATGGAGAAAACCAACTACTCATTCCCTATTCCGTCCTAATACTTGGACGGCAGACGGTACAAAAATATAAGTTCTGTGGAACTAGAGTAGCAATAAAAGCCAAAAAAATATTTCTGAGAAATGTAAATCAAATAAACGAACGTTATTTCACACCCTCAGGCTCAGAAAAACTCTTGCTTCATTCACAGCCACATGTGAAAAAATTTCAATTTCATGTAGTAAAATGTACGGAAGTGGTCGTAGAAATAAATATAAGCTCGTATAATTCCCCAACCCCATTAACCAACAACATTAATTTTTCATTGATTTGGGGGTGAATTGAAAAAAAAGTAATAATTTTGCCTCGAGAACAATGCTCTGGTAAATAATGCAAGAATTGCTTCTGATAATTAATTTTTCAATTACGTATTTCGTACGTAAGATTTTGTTTATTTGGTTCATTAAACAGAAGCAGATTATTATTATTATTATTATTATTATTATTATTATTATTATTATTATTATTATTATTATTATTATAAGGAAATAAAAACGAAAATTAATTTGATATGAAAAAAAATTTTTGTTTAGATGTATCTCATTATTGTTTATTTCTTTGCATGTTTTTCTGACTTTATCACAACTGTGTACCAACGTAGGAGTAAATTTGGTTTCTAATTTACTACATTTATATTTTTAATTTTGCTTGAATCCTGACTGACTAATGTTATTAACCTAAATGCTTTAATTTAGGCGAATGTTGAGTGTAAATGTAGTAGTTAGACCGGAAAGAACAAACGATTTCAATATGCATACTAAATGTTGCTAGTAATTATTGTTAATACATTAATTTTTTGACACAAATAGTTACTTAATATACACGAACATGACAAGTATCACTACAGCTTTACAGCATGACCACTGCTAGTTTAAAACGCACTTTCGCCACTAGAGCGCATTGCAGTCAAGCACATGATTGCATTATCGCGTATTTCAGTTTCCTAATCCAACTTTCAGAGAGCGCTGTGTCCGTATTTTGTTGTATTGATTGTTCATAATCAGACAATGCGAGACTTCTAGATTAAGAAATTCAGCACACATAATTTATATTAAATATTATTACAAATTAATTTAGCATATTTCAACACTGTATATCTTTGTGTTTGTTACTGTTCTCTTCTCTAAAGCCGCATCTCCACTTCTTTCCATTTAACATTTTATGCTTGTAAAACTAGAGGAGCTACAGCATCACATACTTTCTCGCATTGTGGGGAAAGGTTACGTAATATATAATGTTGCGATTTCTACTAACTCTTACTATTTGCAGCACATTATACAGGCAAGGAAGAATAATTTTTACACATCCTCGCTTGCATACATCGAAGTGAGCTTCCAATTTTTTAATACCATAATCAGCGATCAAACCTTTTTAAAGTGAAAGATGTTTATAAATTAAACATTCAGTATTGAAAATAATCCAATATATCACCTTCTGAATGTTTAAAAATAAGTTTATACATCTATCGCCTAGTATCATTTAAATAATATGTATGACACATAATAGAAATCAACATTTGAGCATCGTCTTACTGTGTGCGGGGTGAAATATATTTTTTTTATTTATTTATTTAGTTAAAGAACAGTAAACTAGAGGTGCTACAGAATGGCACAGACTTTTCATAGTAAAGATTTCTAATTTTCTTGGTGTGGACTGGCTTTACGGTCTTGTCCCATCCTCTTACCAGCTACCATCTACCGTCGCCCAAAGTACTTCTTTTAGACATTTTGAAAACATCTTACGCACGGTTAAGGCGCTAGCAGTGTTCACAAACGGACGGACAGACGGACAGACGGACGGACGGACGGACGGACGTTTTGAAAAAAAAACAACAACACTTTTTCGGTATTAGGGGACTCCAAATGTGTATTTCCGATGAAATCTCGAAATCTATTTTTGTAGCGTTACATACCTTTCTCTATACTACGTATGTATACGAGTAAGTAAAAAAATACATGATATTATTCAAAGATATGATTTCGAGGAACAAATATCATAAAGGAAAGTAATCCCTATTATCAATATCGACGTTGTAAGAAGACGCCGAAAATATTTTAAACTTTTGCAATTTTCAAAAATTCAGATAGTTGCACAAAAATTGATCTTGCGCCATTTTAGAAGCGAAGAGGTCGTGAGGTTGGAGGCCGGACGGTGTCGGGTTTTCGACACCTGCCACATTGCTGGGTCGAATTGGAGACTTCTGTCAGAATTTCGGCACAGACTTTTCGGCCATGACATTCTTAACATGCACTACACTACCACACACGTAGGAAGACCAGTTGGGACTTTACACCTTATCTTGGTTTGAGACGGTTCCCCATTGGCTGTGATACCTAGAGAGAGACGAAACCCCTATAACACCGTGGTCTTACATTCTTGGATTCTAGCGGTGAAGGAATACAGGCACTTTCCGGGATATAACCTGCACTACATTTAGATGATCTAAATCAAAATTGAACCTTATTACACAATTACATAATCTTATTAATGTATCAACAGGAAGATTCGGTAATAAAATAGTAAATTAATTAATAAGGGCACGTAATAAGTAACACGTACACGAAAGGGATAATTCCCGCAGAAGTCGAGTTTGTCGCTCGAGCATTCGTGAGGAGAACCCAGCACGGGAAACAGTTTTTCGCATGGAACGTTAAAATACATATTTATGACACAAATGGTAAAATTGACATTTTATTTTGCGAATAGGAAATATTACTAGTGACGCAATCGTATGAGCAAAATAAAATCACTTTCCCCACCTGTGTTCTACGCTATATTTAGATAGCCTTACAGACATTCATTTTATTTTAATTTAAGCTTAATTGACCATATCACTATGTTATATTAAGGACAGTTGTATCTGATGCGATGAGACGAGTATATTTTGTTTTCTTTGTTGCATTCACTATTTCATCCGAACATTTGAACATCGTCTCACTTTTAGCACGTTTTGAATGACCTAAATGTAACTATTTTAATTAGGGGCTGAATAAATATATAATGTTGTATGGCTCACCATTCCAGTTTGCGACAACGTTTGCGAGTGTAGACGTAGCCTTCGGCACAGTTTTCTGGTGGATCAATGACTTTTCTTCTGTCTGCACTATGAACATACCACCAGGGGAGCTGCGCAGCCATAACGGTTGTGAGCAGAACTATGATTAAGACGACGATCAGTTGACTTCGGAAGATGTGCATGGTTGCAGACCCGATCACAGACTAATTAAAGATTTATATTGCACCTGCTGATTAGAGGAATATACTATCTGCATTTGGTGCCGGATGTGCATTATCAAGCTTCAACAGGTAGAAAACCACAACTTCCGAGCTATTTGTTTTACGTCTCTAATTTTCGTTTCGGCTTCCTGGTTATTGAATTGAAATAAATGGTCAATTGCGTCAACGATTACGTACACTCGAGATTCCTTTCAATTGTTTCATTAGAGCTGTTGCTTAAATTTTCGGTATTTCTTGATCAACGACTAGAAAAAATTGTTCTGGAAATAATTTTTATTCACTTTCATGTTAGTACCTATAGTCGAAATGCTTTTTGGGGGAAAGTTTTGACATAACAGTTGGCGAGTCTGAAAACACAGAATAATCAAACGGTCAGGCGAGCAGACGGACGAACAGTCACTAAGAAACAACAGACGAACAGACAAACATTTTGAAAAAAAAAAAAAAAATTCTGTGAGAATAACCCAGGCACGTGGATTTCGCAACGTGTATGCGAAAGTAATTTAGTACGCAAAAGAGTAAGAAAAACGACTTTTTCGATATCAGAACACACAAAAAATGTGTCTCAAAATTTGTCATTTTCTCCTTCTTTCCTATGCATAGTAGTACACAAGAAAGTTAAAATCGAATTATACATTGTCGATTCCAGAATTCAACCGTATTAAACCTTTTTGTTATCTTATTGATGTATCGACAAGAAAATCTGTAATAGTTAGTTACGTAACAAGGGTGTGACAAGTATCACGTGCGCGAAACAAGTGATTCACGTACGAGTCGAGTTTGCCACCTGATTACACGCGTGGGTGACAAAACACGAGCGAGCGAAAAACCTGTTTCGCGCATGGAGCGTTAAGAAAATACCCTGCTATATGCTCACCATTCCTTTTCACGACAACGTTCGCGAACGTAGATGAAGCCTTCAGGACAGCTTCCTGGTGAATCGAAGATTGTTCTCCTTTCTGCACCATGAACATACCACCAGGGAAGCTGCGCAGCCATAACGGTAGTAAGTAAAAGTGTGATTAAAATGGCGATGAGTTGACCTCGAAAGAAGTGCATGGTTGCGCACCAGATCGCAAACTAATTAGAGATTTATATTTTACCTGCTCTTATGAGGAATATACTATCTGCAACTGATATCGGATATGTATTATCAAGCGCTATGAAATTGAAAACCACTATTTCCGGGCTGTGTGTTTCACGTAAATAATTTTGGTTTTTGACTTCCTGGTTATTGAATTGAAATTAAATGCCAATTACGCCAATAATACATACACTCGGGGTTTCTCTTGATTGATTTCATTAGAGTTATTGCTTATAGGTGGTAGCGAAATATGATAGGCAAATCTGTCCTAGGGAATAAAAAGAATGAAGTTGAAAATCGTAATTGACGTGTTAAAAAACAAAAAAACAACAAGTTTTTTGCCGGATTTAAATCAATTTTCCCTGAGCACTGTGAACAAAAAAACGCGTTTCATTGCTTCTTATATAAGTTTAATTTTTTAAGCCCATTACGGCTAAGAATATTGATTTAAATTATCCATGCGATTTTCAATAGATGATAAAGATGTTTTTGAGAATTTGTACAAGAGTTTATATCCCATTTTGATCCTTACAATCAACAAAAACACAAGGGAAAATATATAAAAAGTACTTTTTGTTTTTTAAGATAACGTATCTCATAAATAGAGGTACAACAAAAAATACAAATTGCAGTCTTTAATTCTATAGTCTCCCAAAATTTCAACCTTTTTTTATTATAATTTGCACTCAACATCTCAATATAAATAAAGCATTAATTTAATAGTTTCTTATATATTTTCTTAAAATTAGGTTTTGTTTGATTAATTTTCGTAGTTTTTTATGTGAATTAGAAAAGATAAAAAATGAAAAACAAAATTATAAGGTTAATAGTATAACCTATTATAATTTTTATTTATATTGAGCTGTCCGGTGCAAATTATAAGATACGAGGTTGAAATTTTGGGAAACTGTAGAGAATTTATAGAGCTACAAACTGTATTGTTTGTTGTAGTCCTTTTTATGATCTATTTCAGAACATGAGATATTCTTAGAAAAAAAAATTTCCTTCCTTTTTTATTTTCCCCTTCTTTTTGGTTGATTGTAATCGGGTCAAAATCCGATATAAATGCCTGAAAAAATCTCGAAACGTCTTTATCATCTATAGAAAATTGCAAGGATATTTTAAGCCAATATTCATAAGCGTAATGTGGTTAAAAATTTAAACTTAGGTCTATATAAGAAGCTAAAAAAAACACTCTTCATTTGAACAAAGTACTCAGGGTAAATTGATTTAAATACGGCGAAAAACTTGTTTTTTTCACTTCAATTACAATTTTCAACACAGAAAAATTTTTATCCTTGGGGGCATATTTGCATATCTTATTCTGCCAACCCCTTTTCGGCATTTCTTGAACGACTGGAAAAAGAATGGTTCTGGAAATAATTTTTATTGAGTTTATATCAATAATCAAAACGCTTTTTTGGGATATTTTTGACCATAACAGTTGGCGAGTCCAAAAACACAAACTAATCAAACTGTCAGGTGGACAGACGGACAATCAGGAGAAAAAACAACAAAACCTGGGTGAATGACCCACATTACGTGGATCTTACGACTTATAAGCGAAAGAAATTTAGTACGAAAAGGAGCAAGAAAAGCCGACCCTTTCGATATCAGGGATAAAAAAACAACAGTTTTAGGTCTGCATACTCGGTATTTTCTCCTTCTTTCCTGTTCTTAGCAGTACACAAGAAAGTTAAAATCGAATTACACATGACAATTCCAAAATTCAACCTTATTAAACTTTTATGTAATCTTATTAATACATCAACAAGAGCATTCTGTATTAGTAAGTTACGTAACAAGCGCATGTCAAGTATCACGTACAAGTAAAGTTTGTCGTCCGAGCACACGCGTGGGCGAAAAATCACGAGCGAGCGAAAAACATGTTTCGCTCATGGCGCGTTAAAAATATAATGTTGTATGGCTCACCATTCCTTTTCACGACAACGGTTGTGACTGTAGACGAAGCCTTCAGGACAGTTTGGTGGTGGATCAATGATTGTTCTTCTGTTTGCACCGTGAACATACGACAAGGGAAAGTGCGCACCCATAACGGTTGTGAGCAAAATTATGATTAAAATGGCAATCAGTTGACCTCGAACGAAGTGCATGGTTGCGGACCAGATCGCAAACTAATTAGAGATTTATATTGCACCTGCTTATATGGATTATCAAGCGCCAACAGGTGAAAACCACTATTTCCGGGCTATTTGTCTTACGTGAACAATTGTCGTTGTTGACTTACTGGTAACTAAGTTGAAATTAATGGCCAATTACGCCAACGATTACATACGCTCGGCGTTTCATTTGATTGGTTTCATTAGTGCTTAGATAAACTTTTCGGCATTCCTTGAACGTCTGAAAAAAGAATGGTTCTAGAAATAAATTTTATTTAGTTCCATGTTAATATCAATAGTCGATAAGCATTTTGGGGGAAATAATTCTATTTTGACTGAAGATTGTGTTTTAAAAATAAAACGTTTTGAAATTTTATTGATTTTTTTTGTGTTCTCTGAATTTAAACCGGGGTTTACCAACGGGGTCGGTATAGACCCTATGCAGGTCGTTGAAACATTGAAGGGAGGTTATGATGGTTATGATGGAAGGGAGGTATTGATGGTTATGGGATCGATTGGTGCCCAACATTGGGGTAATGAAGATATTAATTGCTAAAAATATTAAAGAACTTAATTGTTTTCTGATACACTAAAGCAATATACCTATGATAATAAATTAAACTTCGCCTCTCTTCTTTCTTATCCGACGTTCATCCTTAGCAATGAACATGTTTAGAAAACTCAAGAAAGTATAAAAATGCATTCACGATACTCTATCGCGCAAGAAAGTGCTCTCCAAAATAAGCACTGGAGAAATGTAATGGTCAGTTCCTGAAAAGTACTCAACATTCTCTAACCATTGAATTTCAATGAAGTTTAGAAACTCAACTACTCAAAAGCGGATGCGTTTTCAATCACAGAATAATCGTGATTATTACAAAATATATGTGTATAAAATTGTTATCTTTAAGGCATTTATGTACAATTTCATGTGCCTGATTACGGATGCTGTATATTAAAGAGAAAACGTAATGAATAAGAATAGTTTGTCTTGACAAGGGTGCATTGTATAGTTATCAACTAAGGAGACACATAGAAGAAGTGACGGAGGATAAGAGAGCCTTAAAGAAATATATATATATATATATTTATATATTTATATATATATATATATATATGTGTGTGGTTTTGTGTGTGTGTGTGTGTGTGTGTGTGTGTGTGTGTGTGACAGGCTTAATATGGAAATGGAAAAATAAGGAAGAGGGTGGGGTTTTCATGCGAGAGTTTTCGCAAGGGTACGCTAGTTTACTACAAATAGGAACAAGATGTATCCACTTTTTCGATACCGAGGCCATATAATGAGTTTTTCTGTCGAACAATCGCCGATTTATGCTGTAGCAATACAATACTTCCTCTTTATTGAGCAATTTTATAATAAGACGAAAAAGTAGAAACTTGAAGCCGCTATTGAGAAAACATGTTTTTGTAAATTTGGCACAATTTAATACAAAATACTACTAGTATTTTGAAAATGTTATGAAAAATCATTAAATTTTTTTATTAGAGAAATATCTTTACTAATTTTTTGAAAATTGAGACATTTTAATAAAAACAGAGCTTTGACCATATTCATAACCGGACTTTGATTTACTCGAGCAAAAAATTTAAACTCAAAATCTGGAGACATTTTTCAGATAATCATGAAAATGTATTATGTGCTTCATCAAAAGGCGAACTCCCAAAAAATTTAATTATACTTTTCAAATTCGTAGGGCCCAAAATAAAGTGAGATCAAAGAAACATATCACTTTTCGAAGAAAAAATGTTACGTATAAGTTAGGCTCTAGTGAAGTTTGCTCGGTTCATGTTTCACACTTCATCATTTATTATATATTTGAATCACATTATCAGAATATCTTTAAATTATCGTGGTTTTACCAACATATTATTTATTTTAAGGCAAAAGAAATATCATTTAAATTGATGTCCATTTCAGAGAAAAAATATAAAAAAGAGCAGGACGAATTATGTAACGTCTTTCATTCAAAGTTCGTAAACAACCTTAAATGAGCAGGATTTTCGACACTAGCTTTTCAGCTAGGTCGAATTCAGTCGCTGTCTGGAGGAGAATTCTAGCGACCGGCTGCTCTGATCGGTAGTATTCCGTGGTTTCTCCGATCATCACCAGGCGAATGCCGGAGAAGTACCCTATCAAACGGGCCACGGACCGCGCGCGATCTGTCCTTCCCATTCCTTCTCCTATCCTCTCCCCTTACACATACACTTACATTAACATGCACTACACTACCACATATGCCGGAAGACCGGTTGGGAGCTTAGAGCTTGTCCCGACTGGGGCGGTGCCCCGCTGGTGGGAGAGTCCTGGTTAGCGGGAAACCCCACTAGCCGACGGTAGGTCGGAGCTGGACCTCGCTATCCAGCGGGGGAAGAACACATATCTCCCGAGAAAACAACATGCACTACACTAACGGTACTAATGACCAGAGCAGTTGACGCGCCCGGAAACATGAATCAATCAGTCAATCAATCAATGAAATGAGCACTTACGTAGATGCTGCGCCCTCTCTGGGGAGCGTTTCTGAATTAACAGGCGGCACCGCTCTTTGATCATCACGTACGGTGGGTGACATTGTTCGGGCATGGAATCCCCAACATCTCTTCTGTAGGTACTCTCAAGCCACCCGCCAATCGGCTGCGTGAAGGTCGTCCTTGCTAGGAAGAGCACCAGAACCGTCGAAAGTAAGACCGTGAGAGCACACCGCATTTTGTCGGTTAGAAAAAATTCTGCCCCGAGCAGAAACTATACACGTCAGTCTACCCGGCTTCCAAGAGCTAACCACTTACTCACTGTCGCCAGTTTAATACCAACGCGTGGTAATTGGCGCTTAACCCTATTTCCGACGTTTGCATACAGAATTGATCGTTTCCTGTAGCATTTACGATTTTTTTCTTAATTAGGTTTTGTGGTCTGACAATCGATTTTTAGTGATTACATTTGTGCTTTACCTCGCTTAAATCGCTCTGATGTTTCTTAGAGAAATGAAATGTAATACAATTTTTTTTCAAATTATTTTTAAAGTCAAATATTTCTCTTTTACGTTTTTTGGTAATATTACATGAAGGTTGTTTCCTTTCGGGTAGTTATACGGCAAAAATATTACAATTTTCATGTGATGTTGAAGCGAATTATATTTTTTCTGCATATTAAATAATAACATGTGGAAATTAAGTGATAACAATTGTTTATTAAGATCAAATATTTGTAATAAATTTTATCTTGATTGTTCGTACATTAAAAAACGAATCGTTGGATTTAATGCGGGTTATTATGGATGAAAGGCGCACGAATTTCGTATTAATTAATTAAAAGGCATGCTAATTGACAAGAATTTTCAAATATGTATTTGTAGTATCGTTAAGTTCGCTCCACGAACGAAAGTTTTTGAAATTCTTTAAACGCCTTGCAAGTACTAAGAGAAAAACATTACGAGTTGTTTAAGTAATATTATTATATTTCTTTTTCGCCGAAGCATTCAGTTATTTCATTAATTTCAATTAATTCAGTTCTTCAAATATAAATAAAACATTGGAATGCTTACAGATATAAGAGGGGTATGGAAATTGTGTAAAACAACCACAATATTTAATGCTTTTAAGCGAATTGTAAAATTGTTCACTGGAAACTACATTGAAAGTGACAAAAATGTTGAAAACTTCATGTTCGGATAATACAAGAAAATAAGGCGAGGGAAGGGACGAAAGAACATGATCGGCACTGAATAGGGACACATCTGTGATTAGAAAACTTTCAGAGACTATTACGTTAAGAGTAGAATCTTAAGCTTCTGTTCCTTACCTTGAATTAAACGTCCTCGTTGTGGGCAAGGTTTTTTGCATTTCTTTCTATTTCTCAAACAACACTTAGGCGTCTTCCTCTCCAGCTTGTAGCAAAGAGTATCATTGACTAAATCCATACCAAGAGGACATTTGATGCGACTAATTTGAATGGATCCAGACTGTCGTTGTGCAGAAACCCCTGCAGTCAGTAATATGAAGAGCATTGCCAGAACCACGAAAACTCGGAAGTAATGCATCCTTGCAGAATGCAATGCTAACTGAAAAATCTCGTACGCCTTCAAAAGGTTAACTGAAGGCTTGTAAGGTTTTAATTGCGTCGGTGCCGCAGGTGCTAAAGAACTGCTTTCCGGTGCGTTCTGATAAGTAATCGTACGATTACCATTTGTTGTTAAATTAATTACCGAGATTTGAGATCAGTAAGGATATATCCTGTGGTGTGCTACAATAAGACTCATTCGTGAATATTTCCCTCACGAGGTATTTTTGATATTCAGTTGACTAATTATTATATTACCTTTACATTCACATTAAGTAATTATTCAAATATAAAATATCTTATTATCTTTGGTAAGGGGTATAGGTAATGTTTTTAGAATGTTTAATAATGCAGTTCTACTTTGTGGTTCTATTTTGATTTTTGTTTCGATCGTAATTCGTAATGCAAAAGCAACAGTTAGTTGTCGTGAGATTTGTCTCAAACTTGATGGAAGTATTGTATAAATTTGTCCTACCTATTATTTTTTTATACAATAGCCGCCCATAGCAACTATGGTGATAGCAACGTTGATCGTAGCTAGCAAGGCACGGCGGGACAAGGCAGGACGGTGCAGGTGAGGAAGTGGTGGATGGGAGAGGGGGGCGGAGGAGCGGGACAAAATGAAACGGGACAGGCGAGGGTGAAGAGGGACAGAAATGAGCTGGACGGATGAGATGGGACAGGGTGTGATTGGATGGAGCGGAGAAGGGTCGGAAAGTGTGAGACAGGTGGGGGCAGGGCAGGTTAGACGAGAATGCCATATCCATAAAATTCATGCCTTTTCCAGTCTAGTAAACGAATGTGATTAATAACGTTCAACGCAGGATACTTCATCTTATTGAAAATCTTCTCTGTAAATAACACTAAAAAATACGGTTTTTGCCAGTTTATGAGAATCTGTCATCAATAAAACCTGTAAGTGAATTACTAGTGTATAGGAAATTAGCATCTGGTCCTGGATAAATGAGATTAACGACAAATAACCTAGAAGTTCGCATACTATGGCAAGTTTGTGAAATCAGGTGTACATGCAGCTCGCAACACAAACCACGCCACAACACACATTGCCAGAGAGCATAACTCAGAAATGATGCGACGAAATGAAACGACGTATTAAAGCAACGTTTCCGTGCACTTTTTTTGTGCCGTAATCTAAAATATTAGTTCTTTTTCAAGTACTGTTTTTGCAAGGTTCCCTCACCGCGAAACACAGGTTGCCAGAAACACTGAATATTGGCTTTCAACGAAAAGCTACATTCATATTAAAACAATGATTTAAGAGTAGTATGTTTTGAAAATAGCCATTTTTGTGCAAAATCTTTGGGGACTTTTTATTACGTTTTTGGGGTGTTCGCTCTTTTGGGTATTCTAGTCATTCAGAACTTCCCACCTTACAAAAAGAACCTCTCTGTTTTTGCTTTGAAGAAATTACTACGTTAGATCATTTTAAGTGGAAGCTACATGAAACATATGATCTTTGTTGATTTTACACGGGGCACTCGGATATCTTGTTTTCAATATATACAAATATAGTATATATAATATTATGCATAATATATATATAATATAGAAAACTCATTTTATTCCAAAACTGGAGCCTCTTACATTTTGTATGGGACTATTCATTGACATTTTTTGGTATTCCCCACCAGAATACATACAAATAATACAAAAGACCAAAGTAAGGGGTAATACCTTCGTATCAAATTACAACCAAATGCAATTAAATACGAACAAAAGAGAACTTTTAATGTGCGTAGTTTTTATGTAAATATTGGATTTTTCAATAAAAGAATAAAATTATATTTTTAAAGTCTCACTTTTGGAGGGATTTTATCGCTTTAAAACGTACTTTTTTTTTAAACTGAAGCTCTTACACTGGTATAGATTGCCAAATCAAGCCATTTTAAAAATATTCCTAATCAAAATGTTTATCCCCAAGGTTCTGCCCTGGTGCCATCTCCTCATTTTAACTAACATAAGCATTTAAACAATTCTAAATAGTATGAAACGTACCGATGAATGACAAGATAAAGTATACAAATTTATTTACCAATTTCGATTGTGTCAAGCCGAACTTTACGAACGCCTGGGCCTATTTATTGAAGGTTAATACGATAAGTGATATAACAATCCACGGACCATTATTAATATCAGCAATAAATTTCGTAATGCATATGAGAACTAATTCACGGCCTCCTACCAACTACTATCCACGTCAGTAGTCATATTTCGCAAGTCGAAAAGGCAAATTTAAACGAAAATTAGAGAATATTGAAATTTTCACAAAGTGGATAGTCTCCGAATATCTTGATAAATAGATTTGTCATCAAACTCGTCCTCAAGGCTTCGTTTAATATTAATCAAACAGTTCGACTTATTTTTGACATTCAAAAATAAATGTATTTTTCGAATATTATTTTCTGATGACGTACATATAGTATTTTCAGATGACGTTTCGGCTACACCTTTTTGCCTGTTTTTTTAATTGTACATTTTAACAATTTTTGTACATAATTTTTAATACATTTTACAATAAAAATAAGTCGACAGAAGCTTACCTTTCAATTACAGTTGGAATCTTACTAGCATATTTACATTATATACATAATTAAATATTATTATTATTATTATTATTATTATTGTTGTTGTTGTTGTAAGCGTGCGTACTTTCGCTCGCTGTAGAAATCAAGTAACAGCAAGCGGAAATACGCACACTACAATAATAATAATAATAATAATAATAATAATAACAAAATAATGTATATAATGTAAATATGCTAGTAAGATTCCAACTGTAATTGTTAGGTAAGCTTCTGTCAACTTATTTTTATTGTAAAATGTATTAAAAATTATGTACAAAAATTGTTAAAATGTACAATTAAAAAACAGGTAAAAAGTGTAGCCGAAACGTCATCAGAAAATACTATATGTAATAATATACAAAAAATACATTTATTCTTGAATGTAAAAATAAGCGGAACTGTTTGATTAATAATAATTGATAGACATTCATTGGAAAGAAGAAAGAAAGCAAGCTTCGTTTAATAATTCGCATATTGTAATAAGATTTCTTGTGATATTATACGCTCACGATTTCTTGGGCCTCGGGTTATCTAATCCCGCTCTTTTACTATCGTTTGTTGAATTCTATATAAAGGATAACAACAAGCGTTGTTGGCAAAGTGTGATATCCATAATTCCGTGCATACGAAACTATTTTGCATCAAAAAACGAACTACAGATTTGATATAATGGTTCGGTCGTCGAAATATCAAAACACACTCCTCTCGCATCCAACAAAACGAGGGCCCATGAAAACGTGCGCGGATAGCACTTATGTCGTAAATGACTATCAACACTTACGTAACTGCTGAGAACTTCCTGGGGCGCGCCTCCGTGAAACTAAGCGACAGCGCTTTCTGATCATCCTGTACGGCGGGTGACACACCTCAGGAATAGCGGCCGAGAGTTGCCTTTTAAAGCCGTTTTCGGGCCACCCGCCAATCGGCTGTGCGACGGTCGCCAACGCCAGAAGCAGCAGCACAACCGTCGAAAATAAGACCGAGAGAGCACAGTGCATTTTTGTGAAAAAAAAGTCTGTCCTGAGTGAGAAGTCCACACGATAGTCTACCTGCTTTCCAAATGCTTACCTACTCGCTGTCACCTCACTAACACCAGCGCGTGGTAATTGGCGCAAAACCGCTATTTCCGGCGTTTTCCACTTTCATTGACCATTTCCCGTTATTTTTGTAATGGTTTCTTAATTAGATTTTGTGGTCTCTCAGTAAACTTTTTATTGATTACAATTTTACTATCTTGTATACGTACGTTGTAACCGCTCTACCTTTTCAGTATTCTCTAAAAAGCCTACAGCGGGTCACTCAAGTAACCTGGTAGTATTACTTGACCTGTGACTTATGACAATGTCACACCAAAAATTGGAATGGTTTTATGTGTCCTAACTTCTTTAAACAGTTCTTTTTGAGAATTTCTAGTGACGTTTTCTAACTCACAACACGTCGTCTCGAAGAAATATTTCCACAGCTTGGAGCGGCGACGGCGACCCACATCCTTTCAAGGTCGTGGCAACCCCTTTGCTTCGGCGAACACGTGCTCTGGAGAATCGCTACCACAGTCCTTCGAATTTTATACAATATGACTGTAATATCTACGCGTAATGAATTTCTTATGTGGTAAGCCAAGACGAAAGACAAAAAAAAAAAAAAAAAAGAGCTGGAAATAGAAAGAAACATTTCCTATAGCACATGCTCTTCACTTCAGTATACGTTCTTGAACATTGAAATATATTTCCTCGTTGATAGAAAAATAGTATATTTCTGCGTAATGCGTTCATTTTCCATTCCTAGGATAGGACAAGGAAGAGGAAGGACAGATCGCGCGGGTCCGTGGCCCGTTTGGTAGGGTCTGCTCCGCATTCGCCTGGTGTTGATCGGAGAAACCACGGAAAACTACCGATCAGAGCAGCCGGCCGTTAGAATTCTCCTCCGACAGCGACCGAATTCGGAAAAGCTAATGTCGAAAATTCTGCCGCCGTCAGGACTCGAACCTAGGACCTCCCGGTCAGAGGTGCTGCAGTGACATCAGTTGATGCACTGAGCTACCGCTCCCGGTACACTATTCGGAGTTAAATTCGTTAATGTTTGTGCAATCCATGCACTTTGTTTTGCTACACATTGCTCCAAAATAACCTGTATCTATTTTTAATCTCAGAAGAACAAAAGTAAAGGAGACTCATTGTTGCTTTTTACCGATTACCGCGACAGAGCTGCCTTTTTTACCAGATATCTTGCCGATGCCAAAGGTGTTTCGAAGCGATCACAGTTTTTCTAACATATTACGTATTTTGCTATTTTACGTCTAACATTTATGCACGCGTGGATGTTTTCTCAACGATGCTTCAACTAAGATCTTGATCGTATGTACTAACACTCATCGGTAACTCAAAGACATATTTCAGACAAATCCTATTGCCCATTGCCCGCTCACGTTCCTCGCCCCTCACCACACCGTGCACCTCACCTAAGGGACTCCGGCCCTTTGAAAAGGGCTGCAAAACTCACGTCAGAGCCGGACAGACGTTTGCACTGGGGGCAGTGTTCATTGCTGTTGTGAAATTAACGGAAGGTGTCTCGAGAAACGTTTGTCTATGTAGTACATATTTTGCATTTTTATTACAATAAATTCCGTTCCCTCGTGATATTATTAATAATGATAATTTGTATTAAAAATGTAGTTCTATGCAACCTATCTGTTTTCCGTCAACATTTCTTGTGGATTTGGCATGTTATGATATAAATTTTATACTATAAGATCATGAAATACTTTTGTCACTAGTAAACATGCACAATTTTTATTTTTGCGCCTAAACATGTAACTATTTTTATTATTTTTACACCTATTTTAGCATCTAAATTAAGAAAAGTTTGCCCTTAAAGTCCGACCTCTACTCATTATTTATCGACGCAACGCGTCTCTTCGCCCGTGATATAGCGTTGAGCGCATCTTTCGGAGTAATCCTCCTTTTGTAATTTACCAGCGCCCTCTGTTGGTAAGTCTAGTTGTCACGAGGACCGCTATGTAGTGTGGCGTCATGGAGAAAAACACACAGACATTTATAAGTATGTACAAGTTTTTTATTTACATGCATGTACGATAACTAACTTCTGCTCCGAAACTACACACTTGTGAGTATTTCCCTGTGGATACCTCACATAGCTAGGGAGCTAGGGCCCCGCCTCCTCTGACGCTACTCCCGCGCCACAACCGAGACCTCGTCACCCGTGCACTTGACACGACACGCTCCAGCCTGGGCGTAACGTTTTGCGCATCGCGCGAGGTTTCCAGAATTAAAATCCCCGGGTGAGCTCGTTGGCTCGATTTTATACCAGCGTGCAGCCGTCACGCGACCGTGTTAGGTGTGAGAGGGAAGCTCGCGTCTACCACGTGACCTTCCCGGTCAAGCTGGCGTCCCCTTTGTCTAAATGTATCCCAACGCCGGGCGCCTAGCTATTCATGCCCGCAGGTATGCGATACTTCCGCTCCTCCTCCCACCCACGGCCGCCCGTGACGCTACAGTAGCATCTCCGCGTTCCCGCCTCCTACCAAGTGCCCCTACACGTTTTGCTTAGTGTTTTATTCTTTTTGCGGTTCCTAATATTTTTATTGTAGTGAGATCATCAGTCATAAAATAGCGTAACGTCATTTCATTTGAAAAATTTCAACAAAAAAAGGAATCTTTTTTCAGGAAACATTATTTGAGTGCATTTGAAAATATATCAATTTTTGTTGGTTAAAAAGAGACAGAAAAACATCACGTATCAGTCAAAGAGTATACAACTTTTTGATTCACTCTCATCTACGTATTCTTTTAAATGAACGAAAATGGATAATGTTGATTATTTGAGAAATTATAAATGAAATTATAAAATGGAGAAACGGAACATTTAATTATTAATATACTTCTACATAAAAAATAATGCAATATGGCTGACGAGCATGGATATCAAGGAAAACATAGCCGCATTAAATACAATAAAGACATTTGTTTTTAATTACTATCAGAATTTTAAATTTATTTCAAAATAAACATTAGTGGAATAAATTAGCTTTCAAAATAAAGTTTATAGACTTAAATAAAGTTGCAAAACAGCATAGTTTCCTAACTTAGATCCCAACATAAATTGCCTGCAAAAACCTTCGAATCCTTTCCTTGAAACGTTCAACAGTTTAGGAAATTAATTTAGGGTATTTTGAAGTTTATGAGTTACTTAACTAAGAATATTAAGTTATACAATGAAGTGAGGTGTCGTGCAGTTTGAAGTGAAGTGAAGGATAGTGCAGTGCGTTCTTTATTGTATAAACACTTAGTGCGGCTTTAGATGATAGACGTTTCTTTTCTTTTTCGTGAAATTTAATGTTTTAAGAACCGTCAGTTTTTATATTAGCATTACTCTTATTGTTATTATTATCATTTTAGCATTATTATTACCATTATTATATTATTTGCATGACATCTATTATCTTATTTATGTAATTAACTGCCACCGGGTTACACCCAATTGCAGTTTAAATAAATTTATCTTTATCTTCAACTGTCTGAACAGAATACGCAGTGCCATTAAAAGTGGGACTCTTTCTCTGCTTTGTGAAATATTGTTAACGGAAACTGTAAATTGTCCTTTATTTAATAATTTTGTAAACATACAACAGAAATAAACTACATAAGACGTTTATTTTTCTAAAGTTAGTGGACATAGGGCGATAAAAAATAATCTAGAGCCAACGTTCAATATTATAGTCGATAAAAAATCCTTAAAAAGCAATTTTATATGTTTTTAAACAATACAGCATATAAAATAGTAAATTAGGTAACAACTGCGCGAATCACCTCGCACATGTTTTGCGTCTACTTTTTTAACATACCGTGCACAAAAGATGATTCGCGAAGTTTCGTGCACTCTTCGTAGCGAAGTTTCGAGCACTATTAGTTATAATAAAAAAAAAGTTGTTTCACACTAAAAACAAACACAAGAAACAGTATTTTCGCGCACGGCGTGTTAAGAACAGTTATTTATAAAACGATTTGGTAAAAGTAACATTTTATTTTGCGAATAGGTAAGCTTGGGACACGAGGCCATCGAACAAAATAAAATCACGTTTACCTCGTCTGTCATACATTCTTTATTATACAGCCTACTTTCATGTTAGTTTAATTCAAGTGTAGAAATCGTAAAAGTGTGTTACGTGAGGGTCAGTAGTAACTAACGCTATCAGATGAACGTGTTTTGTTTTCTCTGTTGCAGTCCCACCGTTTTATCTGAACATTTGAGCAACGCCTCACTTGCAGCACTAGTGCTCGAAATTGAACTGCACGCTGTGCATGTCCTAAAAGCAACAGCTTTCACTAGTGACTATCTAAAACGCATATTTAAACAAAGGAGCATCTCACCTACTGCTACTCCTGTTTGCGACAGCGGCCGCTCTTCCAAACCCAACTCCCGTGACAATTTTCCGCTGCATTTATGATGTCTCTTCGGTAGTCGTGAGCCATGTGGCGTCGCCGGAAAACTACCGGCTCCCGCGCGATAACCGGTACCATCCCGAGCACCACCGCCACCACCAGCACCAGAAGCCAGCGCACGGAGTTCATGACTGAAGAGAGCGATGCCCAAGAGAGATTTGCACTTTTTTCTCTACGAAAATTTGCTCGTCTTGACCTGGAGTGTACCAGTATAATAAACTTTTATCAGCGGCCATGAGTCTGTATGACAACCACCGTTTCCGCTAATTTTCGATTCTTTGGCTGTTTGCGTTGCACCAACTTTGCTAATGAGATTTTGAGGGTTTCGGTGGCTTGCCTGCGGTACACTACTCTAATGCAACACCAATCAGTAGTCTTTTCGAAGAATTAGACCATATCGTTATTTAACCAAAGTTGTAATTGTTCAAACGTTCATCTTCCATCTGTAAATATATTGTTCGATTCATAACTGTAGACACACTTTATTAAACACGAAAAGGAAAGATGTATATTTTTAATGTATGAAATGTATTTAATGAATGAAGTATATTTTGCCTTTATAAGCGGCAGCTTTTTTGATATTCTTTGTTTGGAAAGAACTGTAGTAATTTGTATCCCTTATATACAAATCCTATGTGATTGCCCCGACGCGCCCCGACGCGCCCTGCCCCAGACACACACTGTTTATTATTATTATTTTTTCAATCCCCACTGCACCCTTCAGGTCGCGAATTTTCATTTTTCTCGCACCGTCTCTTAAATATAAAATATATACAAAATTCAGGTACTTCTTATTCCACATTTCGTATTACTGAATTATCATTGTGAAGAAGAGATGCTTTCCAGAAAATTCCAAAATGACTATTATGCATTATCCTTTTGTATACGACAATGAAAACAGTAACCAAAATGGCTTTCTCATCTATCACTGTTCCAAGGCACGATGATTGAAACGAACAATATTTGGTTTACTGAAAAATATTCACGAAATATATCAAACCTATTTAATCAATCTATGTAATTGCCAAATAGCATGTGGAAGTAGCAGATCATTATATGTCATCTTTCTGGACGGATTTAGAGCCGCCAAAGAGAAGAAATATATCAAATACCGGTTTTTACAAATAAAAAAATAGGGAGAGTACAACAGCAACTTTGGGTAAACTTCAACGAGACCATATTAAAGTGAACCCTGTAGCCAAGGACCAAACATATGAACAAAGAGACTCAGCTTTTGTGTTTCACATCACTTCTGAGTTTCGGAAAATGTTCCACTTAAAAGCTGATGTGAGGTGGACAATAGGATTAGTAGCGGGGTCGATATCCAGGCATATCATTCTAGCCGGCATTCAGGCGCATCATTTTATATTTGTAATAAATACACTGAATTACTATACATTACCACATTACACTATACATTGATATCGTTTCGTGTGCCTTTTTAAGGATGTTATTTTACGCTGGGTGCAAATAAGGGGTGATATACGAAAATGACGAACTGCAGGTAGAGAAGAAGGGCTTGTTTCAAAAGGTATATAAGATAAAAAATTTGTAGGTAACAGTTCACATCGTCACTTGAAGAGACGCAGGCTGAAAGAAAGAAATCCAAATAGTGACGGGACGTCGCATGTATCCACTGCTCATCAATTTAGTTTTAGTTGTCTGAAAAACATCAAATAGATAAATCATATTTGATAGAATTTTAAAACATAATTATATACTTATTAAACTACTATGAAATAATTTACAGTTACAATTTTAGACGAAATACTTTTTTAAAATATGCGCTTAAAAATTGAACATTTAAAAAAAATTTAAGTCATTATATTTATGTTCGTTTTGTATGTTGGTCATTTATTGCAATCCGATTATTGTAAATAGTGTACTAAATATTATCTGAAAATATCAGGTTTCTATATTACCTAGACTTTTTCTATAAAAGATTTATATGCTAAAATGTAAATTATGGGAGTTTCAAAGGGCACGTAAGATAACAAATTAGTAGGCAACAGTTCACAACGTTACTTGAAGAACGCAGGCTGAAAGAAAGAAATCCAAATAATGGCGGGACGTCGCATGTATTCGCGGGACTCCTTAAGAAGGAGGCATGTTGACAAGGGATGCGGAGAATACTTCCTTCCGAACCGGATCGCCTAAACATGTGCGCGACAGCGATAGTGGTCTCCGGGCAGAGAATTTTTAAGACTGTCCGCGAAATGGAATCCTCCTCCTGCCCCTGCTGGTTCCTCTGCACACACGCTCCGTCTGGTGACGTCAGCGTCTGTTGGCGCGTGGCTATGAGCACCAAGAACGATTGCTTCTTCCTAGACGAGAGCCACTCGCTCGGTATTCGTATCTCAATTGAATTTTATGGATGAGACAAGAATGCGTTAAAATTCAAACGGTATTTTTACTTTCTCGTTAAGTAGTAGACAGAAACTTATGTAATGGTGCGGCGAATTTTCGGCAGAAAAACTCTTATCCCAGAGCTCTGGTAACGAAACAGTGGATAAATCCAGTTGCTACATTTAGAAAATAAATCCTCTAACACGTAGTGTAGCCAGTGTCCACATTTTGTGGGTTCTTGACACCGAAAAATCGAATGACAGCAAAACATGTCTGTTCGTCCGTCTCTCTGTCCGTCTCTGAACAACACTAGTGGCTAAAGCGTTTAGCCGATTTTCTCCAAAATTGATAATAATAATAATAATAATAATAATAATAATAATAATAATGTCTTTATTTCTAGCGAGGCTCAGGCCGTAAGGCCTGCTCTTCCGCCTAACCAGTTAAATATTTACATTTACATAATTACAATTGAGGCATTCGGGCGGAAATAGTGATAACTGACATTTTACGTTACTTACGAAATTGCAATGATCGTAGTAGCTAACGGTGATGTGCTACGCATAATTAATGAAACAAGGTGTGAATGTATTTTCATAGTCAATTTTCATGATTCTAAAGCTAACATGATATTATAAAAAAAATTCATGATTCTACTGATAATCCCCATTCAATTTGACTGATGTCGCGGCTCCTTGAATTTCCAACGTAAGTTTTAATTTTGGTGGGTACTTTACGAAGCCTCTGGAACATTTTTCATATTTTCAAAAAAATAGCTCCAACGTGTTTGATTAACTTCTTTGTTGTATAATTTCAAGAACGTTTAAGAGAATAGTGCAGGCCCTATGTTCGGTGAAAATTCTGAATTTTCGAAAATTGCAAATATTCAAAATTTTTTCTGAGTCTTCCTAAAACTACAATTATGAAGAGAGAGATTTTTCTCTTAATGAAATTAGATCCTTAAAAATATATTTTGAAATAAGGTCATGAACAATTTTTCGAAAATTTGAGTCCTTTACGCGCAATTTAGCGTGAAAGTACGGACGAGAAAGTACATGCTGTTTTAACATCACTAGTTCTATTGGTATAATTTTGGGAAGAATTTTTAATGCTTCTCTTGACAGTTTGGAGTACTGAATTTAAAGTTAATTGTAGATATCTCCCGAACCCTTGCCTTTTCTGCTTCAGCTGCGCACTGGCGAGGCAGATATGCTCTGTCTGGTGACGTCAGCAAGCCAAAATGTTGGCGCGTGCACCAAGAATGAGTGGTACTTCCTAAACGAATGCCACACACTCAATGCTCGCATATCAATTGAATTTCATGGATGAGATAAGAATGTGTTAAAATTCAAACATTCAGGCTTTTTTCTATTGGTAGAATATTTGGTAGAATTTTTAATGCTTATTTTGACAGTTTGGGGTTCTGAATTTATAGTTAAGTGTAGATATCTCTTGAATATATTGCCAATATGTGAATCAATTAATGAAATAGTCATTTTGGTTATAATCAAATCCTCCTACTCTTTATAGGAATTTTATTCTAAAGTAATTCAGTCAATAATAAATGAAAATATTATTTGGCGTTGCTATTGAGCAGATCTTATTTAATATTATCTTCAACCAGAACTCCTACACCATATTCAACTTTATTCTCATAAATGAGAATATTCCTCCTCCAAACTCAATTACCGCTGTTAAAATACAGGACGGACTTGCTCGTATTATTTATAACGGTTATATAAATCATTAATACCTACGTTGCTAATTATGTACTTGTAATATTTCAGCTAACGTGTGCAAATCTCTTTTCATTAAACTGCTAGAAATATAGCACAATGTGACTATTACCAAGTATCTTTGAAAACTCATTTTGTAAAATTTATTGGCAACGTGTCTTATAAAGTGCGTGGGCTGAATATTATCTGAATTGCCACATAATAAGAAACTCAAGATTTTCCTTTAAAACGTTCGTTTTTGATAATTAATGAACAAATTACAAAGCATTAAGTAACCCTGCAGAAAACGTTGTAGAATATATTATTTATATATCTTACCATTAAGGACACATATATGTGAACGCAAAAGAAGTAATTGCAAAAATTAAGCAATTTCAAACCCCAAAATTTAGAAAACTTTGATACCGGTGTAAATAAAAATTATATCATAGTATACAAGAGTTCTTCTCAATAATTTAATATCGTTTTCCTTTAATATCTTTACTGCACTTTTTGTTATTAATCTTTTGGTTTATTATGATATTTTGTTTTTTTACTCTTTAATCAATTTAGTTTTAGTTCTCTAAAAATACATCAAGTAGATAAATCATATTTGATAGAATTTAATCACATAATTACATGCTTATTAAACTACTATGAAATAATTTACAATTACAGTTTTTGACGAAATAATTTTTTCAAATATGCGCTTAAAAATTGAACGTTTTTTTAAAGTTCAAGTCATTATATTTATGTTTGTTTTGAATGTACGCCATTTCTTGCAATCTGCATTATTGTAAATAGTGTACTAAATCTAATCTGAAAATATCAGGTTTCTATATTACATAGAACTTTTTCTATAAAATATTTATATGATAAAATGTAAATTACGGGAATTTCACTTTGACGTGGAAGTGAATACGCGAAAACACTGATCAGCCATCAATACATGCAAACTAAAGTGTAAACACAGAACAAACAAAAAAACATCGCAACATGATGCTGACGCCAGACTCCAGTAGACTTTTGCAACAACATTTATTCCATCGAAATATCTTCAATAGAACAAGAAATCAAAATCAAAATGGGGCTAATATTATATAGTATGGTACATTGTATTACTTTGTAGAACCTTTTAAAAAATGGAACTCTTTTTCAGAAACTCTTGTTGAAGTCTTTTTTGAAAAATGACATTATTTTATTCAAATTTATACGAAAACCAATATTACTCATATTTGAAAAAATCTATACATGACATCTTTAGAAGTCCTAATATTCAATAATAGATTGCATTAATAACTGTATCTTTAGCTTCCAAACTGATTGTGTGGGAAAGTTACCAAAAAAGGTGAATTTTCGAAAATTTAGAGGGCATTTACTCATACGTTTTGTAAATGCTTCGACCTCTAGTAAAAAGCAAGAAAATTCGGAACCGTTTTTGGGAAATAATTGTATTTGTCTTTTAATTTTAATAAGAAAGACTACCCTAAAAATTAAAAGATGTTTTAAGTTCGCAAGGTATCTATCAAAATCGGACAGATCGATTGGTCCTTTTTGGAGTAAAATCTACCTACGGAGTAGGCCCTTACGGACGGAAAGGCAGAGGTTATAAAACACTTTTTCTCCCAAAACATTTCTTCCCGTTCAAATTCTGGCAACAATTGGTTGCAGCATTAATCTTCACCATACTACATTTTCGAGAAAATAAAATATTAATAATGTTAGTAATAATTTCAGTAACAGTGTCCAAATCTCATTCAATTATAACATACACATTTAAATATTTGGAAGTAATTGCTTATTATCAGATCGTTAATTATAATATAAATATAAACATCCCAAACGCTATATTTTAAAATTAAATTATAATATACTGATAATGGAGTTTTGCCGCTACTCGTACGGTAGACGCGATGCTTTCTCAATTTACTTAATGGTATGAAGTGCGACGGAGATGCGATTGATGGCCTTGGCAACTATGCCTTGCCATCGCTTACGTGTAGCAGCACAACATGAAGACTGGCAACACTCTCATTACGAAGACAATTTGCAGCGTGATTGAGAAATGCATTGCAGCGAAGCGCGTTAGCCACTGGCACGCGTACTTTCATCAAGACATTAATATGACCCTATATATGGGCAGCAGCAACTACTCATTACAATTCGTTAGCAATGCAAAACAATCAAATACGCAATTCGTTTACCAATGCAAATAAGTTTCCTATAACTCGAGAGCGAAAATGTCTACTTATTTTTCAAAAGATGCTCATCTTGCAATTATTATTATTATTATTATTATTATTATTATTATTATTATTATTATTATTATTGTGTCGGCCACGTTACATGTTTTATTCCGCGGTCCAATCATATTCTGTCTTGGAGAGAGACGTGTGTAATTATGGGGGATCAGTTTTTCTGCAGCATCCCTTTGTAAGACAAAGTTGTTAAACCTTGAATTATGAATTATGAGGTGATAAGCATGGTGATAGATGATCGTGGCCTGTTTGATCCATCCCAGCATTCGCCTGTATGACCGAGGGATACCACGAAAAATTCCGGTCAGAATGGCCGGCCAGGGGATCGAACCCGGGCCTCCCGGCTGAGAAGTCAGTGCGCAACGCACTGAGCCACTTCACTCGATTTATTATTATTATTATTATTATTATTATTATTATTATTATTATTATTACTACTACTATTATTATTATATTATCATATCATTATTTATCATCATCATCATCATCATTATTGAAACATACCCCTAACTGCTACAATTATTGGGCGATTCGTCGTAACCCGTTTCCAAATTTCTAATAACATGAGCGTCAGGAAAAATGTTACGATAATATTTTAACTATTATTACTCTGATAAAACTGAATATTATCCCGCTAGCTGGGTCGATGGGTTACGTCAGAAATAATCGCTATTATCTATTAACAGCCGATTACCCGGTCTGCCAATTACACAGAATGGCGAGGAATCTGAAAGCAGAGATTATTTGATCTAGCTACTTATTAGCTTGAATTGGCCAATGAAAATCCTTTATCTTTTTTTCAAGAGGAGCTTAATGTTTATTTCCTATCAAATGCAGCAAATTAAAAATGTAAAATTTACATTGAGAAACTTTCGTAGTCATGACCTGGTTCGAACCTTATACGGCGATTCTGGTATTCGCGTGCTCTTGATTGATGCTACCTCGAAGAAACGCCTTCCCTTCCTTTTTGAAGCTCCGAAGTCCGAAATCCAATTACCACGAATCTACTGCTCATCTTTAAAAACGAACACCGCCGATTTACCGCTTCGCACCACTCAAATATTTGTTCCAGTTCCACTATAGTATGTCTGATGCCCGTTCTTACCGTATAAATATCCAGTGGTTTTATGATTACACAGCAAAACAAATCTCTCAGTTCTATCTTCCGTTTATAGCAAGAAAATATGCAAAGTCCGGTATCGTTTGTGAACCGCATACATTTATAAGTTCAAGAATGATTAGAGTTCACTCGCGAAAAATTATCGCGAAAGCCCAAATCATATCCCTCAAGTCCGATTCTTGCTCTACCACACAAAAATATTTCAAAGTTTGAACACGTATTGTAGACCCCCCGAAATTTTTCCTAACATGCACAAATTAATCTATTCGCGAGCTAACTGCTCACCGTCACGACATGCGACCGAATGAATTTTATCCTCCCTTTTAAAACCCACAATGCCTCGCCTTTCTTTTATTTCCACAAAATGCCCAAACTTCCGTTTTAATAATCAGTCGACGCTTCTTCAACCAATCCACAAATCTCTTATATTTCCTCCTACTCACGCCGTCACCTCCACGGTCAGATGAATGTTTGTTTATCCTGACAACAACCACGACGTCGTTACTAAGGCGCCATATTGCCTATTATTTGCCCTAACCATTTTGCCCATTTACGACAAATATTCTGTAATAAAACATGTCCCCATATTGGTATGTCACATTATTATCATTATTAGTTTATTTTATTTTACTTTTTAAAACTTGTATTCATCTTTCAACTATTCGTTTTTATAGTTAAAATGTTAGTAAAGGATTCTAGAGCTAATGAAAACGTGTGCAGATGGTACCTCTCTCCCTTACGTTTTACTGTTCTTAGACTAAATAAATCAAATCAAGTGCGTCGGTAATACCTGGTCATTCGAGTAATACCCAAGTGGAAATCCGCACCTTCTGGTGGGGTCAAGTTTTCGCCACAACTGTCTTCACATACGCCTTATTATATATTTAATACAACTTTAAGGAAAACAATATGATTTTGCTATAGATTTTATGAAATTCTCGTTTCAGTGAAGCAATCATACATTCTTGCACTATTTTGTGTTTCAGTGAAAGTAATTCAGTTAAGAACAACCGACTCGCTTCATCACACTAATTATGAAGTGAATATTGTAATTGATTGACGAAGTAGGAAAAATTAAATTTCTAAGTGAATATAATATTTTATTGTGACAAGACATTGGAAATATAAACAAAATATTTTTCCCTAAGCGTTCCATGCAATCCAAAGGCAATACCAGCTATAAAACCATTAATCTCACAAAGATAACAAAAATAATTTTGCATTTTAAGATAAAAAATACACTGTAGAATGCAATAATTTTATACAGTTGAATAGACACAATCATTTACACTTTATATTTTATTATGTTTCAGAATAATTAAGACTAAGGTTTTGAATTTTATTGCATTTATTACTATTATTATTATTATTATATTATTATTATTATTATTATATTATTATTATTATATTATTATTATTATTATTTCTTTATTGAAAATATTTACATAATTTATTACATCGAACCTCGATACTAAATTACTTAAATAATTGATAATTATTAATAAAACAATTTTTACTTGCATTATACTATTTGAAAATGTTAAAATTCATGTGTTAGATTCTGTTGCTACCTATAAATTACGACATATAATGAATAATAAAACAACTAGAGAGAGAACTTAATTTTAAAGTGTATATCAACGAAGATCATTAATTAACCTCCAAGGATAACAACTGGATTCCTTGGGCTATTTCAATCTTCAGAGCATCCGAGAAAAACAAAATACACCGGATAGAGATGACAAGCAGAATCATTTGTAACAAATGTCAAATGAAGGTTAGAACTTCCCTTCTGCGTCTCCGCATTACGCTGACAGATGATTTACACATCAGACCGGAAGAGAGAGAATTCTGTTCTACGAAAGGAGGCAGAGCTTCTTTATTGCAATATTTTACCGACTTTTTTCAATAGATTCTTATTTATTGATGAACAGGGAGTACTATATTCGTGTTCATATTTAGAAGAGGTTTCTTGGAATACTGTTGAGGTCATTTCTCAGTGATGTTCACGCAGCTCGTACAGTTTTTGCAATTTCTGAGTGATAGTACTTACTTTTATTATCTTGAGTTTTAGATTTCAATGCATTTAGAATTTTCTTTGAGCTCTACATAGTAATAAGAAGGTAGATAACCATTTTCAGTCATGAACAAAACATAACTTACACTATTATTTGGAATAGAACATGAATTATCAATTTGTGCACCCATTTCTGGAAGAAATATGTCTGTTTGTTCAAACCCCTGATGAGTTTCGTTGCATGAAAAAACTTTGAAATAAGGAAGAAATTACGTTAAAAACTGATAAACAAAATCTCACAATTAGAAAAATTGGATGGAAATTTTCGTTTCACATTTCAACAAGATTGTATTCAAGGTTGTTGGACACTAACCTTATTAAATACTAAGGTTACTTGCGCTAATCAAAGAACTTTTGATATAAAATACTGCCAATAGGTTGAAAAAATATTAATGAGGAATTAACGTGCAAAAACGTCCCAAAATTAATCATATCAGCTCCACGCAATTCGGGGGAAAGATTTATGGGGTGAAATGTGTGTAGGCGAGCGATGATGTGATAGCCATCGGTAAATGTAATATATTGCTAGAGCAGTTTATAATTTTATTAATATTAGTACAGAGTATCGGATCGTACATTAATGCAGAAAAAAACGATACTTCAATACAAATATGAGTTGTTATTGTAGCGACCTTTTCCATTCTATATTCAACTTCAATAGGCAATGATCATAGGTTTCTGAATACTTCTTACTGGTACAGCCCAGCTGGCACTATTAGTCCAACAAAGTGGTGTCAGAGACGTCATCACAAAATCTCACCCTCTTAAAATTCGTAACCAAAATCTATTTTCTTAAATTATAATATAAACTGAACTAAATATCCATGTTATTTATGAAGAAACGTAAAACAAAACAAATTATAGCCTCTAAAACTGTAATACACCGAATATACATGGAAGCGCACTATTGAACGCTAAAGAAAATTAAAGATCAACCCAGAGGTCTGCATTGCACTATGGTGGTACTACATGAAGATGAGAACTCAAAAATGTGTGCTTAAATGAATGGGTCAAGGACACTGACGACGAGGAATTAACAAGAATCATCTCTGACATCCCCCTATATAAATTACTATCTGTATGAAACATCTTTATACTGCATCATCATGTTGTTTGCTCCTATTGCCCTAGTGAAAAGACGGTGAAGCCAAGAATGCAGCAAAAAAGGATGTAAACTTTTACAGCCAGCAGTAGCTCCCTCGTTGTGTCAAGTATGCAAGCTTCGGAAAGCAGACCAAGATGTGATGTTTTGGGGTTTTGCCGCACACATTAAAAAATATTCATGAATCAGATTTGAAATATTTTGTAGAGTTTACTGGTTTCTGAAGAGTCACCAAATAAAGACATCTATCGCACCTATCGTACAGTCATCTATCGCACTAAGAATTCATTTTCATTGATAACATTTATGCTTTACTTACACACTTGAGTCAAAATATTAAAGCGGTGTTTTCTTACCACTGACAGAAAAGAGATGTCATGGTATGGAACAAGGGCTGCGATACATGTACGTCGCTTTCCAGTTTTGAACAGAACACTTCGAGATCATTTGTGCGTCATCGAAACTGGAGAAGCTATCACAAAATATACACCTACCCACTGTATACTATATCCATATCTGCATGGTAAGTTTTAGATTGTCATTCTGTCTGTATGCTATGAATTTGCTGTTTGTGTTGAGATATTTATGGTATTATCATCTTTACTTTATTACTAACGCGTATGTAGAGCTCTTCACAGAATTGAGTGGGTGGGAACCCTGAATAATGAAGAGTGAAGGGAGAATAACGACTAATGGAAATGCGTGTAAACAACGAGTACAAGCGAAGGGGGAGCTCTTAACGAAACACAGACTCAAACAGATCACCCTATCTCCTTGCCCGCCCTCTGAAGGCGGATCAACAGCTGCCAGATAGACAAACGCCAGAGGAGACCTCTGGACTCCCCAAGGACGAGAGCCTGCAGGCCCCAGAGCCCTCGTTCTAAAAACGCTCCAGCAATGATCATGACCGCGACCTCCTTTCCCCACTTGAAGACACTCCACAGGAAACTGCGTGGCACCCATGGATCCAAGGTCAGAGAAGCAGGAAATGGCGACCTTCACTCTACATTTTTAATTAGCCGTTGTAAAAGTATATAAAAATAATACACTAGTACATAAATTGCATTACATACATTTTCTACTTATCTGCCCAATTTCATTTCTTCCCAATGGAAATATATATATATATATATATATATATATATATATATATATATATATATATATAATGACGAGCATAAAAAGACGAATCCAATGATAGAAATATTGTCGTATGTTAAACAAATATTTTCTTGAGTAATTATGATTTTTTAGGACTCATGTTTAACGGATATTATAACTCCCGGGCACGTGCTAGCAGGCAGAGCGCTGCGCGACATTAGTTGATGGACTGTTATATTTTTTTAAAAAAACTTAAATTCGTCTTTTTGTTTTGGATTTGTTTCATTACGCTCGTCATAATATACTAAAAAATATGTATAGTTACATTTGAAGAAAACAGTTATTTCAATATCTCTTAAAATACAAGTGATAAAATCGATAACGTTCTCGCAGAGCTTATGAGAGACGAAGACGGGTCAAGCAAACATACGAAACTGGTAGAGAAGAGAGGTTATGAGGTTCTATAGTCAGGTGAAGAGCAGCCCTTCTATCTTCATGAAAAGACGCGAAAAACAGTTACAACGAAATTTAAGAAGTCAAGTCACCTGTTTTTTTTATATATGTCCTGATTGAATCTGGAATATTTACGAAGGCTTTCTGGGAGTCTAGGAGAACTGAGCATACTCGCACATCCACACACTTTCGAGCACTGCACAGACCAAGCTCACGAGATTCCAGTAAACAAATTCGTCTTAGTAATAACAGGTTATTGCAGTACCCACTCTCTTAACAATGTTATCAGGTTAATTCAGAGGAACCCTAATATCTTGTACCCGAAGGAGAGAGTACTGAATTGAACTTAACGAATATGATGACCATTGGACGGTGTCATTGAGGAACATTGAAAGGAAATTAACGAGGGCTAACATTCGAGATATCAAGTAATTCGGGTTATCAAGTGATTTGATATATCAATAGTTTCAATAAAAGGAATTAAGATGTCAAAGAATTCAAAATATAATGAATTTGAATTATTAATAAATTCGAAATATCAATGAAATTAAGTATCAATGAATTCGAGATTAATGAATTGGAGGTACATGAATTGAGATATCAATAATTCGAGATATCAATGAATTCGAGATATCAATGAATTCGAGATATCGAGGAATTAAAGATAGTGAATTCGAGATATCATCCAATTCGAGATATCAAGGAATTCGAGATATTGAACAATTCTATATTTTCAGGTAGGAGATAATGTGGTTCCTCTGCATCCTCTCAAAATGGCGCCGCATTTCTCTCCTACGCTGTGGGGGAGTGCGCATGGACTCACGTGCCGCGCGCGTGGAGCGCTCTTGGGGGGCCGACACGCGTGCGGCCGGCGGCGGCGTGCGGCGGCGCCTGCGCCAGCACCAGCAGCAGCGCCAGCGCCAGCACCAGCGACCGCACCGTGCGGGGCGACGGCCACGACGACGACGACGACGCGAGCAGCGCGGGCTTCATGGTGGTGCGAGGGTCTGCTTCAGACTGAGTGCCGCACTGGACCCCAGGTCCCCTTCCTATAGAGCGGCCCGAACAGGAAGCGCGGCGGGAAAACCGCGCGAGCCGCTCGCCTACGTGAAGGGACACGGACGCGGGTGGCCGGGGGCTGGGGATGACGCGAGAAGGCCGCGCTCTTGCAGCATCTATAACGCCTCGCTTCCACGTGTTTTTGGAAGAGCGGATACGCGCCGCATCAATGCTTCTAATGAACATTACGCTCGTGGACATTGCACATGCAGATGCTTCGAAGAAGGCCCGTATAGGAAGGCAAAAGAATTCCACAGCTTCGCGTTCTGAGATGTAAATAAGTGTGTCCATTGCACACCATGAACGTTATGTTTAACATTGTTTACTCGAAGGCGTATCATTAATACTCATATTTCGAATGAGGAGGAGCAGGGTAAAAAAAAAGTTATTAAATTGAAAACGAACTCATACACATTCTGCTGACTGGTGTCACACCAAAAGGGTCGGACGACCCCCAACAAGTGATAGACCGACATTATATTTAATGTTAATAATAGTAATAATAATACAATACTTTCTGCTATCAGTGGTGATAATAGTAATATCATTTCAATATTTTCAAACTCCTGCTCACCTTTGAAACAGCGGAACTCGTGTCCAAGGTGTTTCGTACAAAACATTGGGTTTAAACATAAAATACTCCGAGAAAAGTTATGTATTTTTGTGTGACGAGTAATTTTACTACACAAGGATCATAGTAAAAATTTCTGAAATTTCTTCTAGAGTTGAGAATCATTTTTACTCTACTTGTAATTTTAATACGTACATTTAAAAACTACAGCTGAACCCATGTGTCAAAAACATAATATACCCTTACTCAGTTAAGGGGATGCTAAATGAAGATAACAGTGCTTTGTGACGTGATGTGGGTTCTTAGGCACTTGCAGCATCAGCTCTCCAGCTACTTGACGCACATTTAGTGGGCAGGGAAGGAAGCGGTCAATTCAAACCGATAAAGCGTAGTTGATATCTAGACCACTGTAGTAATAGAAGATAAAAAAGAAACGTCTTTGCTGAGATTGCCAACCACGCTATCCTTATTTTATTATTGTTGGTGAAAATTTAGAGAAGACATTGCTATATTCACTTCATTTCTGATGACGCTAATGCTTTTATACATAAACTAGTGGTGCTAAAGCGCACATACTCTCTTGCCCATATTTTGACGCAAAATTACGCGAAAAGTACTAAAATTTTGAAAAAATTGGACATGATGTAATTTCAAAAGCTATCTTTATTGAACAGATTTCTTAAAGGGAAAATATGTATCTTTAATATTTAACTTGTAGGAAGACGCCGAAAAACTTTTGAACCTTCGCAATTTTCGAAAAATCAGGGTTTTGAACAGACATGAAGTCAGCACCAATCTCTTGAACGTCTTACACGTTATCAAACAACAAAATTTAAACAAAAAACGATGCAGCCACATTTTTGAAAATTTGGAAAAATTGTCCCAGGATTCATGTAAAGTACCCCCAAAATTAAAATATCGGATTCAAATGAAAGGGGTCGCGACATTGGCCAGATCGAGGAATATTAATTTTGGAGAAAATTGGCTAAATGGTTTACTCGCTAGCGTTGCTCACAGACGGACAAACCGACGTTTTGCCGTCAATCGATTTTTCTGTATCAAGGAGCCACAAAACATGGATTCTGGCTACACCACATGTTAGAGATTTTCTTTTCTAAATTTAGCAACTGTATTTATCCACTTTTTCGTTACCAGGGCCCGCCAATAAGACTTTTGTTACCGAAAATTGGCCATTTTTTCGCTCAGCATTTCATAACGTTCTTTCTTCTCCATAGCGAGCAAGTAAAATGGAGTAAGAGATACTTAACTCTCAAATACATAAGAACTGATGGCCATTTGCATACTAAGAATATAAAATTTTGCACAGTGGCGTTCGTACCTCCATAACGATTTAAAAAAGTATAAAAAAAATTATAATTATAAATTAAATTTTCTTATTAACGTAGATACTTTTACAGCAAACTCTCATTTCTTGTACTTGCAAACTCTCTTTCATGCTATGGAGCTTCTCGCAATGCAAAGGCTTCAGAGTTTGATTGTCAGGTCGTAACCCGACACAAGTCTTAAGATATGGGTGAGGATATGAGATATCTAGAATATTTATAGCACAAGATAGCTTTCAGTGAATGAAATTAAGTGGTATTATGATAAAAACATACTATTAGTGTCGTTTTTTACTGTTAGCATTTAATTGATGCATATTTAGAGGAGAAAATGTTCGTGGTTTTATATGTGTGGATGGGTGGAGGACGACGGTGTTTGTGGCAATAGGAGAACATAATGTTCTTAGGCAGGTGAAGGCTATTTATTCAGAAGCAAGGTTAATTGTTCTACTTGAAATATAAAGATCGACTTTTCATGATTTCAATAGACAAGTGTATAAGGGACACCTAATAAACAACAATCTGTAGCATCTCTTGCCTGTTACCTACTATTAGTAATTCCGCTTATTGGCATCTATCGAATGCGGAATTGAAAATATGCTCATGCCCACATACGCTCTTCCAAAGTTCTGGATTTTGAAAAATGTTTAATTAGACGGTTTATTTGATTTTTTATAACATCCCTTCGTATTTTGTCACTGAATTTATAATTTCACTTTTTCCTGTTATTCCGTGATAGGGATGGGGATTGGTGAGATTAACAATATTTCTTTTCCGACCTTCGACCTAAATTCAATGATAAGTGGAAAGTTGGATATGTGTTGTCAGAAACAGCGCAAGCAAGTAACATTAAACCACACACATCAGGAAATCTAATCCAAATGTACCCCACTGTACTAACCAACCTCATGTTTCCTTGTGTTGCAGGGCACTGTTGAAAACACAAATTTTTTCCTTTTTTCAGAGATATGGTATTCAGTTAACAGAAAATCCGCTAGTAACAGAGATATTTCCATTTTAATGTGATTTAGCCTATATAGTCTATTTTGTAGTTTGATTTTTAATCAATAAAACAATGAGTATACTGATTCACTACATTTGAGTTTTTGATTCCGTTTGAAGTAATGATAATAATGAGGTGTTTCAAATAACGCTTAAATAATAATTAGAAAAGTGGAGGGAACTCCTAATTGGGTACCAGAGGATGCAAAGAAAAGAACAGGTTCGCAGATTTATATTCCAATCGTCATGAGTTACGACTAGCTCAACATTCTTAAAAAGATAATCACTGAAAGGGTTGACTGAATAAATAGTGAGATTACAATGTGTGAAGGAGATTATGGGTGTCTAGTGATATTGAATGTTGTCAGCTTTATGTTTTGAAAGCTAAGACACATTACCAAATATTTCACCATTTTATCTTTTCTTACCATTCATCAATGTTTAATTGCTGAGGGGAGGAAAAATACTATCGGACAAGCTACCAAAGAGAAGGCAATCAATAAATCAAATCAATCTTCATGTTTTCTTCATCTTTCTCATTATTGATGCTGACCTTCATTCTCTGAATAGCCGTCTATTAACATACTTGTTCACATGTTGTCCATTACGTAAATGTAAGTGTTACACCAGCAATTTGTTCCAAGAAAACGATAATTATACAATTCATTCCATGGAATAAAGATAATCGTATCGTACGTCTGCGGTTACATTTCAAGAAATACGACGCTCTTTGGCAAATTGCTACGAAGGACTAGGAAACTATAACACACATGTTTAACAAGATACCAAGAAAGAACAAACTAACCAACAGAAAGAAGAGAACGAAAAAATATTGTTTCACATCATTGCAAATGGCTTTTTGTGAAGAAGTGTAAAAATAATTTACGATAAAGGAATGGCAGAGACCTTGAATCAAAACATACCACCAAAGTGTATGCCCATCACACTTTTTATATCCCTAAATCCACAATAAAACAGTGGATGTAACGGAGAGCTAAAATAGACATTACCAATTTATTTGTATTATGAAGACAGGTGACACAGACTATTATAACTGTTATGTCACATAAAAATTAATCATTGAAATAAACAATGGAACTTGTTTATTCTTTAATTACAAAGTTCTAGCCAGTTGTATATATTTGAAGACAAAGTTTGAGAATCGTTACTTTTATTTCATTCAGAAGTATTAAAAAAGTAGTAGAAAAAGAGAAGAAAGTGAATTATATTATTAATTTTGTATTATAATACGAAGCACACATTTTACGTAGGTATCTACTTTTAAGAACCGACGTAAAGACGTCACTAAAATTATAATAGAGAATTGTATTTCCACACATAATTTTTAAACATAATACTAATTATTACCAAACTTTCCAAATGCACTTTAGTTAATTATTGTATTATTAACATAATTAAATTAAACTGATAAGGCTACACTTTAATTTTGTTAACATATTCTTGCAGACTTTATTTGCACTTATCTGAGTGCATTGACCGAAGTTCTTTCGCAATATCCCCTAATTAAACACCGTGCAAGTGTAAAATAAACACCTCCCGTGTAACACGATATGATATCTATATGATATCTAAAAGGTGTCATAATTGTCTTCTGCGTTTTGCAAGGTAAATATTTGTCTTTATACTATTGCCATATGTGCCATTTAGTGAACCAGAAAAAGTTCAAAAGACAAATATTTGCAGAGAACATGTGCTTACTTGTTTTAGTCATTTCCGTGTTACTGAGTTAAGGTCAGAATACTCAAAACACTTTCATTACATTCTTCGGGAAACTTTATTCGACACAACTAATGATATTACCGTTACTATTCCACGCATTCTCACCAAAATACCAAACATTTGTTGAACATCAATAAAATAGCTGCCTTATTATTTCATTTACGAAAATTAATGACAGTGTGCGTTACTTACTAAAATTTTAATGTAAAATGGATTTTACAAAAACATTCTAGAAATTGGAACAAGAAAGGAGGAATTTAATTTCTGGAAATTTTTTTTTTTTTTTTTAAAAACGTATCGAGTGACATCATTTTGTTGAAAGAACCGTTGAAAATGTTTCTCAAGAATTTCAAAATTGAACGTTTATTAATTAATAACATTCAAGAGTTTTTCAAATCAGACCTGTTGAAAACTAGCCGTGAACAAAATGACGTAGCATTTGCTATCATCAGTACAGCTCCTAACTTTCAAAATGCTCTTCAATAAGTCATGTCACTTAATACAATATCATACATATTGAAGAAAATTATCCTTGGTTATTTTCATAACCAGATAATTAAAAAAATTCAAGAATCTTCCCTGTAAAATTTCCTCAAAGTCTTGTCATAAGTAAGGTCAGTAGAAGTTTGACCTTATCGATAACTCACGAGTCGCGTAGCGCCGAGCGAACTTATCAAAGAAGTTTCAAACCACGAATGGAATTCGGTTAGACTGTTTCACAAATAAAAGTCATAAATCAGTTAAATAGTGTGAATATAATGTTAGAGAAATGCTAGCCAAAAATATTTCATGGTGGGTTGTTTAAGACGCTATCTAGATTATTGCAGTTATCGTCGTATATGGAATATTCCATGGTGGAAATAACACCATGGAACAACCAATAAATGTGTTATTTCCACCATGGAATATTCATTTATTCTCCATAACAGCGGCAAGTCGAACGCCATCTGCGGCAAGACGATAGGAAAAGGAACATGTCAACTTCTCGATTTTAGGCGCCCGTGAAAGTGGAAACTTTTGCATTACTTTAATGAAATGTATATTAAAGTAATTATCATAAACGCACATTAAATTTAATAATGTACACATGTACATTACGATACAATAGTCATAGCTTTATCGAATTATTTGGAAGGAAGGGATGAATAATCTTGATGGACTGGTGATTATGAATATTTGATATGAATGATGAGAGGCAGGGGAAACGAGAGAACCCCTACATTAAATAACTGATTTTAATTTACATTAAATCAAACTGATTTTTAATTTACGAATTAAATTTAATTTTCAAATATATTAAGCTCCTCTTAATGTACACTTACTTATTGCACGCATTTTAATGTACAGGTTTAATTTATTAATATATTAATCTACATTAGATTTAACGATATTTCTGACAGAGCATCTTATCATACAACGCTTCGGAAGGCTTGAAACTAATAACTAGGGGCGGATTTTAATGAAATGCCTTTTTTTCACTCTAGAACAATGCCGTTTAGTATATTAATTCATTTCATGTTATGACAAAAGGAAATGACCCATTTTTATAGGTAATTGTTTTGCATTTTTTTGTCAATTTTGACTAGTAAGTCATTTTTTACTATTTTCCGTCATTTTATTCCATTTTTCTGATTTCATGGATTTTATTGTACCATTAATTTTCACAGAATTACTCAGTCGCTCATTCGCCCAGAAATTGTTTTGATAGTCGTTGTATGTAATTCTTGTGACGCATATCAGCGCCATTGCCAATTCAGCCGATTTCGGGATCACTAAAGACAGAAATTTCCTGGTAAAGAGCAATCCAATCCAAAACTTTGCAAGTTGAGTTCACTCGAACGAATGGAAGAAACTACGATTACATCAGTAACGTATCCAACTGCTTTGGTTGTTCATTCGAACTGGTTTTCATAAGATTTTTTACGTCATTCTTCTTTAGTTTTAGAGAAACTTTAAAGCATTTTAAGAGCATTTTATTGATCATTTTTGGCGATTTTGAGGTCATCACAATCCGCCCCCTACTCATGAATATCTCCTCAGTAATCGAATTCTGCTTTGTTCACATTGGTATTTTCAAACTTTTTCCCCCAAATAACGAAAACTTTCTATATTTCGAAAAAAAAACCATTACATGAAAGGGAATAAAAAGGAAATTTGAAAAATACATTACACTAAAAATGAAATCTCTGGCTTAAATATTAAAGCATAAGAAAAAATCAAAACAAAATTAAACTTTTCCGTTATTAAATTCAACATTACAAGAAAACTTTCATTTCACTTTCAAAAAATTTGTGTTGTTCACCCGAACTGGTTTTGATAAGATTTTTTTATGTCATTTTTCTTTGCTTGTAGGGCATTTTTAAAGCATTTTATTGGTCATTTTTGGCGATGTGTTCGGTCATACCACTAACTGATGAGTGGAATGGTGAGTGGGGAAAGGAGCGCACTTGCCTCGCGCAGTCCTTGCTCGCGCGCCACTCACCGGCTGGTGCGCGGGGGCGTGCCCGCGCTCAGGGGCCGTTGTCGTCGGGGGCGGCGGCGGCCAGGCGCGCGTCGCGGGGCCGCGCCCGCGACAGCCGCATGCGACGCCCGCGGGGCGCGCGGTGGCGGAAGGCGTCGGCGGGCCCCGCCGACCTCGCTGCCCCCGCCGCCACCCAAGGCCCCGCCCCGCCGCCGCCCGCGCGCGCCCCCGCCGACCTCGCTGCCCCCGCCGCCACGCCACTGCGGTCCCCGTCCGTCTCCCGCCTTGCTCTCGCCTTGCTCTCTCCACGTGCTGCTTCCTCGCACAACGTGCTTCATTTCCCGTTTGGATTCACGTGCTCGGTGTTTTCCTCACCTGTCGCTTGTTGTCCCAGCTATCTGTCGGCAGTCCCTTCTTACCGCACAGCACTTATCCCCCATTCCCCGGTTTCAGCTGTTGTTTCTCCGACTGTACCCACCGGTGGCCAGGGCACGACTGATGTCACTGGGAGTGTTCCTAGTGTTGGAGTCCCAACGACTGCAGCATTTGCAACACTAGATCTTCAGCTAGGTCGAGTTTACAGACTCTCTGGAGCAGAATTCTAGCGGCCGGCTGTTCTAATCGGTAATTTTTTATGGTTTCATTGCGATCAACCGCACACAAATGCTGGAGCAGTACCCTATCAAACGTGCAGCGGACCGCGAGCAATCTTTCTTTCGTCTTCCTTGTCCTATCTTACTTACTATCGTTACTTACACCCAGTACGCTGCCATACAAACCGGGAGCTTAGAGCATGCTGGAGCGGTTCCCCCGTTCGTGGGAGATACCTGGTTGGGGAAAGCCACGCTAGACATGTAGGTCGGCCCTGGACCTTACCATCCAGCGTGGGCAGACCACCGCCACTTCCCGAGGGAGAAACATGCACTGCACTTACGGGACTAATGACCTCTGTAGTTGACGCGCCCGGAACCACAACCAATCCAGTTGACGCACCCGGAACCAATACTTTTGCAACGATGTAGAATTATATTCCTCCAAGGGCCGTATTCATAGTCTTGACTTATAATAAGGAAAACCTTAAGGAGTTCCTTATAACGTTTTCCAATTCATAGTAGCAACTTATCCATCCACATAAGAAAATACTTATAGCTATAAGGAAGGTCCAGACTTCACTTATGCTATAAGTGAACCCTCTCTTGATGCGTTGAAAATTGTCGTAATTTGAAAGAAATGAAAATGGACGATTATTTCAAAGATTAGAAGAATTTTCAGTGTCATCTTTCTTTGTAGCAACAAGTGATATTTACGTCACATGCCAAACCCGTTAAAAATGCACAGCGATCAAGAATTTAAGAAAAAATATTGTTTTACTTAGCCTTTTTTTGTACACTTTTTGGTAACATTGGTGGCTAAAACCACCTCTAACTTAATAGATATTTACTGATTTCACCACCATTTAAGCCTTTGTTTAAGATACTGGCACTATATAAGAAACTGTGTAGGTTAGGTTACCTCACGGACGCAAGCATATGATTGTTCACGGCCAGTTTGATGGAGCACTTCTGGCAAGATTCAAGTGGCTGTGAAACAGCCAATACACTGTAACCACACGAGGCACTGCTAGCATCGTACTTATTATAAGTATCGTCTATGAATACCAACTGTGTATAAGTATTTCCTTATCAAAAGTAACTTCTTGTAGCTTAAGTATTTTCTTATCTTATAAGTGACGACTATGAATATGGCCCTAATAATCTTTTAAGTCAGTGCTCGTTCACTCGGCGGTGTGCGGACGTCCGATGTGCCTAGCGTGCGCGCTATGACTGTTGCCGTTCAAGTTAAGCGTCAAGAACGAAAGCCGTTAGAGTTGTTTTTTTTTTGTCTTTGTGGTAGTTGTCCGTTAACTGTGCGCAAAACCGGGTGACGAGTTTTCCTAGATTTGTAAAGTTCAGTGTTCTAGTGAGTGTTCTCTTCACTTTCACGCACAGAGAAGCTCGAAGGGCGTATGTTTCCAACCATCGTGTTGCTGCTTGGCAACCGAGCATCAACATCGTAACCATCATGAAAATCCTTCATCCCAATCAACAACCATTGCTTCAAGTAAGAGTTATGTGCAAGCATGTAATAGTTCCCTCTTTTCAAAGAAAGAAAATGCAATTGTTATTGACTCTGCTAATCATGCACCGACAGTTGACTTCATCGAAGCCCTTGCAGGAAAAACTAATCCTTCCCCTGAACTACTACCGGAAAAACTAATTCTGACGAGCTTGCATTTAAAGCTAAATCAATCATTTTACCTGCCATGAATTTACTATAAGACCTCTAATTTCACCCAACAAAAGAATAATTCTTTCCAATGTTTACCCGAGTATCCCTCACAATCTACTAGAAAATAAGCTATTAGAATTCGGGGTTAAAACTGTGGCATCAATGTTTTTTATTCGTGCAGGTTTCTGTAATCCAAACTTGAACCATATCATGAGTTTTAGAAGACAAACCTACATAGCTCCGGAACATGAAGAACTGCTCCCGGAGTCTGTCCAAGTAACAGTGGATGGTTTATCGCATTGGGTATACATCTCATCTGATATCCCTACCTGGTTCCAGTGCAAGCTGCGAGGGCATTTTGCTAAGAACTGCCCAAATCTTAACTCTCCCTGCCGCAAGCAGCTATCAGCACGAAGGTAACAACCTTTCCCGTATCAGACGGCGACCTTCCCCCTTCTCTTGCCCCCAGCCCCGTTCCTGTCGATAACTTGAACGAATTCCCTGACCTCTCAAGTGTTTTGTTATCAGTTCCTTCACCGGCATTCCCTACAACTTCAGTTTCGGAATCTAAGCCAGAGAAGCCAACGGAAGACAGGGTGAAATCAAGAACAAAAAGGCCACTCTCTTCTACTAGCTCCCAAGCGACATCTCTTCCCGCTAAAGTGATCTCGTTAGTGAAAAGACTGATCTATCTGTTCGGAGATATCCTAGACTTAGACGACCCCCGCGAAATAAAATAGTGTTCCCCAAAAATCAAAACCACCTCATACAGTAAAGAAGACATTCAATGGCCAGTGACCAAAGAAAATATTGAAAGAGCCCAATGAAATACCGTTATTGATGAATGAATTGTTGAACCTTTGACAAATCTAAGGTTTCCAGAACATTGCAGAAATTGCTGAAGACTCTCTTCAGAAATTTCACCTATAGTTTCAATGTTACGGGATATTTATACCAACCTTCCTAACAAAGGTATTAAAAACAGATGTTCCAGAATAATAAAAAAACATGAAAGTGCACTGGACTCTGATATAGATACTTCTCAGGCGTCTACACCGTAATACTACGCCCATATTTGTCCTGTATTTACTCGCAGGTGTTATTCAATGGAATTGCAATGACTTCTACCCCCGAAGTCTTTCTTAAAAATTCTTATCAATGATTCCAGTCCCCAAGTGCTCTGCCTGCAAGAAACCAACTTTTAAGGTAATACTTGTGCTCCGTTATGTGGATATAAAAGTGTATTCTGCAACAGAAGAGACTCTGCTAAAAACATTGCTACTAAATGTACTTGGAGCACCTTTGATCAACTTTATGAGAGTGACCACTATCCCATCTCCATCAACTTCTCCGACTGACAATGGACGAAAAATTTCAAAACTCACCGTAAGTGGTTGATTAACCATGCAAATTGGTTACAACTCCAGCAAATCATAAATAATAATGTCAATAACCTTCCTAAACCAGACTCGTCTCCACCTCCTCTTATAAATAAAACAGTTCAGGACTTTACTAATACGTTGAAGTTAGTAGCCAGTTCATCCATCTATTTATTTATTTATTTATTTATTTATTTTACGTAAAAAAAGTTAAAAACTGCGTATGACGTGCTATGGGGAAAAGTGAATTGTGTGCACATTTTCAAAATTCTGTGATCCCTACACTAAGTCATATACTACTTAAATTTTGAATTTTTGAATGGGAGAAAAAAACAAAAACTCCCATGTAATAAAATCTATTTTCAAGGATAGATCCTTCTAAGTTCTGGAAGAATAAGGAAACACCAGATTCCTTGGTGGAATGAGGAATGTACTGCGGCTATAAAAGAAAAAAAATATATTTCCGAAAGTATAAGAAGAATAAAACCATCTAAAACGGAATACTCTTTAGGAAAGCTTGGGCCAAAGTCCGCTTAATATTAAAAACTACAAGACTTCTATCTTAGAAAAATTTTACATCATCAATAACTAGACAGACCCCCTCCTCTTTGTTATGGAAAAATATCAAATCCATTAGTGGCGCATCGATGAACTCCAGCCCATTCATGCTAATGGACTTAAACGGTAATAAATACTCACAACCTCAAGACACAAGCAGTTTGTGGAACTATAAGTACAACGTTTAAAAAGAAAGCCCGAAAAGAAACCCAATTAAAATTTTATGCTATTAAGGCCATCCCAGTTTTACTGTATGGATGTGAAACTTGGGTTCAAAAAACAAGAAGATTTTAAGAGGATTGAATCAGCAGAAATGCGATTTTTGAGAGGAGTAAAGGGCTGTACATTAAGAGATCAAATAAAAAGTGAAAAAATAAGAGAAGAACTAGGGCGGAAAGAAACAGTACATGAAAAAATTAAGAAGTACAGACAGCAATGGGTGACACATATTGGAAATATGCCGTAAGACAGACTTGCAGTGCAAGCCCTAAATTACAAGCCTAGAGAAAAGTGAAACATTGGATGGCCAAGAATGAGATGGAAAGAGGCTGGAACAGGCAATATGTCTATTCCGTAAAGGGAGATGATGAACCTCAAGACACCAGCAATTTACTTGCTGTATCTTTTGCTAAGAATTCCAGCCACTGCAACGATGATCCTGAGCTTTTGAAAACTCTTGAATCGAAATTTCTTATACCTCAAAACTTTATTTCTTCATTGGTTGGTTCCAACAATGACCATTATAACAGAATTTTCACCTTGGACGAACTTCTTTATGTGTTGAAGAATTGTAACAACTCTGCTCCGGGCTCTGACAACATCCCCAACAGTTTTCTTAAAAACCTACCAGTGAAGGCCCTGGAGCATCTTCTTCATATATATAATGAAATATGGCCAACCCAGACTTTTCTCTACCAATGGAAAGATGCTATAGTTATACCTATTCTTAAGCCCAATAAAGACAGATGCAATCCATCTAGTTATCGCCCCAAATCTTTAATGTGCAACCTTTGTAAGCTTCTTGAGAAGATGGTTACTCGAATCGAAAAGCCTCTGGTCTTCTTTCCAAAGTGGATGCGGAGCTTTTCGCTCCACCAATGACCACTTAGTCGGAATTGATTCAGAAATCTGTGATGCCCTTAGCATGTACCACCATGCGATGGTTGTTTCACTTGATCTCGAAAAGGCCTATGAATTGGTCCACAAATACAGACTTCTAACTATCATTTCAACATTGCCAATCAAGGGCAATATGTTTGCGTTCATAAACAACTTTATTGTACACAGATTTCTCCAAGTACGTGTTCAAGATACAACGTCACAGCACGTTGAGATGTCAAATGGCCTTTCTCAAGGATCAGTATTAAGTGTGTTATTATTTCTCATCGCCATAAACGAAGCGAGTAATATTGTAAAAAACCCAGTGCAAATATTTTTGTTAAACTATAATGCAAGAATACCTCAAAACAATTAACGAATGGTCGAAGGCGGCAGGATTTATTTTATGAAAAACGAAATCAGAATTTATGGTCTTCTCGAGATCTCGGAAAGTTTTGAACTCGTCTTCAGTAGTCCTGAAAATTGGTGACCATAATCTAAGAAGAACGAATACCAGCAAAGTTTTGGGTTTAACATTGGTAGAAATTCCACATTTATTCTCTAAAAGCTGATTGCTCTGCTAGACTTAATATAATGAAAATGTAATCTTCACGCAAGTGGGGAGCGGACGCTATTTCCCTAATAAACTGTTACAAATCTTTGATACAACCAAAGTTAGATTATGGAGTCGTAGCTTATAGTTCAGCCAGCAACCATTTACTAAGAACATTGGGCCCTATAATCAACTCTGCATGCCGTCTAAAGTTTGTATGTATCTCATGAAATTGTGTAACCAGTGTGTGTATTTGTAACTACTGTAATTTTGTAACTGTGGCCAATGACCTAGCTGTTTATAAGGCGACCTTAAATAAATAATTTAAAAAATCCTTTAAGTTTCTCTGTTGCATTGTTCAGCTTATATTTGTTTTCAGATGTTCTATTATTTTGCCAAATTCTTCTAAATCTTCTTTTCAGAGCTATCTTTTCTTTATCATTCTATCTTTTTTATGTACTGAGGGTAAGTATTTGTTATGAAGCACTCTTTCATTTCAGGTTGCATTTTGAATACATTCTATTATATGTTTAATGGCGGTTTGATGTTTATTTCATCGCGGAAAGTTATTGTGTACTGACATGGGTATTGTATGTACAGTAAAGGTCAGCAAACAAATGACCTTAGAGCACGTGACAGGGGGTTGCCTTGCCCATGTGACGGAATTTTTGCAGTCTCAAAAACTTTCCAACTACTTCGTCTTTGTGAATATTTTAAGAAACTCTATAGCCCATATTTTAGTTTCGTTGTCATGGATATTATTGCTGTTGCGTAATCATTCATTTTATTTTTAAGAAAAACCGCATTTCATGTGATGGTGGTTTTCTTTAGAAATATAATTTAAAAAAATACTTTTTAAAATGTCATGCAGAATCCACACTATAATCTGAGAGAATCTAATTCAACCAATAATAATAATAATAATAATAATAATAATAATAATAATAATAAAGCAAAAGTTAACATGCGCTGACATATACTCATGTGCTAATAAAACTCTTGGGTTAAATATTTCATGTTATCGTAAAGTGTGGAGTAAGAAAACGGGAAGACAGTTACCGCAGTTGGTTTTCCTTCTACGGTCTAATAGATAATTGATATCTTTCACAAATAATTCAAGGAAATGTTAAAGTAATCTCGCAGGAATCATTCTGGGTTTTATATTCTTATATTTTATGTGGGATCGTGTTCTCCTCAAATATTGCTTAAGATGTTGCTGAAGTTGGTTTCTTTATTTCGAAACAAAGTACGCGCATGGCAAAATGGCAATTTTTTAAATTAAATTTGGACCTAAGCGAAAAGGGGGTTTAAAAGAATGATGCAGGTCTCATTTTCTTTGAAAACTTTTTTCGAACACTGCAAAATTCAAAATTTTTTCGCGTCTTCCTACAAATACAATTATGAAGGTAGAACATATTTTCTTAATTAAATCTGTTTCTTAAAGTTAGATTTTGAAAGAAGCTCATTTACAATTTTTTCGAAAATTTGAGTACATTTCACGTAGTTTTGCGTGGAAATACGGACGAGGAAAGTACGTGCTGTTTTAGCACAAATTAGTTTTTTGGTTCGTATTCTTCTAGCCTAGTTAATAACCTCACATTTCGTACAAATGAAAACACTTCTAAAATCGTTTAACGATTGGAAGGCGCACTCAACCATTTTATGACGGAAATTGAGTACACGCAAGCACCCTCGAGAACGGGAACAAAAATTTGAAATATTTCAGAACTAGCATAGAGTAGTGTCCCCGTCGAGTAATGTTATGTTAAAAAGGTTTATTTGCACTTTGAAAGTGCAAAAAATATATTTTTTGAATCATTTAATTGTTGCCGGCTCGTCCATTTTCAGGCATAGAAAATTATATGACCTAGTACTGGTCAAAAATACGTTTACGTTGCAAAATTAGGTTTAATTATCGTCAAACTGATGAATCATTTCGTATCAACTCATGTAAATGATGAAAAGAGAGCATAGTAATTCCCAACATTTTACCAATGTACTTGTAAATGTACTGAAACCAACAAAACGTGTTTTTCTTGAATGTCCTAGCTTTCTCTCATGAATTTGAAAGCGGAAGGTTGGGGAGTGGATAGGCTTTACAGAATCGGAAAAAGCTAACGGATTATTACAAATGATTACTAAGAGAACCACGAAGTGTATGATTTTCAGACAAACATGTAAAATCTATAAAATATTGTAATCCAAAATTGGCAGCATTGATATTCTCCAAATGGTAAAAACTACCGCAGAGGAATAAATTCATACGAGAAGAAACGAATATGTGTCTATGTTACGGGTGACGTTCAAATCTATTTCCCAAATTAGCTGGTTCACATTATCCAAAATGAGTGGATAAAGCCGGAAACTGGAAGAGCTTCGAAGATTACTTTGCAATTTAGCTGGATACACGAGGTAGCTAGTGTAGGTGAAATACGTTACGGAGATGAGGAATGGCCCATATTATATGACGGATATGGATCAGACTGTAGGTGAGAAGTTTTTAAGGTTATTGAGAGACAAAGGTTAGTTTCGAGTTCCAATTTTCGAGCCGTAGAGTTCTATTATTTTAACTGCCCACTAATCGAGTGTTTGGCGGAAGATCTAAGTGGTAGATGAAAGAGTAGACCCAATGTCTAGAGACACGCCACCAATAAAGAAATCATTTTTATTCGCGTTCAGAATTCTTGCAAATTCAGTCAGCCTTCATACTGCTCGTTGTGTATACTTCGCGAATGTTCATTCCCGCCTGAGAGATGGCATAATATTCTGGGGAAATACATCTTATAGCTCCCAGACTTTTAGACTACAAAACGAGTGTACGAATAATAACACATCCCACCCACGTGATTCATGTAAGACCTTTCATTAATCTAGGAATTCTACCATTACAGGTCTTTTATTTACGAATCAGTGGTTTTGTAAAAATGACTTGCTCAGGGCAGAATATATTTTCAGAAAATGCGAAGTCTATTACTATACCTCAACTAGAAATCATATTCATCAGGTGACAGTATCAACAGCTCATTACAAAAAATTCACATACAATACATGTACATTATTCTACAACACTTTGCCAGATGACATTAAACGATTAAATTCAATAGAAAAGTTTAAATCCCAAGTGAAATCGTTTCTGCTGCATAACTGTTTCTATACAATTAGATACTATGCTGAGCATCACAAGAAAAGTAACATTAATTTTAACAATGATACATAATGCATATTTACCATTTGAACTGTATAAATGAGTATAAACAACCTGTAACAACCATTGTACTACAGCTTCGGGTCAATGAGCAAATGCTGAGATGGCCCTTGTTTTGCTTCTGGACATAAATGTAACTTCATTTTCTGTGCACGTCTTCTAGAATTCAGTGGGAAATACAATTATTCAAATTATCGTTTCCATGTTGTCGCGGCAGGAAGTAATAAGAGCCAAAATTTATTGCTTATTTATCCTTGAAAATAGATTTTATTACATGGGAGTTTTTTTGTTTTTTTCTCCCTTTCAAAATTCAAAATTTATTGCGTATTTATCCTTGAAAATAGATTTTATTACATGGGGTTTTTTCCCTTTCAAAAATTCAAAATTCAAAATTTATTAGTTTTTTTGTTTTTTTTCTCCCTTTCAAAATTTAAAATTTATTGCTTATTTATTTTTGAAAATAGATTTTACTTAGTGTAAGGATCACAGAATTTTGAAAATGTGCACACAATTCACTTTTCCCCATAGCACGTCATACGCAGTTTTTAACTGTTATTTTGACGTAAAAATAAAATAAATAAATAAATAAATTCATTTATCAGTTTTCAAACTTTGCAAATTAACATGAACAGTTCACCGTGCAAGCTTTCATAACATTCTACCTCATCACACTTCCCTCCAACGCACTCCGGATCACTGAGTTTTAATGTGTTTCTTATACACTCCATTCCCTCATTTCACGACACCACTGCACTGCACGCCCCTTCACATAATTAATAATAATGATAATTAATACCTAGTAGAAAACAGTATAGGAAGTTTCGCGACACTGGGAACTCATTGAGTGTGAACGACTCACAAAAATCACTCTCACTGGCGCTCCGAGCTGAGCGGTGTCTGCGAGGAGAACACAGTCGAATTATGTCGGATTGTCAGCACTTTAGCACGGGTATGTTCGTAGGGGCGAAATAAAAGATTCAACTTCGACGTAATACCAATGCAGAATATCAATATTATAGCAATATGAGCAACATATATTTATCATCTTCAATAAATTTATCAATCTGTACTAAAAATTGGAAAAAGCTCTAATAATCACTTTGTAAGTTTCTAGTCCTACGATTTTGCGGACATCGAAAGAGAGTCTGCATGCATTTGGAGGAATTATACGATAAAAACAAGGAAATTAAAGTGAATGTGCTCTGTATTTGAAGGAGACATCTTATTTTAACTAAACAAAAGTTGATTTTAAATGAACTACAATTTCTTACAATGCTTAACAAATGAAGCTACAACGGAACATTATCACGCTAAAGATTGCATAATATTATATTATTGAAACTGCTATTCTACTAAAACTTCAGCCATCACTTGAAACATTCATAACAAAATAAAGCGCTAATGACTCGAGAAAACATATCTTTATTTTTTATTCAAAGCATCAATTTGATGCCGTTAATTTCAATGGACTCTGCTCTATCTTTCCAAAAAGTTAGAAGAAAGAAAGAATATTAACATTAACAAGGATTTGATTCTTAGAGTTTAGGCTTCTGAATCAGGTGCCTTATGAACTTGCCTAATATTCTGACGTCTGTGGACACCTATTCAGAATGTATTAAAATAAATAGTACAAATTTCTAGACCATGTCGAAGGGTCGAAAACGATAATTATTCCAATGAATATGAGGTGGGCAATTTCATAACCAAGTTTCAGATGTGTCTTTTCCCTCTGATCATTTGGGATCTGTTTATGTGAAGTATGATCTACACGTCACGTTACGACGCAGTCAAGAAGGTATCATGTACCCGCCGAACATACGTGCGTACGGGCTTGCCTAAAAATAGGGGGCAAATGCAACATGTAAAATACATATAACTCCATTATTTGAAATTTCTCACTACGTATGCAATAAGCATTCATTTTCGACCCTTCCATATGCCCTCTATGTTTACAACATTTATTCGAAGACACATGTAAAACCTTTGCTTATTTCATTAAGAAGTCTAAAAACATTCACTACTTAGCTGTCAATACTGTCCCGGTTACAAAGACGGTTAGCAGTTCAAAATTACAGCGTCAAAAAATATATACTCAGATTTTATTTCAAGTTCATAAAATATTTTTATCAAATGTATTTTCTTACATGGTATTACATTTTAAACACAAAACTTCTTTCATAGTTACATCTGTTTTGCCAGAAGCTAAATGTTCCGCGTCTTGAATAAACATCATTTGACTTACCGTTTTTGCAGAAGATCAGTATTGTCATCACATGCATTGATTTTATTTCACAACAATTTACAAATTACTCATCAGTCAATCACTATACATCTACATTTAAATGTGTCACTGGTAAGTTCCGAAAACACCAGCCACCAATAACGAGGAACAATGAACAGAGCGAGACGATAAACAGATCGCGAAAACGTTAGTAGTATTCAGTGAAGGCTGGTGTCCCAAAAAAGTTGGTGTTACAGTCCCGTCGAATGATGTCATTTAAAAAACATAACTCACAAACACCAATAGATACTGAAACGTAAGGAACTCATGTAAATTCATTAAAACAATATGTAATAAAAGCATATTTTGAAACATTAACTGAATCGCGAAAAAGTTAGTAGCATTCAGTGGAGGCTGGTGTCCCCAAAAATGGGTGTTGCAGTCCCGTCGAATGACGTCAACCAAAACAAATAACTCCCAAACACCAATAGATACTAAAACAGAAGGAACTCATGTAAAGCTAGTAGCATTCAGTAGCGGTAGGTGGCCGCATATAACTACGCTCACCTCCAATGCACATGGTTTTGGCTTCGATTTCAGTAAACACTCCAGTTTTTTTATTAATTCGGAAGTAGACAACTGCGGGTAATAGAATTCATTCACGACAAGAATGGACTAGGATTTCAAAATACAGAAACATTCTCTCGTTGACAGTCGTACTGTGAGGATCGCTCCGCACCAAACAGCTCAGTTAGCGCCGACCAGCGAAGTTTCTTTACCTAGTGTCGTTCCTACGCCGACCGCAGAGGTACTCGCACTACTGCGCGACGAACAGTCAATCAACGAGCGTTTAGCCCGACTTATTCAGTGCTAGTCAGTGCATTCAGTGTGTTGTGATCGCCCGCACTCTTTCGTAAGTCCCGCCACCGACCCTTCTAAAGGCGGGAAGCGCGCGGGCCGTCACGCCAGTATGAGCGTGCGGAGACTCGCCGCCATCCTCGGCGGCGGGCCCAGCCGGCGAGCCGTGGCCCCCAAGGGGGTATATAGCGAGCCCCCTCGCAGCGAGGAGGCAGTGACGTGTTCAGAGTTCTGGGCGTGCGTAATCAGTTCCCGGCGGAGCTGCGGAAGCGGGCGGAAACGGCGCTTGAAAGAGCGCTGCGGCCGTCCGCTCCGCGCATCCTGCGCGAGACCGGCGCAGCGGCGAACAGCGACGTGCACAGGGCCTTCCACAGAAGAAAAGGCCCAAAGCACGTCGCCTTCACCTTCCGCGCACTTCCCCCGCACAAGCTCTCTGAGCTGTGCGACGCGGGGGAGCAGATAGTGCGTGGGAGGCGATCGCCGCTCACCAACGCCGGAATCAGCGTGGGAGGCGCGGAATCGCGCCCCGTCGGGTCTGAACCGCCAGGACCTGAAGACGTCGCGGCGCCACGGACGCCTGAGTGAAGTCGGCGCCGTGGCGTAAAAATATAAGTGTATATAGTGCTTTTAGTGCAGTGTAGTGAGTGCAGTGTGGTATGAATGAGTGAGTGAATGTGTTGTAAATATAAATTTAAGAATGAATGAGTGCGCGAATGCCATAAATTTAAAACAAAATAAAAGAAGAAAGAACAATCACGAACTGAACAAACATTAATATCAAAACGCATAATTAAAACTGAGAGCCCAAAGCGGCCTTGTAATAGTTTTAAGTTTAGTTATAAGTTAGTATTTTTAAGTTAAAAGCCCTCCCCTCGCTCCAAAAGCTATAAAGCTGGAGCTAATGTATACCAAATGAGAAAATAAACTCCCGCCTCGCCAAGGATATTGGCGGGGGGAAAACAAGAGGAGGCAGTCCGGATTCAGTCAGGAGTGGGAACCGTGGCGGAGGAGCGCACACGGAGCAGCAAGAGGCAGTGGCGGTGGACCGCCCGCCCCTCTGTATCTACGCCGTAGGGAGACGGCGTGACGCCCGGCCTAAGGGGAGGCGCGGGCCCGGAGCCTGACACGTGGATCGACGCAGCGTCCCGAGACGGGACACCAGCAGAAAAGGCGTACCAAAGGGAACATGTTAACTAAGAGAATATGTTAACTAGAGAATTTGCCTTGTATATAAATGATAATAAAATAATGTTTTACAAACACAGTGTTTTGTGGATGTAACACAGTGCAGGTTATTTCTGCTCGAGCTCAAACGTTTTCACGTTGCTACATAGTGCTCAAATCCAAGCCCCCCTAAGGGGGCATCCCGACCCAGATGTCTCTGCAGTGCATCAACATCAACTCTATCAGAACTCAAGAGTAACATTCAAACTCTCAGGTCAGACCTGAGGAAGCGCGGTCTTGGCTATCTCCAGGTAACTGGCGACAAACGCAAAGCTAATTCTCTCTCCAGAGTAATGGATTTACCAACAAAGAACAGATTTGCCCCGCTCGGACTTCAGACGGACAATGACTGCCAGGAAAATCCCCAAATTTTGTCTCACCCAAAAGAGACTACGATCAAAAAGCCACCTCCAATACTTATTCACGAAATTACAAACTATAAAAAACGTGTTAGTAAATTACTCTGTGAGATAGGAGAAAACTTTATCACAGAAAGGAAAGGTAATTCAGTTAAAACTATTTTTAATTCAATAGACAATTTCAGAAAAACGATTCACTTTCTTGATCACAATAAGTGCCAATATCACACGTTCAGACACATCACCCAACACCTTCAGTGCAGTTATTCGTAGAGTGCCGATCGATTACGAGGAAGGTGAAATTACTGAAGAACATAGCAAGACTAATATTCAGAACGTTAAAGTAAACCGCTAGTTAAGATTTGATAAATCTTCCATGCCATTGTGTGCAGTTTTTGTGAATGACAGATCAACCTTTGAAAATCTATTTAGCATCAATAGATTTTTCAATGCCCTGGTTTAAGTTGAACTCAGATGCCGTAATTCATTTATTGTGAGATGCAAGAGATGTCAGGACTTCGGACACACTAAAAATTATTGTAAGAAAACTTGAAAATGTGTAAGATGAACTAACGTCCATGAACCGGGTAAATGCAACTTAAGACCCAACTTAATCCCACTTGCGTAATTTGTAACCAAGCTCATCTAACGTCATCACGCAAATGTGAAGATTTCCAAAGAAGACAAGAAGCATTCATGCAAAGAAGTTCATCTATCTTTATTCATAGGCAGTTAACAATTTCCCTCCCCCTCCTCCTTTATCCCTCCCCAACAATACCGCTCCCTCGAAACCTTCCCCCTCCTCCTTCTCCTCCACAACAATATAATACCGGGAGCGGTAGTTCAGTGCGTCAACTGATGTCACTGCACGCCTCTGACCGGGAAGTCCTAGGTTCGAGTCCTCACCGCGGCAGGATTTTCGACACTAGCTTTTCAGCTAGGTCGAATTCAGTCGCTGCCTGGAGGAGAATTCTAACGGCCGGCTACTCTGATCGGTAGTTTTCCGTGGTTTCTCCGATCAACACCAGGCGAATGCCGGAGCAGTACCCTACCAAATGGGCCACGGACCGCGCGCGATCTTTCCTTCCTTTCAAAATAAATTAACTTCTCTCACTCTCCTAAGCTGGAATCATCCCAAAAATAAATTATAATTTCTTTCATCACAGAAATTAATATTCGTTTAGACATACAATTAATATTGCTTTCATCACAGAAACGCACCTTACATCCAAAGATACGGTTAACGTACCGGGTTACTTGACTTAGATCCGACAGACCTTCTCGAACTGCAGCAGGAGGAGTAGCAATTTTCATTAAAAATGCCACCGTATATTAGTTAGTTCGTCCCTTATTTTACCTGGCGAGACTCGAGCCATCAGGCCCGCTCTTCCGTCTCACCACGCAAATTTCGCTACGCTCCTTTCACCACCTAGCGGAGAAAGATGGTATAACGTTTCGCGGCCAAACAGGCGATTTTAATTTAGCTCACAGGCTTCTCTTAGGCTTGAGGATCTTTTACATGCAGTAAATATACTTCAAGGGACAGCCGGCTTTACTTTCTCCGAAGGAAGGTGTACGAACGATTTTTTCGCCCTTAGAAATCTACGGCTTCGATCAGGCTGTACCCGCAATCTTGGGTACAACAGTCCGGTACGCTAACCTTTATAACACAGAATCTACTAATATAATAATATAGCGGAGAGCTAATAGCTAATAAAATATCATCCCAGGATTTGAAAATATAGAAATAGCGCTTCATCAGTCACACGGTACGCCAATCACATTAATTTCAGAATATAATTCTCCTCCTAATATCCCCCTGAAACAAACTCACCTTAACACTGTTTTCAAACCCAACTACTACCATAGCCATAGGTGACTTCAAAGCCAAACATAGCGCATGGGGATGTAGAACATGCACCCCAAATGGAAATTTTTTCTCAGATATGCTATCAACAATAATTTAATTATCTCTGTTCTATCTAAAGTCTCGCATTGTCCGTATAATCGCACCATCTTTCCGGATATCCTAGATATTGCAGTTTGCAAAAAATTTACGAAACCGCTATTCCAAACTGTTCTAACAGAATCAAACTCAGACCACTGTCCGGTGCTTCTCTCTTGTGATGCTAATCTCATAATATATAATCGCCTCCAAAGAACAAATACATAAGAATATCAGCTGTCAACTTTTCGAAGAGTTTCTTTCTACAACTACCCCCTTACCACCTTTCATGAACACTCCAATTATATCTTATCAGCAATGTCTTTCTTCGGCAACACCTTCGGTACCATCTGCAGTAAATGCGGATTTTCCCAATTACAACCACCAGAGGCACCCTCAGTCAGTTCCCTTCCACCCAACATCCTGAATCTTATTAGACAAAAGCGATATAGAAGACGACAATGGCAAACGCTCCGGCTACATCAATTAAAAACCACTGCAAATCAGATAACGCATTAGGTTCACAAAGAGTTAAATAAGTTTCGCTATCAAAACTTCTAAAAATTACTTCTAAACATTGATAAAAACTCCAATACCTTGTGGAAACTATCGTCATTTCTCCCACCCCAATCAAGCAATCCCCCCATTATCCGCCAATTCTAAAACTGCATACACGAAATCTGACAAATTAGAAATGTTTGCCAACCATTTCAAAGATGCTTTTTATTTCAATATTTGTAGAGATCAGAATTTACAAAATTTTGTAGAGGAGTTTTTAATATCCCCATACCATGCTGCTCCATTACCAGTTAGTTATATCTCTCCCTTTAATGTCAAATATATAATTAAGAATACAAAAAACCAATATTCTTCAGGAATAGAACGTATCCCAATCATAGTTCTAAAGCATTTACCTCATTATATTAATATACGTTTAATTTATTAAAGTTACTGTCAAATAAAAAATAAATATCTAGATAGATGTCTAGAATAGAATAATACTAATTAAAATAAGTACTATGCCAGATTTAAAAGATGCATAAAAAGAACAATGAAAATAATTGATTTTTCCACCATAATGAATGAAGAGGCTGGAGAAAGCATCTCTCCAATTTCTCCGTCCGCAGCGCTGAAATCCAACGTTTCGTCATCGATATAAACACATTTTGTTTGTCGCCGAAGCTCCAATCAATTGAGGTCAGAAGTTTACTCCCCTACGTTGATAAGAACGAGACAAGATATTGTGTTCATTCCAGAATATTATATTACACTCTTCGGGTCATTCACATTGGTCTTTGAACCACAAGTCTGAGAACATGGTTGCCAAAAAATTTTACTCCCAGGAGGCACAATATTTTCATCGTAATTCTGCCGCTTATTCTGAATTTGATTGATTGATTGATTTTTTCGTGTTTCCGGGCGCGTTAACGGCTTTGGTCATTCGTCCCGTTAGTGTAGTGCATGTTTTCTCTCCGGAGAAGGCTGTGATCTTTCCCCGCTGGATGGCGAAATCCGGCGCCGATCTACTGTCGGCTAGAGAGTTTTTTCCCCTAACCAGGACTCTCCCACCAGCAGGGCACCGCCCCAGCCGGGACTAGCTCTGAGCTCCCAACCGATCTCCCGGGATATGTGGTAGTGTAGTTCATGTTAGTGTTAGTGTGTGTGTGTAAGGGGAGAGGATAGGACAATGAAGAGGAAGGACAGATCGCGTGCAGTCCGTGGCCCGTTTGGTAGGGTACCGCTCCGGCATTCGCCTGGTGTTGATCGGAGAAACCACGGAAAATACCGCTCAGAGCAGCCGGCCGCTAGAATTCTCCTCCACACAGCGAGTGAATTCGACCTAGCTGAAAAGCTAGTATCGAAAATCCTGCCGCCGTGGGGAGTGGTAACCTAGGACCTCCCGGTCAGAGGCGCTGCAGTGATATCAGTTGATGCACTGAGCTACCGCTCCCGGTGCTTATTCTGAAGATTGCCCAGACTTTAGCAAGTACCTACAACAGTGGAACAGATATTCGGAACCTCATTGATCCCAAAGAGTGTAGAAATAAAGAGAACACTATCGTACCCGTGCGAGAACGCTCACATTTTAAACTCCACACTCCTACCTATTCTTCCATTTCCATATTAAGATGGAAATTATTAACTTAACGTGTTTATTTGCTTAAAATATATAAAAATTCTCTACTGGATCATTATAAATCTTTTTCTTCAAAGTCCTCTGATCCTCTTTCCCTTGTTCCACATATCTCCTTATTATTGTACTAACTGAACGTATTTTAAAATAAAAGTACAATGCGCCCTTGTCAATACAAACTATTCTTATTTAACATTATCACAGAGCATAGAGATACATCTGCGCAATTTAATTGCTTAGTATACGAAGTAATTAGTTTAATTTAACATACAGTTGCGGATTATGCACATCTCTGAACAGGTGAGATAATATCGAGAAGCGCCAAACCAGCAAAAGTGTTGTAGAATGCGCAAAAAGATCTCATCCGGAAGATTACGGCGTGAGAAAGGCCCTAAGGCCCTAAGTTTTAAGGCCCTAGACCGCTTCCTTTTGAAGTTGTATAACTATATAGATTTTACAATGCTGCCCGAGTGTTGCAGGTTGTATTTGATACGAATATTTAGTTGTTTTTTTTCAACGACTCCTTTATATTTTTAAGTTAAAGTGCAATTCATTACATATTCTTGAAATTTTATCTCTTTACACACTTCATGTATAAATATTGGTTGCGTGTGAGAGCCGCACAGCTCACCTACACTCCTGAAATAATATAGGAGAGGATTATCAATATATTACAGAGATCACAGAATAAATGTTAGGAACTTCTAGAACAAGAAGAGGCATCGATGGTGATATTTTTTTTTACAAATATACACGTGGTCAAAAAAATCATTTAATGAGGTTACACATGTGATATTTGTTTCTGATATATAGGCAACTCTTCACTCAGAGGTGTTCGGCAAGAGGCGTTCTGATGTAACTGAAGAGATTTCGTGTACCTGTCGAACACAGGCAGTTTTTTAATAACTACGAATTGAGAATGGATGACCATAAATTTCATTACTAATGAGACCTTCGTGATAACGTGCTCCGCATTTAATATAATATGTCAATAACTTCTTTTCACTTTGAGGATAACTTGATAATGACACTGAACGTTTATTTCACAAAAATATTCGCCCTTGATTAATGACATAATAATATATTTATTTATGTCATCATTCATTTTAGGCGCTTAATTACTTGTAAAGCCTTGTTTCTTATCACAAATATTTATGAATTTGAGAGTTGTTTTCATAAAAATGCACTGCAAGCTTAATTGTAGTCTAAGACGGTTGATTACTTCACCCAAACAGTAGCTGGTAACATCTTATTCCCATAGATTATAAATTATCCCAGCGCTATACATTATTATGGACGTCTATTCCGTAGTAAGTGTCGTATTTGTCTTTCAAAAAGTAACTTTATATTTAACCCCATCCAGTTTCACAAATTTTGGTTTACACATCGTCATAAACAGACGCTGCATCCATAATGACTTGACTGATGACAATCATTGTTGGCAGGTGGGTAGATGCTACCACACATACGGAATTATTATATTTTCACATTTGCAAGAACAACATTTTTTGCGGGACTTGTAGGATGTGGCAAAGCGGGGTGTAGAGCCCATTGAAAAGCACCTATCGATGTCGTTGGATCTGTTCGCCATTTATCCTTTTTCGTGGCGAGAGCCGGATGTCCAGATACTACACGACATGTATGCGTCTCCCCTATCCATGACCGTCAGCAGCGGGAGCCGGAGATGAGCACATGACCGATGTAGCGCGGAAAGTGGCAACATGACCATCCAAACCCTCGCAGCCGCTCCAACGCGCTTACCGGGAGCGGTAGCTCAGTGCATCAGCTGATGTCACTGCAGCGCCTCTGATCGGGAGGTCCTAGGTTCGAGTCCTGACGGCGGCAGGATTTTCGACACGGCTGGGGCAATGCCCCGCTGGTGGGAGATACCTGGTTGATGAAAACACCGTTAGCTTACGGTAGGTCGGCGCCGGATCTCACCATCCAGCGGGTAAGATCACTGCCATCTCCCGAGAAAAAGCATACACTACACTAACGGGACTAATGACCAAAGCAGTTGACGCGCCCGGAAACACGAAAAAATCAATCAATCAATCAAAATCCAACGCGCTTAATTGGGCTACCTGTTGTCGAACGTGTCGCCTAGGTTAGGTGACGTTCCTACGACATCGATAGGTGCTTTTCAATGGGCTCTACACCCCGCTTTGCCACATCCTACAAGTCCCGCAAAAAATGTTGTTCTTGCAAATGTGAAAATATAATAATTCCGTATGTGTGGTAGCATCTACCCACCTGCCAACAATGATTGTCCTCAGTCAAGTCATTACTGAAACGTGTAGGTTCTTCCTAAGACTGTGCAGGTGACACTCTGGAGACGCTGCCCGACGTTGCAATGGCGAGCGTATCTCACACATTGCAATATCGCTCTTATCTCGGCAGATGAGCCCGACGTCACGTTTCCATCCCCACCGCCTGTGTGCGTCCGAGCGTGAAAAGGAAATTCTTGGCTTAGATTATGGTGTACAACGAACAAGTTTGCAGTCAATCAAGTGCAGTGAAAATAATCTTGGCTCTCCGAGTGTCGTCGCGTCGATGGCTATGGTGCTGACGTTTCGATCATCTTGTAGCGGTCTTCCTCAGGGCTGGGCTGAGACAGATCACGAGACAATGATCGAAACGCTGGCCCCACACTCTTGGATGTTGCGTCACCTGGACAGCCAAGATATTTGCTTGGCTCTGGCCGCGGAAGCCTACGACTTCACGATCGGGTGCAGTGTTTGTTGCTGAGAGCAAACTTTGAACTTGATCAATTATTCGATTATTTTGTGATTCCGGGTGCATCGACTAAGGTCATTGATCTCATAAGTGTAGTGCATGTTTTTAACGTGGAAGATGGCGATGTTCTTCACAAGCTCGAGGGTGAGATCCGGCGCCGACCTACACGTCGGTGTGTGTGTGTGTGTGTGTGTGTGTGTGAAGTTTACTCAATCAGGAATCTTTCACCATTGTGGAAGGGATCTTCCACCATAGTCCTGCTGCAGCAGGACACCGCCCCACCACGTCACACTCTAAGCTCCTGACTGGTCTTCCGACATGTGTGGTAGCATAGTGCATAAGTATAGTGTGTTCAAGGGGGGAGGATACAACAAGGAAGAGTAAGGAAATATCTCGCGCAGTCCGTGCCCTTCTCTCCTTCAGATAGAAACTGAAATAATGCTAGTGATGAAAATTCTGCCACCGTCCGGTCTCGAAATCTAAGAACTCCCGCTCAGAGACACTGCAGTGACATCAGTGGATACTGTGAACCACCTACGCCGGTAAACTTTCAATCTATTGCTCTACCACTCTCAAAAAAACCTTCCACTGTGCATGCCCGAAAGTGGCCTCTCCCTCCAAAGTTCCTAATATTTCCCCGCCTGCCTGCGCTCTTTGTCACAACATAGCTCTCCCTCTGTCTTTCTCTCGTGCGTCGCGCGGTAATTCAACACTGTGAGTTTGGTGATAACAAACTGACGAGTGAGAAGGATCAGACGGAAGGCAGCTTACGTGTTTCTACAGTAGGGGTTGTCCAATCGATCAACAGAAAATTAGCGGTGTCTTGGAGAGTTTCGGTCTCCAGTCCGTGTTTTACCGTGGCTAGTGAGCAGTGACAGTGTCCTTTACACAGTAGCTGCTGTTATTCACAAAAACCCAATTATTACAAATAATTCAAAGTATATCCACTGAAAAACAATTGGTCATTGATCAAATAATCATTGAACATGACCACATTCCTCTCCGTTTTCCACCGTACCATCCAGATCTAAATCCAATAGAACTTGTTTGGGGACATAAAAGGGCGCGAGGCAGCAGAAACTATTGGTGCATCCTTAGAAGAAAAGGAAATGTTTTGCAGAGAAGCGTTTGCACAATACGATGTATTCATTTCTTTGGACACTCCTGGGAGTGCGAGTACCTCTTTTGACGAAGAGGGTAGTGATGACGAGTGGCGGTCAGCGCGATCGCTGCGTCTCGCAGTCGCCTCTCCTTCTCGCCTACGCGCTTCCCTCATCGCCGAGAGGGGAAATCTCAGATGCCGCAGGGTGGGTGCAGCTTCCGAGACTTTAACAAAGGTACGTCCGCCATGATGGTTTTTTTGCGAGCCGTTCAGCTATACGTAGTTTATTTTCACTTTGCACTTTGAACTTTTGAGCATCATTGTGTTGGAGATGCTTTCTACTTCCTAATATATTGTGTTTACGCCAACCTAACATGTCATCCTTAAAAAAATAACATGCAAAAGCTTTCAAATTTTGGAAAAATTATATATCTCCTCAATTAAAAATCTTATTTTTAAGAATAGGTTTTACTTAGTAGAAAAAATCCTATCTTCAATATTGTAGATGCAGGAAGAGCAGAGAAATTTTTAACTTTTAGAATTTTTGAAAATTCAGAGAAAATTCAACCTTCACCATTTTTACAAGCGTCCTTTCGTTGAAATGTAAAAAAAAAAGTTAGTTGAAAGTTAAAAACCAAAATTGAAAATATTCCCCAAAAGGTTAAAATATTCGTTTTAAATTCAAGGGATCACAATATCAGAGAAATCGATTTGGGAATATCAATTCTAAAAGAATAAATAAAAGAGGTTATCTTCGTCCGACTTTTGCCGACAGCAGCGAGACTGACGATGACGGCTCAAGCCGTCGAAAGCCGGCTATCTTAATAGAGCTAATATGTTGACGAAGACGACCTCTTTTATTTCTTCTTATAAGAACGTCAACAACACCAAATCAGAATTCCCACAATATCAATTCTGTTGAAAATCGTGCTAACGGTTTGGCTGCTAGCATTGTTCACATTTAGTCACAGGCAGACAAGCAGATAGACGTTTTGCCATTAACCAATTTTTCGGAATTAAGGACCCACAAAACGTGGGATCTAACAACACACACTGTTAGTGGAAATAATTTACAACATGTAGGAACAAGAATTATCCACTACACTATCGGTGATATACAATACGAATTCTTTCTGTCGAAAAATGCACGCTTTTCGTTATATCATTATGTAACTCGCTTTATATTACGTATGTAGTAGGCGATAATGTGAACTACAATTGTGTGCGGTATCACTGACATGGAGGCAGGGCTGGACTCCGTAATCCCTCCTATCGCTTTGGTGCGCCACGGGGATACCTTTCATTGCTTTTCTGCTTAATAGTTAATTTTGATGCCCTCGCGGTTTACCTCATTGGTCGGCGTGCTCGCTTTTTATGACGTGACCCAGGGTTCGACTCCCGGTCGGGGAAGATTATAGTGTGCGTTTTCTTTGCAATGTTCAGTATATGTTGCTGAGCGACAATGAAAAAACTCTCTTTTCAGGTTGAGAAGACCAGAATACGGCGTGGGGATGTCTTCATGCCAAACACATGTATCCCCTTAACCCCATTCGCGGGCTGTTGCGTCAAATACAGTACAGTTAATTTTGATTAGATGACTATTCAACTATTCAACACTATTCAACTAGTACTGAATTAAACCAAAATAATCTTCAGTTAGGTACTACATATATTCTAATTCCAATAATAACTCCTGTAAATCGCTCTCGAGATTTTGTTCTGATGCGATATTCGCAAATTCCTCGTAACGTGTACGATATATTTCAGTAATGATTTTGATCGTTTTTAACAAGGAATGCTCACGAAAAATGATCAAGTTCGCGGTAAAAGTTATTAATTCAAAGGAAAGTGATTTATTTCAAAAAACGAATTTTGTGAAAAGTGATGCCCCATGAAATAAGATAGATTTCAATATCCTAGCGCAAGTTGAAATTTACCAAAAACATACCAGCTTGTATGGCTGAGGCCAACAAATAGGTGTCATGGCATATAAATGCTTTTATCTATTCATATGTTTCAATGAACTAATTTCCTAGATTCATAGTTTCAGATGTTTACAGCTGTTTTCAGCTGTTGGATGTAGTTTCAAGAAACACAAAAAAATCTAATGCAGTTTAATAGAGGTGTTGAAACGAAGTAACGATAGCTGCCGAATGGTATATTTTACGTAATTTTCAATTAACATTTACTAGTAGAGCATTCATTTCTGTATCATATGCTAGGAATTTCCCCTAGGGTATGCCCAACACATCCGCTCTAGATACGATTTGATACGGATGTGGTGCAGAGAAACTGAGATAATAAATGCAATGAAATTGAGCTTGGTGTAGTAATTTACGTCTGTGGATTAATTAAGCAAGGGTCACAATAATTAACATCTAGAGGTGTTGCGAAAGACGGTCGACTGAAGGAGTCATATCTATCCTTTAGATAATTCTGAAATATTTAGAAATCATACTTGGAATCTAATTTTTAAGAAGCCACCCAGACCTACTGCTGACAGAAGTGAACAGATGTCATCTACGGAAACAAATTAAATCAGAAAGGACGGTACTTAGAAGAGTCAAATTACGTGTTATTGACTACTTTATGAACTTAAATATATGTGAATGGAATTATAGTTACAAATTATTTTTAACAAATAAAAGTATCCAAAGCTTTTCATGACAATCATTTATTTCACCAATTGCACAACGTTTCGTAACTCGTTTTGTTACATCATCAGGTGCTAAACTAATGATGTAAAAAAACGAGTTACAAAAACTTTGGATACTTTTATTTGTAAACATATATTGACAATCAAGAAGAAATATTAAATTATTTTTAATCTGATTATAATGCAACTAATTTTTATGCAGCTTGATCTAATGTGTGCAGCTAGATCTAACTTTTCAAAATTGAATGGAGTTTAAATCCAATTTTTATTTATGTGGAACATATTGTTTACATTTATATCTCTAATTACTTTTGGTTTAATAAAATATGTTATTGCACATTCATATACTGCAAATTTCATTGAATGTTTGTAGGTGCACATTCCTACTACATGCACTTTTTCGAAAATAATGTGTGTACTAGTAGACAATACTTATAAATTGTTTAACAGAACATTTTAATATAACAATAGGTCAGGTTATGCAGGGAGAAAATAAAATGTCATTAATAGAAACTTGATCATCTTTCGACTAAGTATGAAAGTCCTGGTGCAACTGATGGAAGATACGGATTCAAGGTGGATAAAATCATATTACCATCAAGTTTTCTCATCATATTTACGCCTTTATTACACATCTATTTACAAGTATAAATATGGATCATTTCTGAAATATGAAAACACTTTCGAATTAATCAAGTTCACGTTTTACTTTGGAAATTATATACATAATCATATATGTAAGTCAATCTACACGAAACATTTGAATTGTGTGTGAAAGTTGACAGCTAATTAATGCGACAATAAGCTTTACTTTGAAGACTGGACAAATATACCCAACTGTCGGTTGTTGACGTACTCACTGCACGCAGAAATTATAACGTGTGTGAGCCAGCACGCAATGATAAACAAAACAAATTTTGTAATACAGAAAATTAATGGCATGATCACTTGAAAATATTCCTTCAATATTGGCCAATGAAATAGGATATTGAGACAGAAATATTCGTCTTAGAACTTACACAGAACTTAAATCACCATGTTGAAAGAGCAGATTCTTAATTCATTAATTGTATGGCAAATTTAAATACTGGATAATATCTAATTGACTCTCACTCAGTCTTCAGATTGTAGAATCTAGAGTACACATAGTATTCACTTCTGGCAAAAACAGTTTTGATATTGCAAGTTTCTATTTAAAACAATAGCTTCATGATGCAGTCTTTGCATATTAAATATTTTTACAATATATGTTGTTGGGTTCACGTGTCCCATATCGGTTTTGTGTGTTATACGCAAAATATATACATACGAGCACTCGTATTTACACAAGAAATCAATCGTACACATGCTCTCAGCACACGTAATCCTGCGCTCACAGTTACTCTTTTGTTGCATCATCGATATAACAGTCGTTTCTGTCACGGGCACATGCCCCCCTCCAACAACAGTATTTGTACCAAAATCACTTGCTCGTTGCGCATTCGGCTGCGGAGGGCGGTGAGCCGTGTCATGAAGCTGTCGAAGGCGGCCGCAGCCGCTGCGTGGAAGGAGTGGAAGACGGCGGGGAGACGAGAGCGGTCGTTTTCCACGCACGGATGCGATGTGCGCGCTCTCACGCAAGTCGGCGGCACTTGCCTCGCACGTAGCGTAGGCCTCCCGCACTTGCGGGCCGCAGCTGGGAACGGGGGCGGGGGATCGGTCGTTGCCCGCCATGGTGCGAGTTCTCAGGCAAGTGTTACTTGCCTCGCACGTAGCGGTAGCTGTTCCCACACTTGCCGGGCCGCAGCTCCCTTGAACACGGCAGGCGGGCGGCAGCGTCGTTTCCCGCCATGGCTGCGGTGCGCAAGTTCTCAGGCAAGTCGATGTTACTTGCCTCGCACGTAGCGGTAGCTGTCCCCACACTTGCCGGGCCGCAGCTGCCTTGAACACGGCAGGCGGGCGGCAGCAGTCGTTTCCCTGCCATGGCTGCGGTGCGCAAGTTCTCAGGCAAGTCGATGTTACTTGCCTCACACGTAGCGGTAGCTGTCCCCGCACTTGTCGGACCGCAGTCGTGTTGAAGTCGGTGAGCGGGCGGAATCGGTCGTTTCCCAGCCGCGGCTTTCATTCCAGCTGGCGGCACTTGCCTCGCACGTAGCGGTAGCCCTCCCTGCACATTTCGGGCTGGCCGGTGCCGCTGATGCCCGGCGGGGGCGGCGGCGGCGGCGGCAGCGGCGGCTTGGCAGAGGCGCCGGCCGCCAGGCAAAGCAGTACGGCGAGCACCAGGAGCAGCCAGCAGAGGGCCGGGCGGGCGGCGCGTTTGGTGCGGGCGGGCCTCTTGGAAAGGCTCATCGTGAGCGACAGTGGTTGAAGAGCCTCCTCTGGCGACTGGCCCCTCTGCTCCGCCGCCGCCGCAGCTTATTCCGTCCCACCGCTGCCGGAAGTTTGGTTTCTTCCCTTCCTTCCTGAGAGCCAGCACGCGTGTAGGAAGAGAGGATGATGACGAACGCACAAAGGGGAGGAGGGGAGGCGGTGAGTCGCTTTGTTGGCGCGGGGCGGGGAAGGGAGGGGTGGAGCGGGGCAGGGGGGGGTCGGGGTCGGGGAAAGGCGAGGCTGAGCGGCCACCAACGCAGTCGTGAGGCTCTACGGAAATCGGCAGACGCTGATGACGCGGGTCTTCCTTTCTTGGAGATGCCAAGTAATTTCCGCCCTACTTTCGCACGCAGATATTTGTTTACTTTTGACGCGATGCGATGCGCCGGTCTCCGGGTGCGCGGAGGAGACGTCCGTCGGCACGCGCGTGAGTCACGGTTCGCTTCCTCATAAGGAACCTGCAGTGTCCAATTACGGTATTGTTTTCACATAACAGCTCTTGAAACGAGAGCTCACGTAATATGAGATTACCACTGAATACAAATTAAGCATATGTAAGACACACCCAACTGAATTGTCGGTTCAAATTATCTGAATGGGGATAAGTTAATCTTGATTTCTTAGTCTAATTTTTATGCTATTCTCATGGTAAAATACATGAAAGAAATGTAATGGAGGCATCGAAATCAGAAAGGTTAAATTACACAAAAAAAGGTGTGATCAAGGGCTGTGAGTGAAAACATAACAATTCCAAAAATTTGAAGTGAAACAATGGAAGATGTACCCAGAATTAAATAAAACCAGTAAACTTTTACAATTCATTGTCTCCAAATTGAAAATAAGCTATTTATTACTCTCGGCTTCAATTGAAAATTTGATATTGCAACGTAAAAACAACTTACGCGAATACGTAGCATGTTTAAAGCTTATATATGTATTCTAAGAAAAAATAAGCTCTAACGATATGCATTTTTTATGTACCTTTTCTTTATATTAATGAACAGAAATATTAAGAAAGTATTGCCCGGAATACATAATGTAATTTCCCTTATGTACTGAATCAAGGAAGAAAACGTCACTAGACGTAAGATTATCCGTTTACTTTCTGCATCAATATCTTGGAATATGGTTCTTCATATGGTTCTTCAATACGTAACTCAAATTCAAGGAAACGTTTGCTTGTATTACATATTTTACCAACAAAACTGACATTGAGGATGTTTACATGAACGTAAGAGATATCAGATGTAACGTAAATAAAACATTCATGACGAGTATACTTCTTGATGTTTGTGACGTTCTAAAGCGTATGTTCCGACAATTCTTTGGGCTTGAGTGAATTTTTAGAAAAAAAATAAAAAAAGTAAAACAAAATGAATCTGATTCTCTTTCCCTATAAAGCTACATCATAAAGTGAATAAAACTATTTTGTATTGTGGATGAATTTACAAAGTGATAAGATTCAACTTTACATTAATTGTAGTTACAAGCTTAGGATCTAATTAATAATTTAACTAAAGTCAACTATCAGGAAGGTGTAGTCCTAGTATTTGATTTCTACTGCGTTTATCTATTTCCAACCCCAGATGTAGAGATACTGATTCACTAATGAAAGGAGATTGCTTGTAAATTGCTTGCTGAAATTTAAATTGAAAAATATAAATAAATACACACATGCTTTTTAATACCAAGCTTATAATGACTGAAGAAAATCTTCAGAATTAGAAAATATATGTTTTATGAACATTACACGCTCACTAACAGGCTATCCATGATACTCTCTATCAATGATACATGCCACACATTATCTGGTGATACATGAATAACAAAACATAATATACGATAATAAACTTTCTTTAGAGTGAATACGTAGCAACCATCTCGGGATAGCGTCCTTTAGGTAGTAAAGTTGTATAGACAAGTATTTCTTACATCTTTTTATTTTGCGACCTGGATAAAATATGGTCAGATGTTGCTTGCTTCATTGATCAGCGATTCGGAGCGTGTCAACTGCTTAGGTCATTCCTCTCCTAATTGAAACTCTTGTTTTCATCAGGAGGTAGCGGTGATCTTTCCCGCTTGATGGTGAGATCTGGCGTCGACCTATCTGTCGGCTGGCAGGGTTTTCCCCAACCAGGTATCTCCCACCAGCTGGGCACCGTCCCGGTCAGGATAAGCTCTAAGCTCGCGATCGGTCTCCGGCATATGTGGTAGTGTAGTGCATGTAAGTGTATCTGTAAGGAGTGGGGATAATACAAGGAAGAGGCAGGAAAGGCCGCGCGCGGTCCGTGTCCCGTTAGTTAGGGAACTGCTCCAGCCAACTCCAACTGCTCCATCGGAGAAACCATGGAAAACGACCAATCAGACCAGCCGGCCGCAAGAATTCTCCTCCACACAACGACCGAGCCCAGCTCTCTGGCTAGTGTCGAAAATCCAGCCATCGTCGGGATTCGAACCTAGGACCACCCGGTCAGAGGCACTGCAGTCACATCAGTTGATGTCCTGAGTCACCTCTCTCAGGCTTGATAACTATTGATAGTAATATTATTGATAAATGATTACATGGCGTTGTCGGAATGCTTTTGAAGACCGTTTATCAAAACTGCAGCTAGGGTTGCCATACGTCCTGAAAAAGCTGGATATGTCCTGATTATCGACATGTGTCGTGGCAGATTTTTGTCTTTGTTTATGCGAAATGTTCTGAAGTTGTTATTCTATTCCTCACAGTCCTGTAAAAAAGCTGCCTATTGGGAGTAGCTACTAGTGAACGACTATGCGCTAGAAACTAGTCCTCAAGCGGCAAATTCCTTCAATTAGCAAACATTGTTTTTTGTCTTCTTGCGATGCAATCTGAGAGCTAAAAAAGTAAAGAAAGGTGCTGTGTGGGTTGAATTGAAGGGCACATATCTCTCTCAGAATGTGTTAATTCAAGAAAATCTAGAATGCAAAGGGGATAATGATTCAATCAATAAAATGAATATGGACCGAAGTCATGCTTTATTTAATATTTAATTTAAATACTCTGAAATACTTCATGGAAAAATAAGGTATGACTTGGATAATCTGGAAACTATCCTGATATATCTTGTAATAAAGATATTACACATACACTCACAACATCCCTAGCAGACTGTAGCTCAGCTGTAACTGCAGCCGAACATACGCATCCTTCGTGAGAGACAAAGTGGGACTTACTTCTAGAACGGCCAACTTTACACAACGGACTTATAATGAAATGTACATTTTGAATGAAAAACCTAACATCAAAATAAAATGAATCCTCCAAACAACGTAAATAATGCATTCAATATCGTCGATAATTGCCTGAACTTGTGAACTTTCAATAACACTCGACATCCATAAAAATAAGTTACAGCTAGTGGCAGACGAAGACAGAAAATTGCGATTCCCCTCGGAACATTGCACAGCGCTCGGCGACCAAACCCCCTACGGTTATCGCACCGAAGGCCCTATGTTGAAAGGCGTTGTAACGTAGGGCCAAAGCGTAAAAACAATAAATCCAATAAACACAGTAATAGAGACACTAGCCAAGAGCCTGGTGCAATACCTGTACCAGATGCCTCAGAGAGCACCTGTTGGGCGATCTTTGGTTTCAAAATGATTACTCATACATCGATATTGCTGCAGTATGTTGAATATTTAATACTATTAAAACTAGAACCTACATTTTTAACACATTATAAAATATTTTTCGATTATCTGGTGGCTGTGCAACCGTGCAACCTAAGCAGGAGATCGCCACTGATCCAATGTGTAATAAATTTATTCCTCTAACCCCTAGTAAAGTCAAAATCCTCGATTTATAGGTACTCGATACCGGAAAATTGGTTTACGGCAAAACGTCTGTCGTGTGTGAACAACACTCGCATCTAAACTATTCGTGGGAATTTTGCCAAAATAAATATTCCGCGATCGATACGGACTGGATCGATGCCCAGCGAAATTGAAATGAATTCTTTGAATTTAGGGGGTTCTTTTTCGTATTGTTCCTTGGATATTTTCAAAATGTTTTCAACAATTGTTCTACTTTCTACTTTCTTGCTACTGCTTACGGTGTACAGAGAAAGTAATCCTTTGAGAAGTACTGTGAACTTTCGAACAGAAAAACTCTTTTTGGTGGGTTGTGGTAACGAAAAAATGGATAAATCTTGTCGCTATATACAAGTATATATAGTAAATTGCTTCTTCTAACACGTTGTGTAATCAGAATCAATTTTTTGTGGTTCCTTAATTCCGAAAAATCGGTTGACAACAAAACGTGTCTGTCCGTGTGCCCGTTTGTACATGAACAACGCTAGCGTCCAAAATCATAAGCAGATTTTTCACCAAAATTGACATTTCCCAATCAATGTGGCTGATGACGCGGCCCCTTGTATTTGAAATGGATATTTTAATTTTTGGGGGAGGGGGGACTTTACTTGAAGCATCTGCGACATTTTCAACATTTTAAAAAAAATGGCACCAAATTTTTTGATTATTTTTTTCCTTGTATAGCATAAAGGGCACTTGAAAGAATGACGCAGATTTAATTTTCATTGAAATACCTGATTTTTCGAAAATTACAAAAGTTAACATATTTTTCGGGATCTTCCTCTAACTACAATTACTCGTGAGATGATAATTTTTCCCTTTAAAGAAATATATTGTGACATACCCATATGTCACATTAAAATAAACTAACATTTATTTGTAGACAATATGGTGGAACATGCATTACGAAATATCACGAGAGCTAGAGCTTAGCAACGACCGTGAATAAACAATGTAGTTTTGTTTTCTAAATGCATTAAGAGTTCTGGATGCCGAAAGTAGAAAATTTAGGATTGGGCGAAGAAGTTTAGACGATCAAAAGGTCAGCTACACCAAAATATAACGAACGGATGGATTGGCTGGGTGAGAGAAGGACGGTCAAATGTTATGGAAAAAATGAAGGTAGTTGAATACGAAGTCTTCGAGGGATGAATCATGCAGGAATAATTGATTCTGCTCGGCATCGTGCTTCTGAACTGATCGTAGGTTCGTGAGAGGGAACGAGTACAATCGAGATAGAATTGGGTTATCAGTGAAATTTTAAGGACAGTGAATGATATTGCAGATATTTTCATGTGGAAGCAATATTGATGTATAAATTGGAACTTTGTCGGGAGTGGTAATCGAGTTCGGGACTATGTCATAGGACGTAATCGGGACTGATAATTTTGATAGTTTGAGACCAGCTTGGATAGGGGCAGAAGAGGATTCCTTGGAACTTTGGACTACGGCAAGCTCGCAAGATATTTCGACTGAGAAGTCTACGAGGACATCAACGAAGAAAAGATAAGTTAACCGCGGTATAAATTGTAAATTGAAAGATATCTTGATCAAAGGCATAAAAATTGTAAATTCACTAAATTGTTTGCTAAAAGGTAAAAATAAACTTTGTTAAATTTTGTTCTTTAGAAAAGAAAGTGATCTTTCATTTAGTCAATCCAAACAGAAATGAACTAGGAATAGAATCATTCTATTTCAGATTCCCAGCTGCGCTGTATAGTCGGCGGATCCTATAATCCATTATAAAGGTAATAAGGATTATAATATATCGTGACCCATTGACCCAGCAAGCCGGACGCTAAGATCTTTGGCAGATATTAATGTAGAGAGAGGAAAAATGTTTTGTATATCTCAATATTCATCTGAAGTAGATCTGGAAATACGATCATGTTCAAGATTTTGAAAATATTAGTATTCTTGTGTACTTTGCGTGAAATATTTTAAACCATTATTTTCTCAAAAACCGCTCCAAGTGTTTGCTTTAAAATTTTCACGTATGTATAGTGGTAAATAAAATGGTGCTGGTCCCGTTTTTGGCTCTCTCTTTGTATTAGTTTTCTAAATTTGAAAAAAATCGATATTGTAAATTCGAATTTCCCGCTCTTCGTTTTACGCGGTGGCAGTTCGCAAAACGGCAACATGGCTGGAAATTCTTAGGATTTTTGTAATTTGTTGCCGGTCATACGGTAAATCGTATGATGTAGATAACATTCTTATGAATGGAAATTGATTTAAGGTAGATTATATATTTAACGTAGAACTAACAAATACATTTATTTTAAGAAGTTTTGATTATGGCTTTCAGAAATTGTTAGCTCCCTGTGATGTAATTAAGGGAAGCTTGTGTGAAATATTATTATTTTTTCTGTACAATGCGGTAACAGTTAAATTTATTCATGTTGGTTTCATTTGTAAAAGTTAGAAATGACCACTGTTTCTGTTTATCGAAATAAAAGATGTGCACCACAGACGATTCGTTTGAATATGTTGAAATGGACTTTTTCAAGTTATGACTGAGTTTTTATTATAGCAGAAATTACACTTTCTGCCACATAGCATCTCTAGTTTTCTTTAAATTGATGGTAGGAATAATCTAAAATACACTTATAAAAATGGGATAGGTGTGATTTTTACTGTTAACTCTGATTTTTTTAAATTGCAAAATTTTTTGGACCTCAACATTCAACTAAATTGAAGATGGAGATTTTTTTCTTTACATGAAATTTTCACAATTAGTTCTTTAATTAAAGTCGTGCACATTTAAAAAAAAATTGCTTTTTTCACACTTTTTAATGAAATATGGTCAATATAAAACACAAGATTTTTCACAAAAACGACTCAAATTTTTTGAATCTTTTGTTCGGATAGTGCTAATTGCACTGAATAACATGATATAGAGCAATTTTATATACTTTTTGATTTTTCAAAAATGTTTGCATTTTCAGAAACACTCAACATTTTCTCAAAACCGAACTCAATTTTTTCAAGGAACATTTGCATATTACTCCTTGTTTTACCCTTCTATAATACTCTTAAAGACATTTTCAAGTCTACAATTAGTAGATCGAAAAATTGTGAAAATGTGAAAAAAAATTATGACAATAGAAAGCAGCTGGAACGAGAACGATAAAACCGAAAAGCTAACCCAGACTAATGAGGTGAATAAACACATTAGTACAGAATGTCTGGGACATTCTGCAGCACAACTAGTTTCAACATAGTATAAAATAGTCCCTAAACGAGTAAGCTGCTTGATCAAATAGTTCTGTCAATCAATTGACGCACACTTCAATCTTTTGTTCGAAACTCATTCTCAACCGAGTTCCTGACTCGGAAAAAGTGTCTGTTGTGAAAAGTCGAATGCATATTTGCCTTTACATTAGTTGTCCTCAAGTGGAAAAAACAAGTTACGAGGAAACGACGTCCAAGGAATGTTAAAAAAATGAGAAACCGCATCACTGCGAACATGTACACAATACTGTACGCGATACGGAATCAAAAGACTACAAGAACTTCATTACAATGGACCAAAGCGTTTTGATTCTTCACTGAAATTGGTACGGCTCAAAATAGAGAAGGATACAAATATGCGTGAAGCTAGTGACTGGCGCAATGCTTCATCCAAATTGGCTTAGACCGTCCAGCACCCTCGTGAACCGCTTGAGACATTCAAATGTTCTATATTGATCACCGTCAACGCTCGGCCCAAGCGTCAAATCGGTTGAGTGTCATTGAATCAAGCAAGATTGATCGTCAATCATGCTTAACTCAAACGATTGACTCCAGCTTTTGAGCAAAATAATTGACCGTTTAGGGCCTCCTTGAGATTATCAAATTGGATATTTTGAAGATAAAGATTTTTGATTTTCTCTTTGTAGAAGATGATAATAATAATAATAATAATAATAATAATAATAATAATAGTATTAATAGTAATAATAATAGTATTAATAATAATAATAATAATAATAATAATAATAATAATAATAGAATTAATAAGCGTCATTTTCATTCCATATTGTGTGAGAGAGAAAACATGCACGACAGTCTTCATATTCATATATTTCTTATCACTATTTATTCGAAAATCCGGTATTCAAATATACACAATTTCGAAACCAAATTTACCTGATGAATTCCACCCGCCCTTGGATTTTCCTACTCCTAATAGGGAGATATATTTGGCGATTGGGAAACACGTTCGTAACGGGTTTTGAGAAATGAAATTCGTACTCTGTCTTGAGCTAAAACGTCCGTGGCCTACATTATTTCTAATGCAATCTCCGCTTTAGATATCTCTTGTAAGGCTATATATCGCTACACCTCTGAGAGCATTTTTCGACACCTACACCCAAAAGGGACCGTGTGAGGTTCATTTGTTCGTGAATGCACAAGTATTGCTCCTGACGGCGATCGGCAGTAAACACAATAGGTGTGTAATAAAATTTGCTTCAACAAGGGATATTGTATGATGAATTAATTTTTTTGTTTCTAATCATTACATGTTTATCTCATAACTCATTAGTTTTCGTTCAAAAATTCTAAAAAAAATTGTTTTGAATATCAAACAGTAATGAAGTGATTTACATTATTTTATTAACGAATCATTTCATGAACCCCAAAACCACATCCTTGGTTGGTAACAGTAATTGTGCACCAATCAAAAATAAACCGCAATAAGCCGGCCTGTTTTATAGTTTCTCGTCTATAGATTTTATTAATCTCGGTTTATTCGACTGTTAAGCGACCATACGTGCGATTTACTCATTACAAGCTTTTTCACTATAAACAATCATTTTAGAAGTGTCGAAAAAACTCGCCAATTACCACAAAAAGCAACCAATCATAATCTTGCAAATGACTTATTGGATGTTGAGTACAAAATAAAATTTGATGTTAAATGTGCATTTGTTAGTAGGAATGTTTTAATTTATTGTACATAAATGAAAATTTATTTATTTTAATCTCTGGTTTAGAATCAAATTCTTAATTTACTTTCTTAAACTGAAACTTATTAAGTGAAGGAAAATAATGACTGAATTTTCATATCACAGAAAAAAAAGTTTCAAAAAATCAAAAGTTCAATAAAATACTTGAAGTCAAAAGTTTTAGGTATTTCAACACAAATAAATTTGAAGTGGGCTCCAAACTTGAAGGAAATGAAAGTTAAAAGAAACATAACTTTCAAACCTCGTTCTTTGACATCTTCAACCATCCTTCAATGTAAATTTTGCAAGTGCTCATTCGCGCTCGAAATAATGTATCAAATTATGGCATCTTATGACATTTTATTAATAATAAATTAATAGAATATACATTTTAAGTAAATGAGGCATGGTGGATAAGTCTGGATGAACACGATGAGAATAAAGAGCGGCGGCGATGGTGTAACAGTTAGCGTATCGGATTGTTATACTCAAGTTCGCGAGTTCGAAGCCGTGGATTTTTAAGGGCGAAAAAATCCTTCGTACGCCTTCCTTCGGAGGGAAAGTAAAGTCGGCTCTCCCATGTAGTAGATTCACTGCATGTAAAAGATCCTCAAGCCTAAATGAAGCCTCTGAGATGAATTGAAATCGCGTGTTTCTTCGCCCAAGAACTACCTTCTTTCTCCCATGGTGGGTGAAAGAAGCGTAGCAAAATTTGCGTGGTCAGATGGAAGAGCAGGCCTCATGGCCTGAGTCTCGGCACGTAAAATAATGCACATTCAATTAAAGCCTTTTTGGTGTTAGGTTATGTTTAATCAGAGAGTGGCTAGTCGGTGCAGAATGCTCGATTTAGTTTGAGGAGCCGTGAATTGTCCTGGAGAGACAGCGGGACACGTACACGGAAGTCCGTTAATATAGTTTCTGCTGCCACGTAGGACACAAAAATTGTGACTTTTGCGGAACAAATTAACCGCATTCGATGTCCTCCCCCGCTGTCACGCGAGGTGCGGCGCTGACGTACACGCCAGGTTTGGGGGGTTCCCCTCCACCGCTAACTGCGGCAGTGGGGCACTGCCCCAGTCGGGTCAACCTCTAAGTTTTTGACAGGTCTCCCGACACGTGTGGTAATGTAGTGTGTGTGTGTGTGTGTGTGTGTGTGTGTGTGTGTGTGTGTGCGTGCGTGTTTGTGTTAGGAGAGAAGATAGGACATGGTAGAAGAGGAAAAATTGCGCGCGACATGTGATCCGTTTGTTAGGGTATTGCTCGGGCATTCGACTGATGTTGATCGGAGAAACCATAGAAAACTACAGATCAGTGCAGCCGACCGCTAGAATTGTTCTCCAGAGAGCGGCTGAATTCAGTTTAGCTCTCTAGGTAGTGTCGAATCCGCCATGAAGTTTCATTTAATTCAGATCCAAGATTACTTACAGTAAACCTCTGTTTGATTCACTCTAATTCGTATCCCTTTCAATCTTATCTGAAGCATTTTTAGATATGAGAGAGGACAGATGTCCTGGAGGCCATCTCCTTAGATCATATCCGGAATGCAATATGTGACGCAAAACGTTCACTCATCAAATGAATGCTTTCATGTAAACAGACTTCGATACATTCCGCAAACTGTTGTGAAGAAAGAAAAAACTTTAGTATCCGTACTTCACTATCACTTATCACAACTTCTTCATTCATAAATACTCTTATTTCGTCATTATCTGAACAGTTTTCGTGAATTAATCAGCAACAGCCAAATTTCATCGAATATTCAAAAGTCATGAACTAATGATGTATGTTTCTTCTTTCATGAATGAAAATTAAAGATAAAGGCAGGACATTTTGTATTAACACTTGAAATATTTTTTAAAAATATTTTAAAAAACTAAAGCAATAGTTATTTACACTAAATATTATATGAAAGAACACACTACATATGAAGTTACACACTATATATGAAAGAAACAATTATCTTAAAACACTTGACCGGGAGCGGTAGCTCAGTGCATCAACCGATGTCACTGCAACGCCTCTGGCCGGAAGGACCTAGGTCCGAGTCCTGACGGCGGCAGGATTTTCGACACTAGCTTTTCGCAGTTGACGCGCCCGGAAACACGAAAAAAAACAAACCAAACCAATTAAAACACTTGAAATGACTATTATTCATATTAGTCGACTTCCTGCTCATCTTCGATAGGTTAAGGAATATGTTCCTGAACTTTCCGGGTATAACTGCAACCATTTTCCGAATACCATCTAGGTTTCCAGAATAATTGGTAACTTGAGTTTTGAATGGAACAGAGTCAAAGAATTGGAATGGTATGAATACGAGAGTTTAAACGTTCTACTAGTCAGCCTGTAGATGAAAGTCTTCAACTACTGGAATTGTGAATTCTATGAAAACTACGCAATTAAAGAGATGACAAAATAAACTTTGTATTCTTTCTAACCGCTCGCTCATTCTCTGCTATGTCTAAGGTTTCTATTTGCTTATCGGAAACCTTGTCAAGGCACATCGCGCTGTGAAGACTCCTTTTCAGGAGTTCGAAAACTTTTCAAGGGTTTTTGTGCTGTGAAAACTCCTTTTCTTACGATATCACATAATGGCAATTTCATCTTACAAGAAACCTGACAAAGCAATCTTGATTACATTGTAAGTAAATGTGTTACTTCTCTGGATAATAATGTTCGACAATTTAAATTTTTCAGTATCTGTCAGATCACAGAGAGGTCTTCAGACGTAATTTTTGTTTTGTCCCTGAAATTGTCTCAGCTAACATGCTACTACTAGTATTCCTGCACGATAATTATTTTTTTATTTATTACTTCTCGTTCGACAATTATGTCTTTCGAGGGTTTTGAGAATACAAAATATTACATGATCTTCAATTTTAGGATATACATCACTTAATTCTGCGGTTGGTTTCTGAACTTTATTGAAGTTTTTATTTTTAGAATTTTTGTTCTGTGATTAAAGATGGTATACTGGTGGAAAGGTACGAGGGGAAAGCCAAATTAAGGAGGTCTAAGTTTATCTTTCGGGAATCTTGATATGATTCGCGGACTGCTATTGTTTCTTCCTAGGTTGAATCTTGAAGTGCAGGGAGCATTTGGTAGGTGGTTGAAGAAATTGCTGGCAAATTTTTTTATTGTCTCCTCAAATTCTGGTATGTTTAGTTCCCGTCGGATTTGTCGGTTGGGGATGAACCATGGCGCATTGAGAGTTATTCTCAAATATTTAATTTGGAGAACACTAAGTTTGTTGATGGAACTTGGTGCAGCGCCACCCCATACTGGGCATGCGTAGGACATGGTTGGTAAAATAACTGACTTAAAGATTAAAAATCTGCATTCTAACCTCAGGGGTGAACGGCGATGAACATTTTCAACCTTAATATGAGGACTCACGAACTCAAAAAGACATGGTTTCATTATATTCAACGAACGACTAGTGACACGGCCGAAAAACCTCCTCCACCACACAGCCATAGGAACTCGATATCCAGGTAGACCCCGAAGAAGATGGAGAGACGGTCTTGGTCACGGAGAAAGTCAACCAATCTAGACTTTAAAGATGATATAATGGTACTTGTTTGTTAATCATTCATATATTTTAATCGTACATTTGATAATACATTTCTCGAAATTATTGTATTGAAATTTTGAAGGTCCGAGCCAAAACAATGAGAACATAAATCCTCCTGGGCGTTCTAATAAAATCTTCCAAACTCGATTGCGCTGGTTGAGGTTCCCAGTTAATTTCCATTGAGTGTCCGAAGTGAGTGAAAAATATCTACGAAGAGTCACCACTTATAATACAGTAACTAGCAACCTTATCGATCGAAATTGAAATTCATATAAAATAAAGGAAGTTCATTGTCGTGAAAATTTGAAACTTCTTGCGAGTTCATCAGTGTTTTGATCGATGAGTTCTGGTTTTCGCTCGAGGAATAAAATAATACGTAGAAGTGTAGTCTTATCATATATCCTTACCTAAAATGGAATTATAATGGTGGATAACACTTTTTGTCAGTGTTATTAATTTCAACGTGTTACCAGACAAATGATACTTAACTTTAATTGTGATGATACTCTAACAATGAACATTTGTCTTTTACCACATTGAAACACATTGTTTAATACTGGCAACAATTGAGCGATTAGGTTTAATTTTTTAGGTTAATATTCACAATAATCAGGTAGAAATTTGATAGAATTCCTCTTAATGTTTTTCTTGACTATTTCGAAACCAAATATAAGATTGAGTAATGTTTTCCCATCAACTTCATACATTTCTTCAATAAGTAATTTCACTTCGATAAGTAAGAACACATTCACCTCACTATTTAATGAACGAGACAATTTCAAAGCATCGCTATTTACGATCACACAATAATTACGATAGTAAGACACGACAGATATGAATCACAGAGTAAGTACGATTCGAGCACACTCGCGATTTACGTCCAATATCGATGAAACAACGTCACATTTTAGTTTTATCTTGTACCCGTCACGATGCGACACATCCTTGCCAACGTAATGTCACATGGGAGGAAGCACTATGTTTCCACCTACTCATCCCACCTACTCATTCGAGGTGATTCAATGTTCACTTACCTCCTGTCAGAACAGAAGACGGCATCTTCCGCGAATGTAGACTCTGCCATCTGGGCAGACCTGGCTTCCGGCCGGCTTCCTCCACGTCATAGGCACGCGCCTTTCTTCCCGTGAATCCATCGCCGTGCCCTGGGCCTCGAATTCCTCTCCGCTCCCAACAGGTTGGGAGAGTTGGTCGGCGAAGGACGCCGCCAGCACCAAAACGACAACGAGACAGAAGAGAGCGCGGGCGGGCGACATGGCGACACTTGCAGATCGGGTTTCAGATGCCGACGAAGCGAAAGTGTGTTCGAAGATCCCTCGCTCGCTTGTATAGACGACACGGCGTGCGGTGCGGTGCGGTGCGACGCGCTGTATGGCGACAGGCTGCCCGCGGTTTCCGTTTCCGGATATCCGGTCTCGCCTCACTTATGGTCAAGCACGCCGCAGAACCCAACGCTTGAGAATTCTAACAGAGAGGGTAATACAGAAACCGTGCTTTTCGTATTTCTGTTTTATGATTCGCGATTATTATTATTATTATTATTATTATTATTATTATTATTATTATTATTATTATTATTACTACTACTATCATCACAATTTAACTTGTTTCCACTCGTGCATCTCAGTTACCATGAACAAGAGATACACGTTCCAACTGTCATAATCAGCACTGGATCAACCATCAATGTTCAGAAACTTCCTCACGATGTTACATGTGTCCAGTATGACAATCTTTTGCATCTGGATGTATAACCCCTCTTCAGTTGCAGTTCAGCTAGGATTCATGTAGGAACTTAGGAATTTCACCAGTGGCGCCTAGAATTATTGGTACAATCGTCACCATTTCCACGTCGCTCCACATTTCCTTTATCTCATTTGCCAGAGGTTGATATTTTAGAATTTTTTCACTTCTTTTCTTTGGGATGTTGTGAGCTAGCGGGACTGCATCAATCAGATACACCTTTTATTTTTCTTGTCATGCCATACAATGTCCGGTTTATTAGATGATACAGACCTATCTGTTATTATGGACCTGTCCCAGTACATTTTGTGATTATTTGTGTCAATGACTGGTTCGGGTGTGTACTTATAGTATGGTGTTCGGTTACCCGTCAAAAGGTTATTATTGTGGCATAGTTGCTGATAAACCACTTTACAAACGTCGTCATGTCGTTTTGTATATTCTGAGGATGCTAGAGAGCTGCATCCACTGATAATGTGGTCTATATTTTCTCTATGTTCTCCACATAGCCGACATTTGTCATCACGAACGTTATTGTCTTTCAGGATAAATTTACGGTAGTTTTAGTTGATACTACTTGGTCCTGAATAGCTACCATGAAACCCTCTGTTTCAGCAAAAGTTCTCCAAGCACAGCCATTTAATTGACGACTTACGGTCCATCAGTTCTCCCTCTATCTGGTATGGGTAGCGTCCGTGAAGTTGCTTCTCTTTCCAGTTGCTGATTTTCATCTCATTGGTCTGTATTTGCTTTTGTAGGTTCATTGTTTTATCAGACAAATTCAATGGTGTAATTTTCCGGTCAATGTATGTTACAATCCGATGTATCTTGCTTCCATTAGCTTTTTCGCGGAAGTACTGACGCAGTCTCTCCTGTTGTTGGTGATGGAGATTCACAATATCTATGACACCTCTTCCTCCTAAAGACCTAGGTAGGTGGAATCTCTCAACTGCGCTTTTAGGGTGGTGACATCTAAATCTGGTGCAAAGTACTCTGCAGTTTGTATTAAATGCATCTAGTTCGGTTTGTGTCCATCTGACAATACCAAAGCTGTAGGTAAGCACTGGAATTACATAGGTATTTATAGCCTTAATTTTCCTGCCAGCACTGAGTTTAGTTTTCAGAATTTTTCTCAGACGTGTATTAAATTCCTGGTAATGTTAGATTTTTAATTTTTGGTCAACATTAAATCTTTGTAAATATCCAAGATATTTGTAATATTCCTCAGGATTCATGGCATGAATTCGTTCGTGTTTAGCATTTCCTTCTCCAAGGGTGTAATCCATCTGATGTTGCCACTTTCCTTTCCGCAGTGCATTTAGTTATTATTATTATTATTATTATTATTATTATTATTATTATGTGCTTAGATTTGAAACCATATAGCACTGAGATGAATATTTTGGTTGGATAGGAATATTAGTAATTTTGCAAAAGGTTTGCAACAGATTAAAACCATGCAAAATGATTTTTCAATCAGTGGCATGCACACTGCTCGAGAACATTAAGTCAAGTACTCTCGTACAACCCAGCAATAAATGAAATATTAAAAAAAAACAGTCTTCACTAATACTGCAATAACATACTACGAGGGTGAATCAAATATTAACGAGGTTTTTGTAATCAACGATAAATTTTTCTGACGTCAGTTACAAGACAAATGTCCGCAGTTAGTAGTAGTGTTTATTCTCAATCAGCGTTGCACTTTTGTTTCTGAAGTCCACATTGTTGTATTTATCACAGTGATTAGAGATACACTTTTCAGTTGCGCAACGCTTTATTATTCGGTTGTTGGCGAACAAAAGTGTAAATCCATCAGAAATTTTGAAGCGACTGCGTGGACAATTTGGTAGTGAGACCCTTCCGAAGTCTCAAGTCTAGAAATGGTACAAGTTGTTCAGAGGTGGCCCTAAAAGCGTTTCCATCCTCACTCATGCTCGGCATTCATGGACGAGCATTACGGATAACATTTCGGGGGTGGAAGACATTATTCGTGATGAGAGACGAATAACTGTTCGTGATGTGTGTGAAACAATTTCATTATCTTACGGAAGTATGCAAACAATCATCAAAAACCACTTACAATATCGGAAAATCTGTACCGAAACTTTTCAATGCAAATCAGAAGACTGAAAGGATGGAAGCTTCTCAAAGACTTCGGTACAGAAGGAGAGTCATTTCTAAGACGTATTCTCACATATGATGAAACATGGGTGCACTTCACTCCTGAAACGAAAAAGGTCTAATATGAAATAGCGATCAAAACATCTCAGTCAAAACAGAGAGACTTGTATGCTCGTGAAGTCCTTATGACTGCCTTCTGAGATGCCAAAGGAGTGGTAAACGTTTCTGCACGAGCAACGAACAGCTCATGCAGGTTACTATTGTGATCTTTTCAAGGTTAAAGATGCCTACCAGTCGAAAAGACGTGGTAATTTAATACGCAGTGTTCTCCTTCTTGATGACAATGCAAATACCCATACTGCAAATGTTCTCCAATCAATATTGAAGGAATTACACTGGGCAGTGTTGGACCATATAGCCCAGCCCGAACTTGACACTTTCGGACTACAATCTTTTCGGACCACTAAAGGAGGTCTTGGGTGCCGAGAATTTTTTCACGAATGAAGAGGTGGAAGACTTCGTACGTAAATTGGCAATACACACGTTAACAAAACTTTTTCGAGAACGGAATGATGAAACTATGAATAAGGTGGAAAAAATGTGTAAATAATGAAGGAAGCTATGTATAAAACTAGTGTGCATTGGTTTTGGATTTTCTAATATTCAATAGAATGTTTTTCAAAAAGTCTCTTTCATATTTGATTCACCAAATATATATATTCCAGCGTGACCGAAAAAACTGTTTATCAGAATGATTCACGTGCTGCCTTCAGATATTCACGCTCTCCATTTCGAATATTCGCCCGCAAATTTTTTTTTTTTTTTACCTCCCTTGAATCGTTGATCATTTGCATCTGAGATTATTTTCAGAAGTGACACTTTTCTTACAACTTATAATTCTCCAAAACTTAAAGTCATTTTTTTTAATTTCTCGCGTGACGCTTGGTTAATTTTTCCAAATCAAGGAGGAAGTGTTAGGTTAGAAGTAGAAAATTATACAACGAAAGAAAAACAAATGAAACGAATAATTTATAGCGAAGTGTAGGGCTGAAGAGAGAGCGGCGCATCTAAGAACAAACAACGGCGACAGTTGCGATGCGCGTGAGAGCCGGGGCGGTATAGTCTAGTGCATTCGTATTCTTGTTCCACAGTAATAAAACGTTTTTGAATAACATAGTAAGTAACGCTAACTAATCAGCCAAATTAGTTTTTCATCAGATCATTTTCTATAGAAACATTACGTTGAACACATAGAAAGCACTTCATAATTTGATCACTCATTAACGATTTGAAACTCATCTAAATTATATTCTTGACTGTCCCGGGTGAGCCGCGTCTTGGGCGATGGAGCTGACGTTTCGGCCATCTTGTTGTGACCTTCTTCAGAGCTATATTGTTCTGCAGTCTGCTAGCCTTCTGCAGAGCTCTACAGCTCAGCAGTCCAGCTCGGAGTCGGCCCGGTGGCCGAGATCGCTAAGGCAGTAGCGTCGTGGATATCTCGGACCGAAGGGTCGCGGTTTCGAGTCCCGCCTTGGGCATGGTTGTATTTGTGTTCGTCCTTTCACCCCTTATCATCACCATATCGTTTCATCTTCATAGTACCATACCGTTAACACCAATAGTGGTCGCTAATGACCTAAGATGTTGATGCGACCTTAAATAACCAATAAAAAAAGTATAGCTCTGAAGAAGGTCACGACAAGATGGCCGAAACGTCAGCGCCATCGACCAAGACGCGGCTCATCCCGGACGGCCAAGAATACAGTGATTCAGGCCGCGGAAGCCTAGGAAACACATTTAAATTACTTTGTATTTTATGAGAATCTGGATGTTTAAAAAAAATCCGAATATTTTTCATTATATCAAATAATGTACTCGTAACGTATTCACATTGCAGAATTTATTGTGGAGCATCCACAATATGTGGTTACTTTGAGGGACTCAAAATATTTCCATTCTTCCTAATGTTGTTAATATTTATTAACGTAATTTTCGAACATTTACTCGCAGAGCTCTCATGTGGACTATGATCGAGCGGGTGTGTGAGAGATGATATTCCACGTGGCGACAAAGAAGTGGTTTCAAAGGTGATAGAAAAGACATTAGAAAATCCCGTGCTTCGCGCTCCCGGATGCATTGCTCATTCGGAAGCTTCGTTCCTGCATTGGCTAACTCGCTAGTATTTCTTCAAGCTCCTTCTTGCTTCGGGAAGCAAAGGATATATGTAGGAGTGGGTTTTTATGGCCTAAATCATCGCCAAAAATTATCAATAAAATGCTCTTAAAATGTTTTAAAAATGCGCTAAAAGCAAAGAAAAATGACGTAAAAATTTTATCAAAACCTGTTCAGATGAAAAACTTAAGCTGTTGGATAGGTTACTGACGTAATCAACACTTCTATTCGTTCAAGTGAACTCAGCTTTCAAACTTTTGGTTTGGCCTTGTGGTTTTTGCTTTACCAGAAAATCTCTGGCTTTAGTTATTCCGAAATCGGATGAACCGCCAAAGGCGATGACAAGCGTCACGAAATCTTAGATTCCATACTGACTATGGCTGACATTACAACTTCTGAGCGAAGAAATCCAATAGGCTACCAAGTATAGGTACTCAGGAATTCTGTGGAGAACATTTGTTGCATCTCGTAAATATTACTTGAAGAAGCATTAAAATGACATTAAAATCGATGAAATCAAAAAAAAAAGAAAAAGTTAAAAATGACTTATTAGCCGAAATCGATAAAAATGCCAAAAATGACGAATAAAAATGGGTCATTTACTTTTGTCATAACGTGAAATGAATTTCTATGCTAAACGGCATTGTTCTAAAGTGAAAAGAAGAAAAAAGATTTTTCATTAAAATCCGCCCCCAGTTATATGGATGTCACATGACTGAAAGATAATGATAATTGTTTTTTTTCATCTACAGTATTTAATTTTGAAACATGAGGAACAATTCTAGTTAGCAACTAATAAACATTGCACTTAAACTTTTTTGCACACTACTCATAGCTTGAGAAAATTTGAAACAAATGGCTAAGTTCTTTCTTAACATTCAACAATAAATTGAGAGAAAACACTATGTCAGTTTAATAAATATTTGTATTATTTATATGTGGGGATTACGACAATTTTAATTCGCAATTTAACTTCGTGAACAGAAAAGACTCACATGGCATAAAACAAGATCAGAAAAATCATTGATAATCGTTGCAATCATGCGTCCCATTGCCTTGCAACAAAATTACGTAAAATGTTATGAAATATTCGTAAAAATTATTGATAGTCTGTGAAATTTCTGACGGCTCTATTTTTATGCAGAAAGCATTTCTACGATAAACGGAATACAATAGTCGTCTGTGAAGTATTTTACGTAATCGCTGACGGAATGAGATGGCTTTTAACCCTTTATTTTTCGAAGCATCACGCATGGCCTGGTTGATATGCGCTGGATCTCTGCTAACTAGTGGCCCCTTGAAGGCGATAAGTCGTTTGATCGGAAAAGAGAGCTATTAAGAATTCCAAGGCAAACGATGCAAAATATGGGGTAGTAGAGAGAAAATCAGTTAAAAGAGCATACACATGTACTAAATGGTAAAATAAGGTCAACATACATCTTTTACTATACATGATACATGTACTACCGCATTAATTATTACAATTTATGATGCAAGAGTCGAACAAATATTATATTTATTAGTGACATTATAAGCGTACGGTACTAATAGTCAGGAGTGAAAATAGTTATTTATGATGTAAGTGGTAAAAGTACCATTTATTTGGCGAGTACGAAAGTTTGCGTTACGACGCCGATGGGTCGAAAGACAATAATCCATTCATACTAACATCAAGTAATAATAGTTTTTTAGTCTCAGGGACCCTCAAAATTGATTTTACCATCAAAATCTCGACGTCGAGTTCTTGAAACGAATGTAATACTCTTTTCTGTGTACTACATACAATCCAGGAAAAGTAAATATATATTAATCATTAACAATAAGATTAAGATCCAAGTAGATAACAACTGAATGCTTTAGCAAAACCCCTCTAAACATATTTCATTCTCTTTTATTTTATTTCTCACATACAAATATTTGTTTCCCTTAAATTCTAATCACTACAGATCACAACCACTATAAACACTCATTTTAATTCTGTTATGCTAATAACTTTTCTTACTAAACAAATTATGCCTTAAAAATTCCATACACATAACAATGTTATGAAAATTAATATCAATATCCTTTGAATATTTCCAAAATATATATTTCAGGAACATGTTAACTTCTCGAGTCCGCTTACAGAGGATCTAACCCAAATTTTAATTTTTATTGCGCAACGTTTGATATACATTTAAGTCAGTCGTAATATAATACTACTACAAATAATCTTAATTTACCTTTATAATGATGATAATTTATGATAATTGAGTACTTTGGTGATGTGTTGTACTAACTTGCGTGAGAAATGTCCTATCTGTCCGTGCTTGCCAATTTAATTCTAAACATAATTTCACGAGGATATCCTGTCCTCTTCAAAGAAGATTCAGGCGATCAAAACCCACGCTTGAGAGCGATTATTCCATCAACGCCTGCACCCGAGCACACTCGAGTCGCTGATTTCCTAACAGGCTCTTTCGACAACCTTCTAAAGAAGGAGCTTCCTGAAGGCTTCAATTCACTGACGGTTCTCCACTATCGCCGACTTCGTTTTTGTTACTTTATTGCTATCGCTTTCGCAGTAGAGAGGAAGTTATGTCATGCTGCGCGATAAAACGGAATTTTCGGTAGGAAAACTCGAATTAATGGCTCTGGTACCGAAAAAGTCGATAAACTCACTTCCAAAATTTAGAAAAAAAAATACTCTAACACCTGATGTAATCTAGCTTGAACCCTTGTTTTGTGAGTCCTTGATACCGAAAAATCGATGAACGGCAAAACGTCTGTCTGTCCGTTCGTTTGACCGTCTGTGACAACGTTAGCGGCAAAACAGCCGATTTTCTCCCATTGATCTGGCTGATGTTGTGGCCCTTGAATGTGAAACCTATTTTAATTTAGGGGGTACTTTACACAAAGTCCCTGGGACATTTTCAGAATTTTCAAAAAAATAGCTACTTATCTCTTATTAGATTTCGTTGTTAGATAGTGTGAAGGGCATTAAGGGAATGGTGCAAGTCTCATTCGTTGAAAATTCTGGTTATTCGAAAATTGCAAAAATTCAAAATATTTTGGGCGTCTTCCGACCACTACAATTATGAAGAAGGAGATTTTTTCCCCTTAGTGAAATCTGTTCCTTAAAAAAAGACCTTGAAATATGGTCATGCCAAATTTTTCGAAAATTTGAGTACATTTCGCGTAATTTTGCGTGAAAATACGAGCGAGAAAGTCCATGCTGTTTTATCACCACTAGTTTTCCTACACCTTGCTACTTTCCATCAAAAAAATATCGTCCAATTATCTAACGATGTTGCATTACATTTATTTGCTAGTTCATTATAAAACCATAAATTTCAGCTCCAACAGAACCTTAAAAATAATAAAAAATGGACAATATTTGAAAAATTAAATTCAATCTAACAAACTCAGCAGCAGAAATCTTCTCACAAAATGTTTTTGCATATTCAACCCCTCCCCACATTCATAACAATGCTGTAAGTTGGACTACAATCATAGAACTGATGAAATATCTTTAATTAAATGTCAGGATATGGTATTCTGGCCCTCGCGACACGCTGCCGCCGGTAAGTGACACCGCTCGTCACTTGCCTGCGTAGCTAGGTCGAATTCAGTCTGGAGGAGAATTCTAGCGGCCGGCTGCTCTGATCAATAGTTTTCCGTGGTTTCTCCGATCAACACCAGACGAATGCCGGAGCAGTACCCTACCAAACGGGCCACGGACCGCGCGCGATCTTTCCTTCCTCTTCCTTGTCCTATTCTCTCCCCTTACCCACACACACTAACATGCACTAATATAGGTCAGGCGACCGGTTGGGAGCTTAGAGCTTGTCCCGGCTGGGGCGGTGCCCCGCTGGTGGGAGGAGTTCTGGTTAAGTGGAAACCCCACTAGCCGACGGTAGGTCGGCGCCGGATCTCGCCATCCAGCGAGGGAAGATCATCGCCATCTCCCGAGAAAAAAAACATGCACTACATTTACACGACTAATGACCAAAGCAGTTGACGCGCCCGTAAAACACGAAAAAATCAATCAATCAATCAAACTTGCCTACGTCAGCAGTGGGAAACTATAAAAAGGCGAGGGTCTCGTACCTCGCCCCTTTTCTTTGGTTACCACCTGTAATGCGGGAAGCACGCGTCGTGCCGCCACCTACTCTGCAAGAGGGCTTCGCTACGTGGTAAGTACCTTCATAAATTCTATAAATAGTTAATCTACATGATTTTTCTCTCTGCACGAGATGCTGGGTCTCCCTGTCCCCAGCAACTCGCGCCATTAGTGTCAGGTGTGGAACAAGAACCCACGCCCCCTCTCCGGAACCAGAAATATATAAATACAAAATTTCCTCCTTTCACAAACATTAATTACTTCTAACCAAAACTTAGCTCCGCTTCTAAGTTCAAACTTACATACCATATTATAACCTATTACTTATAATTTGGATTGTAGTCCAACCACTCATAAAATGCAAATTTCGAAACTGAATAGAATGAAGTACTCTATTCAGTCAGCTACATTCGTTTGAATGACTAAAACAAATATCATTCTTATCAAAAAACAAATTAACAAATTTATCTTGCTTTAAGGGAAACCAACTGTAGTGGAAGTATACAAAACCAATTAGAAAAGATTCTTTCAATTCTCCAAATATTTCCCAACATGAATAACTATAATAATTTTAATAACCATATAACTTCAAGGTCAAAATATTTATATTCTATGTTTCAAGTTCACAAACCTTTCGCTATTAAGCTGGGCTCAAATTTAATATGATCTGTCCGATTAAGATTAACATAAAGCCTGAAATTATCTGAAAAGGGTACAATTTATACATTAAATTGCTCACACCAAGACAAACTATTTGCTAAATTTCATTTAACTGTCGCATGAACATCCCAACATGAAACCCAATTTTCTAGACGCAACTCGTTGTGAGAAGTGGGCTGAACTTCAAAGCTGGTATCCGAGCAAATGAAATCTTTCCTGCATGATTTATCTGAGACACAATGCGTTGAACTACCTCTTTTTATACAAACTGACCGCCTCCTCACCACCAATCCATCCGTGCTTATATTTTGTCGCTGACATTTTGATCGTCAATCTTCTTCGCAATCCAAATTTTCTACTTGGCATCCAGAACTCTAATGCATTAGAAAAACAAACTACATTGTTTATTCACGGTCGTTGCTAAGCTCTAGCCTCGTGATATTTCGTAATGCATGTTCCACCATATTGTCTACAAATAAATGTTAGTTTATTTTAACGTGACATATCGGTATGTCACAATATAAATACAAAAATAATTTGGAAACAAAATAGTGCAATAAAGGCACAATAATTCCAAACCAAACTAATTCAATTGCGACCTCTTCTAAACACAAACACCCACCTCTCACTGTCTAATGTTCTAACACTATACATACCACTTATTCACTCAACACTACTCTAAGCATACCCCATCTGGTTCATTGTAGCCAAAACCAATCTCAATAAAATGCAAATATTTCAAAACAAATACTTATCAAGTAACAAGTACTCATCAGTAAGAAACAGCTACATCAGATCGAAACGAAAATGAAACAGCAACCAAATATCATTCATATCAGACAATTTTACACAAATATATCCGTCATAAAGGCATGAACTCACTGTAGACTCGGAAAAAAGCCTAGATACAAAACCAGAATTAAGAATAGATTCCGTTCTGTCCTCCAAATATTTTCAAACATTGAATAACTAAAAATAAATAAATTTTAAATAAAACATATAATAAATAATTAAGGCAAAAATAAATTTATATTCATATGTTTTAATTTTAACAAATTTGCGTATTATTTAGTGTCACAAATTTTAATATGAGACCAAGAAGCCGATATGAAGATTAAAAATAAAACACTGAAATTATCTGAAGAAGGATACATTTTAAAAGAAACCATTAAAATATGCACACACCAAGACACGAACTATTTGCGTAGAACTCTTTCTCATTTAATTTCGTGGTACGCATGACACATCACCAAAACCAGGACACCGATTTTCCTCCAGACCAGCAACTCGTTGAGGGGAGAAGGGTGGGCTGGAACTTTAATAAAAGCTGAGGGTATCCGCAGTACAATAGTGCTTTTCATTCTAATGCAGATTGATTGAGGCCAGCAACAAAGTGCGGGGACCACCCTTTACTTAATGTCACGAAATCGTCACCGCCTCCGTCATCACTGCATCCACATCCGTTGCCTGCGCCCACGGCTTTGTTCGTCCGCTCCCTTTTGCCGTAATCGCTACCACTTTCGCTCATATTTCTCTCCCACCACCGCCTCAAGTGAGTCTATGATATCACCACTATCGTTGTCTATCAGTTTAGCCATGCCAAATACCACCTCCACTTACGTTACCGCAATATTAGCTCCATCGCCAATACTTGTACCCGCCTTGTCATGCCGCTAGTGTTTTTTTCTAAGACACATATAGTGTTTCAAGAATCTTATTCAAATATTGATAACATTTTTTAACTATACAATTTTGAAATTTTAAGACCTACTTTGATGATTGGAAATCACTATCGTCTCCTACAATTATTACCTCTATTCAATCTAATAACAACTAACAACGATCACATTCGTGATCACTTCTGATCGATCACAAACAAAAATAATTTGTGTTATTGGCACATCCGTTGCCATTGTTATAACACAATCCGAACTTATGCCCATTGTGTCTGTACCTCTACTAGCGGGGTAATCTCCGTTCAGCTAGAGCTGAACGCTGAAGAAAACAGGTGTTCAAAAGCAGAGTTCGTGTGTGTGTGTGTGTGTGTGTGTGTGTGTGTGTGTGTGTGTGTGTGTGAGTGAGGAGGAGAGAGGAGAGAGAGAGAGAGAGGAGAGAGAGAGTGGAAAGAGAGGTGAAGAGAAAGGAGAAAGAGGGAAAGAGGTTGGAAAGAGAAGGTGAAAAGAGAGAAATGAGAAAGAGAATAGAGAAGGATGAAAAAAGAGGCGGAAGATGAGAAAATAGAGTAAAAGAGAGAGGAAAACAAAAGATGAGAAAAAGAAAAGAGAGAAATAGAAACAAGAGAAAAAAGAAAAGGAAGAAAGAGAAGAAGGAAAAGAAGAGAAAAGCAAGTGAAAAGAGAGAAAGAGAGAAGAGAAAAGAGAAGAAAAAGAACGAGAAAAGAGAGAGAAAAGAGAGAGAAGAGAGGACGAGAAAAAGAGAGGACGAGAAAAAGAGCGAGAAAAGAGAGAAAGAGAAAAAGAGCGAGAGAAGAGAAGTTTCCCCTTTCATCGGCCCCAACCGCATGCAGTCCGAGACGGCCGTCCCTCGCCGATGAGGGCCCTCCCCCTTTGCCCCATTATACCCTCCCCCTCTGCGCAGCGTGGCGTGGCGTGGGGTGGCGTGGCGTGCCGCGAGAGGGCGCGGCTCAGATCAAGGGGAGAAGCTGCGGCGGGGAGGGCCGAGGTCAGCTCCGGGCCACTCCGCCCCGTGGGGACCGCTGCACCTGTGCGCGGGCCGCTCCCCCTCCCCTCCCCAGCCAGGATTCGATCTGCCCTCCCTAAAATGTGTCACACGGCTTCGGGGTACGTCACGTGGCCAGCACTGACTTACTGCCCTGATACGCTCAATGCCATTGACGACTGCCATGACAAAATCTAATTAATGAACACTAAAGAACACTATATTAAAAGGAACTAGTTTTATAATGCACGTGACTACCTATGCATTTAGTTTTCATTTTTTCACAACTCACAGCTCTTATAATACTTAACTCATGTTTTAGCATTCAGCGATTTTGTTCCAGTGGTACATCATAAATTTTCATATTTTCTTTTATTTTTAAGGAAAGGAATTTAAAAATCTTCATATTTTTGAATTACAATAATTATGTTGTATAAATTTCTGTTCACAAACTTCATACATTCCAAAGACGTCAAATTCAATAATAATACAATTTTTTTGTTAAGAGTGGGTCAAAGTTAGTTGTATTTCACTTAAATGTTCGAAAACAAAATTTTAACTTCTGGAAAGACCCTCGATATTTGAGACGACTCTGATTCAAGAATTACAATTAAAAATTGTTGCACTTATGACTCGGTATGAAAGAATGTATTTACTAACAAACAGTAATTTACGAAGTAGTCGAAGTACAGAACAGCACTGTGACTTTGACAAGAGATTGAAATGTTGGTATTTTTAAATGACTGTGACAAGGACACTTACGTGCGCACATTATTTTAATACGGATTCAAGATAACTTAAAAATATATCTATTATGATCTTAAATATATATCTTAAGATCATTCTTAATGTGCGAGACGGCAGCCATGCTATTTCATGTCACCTCGGTGATTTCTTTACTTCGTAAAGCCCACTTGTTTTGTATGATAACGTTTTCTTTCCGATACGCGTACAGCTAAGTCTATTTGCGGTATGCGTACGGCTGTCTATCATTTGCTGAACAGGAGCACTTTCAAATAATAAATGGTGAAGGTAAGGACCAGTTTCCATGCAATAATGCTGAAAAATCCAACACATTAATGCACTTATACAAATTTTTTTCCCTGGCTGTAAATAAAATATGAATTACGATTTCCAGTCTACTGTAATTTATATTGTGCTTACGAGCATCCTAGTATGAAAATCTTGTATTGAATTCACTTTAATAAACCGTCCGAGTTAGAACAGGTCCAGCTTCTACTAGCTTCATAGGTAGGTTTCAGTTGCTGTCTGGGGGAGAATTCTAGCGGCCGGCAGCCCTGACCGGTATTTTTTCTTGGTTTCTCCGATCAACACCAAGCGAATGACGAAGCAGTACCCTAACAAATGGGCCAGGGACCGCGCGCGATCTTTACTTCCTCTTCCTTATCGTATTTTCGCCCCTTACACACATTTATACTAACATGCACTGGACTACCACACATGCCGAGAGACCGAAGCTTAGAGCTTGTTCCAGCTGGGGCGGTGCACCGCTGGTGGGAGAGCCCTGGTTAGGGGGAAACCTCGCTAGTCGACAGTAGGTCGGCGCCAGATCTCGGCATCTAGCGAGGGAAGATCACTGCCACCTACCAATGAAAAACATGCACTACATTTAAGGGACTAATGACCTCAGTAGTTGACGAGCCCGTAATCACTAACAACCAATCAAGCGACACACATTCAGCATTCGATAAGCAACCAGCTACTATTCGCTTTATCTCGTGTAGCCGAAGTGCTCGGCGAATTTTCGCTCCCATTGACATTCCACAAAAGAACAATACTCTACGGCAGCGGATTGATTGATTTTTCGTGTTTCCGGGCGCTCAACTGCTTCGGTCATTAGTCCGTTAGTAGTGCATTTTTCGCGGAGATGGCGGTGATCTTCCCGCTTGATGGCAGATCGCGCCGACCATCGTAAGCTAACGGTGTTTTCATCAACCAGGTATTCCACCAGCGGCCCCAGCCGAAAGCTCTAACCGACCGGTCTCCGGAATATGTGATAATGTAGCATGCCGGTAGGGTGTGTAAGGGAGATGACAAGGAAGAGGAAGGACAGATCGCGTGGGTCCTAGCCCGATTGGTAGGGTACTGCCGGCATTCGCCTGGTGTTGATCAGAAAACGACGGAAACTACCGATCAGAGCACCGCGCTGATTCTCCAGACAGCGACTAATTCGACCTAGCTGAAAGCTAGTGTCGAAAATCCTGCCGCCGTCAGAATCCAACCTGACTCCCGGTCAGAGGCGCTGCAGTGACATCAGTTGATGCACTGAGAGGGTAGCGCAGTACCGATTGTTAGCCCCGCCAGAGGAAACAACTATTCTTTACTCTGATTCGGTAAGCTAGCGTTCCATGCTCGCCGAATGTGTGGCGTCCACTTAACAATATGGATTTTCCTTTACTCAGCTTAGCTGCTTCCAGCCTTTATTTCCCCAATGCTCTCCCTCATCCCATCCGTCTTTGATTAATTGATTGATTAGTGACTCCGGGCGCGTCAACTGTTGAAGGCATTAGTCCCGTAAATATAGTGCATGTCGCGGGAGGTGGCGGTGGGGTGGCGATGGCAAGCCTCCAGGGCTAGCAAATGAACCTGCGCCGACCAACGTCGCTTTGCGGGATTTTCCACAACAAGGTATCTTCCATCAGCGTGGCACCGCCCCAGCTGAGATAAGATCTTAGCATCCGACACACGTGATAGAATACTACATGTGAGTGTGTGTACTTCAGGGGTGAGGAAACGAAAATAAGAGGACGGAAAGATCGCGCGCGGTCCAGGGTCCGTTTGTTAAGATAGGTACTGCTCCGGCATTCGCCTGGTGTTGATAGGAGAAATCATGGAAAACTACGGCCGCTAGAATTCTCCTTCAAAGTGCGACTGAATTCGACCCAGCTGACAAGCTAGTGTCGAAAATCCTGCCACCATCGCGAATTGGAACCTAGGTCCTCCCGGTCAGAGGCACTGCAGTGCCGTCCGTCTTCATCTCCCTCATTTTCCAATTCTCTCCTCCCTAGAAACCTCCCTCTCCGTCGTTCATTTGCCTTGACCTCCCTCCGCCATCTCCAGCCAGCTGACACACCCTCTCGCGGCCGCGCCACCGCGGTCGCGGCCGGCTTCTATTGCTTCTGCCGCTGCGTGGCGAATCGGGCTCGGCGTCGCCGCGGCGGCGGAGGCAGCGAGCTGCGGCTAATTGCGAGGCAACGAGCGCCCTCTGACCTCGCCCATCCCGTCCCGCCGCGCCCCGCGCGCTTAATGCCCAGCTGCGTCACCAAGCACCGAATTCGGAACGCGGGGAATCCCCGCAGGCTGCATTGTCGCCCGGTCGTTGGGAGTCTTGTGACAAGGGAGACCCATGGTTGTGAAGCCTGATGATGGTTAGTCTTGTTTTGTGTACGGGAAGAATAAAAAAGGAGAGGGCATGGTTAATTTGATTATAATGCTGGTTATTCGAAAGTAAGGGCCATTATCTATAAGGGGATGGGTGACTTACAGCAATGGCAAATTTTAGCTCAAAATCGACACATCAATACATCAGTAAAAGGTTTTGGATGTCGATCAAAAACATCCAAGTTTAAAATATCAATATTTTAGTTTGAACTTCACTGACATCTTAATTTTCTAATCAATATTCCATGGAGTTGAGGTTTAAATTGCATTTAACGATATTACCACGTACAAAATAATCAAAAAAGGTAACAACACTGGAGAAAGTTTGCAAATAGTAAATGGTTTCGTGCCGGCTGAGGATCGATAATAGTGATAGTTGTCAATGGTTGCTGATTGAGAGTAATCCACAAATAAAATAGATACTGTAAATTTAATTTATGGTATTTTTTTGTAAACATCCATGTTTCTGCACAAATATATCGATCTTAAGAAAATATCAAATTGAAAACATCGATGTTATAATATCCATGTTTTTGCTCGAAAATATCGATGTTTAAACACATCCATGTATTTTGCCATCCCTAGTGAGGCTTCGTTTCAGTATTACTTTGTATACGGACAAAATAAAAAAGGGGAGAGAACATGGTTAATTTGATTATAATGCAGGTGATTCGAAAGTGCCATTAACTATAAAGTGTTGGGTGACAGAACATTGCACAAAAAATTGTCGAAAAATTAATTTTTTGAAGATCTTCGAAATATAAGACTTCTTATTCCAACGTGGAGAATTGCTGTTTGGCCAGAGAAGATTGGTGGCGAGAGCAGAAATGAACTAACGCAACAAGCTCTGGGAGATCATTTCCCCCATTATAGGGCACAAAAATGATACTACAGAATCTTACAAAGGAAGGAGGAAAGTCAAAGCGATAAGGCGCAGAATACTTCTTTAAAAAACTCAATTTGCCGCATATTTTGTTAGAACATAAGGCATTAAAACGAAAGAGTTTTAATGGTGAGAACGTAAGAAAAAACCGTATTCTTCCATTAAATATATTGCTAAAACTGGGACCAAATGAACAGCTTCGATTTCAGTTTTTAAAATATCATTATTCCCTGTATCTTATGATGTGTTTGCGTTTCAAGAAGTAGCTAATAGTGTAAACAACAGATGCCTGACAATTGTTATAGTTGTTGTTGTATAGAAGTTGACAATTGTTACGCACAGCTCCTTAAGATAACATGGAAGATAAAACATAAGTTAACATATGTTATAAATAAAATTAACAGTCCGTAGTATCATACCAAAGAGTTTGTTATTCACCTCTAACGATTGGAAATTTATTCGTATTAAAGCGTAAGTGGTGCTACAGAATGGCACAGACTTTCTCGTAGTAATCTTTTCTAATATCCTTGGTGTGAACTGGCTTTACTGTGTTGCCCCATCCTCTTGTCAGCTGCCACTTTTCGTCACCCATAGTATATTTTTTGACATTTTCTCTACTTTACGGTTTCTTAATAGTAGAAACGAAATATTACATTAATTAATATTAAAGAAGACTAAAATCTCGTCCTAAATAGAAATTTGTATTGAAAAATTTGAAGCCGTTTTTAAGAAAATAGCGATTAAGGATTACTGTAAATGCGAAATTTGAAAATTTTCCCCCAATGTACTGGACCTTAATGAAGGAACTAATTATGGACAAACAAATTTGATTTGATGGAAAAATCTCCGTCTTCAATTTTATAGTTGTAGGAAGACGCCGGAAAAATTCAAACTTTCGAAATTTTCGAAAATTCAGAGATAACCGTGAAAATCGGATCTACACCACATTTGTAAATGTATTTCACTCTATTCTTACACGAAATTTAATGAAAAAAATGTGGAGTCGTTTTTGAGAAAATTTTTAAAATGTCCCGGGAACGTCATGTAAAGTACTCCCATATTATAAAGAATGTTTTTCAAAATTTCAGTAATTAATTTTTTCCACCGAAAATCCCCCGTTTCCGCTGCATTACATAACTTTTTTCTCCGTATATAAGTATGTATAGTGTGAGAATGTAAAAATGAGTTTCGATTTTCTTGCAGTCATATTCGTTCCAGCTGGCGTGCATCAATCTTTGTCGACCTCATATAGAAGCTTGTAAACATGTTGTCTTGGAGAAATTGACAGTTTGTTTTGATTGCTCTGCAACGTTTCAGAGAACAGGCAGCATCAAACCTAAAAAAATCGTCTATCTATAAAGATTACAAATGTTTCAATAAAGAAGGGAATAAAGATTACTGATAAAAAAAGGAAAAATCAGGAAATAAATAATTGAAAAAAAGATGAAACAAGACAAGAAATCTGAAAATACCTAAAAAACAAAAGAAGTGAAAAGATTCCATTGAGTGCCTGAAGAATGTGTTCTTAATTATCACTTTCTCTAAGCGTTTGGGAACCCCTGCTTAACATTAGGCGCGTGACTCACAGCTTCGCCCATTAAACGTCGCGTTTATCGTTGTCAAAGTCTGAACGACATCACGAGGGCCGGGAGGAGCACTTCCATATTTAAATGCAAGGGACGGGCTTCTTCCTCGCTGGCGGGGGTTCCGCGCATACGGGGAAAGACGTCACGCGTAGATCGTTACGACCGGCCGGCGGCGGCGGCGGCGTGTTCCGCTCCGTGACGCAGGATCCTGCGGTCGCTCAGGGCTTTTGTGAGTGCGTTTCGCGCGCGATGAACTGGCTGAGTCGCGGCCGCTGCTGGCGGGCTGAGCGGAAACCACCCGCGTTCCGACGGCGTGTGCCTACGCACTAATACGTCACATTATCCTCGAATAGAATCACCCGACCGGAAACATTGCCGCAATTGCCTTAGAGAGGCACCGGATGGAATTGCGTGGGTAATGTACGTTAAACACTAGCTTCAGAACATGATCGTTTGTTTTGAATTACCAAAGAATATCTTTATATTTTATAATAATAATAAATATTGTTGCATTATTATTTATGGTTTTACCGGGAGCGGTAGCTCATCAGTTGATGCACAGAGCTACCATTTTCGAATCAAGAAACCTAATATGAAATAAAAACAAATTCTCCAAATATCATAAACAATGAATTGAATATCGTCAATAATTGACTGAACTTCTGTACTTTCAATAACAAGCGAAAATCATGAAACTACTTTGCAGTGAGTTAGACGAAGATAGAATATTGCTGTTCGCCTAACCAAAAGGCCGTATGTTACCCGTGTTAAATTGAAGAGCCAGAGAGTAAAACAGTAAATCCATTCATACAGCCAAGAGCCAAGAGCGTGGTGCAATTCCTGGCAAGGCACCAGACACCGGTTGCAAAATGTTTTCATATGCATCGATATTGCTGCAATATCTTGAATAATAAAGGTTTTAAAAGTAAAATGTACATTTCTAAGAAATTATGTTATCTCTTTCACGTTTTGGGGTTGTGCAACGTGAACCTAGCATCGAGCGCCGCTGGCGCCTCGCTGCGGTGCTTTCATTGCGTGTGTGTGGTCTGTGTGGTGCAACCGTGACGCCGGCACGAGCCGCCGCTGGCGCGCCGCTGCGGTGCTTCTGCGTGGTGTGTGTCGTGTGTGTGCAACGGCAACCTAAGCACGAGCCTGCGCGCGCCTCTGCTGCGGTGCTTCTGGCGTGTGTGTGCTGTGGTTGTGCAACCGTGTCCCTGCTCGAGCCAGGCTGCCTCGCCTGTCGGTGCTTCATTGCGTGTGTAGTGTGTGTTGTGTGTGCAACTGTCATCCTAAGCACGAGCCGCTCGCTGGCGCGCTGCTGCGGTGCTTCATTGCGTGTGTGATGTTGTCTGTGTGTGTGCAACTGAACCTAGGCACGAGCCGCTGGCCGCTCGCTGGTCATTTCATGCTTGTGTGTGTGTCGTGTGTTGCAACGTGAACTAAGCTCGGAGTAAGCCGCTGGCCGCCTGCTGCGGTGCTTCATGGTGTCGTGTGTCTTCAGTTGTGCAACCGTGCAATCTAGCACGACTGTCTGCGCTGCGCGCCGCTGCGGTGCTTTCTGCGTGTGTGTGTGTCTGTGTGTGCAACCTGCACTTGACGAGCTGCCGCTGGCGCGCTCGAGGGTCTTCATGCGTGTGTGTGTGTCTGTGTGTGTGCACCGTGCAACCAAGCACTGAGCCGCTGGCTGCTGCTGCGGTGCTTTCATTGCGTGTGTGTGTTGTATTGTGTGCAACCGTGAATCGCAAGACAGAGCCAGCCTGGCCGCTCTGCGGTTTCGCGTCGTTGTGTGTGTCTGTGCGTGCAAATCGTGTATAAGCACGAGCGCCGCTGGCGCCTCGCGAGTGTCTACATTGCGTGTGTGTGTGTGTCTTGTGTGATGCAATCTGTGACATAGCATCTGACGCGCTTTGCGCGCATGCTGCGGTGCTTCATGCGTGTGTGTGTGTTTTGTGTGCAACCGTGCAATAGCATCGAGCCGCCGCTGGACTAGCGTCGCGTGCTTTCATTGCGTGTGTGTGTGTTCTGTGTGTGCAACGTAACCTAAGCACGAGCAGCCGCTGCTTGCTCGCTGCGGTGCTTTCATTGCGTGTGTGTGAGGTCTGTGTGTGCAACGTGCAACCTAGCACGAGACTTCCGCTGGCGCGCTCGCTGCGGTGCTTCACTGCGTGTGTGATGTGTCTGTGTGTGTGAAAACGTGCAACCTAAGCACGAGCGCCACTAGGCGCGCTTCGTGCGGTGCTTTCATTGCGTGTGTGTTGTGTCTGTGTGTGCAACCGTGAACCTAACAGCATCTGAGCGGAGCCGCTGACGCGTCTGCTGCAGTGCTTTCTTGCGTGTGTGTGGTGTCTTGTGTGTGCAACGTGCAACCTAAGCAGAGCGTGCCGCTGCGCCTGCGCCGTGCTTTCATTGCGTGTGTTGAGTCTGGTGTGTGCAACCGTGCAACCTAGCACGAGTTGCCGCTGAGCGCCTGCGCGGTGCTTTATTGCGTGTGTGTGTGCTGTTGTGTGCAACGTAACTAGGTTACGAGCGCGCTTGCGCGCTCGCTGCCGTGCTTCATTGCGTGTGTGTGTGTTTGTGTGTGTGCAACCGCGACCTAGCACGAGCTGCGCTGGCGCGCTGCGCCGTGCTCATTGCGTGTGTGTGTCTGATGTGAGCAAAACGGAACTCAACACGAGCTTGAGCTTCGACGCTGCTGCGGTGCTTTCATTGGTGTGTGTGGTCTGTTGTGTGCAACCGTAACCTACATCGAGCCGCCGCTGGCGCGCTGCTGCGTGCTTCTCATTGCGTGTGTGTGTGTGTCGTGTGTGTGCAACCGTGCAACCTAGCACGAGCCGCCCTGGCGCGCTCGCGCGGTGCTTTCATTGCGTGTGTGTGTGTCTGTGTGTGTGCAACCGTGCAACCTAGCACGAGCCGCCGCTGGGCGCCTGCTGCGGTGCTTTCATTGCGTGGGGTGTGTGTCTGTGTGTGTGCAACCGTGCAACCTAAGCACGAGCCGCCGCTGGCACGCTCGCGCCGTGCTTTCATTGCGTGTGTGTGTGTGTCTGTGTGTGTGCAACCGTGCAACCTAAGCACGAGCCGCCGCTGGCGCGCTCTGCTGCGGTGCTTCATTGCGTGTGTGTGTGTGTCTGTGTGTGTGCAACCGTGCAACCTAAGCACGAGCCGCCGCTGGCGCGCTCGCTGCCGTGCTTCATTGCGTGTGTGTGTGTCTGTGTGTGTGCAACCGTGCAACCTAAGCACGAGCCGCCGCTGGCGCGCTCGCTGCGGTGCTTTCATTGCGTGTGTGTGTGTGTCTGTGTGTGTGCAACCGTGCAACCTAAGCACGAGCCGCCGCTGGCGCGCCGCTGCGGTGCTTTTATTGCGGGGTGTGTGTGTCTGTGTGTGCAACCGTGCAACCTAAGCATCGAGCCGCCGCTGGCGCTCGCTGCGGTGCTTTCATTGCGTGTGTGTGTTGCTGTGTGTGCAACCGTGCAACCTAAGCACGAGCCGCCGCTGGCGCGCTCGCTGCCGTGCTTTCATTGCGTGTGTGTGTGTGTCGTGTGTGTGCAACCGTGCAACCTAGCACGAGCCGCGCTGGCGCGCCGCTGCGGTGCTTTCATTGCGTGTGTGTGTGCTGTGTGTGCAACCGTGCAACCTAAGCACGAGCGCGCTGGCGCTCGCTGCGGTGCTTTCATTGCGTGTGTGTGTGTCTGTGGGGTGCAACCGTGCAACCTAAGCACGAGCCTGCCGCTGGCGCTGCTGCGGTGCTTTCATTGCGTGTGTGTGTGTCTGTTGTGTGCACCGTGCAACCTAAGCACGAGCGCCGCTGGCGCCTCGCTGCGGTGCTTTCATTGCGTGTGTGTGTGTCTGTGTGTGTGCAACCGTGCAACCTAAGCACGAGCCGCCGCTGGCGCTCGCTGCGGTGCTTCATTGCGTGTGTGTGTGTGTCTGTGTGCAACGTGCAACCTAGCACGAGCCGCCGCTGGCGCGCTCGCTGCCGTGCTTTCATTGCGTGTGTGTGTGTGTCTGTGTGTGCAACCTGCAACCTAAGCACGAGCCGCCGCTGGCGCGCTGCTGCCGTGCTTTCATTGCGTGTGTTTGTGTGTGTGTGTGTGCAACCGTGCAACCTAAGCACGAGCCGCCACTGTATTTACTCGAAAATCCTGCCACCGTCGGGACACCTCCAGGAGGTCAGAGGCACTGCAGTGCCATGGACGCGCCCGGAATCACTAACCGACGCACGAGTGCCGGCGCGTGCAGTGGCCGAGGCAGTGCCAGTGGGGTGGGCGCGCTGGCGCGCTCGCTGCGGTGCGCGGGCGAGAGATGTACGCGTGGCCCCGCGGAGGGATCCAGGCCGCAGGGCCGGCGGCGGTGGCGGCGGCGGCGGGGGCGTGGCGGCTGCGAGGGTGGCGACGCGGCGCCGACCAATGGGGTGCCGTGCGCCGCGCCACTTTCTCCGCGCCTGCTGCCCGCGTCCGTCGCGCGCGCGGACGGCGTGCCCTCCCGTGGCACCCTGGCCCTTCCCCGGCCCTCAGGCCCAGATTTAACTTGTAAAACGTCATTCGCCCAAAGAGGCATTTGTTTTAGTTTTTAGCATTAATATTAAGTAGTTTGTTTAAGATAAATCCCTCCCTAAGCTCCAAAAGCAGCAATGCTGGAGCATAAATGTAACCCCAATACTGAATAAACTCCCGCCTCATCAGGGCCACTGGTGAGGAGAAAATAAAAAATCTAGGCCCTACAAGGTTTGCCCTTTTCTAGAGAGTTCCAAATATCCAAGAGTGCACATTACGTCAGACTTAACCGTAATATAAAATGTTATTGTACTATCGACTCTGAGTTTCACATATTCTTTATTTTGTAGTAAAAACTGTAAGAAACCGCTTACTTCATAATTACGCTTTCTAGTGTGTTCCATCAGGTACGTATGTATAAATAGTTAGTGGAAAATACATTTCTCTGAATAACCCTAGGGTTATCTAACATACTTGTCTACCATAGTTGGAAAATTAATTTTTCCAAGAGAGAAAATCATATTTTGTCAGATGAATATGGCAATAAGAGATGAGACTTGCAGAAAATCTCAGACGAATGAATAATAAAGTAGATATGATCGATACTTGTTGTCAAGTTGCCTTGATTTTACCGGTCGGATACATTCAAAGTATAATACAGTGTAACCTCATGTTCATTCGCTAGTGACATTTTTTTGTTTTGTGTCTTCACATGCGTTATGAACTTTCTTCTTTCTGACAATTTCTTCAAAGAAAATGGTCATGAACACTTGCAGCATTTTAATTTCAAGTGAGCAGTAATTTTCCTCATGAAAAGGATATCAAACTTCCGCGAAAGTTTTTTACTTAAAATTAAACCAACAATTGAATGACGTTTCAGTTAATTATATTCAAGTCAGTGCAAATAATATATATTTTTTACTTTAACACTATTTCAAAAATAAAAAACATTAATTTTCGAAAAGAAAAATACAGAAAAAAATATAGTTTTATTACTTCGTAAATGGAACGTCGTTTATCTGCTTAGGTGTCGTGCCGTTAAATCGATGTGATTAAAAAAGCAAATTGGAGACATAAGGAATGGTTTCACATCCAGAAAAATATTACAATAAACAAAACATAATGTATTGATATATGCGTATATGAATTTATAATTTTTGTAAAATATCAATTTGCAAAGACGACTTATTATTTAGGAAGAAATAATTCTCCTATAGGTAAATAATGGAAATTAATTATACTTGTAGTAGGGGAACTCGCAAGAGAAGAATGAAAGTGGTGGAGAAACATCTAGTAGATTCAGTGAATACTACGCAATTTTGAAATATGTGTGTAAATTTTTTTAAAAAAATCAAGAAATACCTGTGAAAGAGAAATATTTTAAATAAATCAGTTAGTCGACTTCACAATTAATTTGTTGTAGCAATAGCATTAGAAGGAACTATAAAGACTCCGGCAATGCTACAAGTACGCAAATTTTCGGTACACAGATCTCATTGGGTTTTAGCACCACATGAAGGACGGAAAAATTGCTGATTATGACATCGTAGAAAACATTAAGGAAAACAGCAAAATGACTAAGGTCAGGTTTCTGTGTTGACTATTAAGAAATAAAGCTTATTCTTAAGAAATAAGTAATTGCTTGTAATAAGAGGTCAATTAAGAGGTAAGTACTTTACAGACATTCCTCAAGAAAGCGGAATGAGTGCCCAGAAACCTGGTAACGTGCCAATTGCACCAGCACGTGGTTGAGTGGCCCCGGGGTCACCTTTTTTCGTAGGAAGAGCGTCCAACTTGAAAGAATATGATCAGAATTGCGGACAATTTTCTTAGGCGCTGTTTCGTTTTGGGTGCTGAATATACCGAAGTCTGGAAGAAGAAAACACGTGATGCCCACGACTGGCTTGAAGTGGTTTAAAAACAGTTACACAGATTGGAGTATTCGTCTTCTGGCGGCAGTTTTTTTCCCCTCAGCTGTACCATTCAGCCTCTTTTGCACGATGGTTTCAGCGATGGTTAGACCATTTGGGGTGAATGCTAGGAATTGAAATCTTAAGCTGTAATATGTAGGCTTTGTGATGGCTTATAGAACACCCGCCTAGCAACTTAGTGTCTTGTAGCGTTTTATTTTTGTAATAAATAGGCTACTAAATAAATAAATCAATAACAAATTCCAAGACACATATGAAAACGAAATTATGCTCAAAACTGACGAATTTTAAGTTTCGTAATCGAAAACGTAAATATTTGTTACCCCAACCACTTCGAATTCAACCACTCACATATTCTCTGTAATAATCGCCAAACTCGCCATTACTTCGCAATCCAACCCATCTCAGCAGTATTAACACGCATGTGTCTCTGCAGTTGGGAGTCATGAAAAGGCAGTTATGACCCGGACACATCACTTGGCCTTGGGGACGCTGGTGCGGCGGTCACGCAGGAGGCGAGCGATGACGTCACGCGCCCCTGGCACACCGCGCGGACGGTGACCCGTGCCAGCGTGGGCGAATCACGCGGCCGCGGCCACGGAAAGCTACTGGGCGCCTTGGGGAACGCCCGCGGCGGGTGACTTACTGCACGCGCGGGAAGGCAGGCGAGCGCCTCACAGGCGGAGACCGCGAGCGGTGGCTCAGTGCATCAACTGATGTCACTGCAGCGCCTCTGACCGGGAGGTCCTAGGTTCCCACTCCCCACGGCGGCAGGGTTTTCGATACTAGCCCTTCAGCTAGGTCGAATGCAGTCGCTGTCTGGAGGAGAATTCTAGCGGACAGCTGCTCTGATCGGTAGTTTTCCGTGGTTTCTCCGATCAACACCAGGCGAATGACGGAGCAGTACCCTACCAAACGGGCCACGGACCGCGCGCGATCTCTCCTTCCTCTTCCTTGTCCTATCCTCTCCCCTTACACACAATCTTATACTAACATTCACTACACTACCACATATTCCGGGAGACCGGTCGGGAGCTTAGAGCTTCTTCCGGCAAGGGCGATGCCCCGCTAGTGGGAGAGTCCTGGTTAGGGGAAACCACACTAGCCGACGGTAGGTCGGCGCCGGATCTCGCCATCCAGCGGGGGAAGATCACCATATCCTGCGAAAAAACATGCACTACACAAACGGGACGAATGACCAAAGCAGTTGACGCACCGGGAAACACGAAAGAATCAATTAATCAATCCAATCAGGCGGAGAGTTAGGAGTAGTGATGGCAAATTTTACCAAAACATCATACATCGATTTTGATACATCACAAAGGGTTTTCGATGTCGATGAAAACCATGCTATTTTCCTATCCTTTTTAATTGTTAAAAGCGATATATTTTATTGTTTTGTTACCAGCATGTTAGTAGTGTGTAAAAATTATTATCAAATATAAAGAATAAAATTAACGATAAAAAAATGTTTTGCTATCGATTTCGTGTTTCACTGTCGATTATGGCAATGACACGCCTGGCGATAACATACATTCATAACACGAGCAGCTCCTAAACTTCCTCAGATTGCACAGGCGAAATGTGCAGCGTGATAGAGAGGAAGACACAAAACAACGAAATTGCTGTGGATTGCTGCTTCTATACAACGTCCTTAAACCCCTTCCTTAATAAAATAAAATTAAAAAAAATAAATAAATAAAAAACATTGATGTTTTTGCAACAAAATATCGATGTGAAGAAAACATCCAAAGCAATATATCGATGTTTCTGGTGGAAAACATGAATGTTTTAAAAACATGGATGTTTTTTTTGCAATCACTAGGCGGGTGACTGACAGCACGTGCGGGAAGGCAGGCTGACTGACAGGCAGGCTGACAGGCGGAGAGGGTTAGGAGGCCTTACAGCAATCTAACCTCTCTGACGTCTGCTCCCACGTGTTAGGGCGTTACGTTACGCAACGTGAAACAAGTAACATTGATGAGTAGAGACCGAAAAAATATGTAGTATGAAACGTAAAGTATGTACATTATTATATATGAAAACAGTAAGAATATGTAATAAATATGTAAAATCGGATAAAATATGCAATATCAAAATTCACTAATTATGAAACTCATAATACGAAATTAGATCTATAAAATTTATCCTAAACAATTTAAAAAAAACAACACAAACATCTTAAAAAGCATTTGAAGAGCATAAGTTGATGCACACTTTGCATTATACAACTTTCCCATCAGTAGTAAAAGACTCATCTATTGCTATTCAGGACTGTAGTTTTGCAGCCAGGCTGGACGCTGGACTTGAAACTAGCGATATCTACGACCAGCAAACATCATTGCAACGTCAAGCACACTCATTGAATGTTACACTTGGCAATCACCAATGTTTCTCCAAAATGAAGGCTAAAAGTCACGATCCGCGACGTCATTGATACTTTTCACACCAAAAGGTGAAAATGATCTCAGTCGCTGACGCGCACTCCCCGCTACTGAGATAACTGAAGAAGACTGTGAAAACATCACCTTCACATTGTCTTCACATGGGGTACCTGGAGGAGACAACATACAGTAATAATGTAGGAAAAATACTGATTAAAAAATATTTCTTTTCATAAAAAATATGTAACAACATTGAAGAAAATTAATATAATAAAAAAATATTTCCTTGAAAATACCAAAATATGTAAAATATGTAAATATAGTAACCAAATATGTAAAATATGTAAAGAAAAAAATTGAATAGTGTGTTAGGACGGGGCTGATCCGCCAAGGTTACAAATTTGAGAACGGTAAGTAGAAAGACAAAAATATATAATTACATAAAAAATAAGGTCTCTATTGATGACGGAGAGAGAGAATTTCTCTTCTCAACATACGAGACTACACACAACATAATTTCAACATATGAGCCCCCTTAAAGCCCAAGTGGCTTAACGACATTTTCAATTAGGTCGATAATCGTGTTCAACAAGTGCCATTCTATTAACAGCACAAAGAATGTACGGTCTTGTTACACGATTATCAACCCAGTTGAAAATGGATTTACACTACTTGGGCTTGAGGGGGTTCATGTTTTTACATAAAATGTCTTTAAATTGAAATAAATTTCAATGACACGATGTTTCATTAATCATATAATAATCGATTTTCAAAATGTTGATAATCAACTGTGATTTTTCGTGGGTTTTGAAGTTTGTCATGTTTTGTGCACTGAACTGTAGACCAATTGGCTTCATCAAGAGTAAAATTACCTCCGTGTAGGACGAGCACGTTTGTGAAGTAGCCCTTCTGAAGGAGAAAATGAACTCTACTTGACAAATAATATTCATTTTAAAAATGATTAATGTTGAAGAACAGCATCTACCCTGTTTGAACGCATCTAAATTATCATAATAATGAATCTCACCTGAAAAGACATACTTCCACAATTTTTAGGATTTCAATGTGTATTAAAACAGTGCTTCTAGGAATCAGCAACGTACTAGATTCACTCTCTTAGGCGAACACCAGTCACAACTTCCTAAAGAAAAATAATCGAAACAAGTTTCGAAGGCTTGTCTTCTTTTGACATTAGCTTCCTTTTGACAAATCGTGATGGAATATTACAAGACAATAAATCATTTTCATAACATTAGTACATTTTAAGTAATTTAATATATATTTACACAATAACATGTATAGGAAAGAAAAGTGCATCATACAATCAATACAAACACATTACCAGAATAAATAGTTTTATATTTTGTCGTATTAATAAATAAAGTATGTTTTGCTTGGACATGCAGATCAGGAGGAAACCTTGTAAACTTACCGCGTGGAGAACAAGGGCAGGAGGGAAGCCTTCCCCTTCACTCTGGAAAAGTAAACGACACGCGTTCAAAATACATGGGATGGTGGCTTCCGAGCGATAAATGTTCAGTGACAGGCAATCACATTTTGGTGTGCGATGGATCTGGAGAGTTCACAACGAACACGTGATTAATATAATATAAAAGTGAATAGTACTACGACTGTGATAAATACATTTACACAATTAGTACATTTACATTAGTGAACAGTACTTCACGAAGCAAAGAAGTAAGGTATTTTACTGTAAATGAAGAAGTTGCAAATTTGACTTAATTGTGATTAAAAGTAGTTGTTTCGAAGTACATACTGCGTAATAATGCAGTTCCAGAAAAGTTTAAAAATGAATCGTATTTTAAGAATGGTATGTAAGAAAGAAATCAAGGTCAAGCTTAATATTTCCATAGACCTCTTGAGGGGCAAATCAAACGGCTAAACCTATCTCAAGCAGGTTCCACTGGTTCCAGTGAATGTTAGATGTTAATACGCTGGATGGATAATAGAGGTGTTCTTGAAAATATGGAAAATGGACTAAATTCACAAATTGTACCATTTTCATTGTAGGTTTCGATTCTGACTTGCCTAGTTCAAATTTTTGGTTGATTAAATGTTTCCAAAAGTTACAATCATATTTTACATTAGAATTAAACTACAAAATACTAGATTTGAGTGAGTGTAATTCGTGTTTCAGGGCGCTTCAACTACTTTCATTTCTAACAAGTCAAGTGCATGTTATAATGGAGAGGTTGTGGTATTCCTATCTTGCTTGAACGTGAGATCTGGTGCCAACCTATAAGTTGCTTTACAGGGTGTTCCGCGTCCAGGTATCTCCTCATCGGAGAACCGCTCCTAGGTTCACGATTGGTCTCCCGACATGAGAGCTAGTGTAGCGCTGGTAAATGTAATAGCGCGCGCCCACGTGGTGTGTGCGCGCGCGCGCGCGCGTGTGTGTGTGTGTGTATGACAAAATGGGAAAAGAGAGATAGCGCACGGTCCGTGTAACTAGTTATTAAGGCGACCAGAGAAGCCGACCGTTTGAATTCTTCAGCAGCAACTAAATGAGACCCAGCTTCACAACTTGTGGCGAAAATCTGGCCAGAGGCCCTGCAGTGACATCTGTTGATGGTCTGAGCCTCCTCAGCCGGTTTTAATTCCGAAGTTGAGCTTCAGAACCTTCGCATATATCACAAGCATTTAATATATTAGTATTACATCTTGTCTAGTAGCGATATTCAATGGTTTTGTCTTCAGTATGCCAATGTTATGTGAATTGTTCGTACGAGGTTCTATGACAATGATGGCTGCAAGAATGATTATTATATTAGTGCAGACTTTGCTGTCTCTTGCTATGAGAGGACTTTGAATTTGAAAGAAATAGAGTGAAATATGGCAAAACTGGACTCGGTTGAATTTAGGATGCCAATATTAAAATTGAAAGGAGTTTAAAGTAATCAGAAATTAGCCTAAAAAGTCTCTTTAGAAATCTGAAAAAATGCCAATATTAAATGAACATTTTTGAAACATTTTCATGTGAAATGACAACTGCGAAATGAACCAAGAATTCCGTCCGCTGACCAGGGTGACCGCTTAAAAAAAGTAATATTTACACATGACTTATAAATAAAAATGAAATGATTCCTCCAAAAATTGCCGCAAAAAACATGATCTTAAAGGCGCCGTTACTCCAGGTTTCATTGGATCTATTTACATATGTTTCGGAAATGGCCATTTTCCAAAATAGAGACAAAATGAAAACTAATAGTATGGTGTATATAAATGTTATCATAAAATACATAATGTAATTTGATTTGAGGTTCGTAGTGACTGAAATTGACTTCATACATACTTTCTCAGTAGTTCAACCCGTAGTAGTTCTTCTATTTCAGGGATGTGGTAGAACAGTGAATTGCTTCACAACGTCAATGTTCAAACTTCAGGATGTGAAAGAAATAAGGATATACGGGAATTTCCGGGTTTGTAACAAATGTCGTATGTACGATTATCTCACAATATATCCGGGTGTTTAGACTAAAGGTCACTTTAGACTAAAGGTCACACGAGTTGCACAAATATACGACAGAATATGTACCAATTTATTGAAATGCATTTGAAATGTACATATAATTTTTGAGATACAAGACCCTTTTTTTAAAAAATATCGTAATTGTTTCTTAGTACAGTCGTTTTCGTATATGTATCATGACTTGTTCCGCTTTGATATAAAAAAAACCAATATTTTTGTTTTACAATTTATGTACGCCAGCGCTCCGGAGTAGAGCTACAACTGCAAGAAAAACGTACCCAGGTATCTCACTAATATTTTCGATTTACAACTGATTTTGAGATGTACATAGTGAACCATAGGGCAGAAACCCCCACGTACAGACACAGAGGTGAATGCAAAATGGGTCATGAGCAAGCCCATAGTCGTATGGATATCGTTTACGCAGGGTAACACAAGGTGCGGTAAACATTACTTTTTCGCCTACGACAGATTTACATAGGAAGTAATGTAATGATGCAGATAAAAGTGGTAATTTTGCGACAAAAAACAACAAGCAAACGAATGTTGAACATAGCACATTTCAATTGCCGGCAGTACAAAGAACATTTTTAGCTTGCTTTCCTCGATTAGAGGAAAGAATGTTTACAAATGTGGCAAAAGTATGATAGTCATTGAAATCAGTGAATTTGAAAAATGCAAATCACGAAAATTAGAAAAAATTGTTTGATAGCTGAAGAGTTAGGTGGATACAACGTGCAAATTTAAAATAAGGAAATTCCATATCCGTTACAGATAAAACAGCTTTTTTAGCTGTAGCTGTTTTGCTGTTGTAACGTTTGGGAAATATATGTAGTTTTCGTGAAATTGTGACCGCAGCTGAGTTCATGTCACGTCACACACAATACGAGAATGACACTGGCACGACACAGTTATTTGAGAAGTGATTTTATGAATGTCATGATTGAATGACAATTTTTTTCGCTATACAGAACGCACATTTGGATTATTGAATTTGGGTTGATATAAGCTTTAAAAGAATTTGTTGTGTGCCGACATTTCTAGAGTGTTCCAGATATAGTTTAATGGTAAAAGACGACAGGTTTAACTTATTTTTATGGTTTTACAGGATTTCCAAGGAATCTTTCTTTGAAGTAGACGAGGCAAGTATGTGGAACCTATTCTTACTTCTCTGTATAATGTCTTGAGAATGCTGTTACAATTGTGATTTAATCATATTTGTTATGTAAATGGGTAATAAATTATCCCTGATTCCAGCTGACAAGTAATTATGAATTTGCAGCTTACGCAACATTTGGTAAGAATTTTCACAAGTGATGGTTGCGACGTAAGAACAGAAATTGAAGTATTATAATATTACGTAACCGATAGTGAAGGGAGAATACGGACACACTGTTGTGGCACTTCTTTTCATTTTGTCTTTTGGTATTACAGACTTTTAGCAAGAAATTTAGAAGTGATGTTTGGTATTTCATTGAGAGACAACAGGTAGAAGAAAAAAAAAAGAATTAGATTGCATATGCATATTTAGAGAGTGCGAATTGTAAACTAGTTTGTGTTTAAGTATTATAAGTAAAGGGGGTCCAATACACTTCTTGACAGTTCCCTGGGGATTCGTTCTCTGCTTGTCGTTTGTTACCCCTCACTGAAACAAATGGCTTGTGGCGTAGAGGAAATTTTGAAACCATTTTAGAAAGGGTTGAACGGCATGCTTCATGGAAGATATCCAAGTTGTAAGTGTAGTAGATGGGTATAAACCCTGGAGCTATGTGATCGTGCTTAAAAAATAGATTTTGAAACATTTACAGCTCGAGAATGGGTGCTTTTGCAGCTGATTCTGGAAGTGGGGAGGGCAAGCATTGACCGTATAATTGCCTCATGGAGATGGGTGTGATTGTTTGACTGATTAGTGTTTCCGGCCTCGTCAACGGCTAAGGTTATTAGTTCCGTAAATGTAGGGCTTTGATTTGTTGTGGGTGGTGGCGGTGATCTCCCCATTTTGATGGCGAGTTCCTGCACAAACCTACACGTCGGCTTGCGGGATTTTCCCAAAGTAGGTACCTCCCACCAGGGGGGCGTCGACTCAGACAGGACAAGATCTATGCTGCTGCCTGGGGTCCCGACATTAGTGATAAGTGTGTTTAAGGGCACAAACGATAAGGAAGAGGAAAGAAAGATCGCCCGCATCCATGACCCATTTGTTAGGGTACTACTCCGGCATTCGCCTGGTGTTATTGGAGAAACCATGGAAAACTATCAGCTCAGCGGGACGCTAGAATTCTCCTCGAGTCAGTGGTTGAACTCCACCCAGCTATCTAGCTAGCATTCAAAATCTTGCCTCCGTCGTCGGGACTCGATTCATAGGACCTCCCGGTTAGAGGCACTGCGGCGACATCAATTGACGCCCTGAACCACTTCAGCCGGTTTCTAAGGGGCCAGATTCTAAGGGGCCGATTTCTAAGGGGCCGGTCTCTAAGGGGTCGGTTTCTAAGGGGCCGGTCTCTAAGGAGCCGGTTTCTAAGAGGCCGGTTTCTAAGGGCCGGATTCTAAGGGTCCGGTTCTCTAAGCGGCCGGTCTCTAAGGGGCCGGTCTCTAAAGGGGCCGGATTCTAAGGGGCCGGATCTCTAAGGAGGCCGGTTTCTAAGAGGCCGGTTTCTAAGGGCCGGATTCTAAGGGCCAGTTTCTAAGGGCCGGTTACTAAGGAGTCTGTTTCTAAGAGGGTTTCTAGGGCCGGTTTCTAGGTGTATTCGCAGCGGAAATGAGCAACAACAACGACAGGAAGAAGTCGCCGTGCGCGAGATACTCACGGCCCTACATGTCCTCGCCCTCCATCTCGGGCGGGTGCGACGGCATGTCGGAGGTCTCGAACATGCAGCTGGGCTCCTCGCCCGCGCCGACCTCCGACGGCTCCGCGGGCTCGTGCTCCGTCGCCAGCTCGTCGTCGCTGAGGTCGAGGCGCGCCGCGTCGTCCTCCGCCATCGTGCGGTACAGGTCGGCGCGCTGCTCCAGGATCTCGCGCACCATTTCTGCGCACACGCCGCCCACGCACGCGGTTACGCACATCGCGAAGAATGTCAGTTCAGGCACACGTAAATACACCGGCGGAAGTGCCATTCAGTTTAATGTAGATTAATGCGTATGAAACTTAATGCACTGTTACATTAAAAAGAGTTTAATATATTTGTACATTGCTTTTAATATTAAATTTTTAATGTAGAATCTCTCATTATTCATATCATGTTCGTAAACACCAGTATACCAAGAGCATTCATTCATTCATTCACTCATTCATTCAAAATATAACCTTAAAGTTTTGACTCTTAAATCTTAAAATGTACATGTGTACATTAAATTTAATGTGCGTTTATGATAACTATTCTGTAATGAAAATTACATTAAAATTTTCTTTAAAGGAATGTAGATTTTTTGACGGTGTTCTCTTGAAATGATGTATGTATGTATTTGGCAAATGTCAAATTCTTCTTACGTCCTCCAACTGGCCAATAATAAGCTGCGACCCGTGTATCTTAGGAGGCGGCATGTAGCGATCGTTGTGTTAATATGCAATGAACCGTGCATGTACATAATCTCTTTGATTTTAACGTGCTTTCAGTTATTTTCAATATTTGGTGCATTTTGGAACTCCTGGGCGTAATTTCATTCGTGGAATAGTCCTATTAAATACCACCTCGTGCTTTGAAAATTCTCAGATAAATTGCCTCCTGTCTTCTCAAGTGGGAGGTTTATCGACAATTTCCAAAGCGCTCATGGCATTACCTATGATAATATGTACACGGAAAAATTGTGAATGTGTAAGGTGGAAAAATCGACACTTTTCCACCTGGCTCTCCTCTTTGTGACTTGAGAGCTCACACCTGGCTGACACGCCTTCTCACGCAATAACATCGGTAGTAGTTTGTATTTTAGTGCATGCAAGAATGTGCAATGATAGAGTGCCCCATTGTAAGTATTGTAACTAGTTTACTTGGGACTTGCAAGGTCATGGGTTACTTTTCATTGCCAGGTCCGCTACTCTACCTCAAACTTCAATTTCAAGGGACCGCACTTTATATACCAATGTTGTTATTCAGAAACAAACAGTTCAAGACTAACAAAATAATTGTTGAAAAGTTAAGGATGTCCATTGGATTCACATACACCTACTTCGAATTTTATAAATACGACTTTAGATTCGAGGATACCTGAAATCTATTTTCTGACAGTTCGTTGTATGCAATTGACGTGCCAATTGATGCAAAAGAGATAAGGGTTCCTTCTAGTTTAAACATATATAACGTACATATTAAAAATTAGTTGTTTATTGCAGACTTATTTATAATTAACTGTTGTTTCAACTAGGTTTGTAAATATTACAGAACTATTGTGGAAAAATTAAAAGTATTAACTCCAAAACGAGGTACTCATTTTACCAATAACTTCACAATCGCTAAAAGAACTCTGAGAATTGAGAGTTTCTTTCGGATTTTAGCACCAGAATGACAGAACCGGATTTTAGCACCAGAATGAGAATAGAAAAATAAATAAAAATCAAATTTAACAAAGGAAATGATGAGAGATAAAAAATAAATAAAAATAAAAAAAAAAATCTTGTAATGCATTTGAAGCATTTCGATAGGATTGACTTTGTATTTTATTTTAGTACAAACGGTTTGGATTTCAACATGCATACGAGAAAAAGAGGGCTCTACTTTGATTTGTGATTGCGTGAAACATCTTCATTTTTTAATCTGAAAAACTTTCTAGGTATCAAATTTCGACAGTTTCTTTTTCATATGAATTGCTTGATGAAATTATCCATTTGTTTTTACTTGTTAAAAGCAAGTGAATAGTGCATTCGTACTGGGCACATAATCGGAATATTTCGTTTAGTTGTGAAATAAGAAAAAAAATACCACACATCCAAAACCCAACTTCTGTGATCTTGACCCAAGGAAAATGTTTCCGCTCTTTTTAGTAACAAAACATGAAGAGAAGAGTCTTGAAAAGGACTTTATAGACTGTGTATTGTTTTCATTTTCTTAATTGGTTTGTGAGAAAACCAGACAATTTTGACAAATTATGTAGGATTATTATCTTCATTTTACTGGATATAACAGGGATTACGTCAGTTTAGTTTTGGAAATTTTTAACCAAAACGTGTCGACAATAAAGTTACGATATGTGTAGAACGATCAGAATTAAGTACGTAAAAAAATAACTTTGCCGAAAGGAACCATCATTCTCGATGAAGAGTCATTGTGGTTCATCCTGTTCTGACGTCAACACTGACCATAGTGCGGTTTGTCCGAGCGCCTTATCAAAAGCAGCCGCAATCCCGTCTCGTGTCAGTGTGGAGCCGCTTTGCACATGGTTCAACGCCTGGAGCGGTGCTGCCTCATAACGCAGCCACTAGTGCTCAATGTCAAGTGTAATTTATGATTTTGTTTGCACAGCGATTGAATGCACCACTGCGCTTGTCCTCTTGAACTTCTGACGTTTGCCCTGTGTTGATTTCGAACTTACGTAGGATTCCATTTTTAGAAGAAGTGCATTAGCTTTTAGTTGGTTAGCGATTCGACGAAGTTGACTTTAGACTTTAGGAATTTGTTAATTCGTTTAAAAGATTTGTAAGATATGTATTTCTGTCATACACACTCAATAATTTAAAATGTTTCTTCTATTGTAAAATAATAATAATAACAACAATAAGTCATACACGAAAGATGACAGAAGGATTGCAGCACTAATGCAACTGACGGCAATGAGAGGCATATGAATGGCGTTCGGAATGAAAAATTTAAGGAAATGTGCATTCAAAAGGACGCTTTAAACAAAGGGAATCCAGATAAATGCTCTTTCCTTTCCGTCGAAATGATGGGTGAAAACGATATTCACGATATTCGTGTATATCTCGGATGTGAATAGAATAAGACGGTTGAGAATAAATCTGTGAAACAAATTGAGAGAGAAAATTCCCGGAAGAATGCATCTACTCGCGAAATAAATTAAAACAATTAAAAGCAGTGAACACTTTTGCCACATCAGTTCTTGTTTTCTCATTTGATATAATTGTAAATAAACTAACACAGACTTGGAAAGAGAGAGATAGACAGAGACAGAGACAGAGAGAGAGAGGCAGAGAGAGAGACAGAAGAGACAGAGAGAGAGGCAGAGAGACAGAGACAAAGAGAGACAGAGAGAACAGAGAGAAAGAGAGAGAGAGAGACAGATAGAGAACAGGGAGGGATGGTATCGGTAGATCGAAAACATGGCCTGTGGCAGTTATCTGTCGAACGTACAACGACACTCAATCGGGAGAACACTTCGAGGGCGAGGATTATTACACCTAAAAGAAATATGTTACAGACAAATAGTCATGAAAAAAATTTCTGGGATGAAAGCAGTGCATTCTTTCTTCATGACAGTAATGTGTACAAAAGTTTACAAAAATACGTAATAGGTGAGAAAATTGGGTACTCTAACTGCAATGTTTGTGGATCAAGCTAGAAGACTAGAGTACATCGTATCCGACATCGTCCATCGCTCGTTTCTAGCTACCAACCAATACCTGAGTCGACACAATGATGCTGCTGGCTTGTCCTAGTAAATATGTGTGGTTTCATCAACAGGTCCCAAATTACCAGTACAAACCTGAAGATATACTAGAAAACTCGACAGGAGACTGTTCTGTGGAAACTGAATAGGGGCAGAGAAATTACCATACAGAACAGTTCCATACAACCGACATAGGTAGTATCTCTGAACAAAAATGGGAAGAGAGTTTTTTGATAGGTGTTTCTGCTTCGCTTACAACTAAAAAAACTGATGGGAAGAAAGAAAAATACCATCAACCAGTAAAATAAAGGCTATGTGGAAAGTAGATGAAGTCGTGTTTATGCCACTTTGCATCTCAGCACTGGGAACTCTACCTAGGTTCTTGCATGACCATATCATGAAGCTGAGGTTTAACGAAAGAATGTACGTAGAAATACAGAAAGCGGTAATGCTTTCTAATGTAAATATAGCCACCTGGATACATGACGGTTTTGCACTTGTCTGAAAAAACTCCCTTCGCTATCATTTGGAGTTACCAGAGGAAAGAAAATAATAAAATCAAGAAACACTTTGCTCTTTCAACGTTCGGTATAAAAACATGACTAATTTATAATAAAAGACCATAAATAAATACTTTATCAACGAGAAGTTTCCGGAAGCTCGTAGTTCTCAAACTACCTCTCTCGTATACGTCATGTCTTTTGACTCTTCGCATGAACAAGAAAGAAGAAGAAGAAGAAGATTCGTGATGATATAGTTTCAGTATTTCATTCTTTCAACCCCATCGAATTTCATGTGTACAATGTTTCAACAGTTCAATTTATATGTCCATAATAATTTAATTTTTGTTGTATTAAGGTTCATAACTAATTAAAATATTTTTATACGTAATAGAAAATTTTAGATATTATAATGCCGTTTTCCATTTCCTTTTCTTAGATTTAAAATAACATTGTGTTGGGAAAGAAAGTTGGTAAAAACTAAAATGACTATTCAAATATCGCCAATTGAAGATTATATTTTAGAACAGGGTAAAAAGGCGATAAAGCCATGTAAAAAGCAAACATATAAAAAGAAAACTTTGGCCTTTGTTTTTAATCTCTTGAAACAGAACAGTCAGTCACCCGTTGCATGCCCTGGGGCAAAGCGTAAATCCATTCACTTTCTATCCGTGTTTATAGTATCAATTTACATTTTTACTTCTGACTGTACTTCCGTTGTTATTATTGTACTTTATATAATATTTGCTCAGATCTGTTGATTACTAGATTATGTGGGGTGTTAGGTCGTTGTGTTTCACTGCAATTGTTTCACGTCTGCGTAGATTTCCCCATCGCGACCAGGTTTTTCGTCCAGTTTTCCTGATCCATTGAGCAAATGCTGAGATGGCTCCTTGTTTTGCTTCTGGACATAAATGTAACTTCATTATCGTCTTCTAGAATTCATTGGGAAATATAGTTATTCAAATTATCGTTTCCATGTTGTTGCGGCAGGAAGTATTATTCCTTAACGAAAGACATCATGGATAAGAGCCCAAAATTTATTGCTTATTTATCCTTGAAAATAGATTTTATTACATGAGGGCTTTTTTTATTTTCAAAATTTATGAAGTATATGACTCAGTGTAGGGATCACAGAATTTTGAAAATGTGCACAGAATTCACTTCTCCCCATTGCACGTAATACGCATGTACATCAACTGTTTTACGTCAATACATCAACTGTTTTTTGAAGTAAAATAAATAAATAAATAAATAAATAAAGGGAATTTTAGCAACTGTCTGCGGATAATACTTCTTGAATTCACGTCTACCCTATTAATTCTAGGAGAAGTTCTAAGAATGGTTAATGGTGTAATATTTTAAACAAGAGACCAACACTCATTAACTATTTCTATGGGATATGGGATATCTATTCTATGGGATATACTATTCTATGAGATATCTGAGGATAGTTTCAGTACGTTCTCCAAAACATTGTAGGTTGTCATCTGTTGCAATAGTTCCCCGGACTTTCCACCGGAAAAATAATTGACCTCGGTGACACCTGTTATGCTAAAGAGCACACCCACGTTTTTCGCATAATCTGGATCATACGTCATGAATTACTACGTTGCTTTCTCTTACGGTGAAAAATGTAATGTTGTAATTGTTCGCAGAACATCCTTTTAATTCTTTCCGCAGGAAACGGTGTTGAAATTTGAATTCACCTTGTGCTTTCAGAAGTTAACTTTTCCTTCTAACGCATTGCATGTTTTGACAAAAATCAGTTCGCGGTAAACTGTAGTAAAAGTAAACAACTGTTTTAGGTATAGATGAAAGGAAGTTCGGGTTTTTGAAATATTTCATAAGAAAATTAAAAGAAAATTTATTTTGATTACAAAGTGGATTCTGACTACAAAACTGGTTGTTTCTGAATGTTTTTTGTCCATTTGGCCATGATCTCTCCACGCTGTGGTAGCGATAAACTTTCATACTGCTACTTTTCAACATCATAACAGAAGTGTAGTTATCTCCTTTAGTTTTTATAATTACACTATTTATAGAATTGAAAGTGGCAGCTAGAAGTAATTTGTCAGGTTCTGGGATACATTTAAAGTAAAAGATATATTGACCTATGATAAAAATTATATAATAATAAATTATAATAAATATGTGATGTAATACAGGACATTTCTACGATATACTTGTACATAATAATTAGGGATGTTGTTATTACCAGGCATTTGGTGCAATTCATTTTATATACATTCATTTTCATTTCTAAGACAAAATGTATTATGACATTTTTGGTTTTCCAACGCAATGTTTGCTTTTTATAAAATATTCTTTGAACATGATTTTGGTTGCTATTAAAGCATATTTCTCGAATATTTTTAATACAAAAAGGACCAGGGCATTTCTAAAATTAACGTTTTACTTTTAAATAATTAATAATTTACGAAATAATGCAGTGCATTACTCGTACAAGACTTCTAATATTATTGGAGAACCTAAGCTCTTCCCAGGCCCGATGTAAGTAAAATTGATAAAATAAATTATAATATTATTCTATTGGAAGGTATTACTAGAAGAAAAATTAACAAAATATATCTTCTTATTTTTGGAAGAAGGCAAATTAATAGAATGAAGGAAAGAAGTCAGGCATCCAGTTGTGAAAATGGCTTTCATCATTAACGGAAGTTTCAGCTCGAGATTATGATATTTGAAACAAAAAAATTTACGTTTTTTTACAACCATTTGGAAAACAAACATATTGTATGCACAATACTATCATTGTACGTGGAATTTTCGCACCGATAACTGCATATATTTTTCGAATTTTGAAGGAAAACCTTTACTTAAGTACTGGTGAGTTCTTACCGGGGCGTTCCCTTTAAACCCCGTTTTCTTAAAACCAAACAAATTGATTTAAAAAATAACTTTGCAACTAATGGATGAATTTGTTTGTTATTTTCGAGAAATATGTGTGAATGAACAACAACAAATGGTTTAGTTATTTAAGATTCTTCCAAATCTTTTTATTATTGAATGATTTCTAATGAATTAAACAATTTAGAACGTAGTGAATATCCAACCCCAGTTCATGTTGAAGTCTATACTGTACTATACTTAGTCTATACTATATTTCTGTATAGTCTCTAATTAAGAAAACCGGGAAAATATCGCTCTTGGTTTTGTTAGTTGCTAAATAGTAAATAAAAATTTTTTTGGAAGAGTCCGGTCCAAACTAAAACTTTCTATATTCGTATTTGCAGTATTTTTAGTATAATTTTCAAGCAATAGAAGACAGATAAATAGATACAGACAGTCGCGATGTAAAATTCTTTTACGTTGAAAAACATAAAATTAAAAAATATCATCAGAATTTCCTTTGCAATAACTCTCTTCCACCTTATGTCATTATGATATGTTCCTGATTTTCTGCAGGAGGGGATATGTATTATTTTGAACACTGTTAAAACAGAAATTAAAAGTTTATGTGATAGATGTAAGACAATATTAGGCGTCTGCAAAATACTCACCCATAATGATATCGCGACTGTTGACCATGTTGTTCATCTCTGCCTGTACTTCGCTCATCAGCCATGGCATGAAATTGCTGCGTACGTCTGGAAAACAAGAAAAATATAAGAAAAACATGGTATATGTAGGATACACGAGACCCTCGTCATGATTTACTTACTAGCCTTTTTAAACGAATGAAGTACAGAAAAGTAAATTTAGTTATATTGATAAAACGATAATACTAGAAGTTAAATTAATAGAAACGCTATAATTTATAATTTGCGATGGAATAAGTATTCATTATATTATAATTTGAAATTATCTCAAGATTCCTAATCAATTTTTTCAGTCTAATTTTATTTTAAAAACAAGTCTTCTGATTCTATAGGAAAAATAATCGCTATTAATTGTAGGAGACTAGTGATCATTTATTATGTAAATTTAATTACTCACAATAGTCTATTTCAGTAAAACAAATTATGTAAAGGTCATGATTTATGTAGTTAATATTTTTATTCAGCAAATTTTGAAGCTAACATATATGAACTTATAAAATTACTAAGTCTATATACTAGTTTAAAATTGTTCAAAATTTATGCAGTCAATTTGATTTTTACTAATTAGAACGTATGAGTTTCATAAGTAACATTAGCCGTTGACCTAGTCCGAAGGTGACGCAAACAATGTCAGCAGCAAGTTAGAAATAGCAAAAAGATGTCAGATTTCAATTAGCAACTGGAAAACAATCAGATCGATAGTAATGAACGAAATGCGATATTTGACTGTGCTACATTTCGGCTTCTTTCTCACTCCCCGCATTTTCATCTGGTTAATAATTTGTATTATGAAATTAAATTATAAAAGTATACAATTAAATTAGTTTACTTTCAAGTTAGGATATATAAGTAAAATTTTTAGATTGTAATGTAAACATGTTGATTCAAATGACCTCCTTTGTCGATATTCCATTCCCTTGAAAACCTACTTGCAACTTCTCTTGGTATTCTAAAGTATTCATTACTGACAGCGATTTTCTACCCACACGCATTGAAAAGGTCCACCAAGAAACAAATGAATTATTTATAAAGTAACAAAAGGCTTCAAATTTGGACTCTGCATTTTCGATTATGCTTTACTCTAATACTAGCAATCAGCAAAACAGTATCAGTAGTGTGCAACAATATTACATACTAGTGTAATATGAGTGTGCGTATAAATAAATATCATGCTCGATTTGTAATTCAGGGCCCAGACAACTTCTATTTTCACGCTTCTGACAATGAGAGTAACACTCTACTGTCAATGGTTTGGATTGAGCTAAGGTCGTGCTCGGCGTCGGAAGTCGCAACGGTCGGAACATTCACCCCTTTGCTCGTGCCCACCAAACGGGCGGTGGAGTCATTTCAACACTCAACATTTGTGCCCAGATCTCTCTAATGGTCAAAAGCACTCCAAAATTTGACTATTTCCGTTTTCGATTATGCACTATCTGCTGTGACGAAGTTTCATAAAAATCCAAGTGTCCGATATGGTGGGTGTTGCATATCAGCTTGAAATAGTGACCACCTATTCGACATATTGGTGAGCCTACTTTGCAAGATGTCAAGGGTCTTTTCTGAGTGTTCATAGTGCTGATCCACGGTCTCTTGGTAGTTCCAGGCTTCAATGACGTAAACCACTTTCCTGGACTTCCAAATTACGCGTTTGAGTACGTTTTTATTAAAATCTCTGTCTAAATGCAGGTATATTTGAATTCATAGATTTTTTTATCATTTATAAATCGGGTGAAAAATCATGTTACTTATCTTGATTTTTTATTTCTTTCTTTTTCTTTCTATCTTCTTTTTCTTTCTGTTTCTTTCTTTCTTTCTTTTTTTCTTTCTTTCTTTTCGCACGTTCTTACTTCTTTTTGGTCACAGGTGCTCGTGTTTTCTCCTTGCCTTTGGAAATCTAAAAGAATCTCGAAAGAGAATCGTTTCATCTTAAATTTTAGTTTCACAAACATTGGCTTGTGCAAGCTTGCCAGAGCTTCAGAATTCCCTTTGATGTCCGTCTTTGCGGTGGGGTTGTGTCCGCCGGCAGCAACGGGTAATCCCCAGGTCACTCCGTTCCGTCATTCCCAGGTCGTGCGAAAAGTAGTTCGTGCTTGTTGCATACAAAATTGAGCCTCTTGCTCATAGATTTGTTGGCACAAGATCACAATGAAACTCGACCTACAAATGCAAGAGAACCTAGGTCTTCTATACATGAAGGATTCATTTAAAATGGAGAAATCATCTAAACTTCAAGGACTTTCAAGAAAAAAAAACCGATCCAGGAGTCAGAGGGTTATTGGTAATTGTTTTATTAAATAATATTCATTAAATTATTAATTGTTGCTTTCTGATAATTTCGTCAATTTCACATAATATACTTCAAGAATGAAAAACATATTTTCCATAAAAACATTCCGTTAAATAACTCTGAATCACCTAAAACTCATTCGTATAGGAATGATTAGAAAATGATGATTACGGGCGGATTTTATTGCAATGTAATTTCTTTTGTTTAATTAAGAAGAATGCTTTTTAGTACTGACATTGCTTTTACGTTATTACACAAGGAAATCACCCATTTTTATAAGGCATTTTTGCTTTTTAGGTGAATTTTGACTTATAAGTCATTTTCCGGTATTTTTTAAAGCATTTTCTGTGATTTTATCGATTTTAATATAATTTTAATGGTACTTGCTTAAAATAATATTTACGAGATGCAACAAATGTTCTTCACAGAATTCCTGGAAAACAAATTTGATTTCTTCGGCCAAAAATTGCAATGTCAGCTGATGCATGTAATGTAGGGTTTCTGTGACGCCTATCAGGGCCACTGTGGGTCCGTCCGATTTCGGGATAACTAAAGAACAGTCCAAACTAAAAACTTTCCAACCTGAGTTCACTTAAACGAAAGGAAGAAGTCTCGCATACATCAATAACATATCCAACAGCTCGAAGTGTTCACCTGAACTGGTTTTCTTCGAAATTTTACGTCACTTTTCTTTCATTTTAGAGCATTTTAAAAAAAAATTTTAATATCATTTTATTGATCATTTTTCGTGATTTTTGGAAAACCGCTCCTATTGAAGATAAATAGAATTATTTGAACACATTCTACAATGCATTGTCAACGTTTAAAAATTTGAAAGTCACTTTTAATTTTTGTTCAGAATGTGTCGTTCAGAACTCTTTCATCACTGTTTTTAAATATTGTGCAATTTCTCTGTGTTATTTTAATCAAATGTCATTTTCTTGTTATGTTGCGTGGAGCGGTGCTATTACCGCAACGTATTTTTGCTGCACGAAGTGAATGACGTAATTTCCATTTCCAGTTCTTATAACACTTCTTCATTTTTATGAACACTTAATCAGAACGAAGGTTCAGAAACTATTCAGTGCGTCACTACGCACGGTTACACAATTACAAGGTGAGCGAGGTCAGAGTTCCTTGGTTCCTCTCTCACAACTAAAGACGTTGGAATAGAATTAAACTAGGCTCACTGAGAGCGCTGTTGTTGCGGAATAATTTGAAGGACGCCATTGTAGTGGAAACGAGCGTGTTTCGTAGACATCGTTGCGACTGTGATAGGAACGAGTTAATTGTTTAGAATAACGATATGTTCTTTTCGGTGCGTGTATTATTTAACTGTACAAACGTATATTGATATAATATGGTTAAGAGTTGTCCGAAATATTGTAAGTGCATGAACAAATTCATAGTTCCAAGTTCAATTTCATTGTAAAATTTGGACAGATTGACTCTTCAGAACAAAATATCAGGAGGGGAATATCTGTATTGCTACTTATTCAGTAGTATGTGTTCATATGTGAATGTTGAAGACTTTTGGCGCGAAAACTTGCGTATTTATATTGTTAAAAATGGCAGCTAGCACAGAAAACATGTACCTAAAAATCATCCGTATACAGCTAATGTTTTGGTTTTCATATTATATTTTTATTTCTGTTGCTCTCACTCCCCCAAAAAAGATAGTGAATAAGAGCGCAATTGCAGAATAAGATTTGAAACCCGCGCGCAAATCATCCACTAAAATGGCGGCCACGGCCTCTTTCAATTTATCCTGTCCTGAACTGTCCGTCCACAGAATGAAGGGCTCAGTAGAACAATGGACTATCCCACTTTTTTTTTATTAAATTGAGTTTATAGCATTATACAAAATTTAAAATATTACTCTTTTAGTGTAATATGTTATGTTAATCCAGTATGAACTTTATATGCAAGTGTACTGTGTTCAAAAGTTTAAAAATATATTGAGTTGCGGAAATTGGGGTAACTATTATCTCAGAACCGTGTCAAAGCGGGATGGCGCCTTGTTCTACTGAGCCCTTCAATTGTAAGACCTCGCTCACATCGCATCACACTTCTTTTACGTTGAGCGCGTTGGTTCTGTTTGCGGACGTGATTTAACGCCATCTTGCGTCCGCGAAGACAAACGTAAATGTGGACACGTTGGGCCGACACCCTTCTCGCGGCGTGTTGCGCCCCAAGGCGCGCATGCATCTTGCAAGTCGCCTGAAATGGAGCGCGTCCACTGCGGAAAACACTTGAATGTTTCAAGGCGTGGTCGGAGGGAGGGAGAGCTCATTTCAGGAGGCCGGGGCGACGCCGGCCGATGAATCATGCGAGGGCAGGCGCTCGCCCCAAGGTCGCTAGGGGAACGAAAGGAGTTGCTTCCCTTCTTACTCGAGACCCGAAGAGCTCGCTTTCAAGGGCTCCTCGTTCGCTGTATTTTTTACCCTGTGCCCTCGCAATAAGCGCTTTCGAGGTCATGCCGATTTTTCGATTGTGCCACCTGCGTACACGTGTGAGATTGTAAAATAATGCGATTTCTTCAATGGATGGTGGAGGAAATTAATTTGAGAATTGTCTTCGTAATCTAATCTGCAAAATCAGCGGGAATGAAAATAGCGTTAATTCAATGTCATATGCTCATACATTGCTTGTAAATAATTTAAAAAAATTGTATTATTTTCTCTGTTTTAAATTTTGTCTCAATAGTGAATCGAATTTATAGGTAGTGCATTATTATAGACCTTAAAATTTACAATATAATTCTGCTCATCATTGAACTTCCCGAAAATCTCAGATCTTTCGCGAAGAATAGAAGAAGAACAAGGATTTATTGTGAGATAACGAGTTCCCGACCTATATGTCATGCTTTTGGTAGCTTCACTCAACGTATCCTTTATCGAGCATCTTTACTTGTCTCTTGAAGTTAAAGGTCATTTTTTTGGCCATTTGTTTTGATATGCAAGAGCAGTTTCTGAGTGACATGTCAATGTTAAGAACACTTACTTTCTTTCTTACATTGACATAATGCCTTTTCTGTTCATTATTATTATGTGATAGTGTTTTGTAACTTTTGCTCATTCCATCGTAGTTTCTTCTTTTCATCATCGTGGGTGACATAGTTCAGTACATCCGATAGGATTACATCTTCGAAGTGTAGGGTTACATGTTCGAAGTGTAATCACATAGTCTGATATATAATGTTATTACAAACGTTCATTGTAATCCTCAAAATTATAATTCATTATACTAACTGGGATCCTTTTCAATGGATAGAATAACGGTTTGGAGTTTCAATGTCGCCTAGATTTCTTCATGATCTTTAGGACGTGTGATGTTGTTGGTAGAACAGTGTTAGAAAAAATTATGGTAAAAGATAAATGTACTAAAAATAAAAAAAATAATAACATTAACAATATAATAAAACCCGACTGTGAATTAAAGGAGTAAAAAATAAAATGATAACACATTTGTATTGCCTTAGGAAGTAATATGAAGTACTGATCAGTTCCTGTACTCGGAGGCCCGCATTTATTAGTATGCAATAACTACATTAATGATTATAATAATTATTTCTCAATAAAGCATTGCCCTCATGCCGATGTTTTGTAATATATAGTACCTGTCTGTGGACTTATATGCATTCTGTATCATTAATATCAGTTTATTCAATAATATTATCATCATTATACTTTATATTACGCAGAAAAATTATTACATCCACATTTTTCATTTCGCAGTACGCGATGAATTTATTTTATATTAATGTTACTGGAAGCAAAAAATCATTTCACCTATGCCATTACGGCTTATTTTGTATAGTGCATTTTAACTGTTTGAGTGCGTTTTATTTTGTATACTCCTCTACAGGACGTAATGTGAAATGATCGCGAGCAACACTGTACGAATTACGTGTTAAACTATTGTTGTTTTTTTCATGTTCTCCCATTTAATGTGATTTGGTAAAATTTACGAGCCTTGAACTGCGGCAGTTGGTTGGAAGTTCTTATGACTTCCTCAGGCAGTAAAAATGTTTTAATATTTTATTTTTATTTACTTTATTTAGGGTCAGGCTTTATTTTTGAACTAATTTTACTATTCTTTACACTCTTTGATGTCTTCTGAACATGCCTTTAGAGATTGAACTATTCGTTGTTACACATCTGAAAAATATTCTTTTGGATACTCATTAATTTAATTAATTAGTTATATTTCTCTAATAGCAAATATACTCGTATGTAACAATTCTACAAGCCCAAGCAGAAGGTATTAAAATTCTGATTTTTCCTTCTTGGCGAAAATGTGGGTTAAATAGATGGAGAAAAACTTGTTAATTCTTGTTTCACATCCATTTATTTTTGCCTGAATGTGAAGTGAACCAATGGATTTTTATGAACGGGTAATTTGAGTAATTTTTGTTTGATATAAAAGCTTTTAGGGTTTCATTTATTTAGATCATGTAGATTGCTGATAAAACATGAAACTTTTGCTATTTGTCTATATTTGTTTTGAAATTTTTGAATGTTGAGGTACTTTTTTGCAGCTCTGTTCCATAAGGTGTGTGCAGTGTCAGAGCGAGGGCGAGTGAAAGTGGAATGTCTTCTTTTTAGTGATGCCTGTGGCCTCACGGACTCAGTGACCTGGAGCCCCTAGATTCAGGGAGTAGCGCATTGCTTTGCGCCACTAATTCCTCCATTTTGTATTCAATTGTAAGGGGACGTCGAGCTGTGTGTGTAATGGAACCACCAATACACTCAAAATCACTATTAATGCACTCAGACTTCTCTTTAATGCCTTCAACTGGAATCATTTCTCCTGAACTCCTCTGTGCTACCTGACGGGCTGTCGAGGAAGAGGATATTGACGGCTGACTTGATTGGGCTTTTCTGTTACTAGTGACTTAACAGTGGCCCGAACAAGCTCTGACGATTTGATTATTTGCCTCTAGACTAATTATAGACTAATAAACATGCTATTTCCTATCCATTTTTAATTACAGCAGGTAAAAGAGATATATTTTATTCCTTGGAACCCGCATGTTAGTAGTATGTTAATAAAATTATTATCGAACGGGAAGAATAAAATTAACAATAAATAACATTTCGCTCTTTTCCCCTCTAGTCACTTCGATTCATACACCATCGAAGTAAAACCACCTAAAATTCCCTCAGATTGCACAGGCGAAATGTTTAGTACGATAAAGAGGATGTCAAGAAACAACGCTATTGCTGTGGATTGCTGCTACTCTACAACGTTCCTAAACCCCTTTATTTAAAAAAAAATTAAAAAATAAAAATAAAAAATATTGATGTTTTATGTACAAAATATCTATGTAAAGAAAACATCGAAAGCAAAATATCGATGTTAGTATTCAGAATTCACTTCTTCCCATTGCACATTACATAGTTTTTAACGATAGTCTTCAACGTGAAATAAATAAAATATATAAATTAATAAATCAATGTTTCTGGTGGAAAACATCAATGTTTTATAAACATGTATGTTTTTTTTTTGCCATCGTGGCAAAAACAGTGTGTGGAAGCATAGTGGATACCTCGGATCTGTAATGCATGTTTTAGCGAGAACAAGCTCTAAGCCCCGGATAGCTAATTCCGCCATTTTATACCGGCGAATTCTCCCCCCCCCCAGAAGGCTACTACCCCGCACCGACTCACCCTCTCGGACGTCGTCGAGCAGGTAGCCGGACTCGCGCAGGCCCTCCAGCACGGAGGGCAGCAGGTCCTGGAGGTAGCCCTGCGTGAGCACGGCGGCGGCGACGCGCTCCTGCGTGTCCTTGTTCTGGCGCGACGCCTCGGCGAACTCGGCGACGCGCGCCTCCTTCTCCTCGCGCAGGCGGCGCTCCTGCTCCTCCAGGATCGGCACCACCTCCACGTCGAAGTCGAACAGCTGCGCACGCGCAAAGCACCACTCAACACTCGGGGTGCGCACACATATTGATGGAGTGATTATTTTTTTTTCGTGTTTCCGGGCGCGTCAACTGTTTTGCTCATTAGTCCAGTTAGTGTAGTGCATGTTTTTTTTTCGCGGAAGCTGGCGGTGATCTTCACCCGCTGGATGGCGAGATCCGGCGCCGATCTACCGTCGGCTAGTGGGGTTTCCCCCTAACAAGGACTCTCCCACCAGCGGGGCACCGCCCCAGCCGGGACAAGCTCTAAGCTTCCGACCGCTCTCCCGGAATATGTGGTAGTGTAGTGCATGTTAGTGTAAGAGGAGAGGACAAGGAAGCGGAAGGGAAGATCGCGCGCGGTCCGTGGCCCGTTTGGTAGTGTACTGCTCTGGCATTCGCCTGGCGTTGATCGGAGAAACCACGGAAAACTACCGATCAGAGCAGCCGGCCGCTAGAATTCTCCTCCAGACAGCGGCTGAATTCGACCTAGCTGGAAAGCTAGTGTCGAAAATCCTGCCGGCCGTCAGGATTCGAACCTAGGACCTCCCGGTCAGGGGCGCTGCAGTGACATCAGTTGATGCACTGAGCTAATTTGGTCCCGGTCTTAATTTGGAAGCAAAGTATATCAGCAGTTAACTTTTCATAATTACTTCTCGTTTACTTATGCAATCCAAATCGATAAGAGATAACATTATGCGTGAAAATAATTTTGTGATACACCAAACACTATTTCGAGAAATGGAATAGAAGAAGTTTTGTCTAACTTGAAAATATGGCACGAATCAAACCACAGAATTGTGATACTGGAATCCTTCTGTTTCGTAAGGAAATCAATACAAGCTACACTACGCTAATGATTTTCTGGAAGAGTTTTGGTTACAGTTAGTCATGCAAACGTTCATCATGATAAAGTCGGTCATAAACGAGCGTTTCGAATTTTACTCTTTCACAAATATTTTATTTCTTTTACAATACCTGTTTATTTAATGATACAGGCTTTCGAAACTTGGTAGAACTGCAAGGAGAGAATTGATCTCTTTCTTAAATAATATAGATAGAAAATTATTTGATTTTCACCCGATCATATAATTGCTTTCTTCGAGTTAATTATTGAATAGTATTAATCCATAATTCATGTTCTGAAGTTTATTTAGAGTGAAAAAAATTCAGAATAGAGAAAAATGTGATATAAATAAGAATAGGTTGTTTTGAACAAATAGATGCGAAGGTTTATAAATTTTTCTGTTTCTAGTTACAGGGAAAGTAAATTGCTTATTGAACAAAGCAGTAGCAAGTAGCAGGAGATCAACCTAAGATTAAGCCTCAAATTAAGTGTTACAAAGGACACTTCAATGATGACAACTGTGATCAATTATTGGTGTGAAGTAGTGAAATAAGCGACTGTTTAATTCCTCTCCGACTGTTGTCGGAAAATTTATGTTGTGCAAAGCAAATTACACCCCAGCCACCCCTACCTCAACTTCAGTGTTATAAGGGACACTTCGATGATAATAACTATAATCAACTATTGTAACTAGTGTAACAAGTAGTGAAATAAGCGGCAGTTTAATTCCTCTCCGGCTGATGCCGGAAACTTGATGTTGTCAAAGAAATTACACCACAGCGCCTACCTCAACTTAAGTGTTATAAGACACTCTTCGTGATAACAACTATGATCAACTATTGATGTGAAGTAGTGAAATACGCGACAGTTTAATTTCTCTCCGACTAATGCCGGAAACTTGATGTACAAAGCATATTACACCACAGTCAGCCCTACCTCAACTTCAGTGTTATAAGGGACACTTCGATGATAATAACTATGATAAACTATTGTTGTGAAGGAGTGAAATACGCGACAGTTTAATTCCTCTCCGACTGACGCCGGAAACATGATGTTGTGCAAAGCAAACGCAAGCCCAGAACGCGCCCTTACGTCGCCAGGGTAGATCTGCGTCTCCGCGTCCTTGCCGGTCTTGGCCGGCAGGTAGAGCGGGGACTCGGGTCGGTCCAGGAACAGCTCCGTCTGGCAGCCCACGTCCACCTCGGGCGGTCGCTCCCATAGCTGCGCACAGACACACACACTCACACATGTTCGTCTCAGAATAGGCTTCCAACCGCCGTCTATTCGAACAATTTGGGTGATGAGCGGAGACTTTGACAAAAAAAAAATTAAAATGGAATTTGCTTGGATTTTATTCACACATGCTCCAGTAAACTAAGCATGAAATCATGATGTAAATGATCTTGGCTGTCCAGGTGACGCCGCGTCGAAGGCTGTGTTGCCGACGTTTCGACCATCTTGTCGTGGTCTTCCTCAGGGCTGTTGTGCCGGAGGAAGACCACGACAAGATGTGTCGCCAACACTACGCGACAGCTCTCGTCACTTCCTCACCTGACTTATAGCAACAGAATATTTACGTTATGCCATCTCTTGCGCCGGAAGCCTACAACTTCACATGAAATCATGATTTTCTTAATTCATAATGACTCAATATGAAAAGCAACACAAAAGCTGTTTACAATAATTGTACGTTATGCCTTATCCTACTGTTGGTCCTTTTGGAGTTAGAAGAAAACTTAGTGTTTTGTTAACAGCTCGTTGCGTGAGATTAATTGCCACACAGTGCACTGTGTTGCAATTAATTACTATTACTGCGTTGAACTCCATTCATATGGAAGTGGGGAAAATATATTTCTATTCATTATTTACAATTACCATTAAAATGTATTTTTATTTTTATTTCCACAGAAGTAATTTCAAATGTAAGGGACGTTCTCCCACCGAATAAAAAGTGGACAAATGTACAAACATTTCTTTATAATGAACAATCATTCATATAATTTCCGAATATTGAATTTTTACTAAATAATATTAAAAAGGTAATTTTTCTGTTTGAAGTACTCCAATTATGCGAGTAAGTGGCTCAAGGGTTGAATATTACTTTCTCTTTAGAAGACCTTGGAAATTTCTAACTGTTATTTCATGAACCGTTACGTGCTGGAGATGGCCCTCAGTGATCGACCGGCAACTGACACATTTGAAAAATGTTCTACGAACCTACACTTGGAACATTAATTTTGTATACAGGTGTCAGGTGTGTGTTCACGTCGTGATTCATTACGTTCCTTCTAATTAATAATAAGTTTGTCTTTTTTTATAGAGACAGAAATAATTGACAGAGATTTGTAACTGATCATGTGGGTTAGTCATGTATGTATTTTAAATGTCTCTGGGTAAAATACAGCGATTTATGTTATATTTATCTTTATGATTCATTACGATTTACCAGTTATTCTCTTTCTTAGTTGATTTAACAAACCTCTTCGGCAAAAGAAAAGAAAAATACTCGTACACTTACTGAACTTCTAAATAGTATGAGATTTTACTACCTTATATCAGGTAAAATAATTTAGACTTCACTGAAATAAAATCACTGAAAAAGAATTCCTAGAAAATGTGAGTTGATATTTGCAGTGCTAGCATTTTAATGCTCAACAGTTTTTTCAACTTGATATTCTTTTTATTTGCTACATATTGATGTGGAACTGTTACATTCTGAAATAGAAAACTGTGATAGTAAAAAACATAAACATATTTATACAGACATTTATCATTGAGATAGGTTTAACAAAGACAGTTGTCAGTTTTTTCGCATATTATCTAATTAGTCCCAATAGATGCTGTTATCGTTCTAATTTTTAAATGCAAAATTTACAGTACTTAAAATATGAAATTCAGATGGCCCTAAACATTACGTAAGTATTTGTTGAGAACTTGCCTGCCGTGCTACGTCAGTTCACACGGTCTGCGACCGGAATATTCCATTTAATTGACATTTTGAGTGTGACGCTTTGTTTCACTTTTTACCATCAAACTTTCTAGCATGCTAATAGCTATGAATATATTATCACCGCTCACTCACGCGAAACTGTCGCGTGAAAGTACAGTACCGTCTGAACGTACAGTCGACTCCGGCTATAGTGAACTCGGAAATAGTGAACCCTTGGTTATAGAGAACTCGAGTCATTGGGCCCGTTTCACTTAATTACAAATAAGCATAAGGAGATTCGGTTGTAGTGAACCTGAACCTCGGCTATAGTGAACATAGGAAATAATTCCTGGAAATGCATTGGATCTCTTATGTTATTGACGATTAAAAAGGCCTTCGGGAAGTGGGATGGCTTTCCAACAGTGCACGAGGCATTGAAAGGTGTCAAGACTGCATTACAGTACTTAGAGACAGAGGACAATGCAGAATCAATTATGGAGAGAGCACGAACTCTGGAGAAGGATCTAATGAAAAATGTACAATTCAAACAATTGAAAATAATTAATATTTTTACGTACGAATAAAGGTATTGAAATTTTCAGTTCGTGCTGTTAATGAATTTTGCGGTACATTAATAAAATCAATCCAGGAAAAAATTCCATTTCATTTACACACCATCGGATATAGTGAACCTCTGGTATAGTGAATGAAACACGTTAGTCACCAGAAGTTCACTATAACCGGAGTCGACTGTATTTGGCAACGCACGCGCTCCACCAAGACTCTTCTTATGGAGGCTTTCCCCCTTTTGAGAATCTCGTTAGCACCGGAAGGGCCCGCGCCGCTGTCGCTTTGGCGGCGTTGCGGGTGCGCCGGAAGTGGCGGTCACGGACGGAAGGGCGGAGGACAGGCGGGCGGGCCGAGGCGATGCAATATGCATGTAGCGGTGGCGACGGCGGCCAGCGGTCAACGACACCGGCGGTCGATAACCACCAGCGCGTGCCGCCCCCCCAGCGGCCGCCGCCCCTTTAGCTCCGTCCGCCCCCGACGCGCCCTACCGCCGGCCCCGCCCCCGCCTCCGGCCCTTCCGCGCCGCTTGCGGAAGGTTAGGGCACGGCGAGCGCGCCCCGGGGGCTCGCCTATGACGTGGACGCTGCGGCCGGTGGAGGGGGAGCCTCGGTAGGCGCGTAGTATTGGCCCTTTCGTTGGAAAATTGACTAAAACGTTCTTCTGGAGCAGGTTTCGAACGATATTCTCGCGCTGTAGTTACGTTAGTATTGATCCCTTGCGAGATTTAAGAGGAGATGGTAACGATACCCTCTTTTTTTAAATTTGTTTCTTCCCGTTCGACTTTCGTCTTTCCGGGATTTTGACGGGTACAATGTTACATACAATGAATTTACTTGGCCATCCTCAGACTAATGCGGGTATCAGTATAACCCTTCTCCATTTCTAAAATTTCATATTTGTATAACTTGTCTAAAGGAAGTTTGCATTTATTGTTTAGAAGTGGAGGGGTGTGTTTTGTGGGAAATTGTGGCGAATGATTTTTATGAATTAGGGAGGACGAAAGAGGTCTTTGGGGAATCTGAATCTAATGCGTGAAGGATGAGCGTTTTGACCGAGATTGAATTTTGGAGTGTTGGGACATGCTGGGAGGAGAGAGTAATATTTTTGAGACGTTTGTGAGATGAACTCTGAGAGGTGTTTGAAGTTGATATCCTCTGTGTAAATGCAAACGTAAATACGGTACGGGAACCCAAATACCGTCCGTGCTCCTAATCTCCCCGAAGGTATCCTATCACTAAAATATCTTTCTCCAATAATCCAAATTATGAACCTATTTTCCACGGTACTTTGGTTTAAACGTTGCATGAGATTACACTTGATCATTATTGGTGTGTGCATTTTTAAAACTTTTACCAGCCAGGTGAGTTATCGAACAACTCCAACACTTTGCAATATCGTAAGTCTTGGGGTGGACCACGAACACAACGATACGGTTATTAGTTTAAGAAGTGTGCAATCTTTTGTTTTGAAAATTTTAGAGCTTGTTTTCCCGGTTCCGTTTGTAGCTTTTGCCGTATTGAACGGTTAAGAGGTTCCGAATATCACTCTCCAAAAAGTTCTTAATAGCCTACTGAGTGATATTCCCAATATTGATTTAAGAGGGTAAGTAGCTCTCAAAGCGTAGGTAAGGGGACAAAGGGTACATGAAATAAGAAGTGATAGCTGTAAAACACAAAACTCGGCGTCAGTCGATAGTAATGGAGGAGTCACAGCCGTCAGATCAAATGTTAAGGCTTTGGTGGTAACTTTTCCTCTACACGGATTAATGTAGCTTGGTGCATTTCGTTTCACAGAAATACTTTTTGCTACTAACGAGTCTCCCTCGAAAACACCAAGTTGGAGGAGTGGATCGGCCGGATTATTATTAAATGTAACTTTCTTTAAAAAATGTTCTCATAGAATCCAAAAAACGCAAAGTGAAGACACTTCGTCGTCAAACTTAAACCAAACAAAACCGAGTAAAATGTAACGACAAATCTAGAAGTATAGAAACAAAAATGTTGAAAGAAGAAATAGAGAAATTTTTCTTTAAGAAGATAGAATTGTAAAAAAAAATATTTTCGTCTTTGTAAAACGGGAAGGAGTAAATCTCAATTTTTGAAGATGATTGACACTTTCATAGTTCTTTTTAGATGTAGATATATATAACATCATATGATGTGGTGGGCAGCATTTGGAATAATTTTGCAAAAAAGCACACATTTTAATTTTTTCTTCAATCGATTAAACTGAAAATAATGAATGAATTTTTAAGTAGTGAATAAAATGAATGTTTGATTGATGAATTGATGCAAATGTTAGAATTACTTTGATGAACATTATGTTTTTTAATTTTAAAAACATCCTTAGATATACGATATTTGTTTTGCGCCCACCATTATTATTTTCTCATTGAAGATTTGGGGCTTTCATAATGTGTTAATGCACCCGCATTCATTTTCAGGTCATAAAGACGTGTGTAACTCTATATAAATTCAGAGTACATGTATATGTGAATGAAGAGGACAATCATATTATTTTAGAAATGAACGCTACTCCATCATGATAAGAAAGCAAAAGGTGTTTTGGTGCACGCAACTTATTCCGGGGGATATTTTCAATAGATCAAAGTGTAGAGAAGAAATACGAGAGAGATGAACAAAGCTTCTGCATGCCGTACTGGCGGAGATAGCTCTTATGATAGGGTTGCTGGAGCTTTCGTTCTCAAGAGCGCCGGTTCGCATGGCTACGTATAACCAACGATGCGGCGAAGAGGCGTCTTGAGCTCTGTGCCGAGTTCTGGGCGTCTTCGTGCTATTCTTAGATCCACGGCTCACGCCATCGACCGGAGGCCACCGAACACGGGGGAGAAAGAGGAAAATGGGGGCTCAGGTGGAAAGAGACTCGGAAGAGGTAAGGATTGGGCCCAAGAGATTCGATTGGTTGGTTGGTTGGTTGGTTGGTTGGTTGGTTGGTTGGTTGATTAGTGATTCCGAGTGCGCCAACAACTTAGATCATTATTCCCGCAACCGTAGTGCATGTTTTTTCTCTCGGGAGATAGCGGTGATCTTCCCCGCTGGATGGCGAGATCCGGCGCTGACTTACCGTCGGCTAGTGGGGTTTCCCGCTAACCAGTACTCTCCCACCAGCGGGGCACCGCCCCAGCCGGGACAAGTTCTAAGCTCCCGACCGCTCTCCCGGAATATGTGATAGTGTAGGGCATGTTAGTGTAAGTGTGTATGTGTAAGGGGAGAGGATAGGACAAGGAAGAGGAAGGAAAGATCGCGCGCGGTCCATGGCCCGTTTGTTAGGGTTCTGCTCCGGCATCCGCATGATGTTGATCGGAGAAACCACGGAAAACTTCCGATCAGAGTAGCCGGTGGCTAGAATTCTCCTCCAGGCAGCGACTGAATTCGACCTAGCTGGAAAGCTAGTGTCGTTAATCCTGCCGCCGTCAGGACTCGAACCTAGGACCTCCTGGTCAGAGGCGCTGTATTGACATCAGTTGATGCACTGAGCTACCGCTTCAGCAGATTTGAGAAGAAACAGTTCAACGAAGGTAATAAAACAAATGAAAAAGCAGACGATGATCAAGACAAAATGTAAGTTACCGAAGGTGAGAAAACGGAGATTATTTCATGTACACTTAGAAGAAGAACAATAATATAGATGATAATGCGATGTGTGATTGTATGATCTTTTTAAAAAAGGAAAAACAATGTGAGAACCATTGGTCGTCCTAACAAAAGTCCAATAGGTGACGTACAGAAAGGAAGGGGAAAAGGAAATTGAGAATACTGCTATTAGAAACGCAAATTTCTCTGCGTATAATCACGACACAGGAACATTTTTAGGCATTGCATAAATTTTAACGCATAAGCAAAATGGACAAACAAAACGAATGGAAGATATATGAAACGAAGGAATAAGATGAATGGAAAGAAATACGGAGTTGAAACTATGAGTGCAGAATTGCGGTCAAATTAATTAAATGATCAGGTTTGATTTATGTTCTTGAACTTTGATTTACGTTCTTTACTGGCATAAGTAAACTGCAAGAAATAAAAATATACACAAAATGAATTGTTCCTAAGGTTAACTTGCCGAACTAATCTGAGTAGTTTTTATTTCACTTTACAGTAAATGTAGCGAAATAAAATTATTTTCCTCATCTGATGCATCAGCACTCGCAGTTCAACATTTCTCAGTGTTCTGAGAGCTTTGTTGGGTTCATTGGAAAACAGAGCCAGGTGCCACATTTATTCAGCAAGCGAGACTCATTTATTTCTTAGGAGTACATTCATTTCTCAATTTATTCTGTGTGGAATGTGAGATAAGAAGCTCGCAGTTCCACTACGACCCAGATTTTCGAACGTCCCGGCGTCTTGACTTGTATTTTCTTAAGATTGGTATTTGAAACGTCTCTGAGATAAAAAGAAGGTGTTTGATGCATTTTATAATGTAGAATAACTTTCCATATTCTATTACAACTAGTTTTGTATCTTATGTACAATATTTTTATTCGTTTTCAGTTGAGCGTTCTATGTGAAGTTTTTAAAATTTGTACCACTGGTCATTTACATCGTTTCTTTCCCAAACAAAGCTGAGTCATTTCATGAAAATATGTTTCCATTCATAAAGTTATTTTGAAGAAAGTACTTGTGTAATCACATCGTGAAAGGATAAGCACGAATGGAACATGATTTGTATGTTGAAACTTTTCTAAAATTTGTTTTCAGATCTTGTGTATAGCAGGGGAGGGACGGATGGACGATTCGATTGCAATAAATGAGTAAAATACTTTCAATAATTCTATATACATCTTCTTAAACATCCACATCATTTCATAGAATTGCAAGGATTGTATTGCTTATATCGCAAGGTGGAGTATCATTAAATGACGAGCGTTTACTTCCTTGAAAACAAACGTTACGAAACCGTCATACTCGTCTGAGAACCACCATGTTCCTATTTCGTGTCGCAAGCAGGAAGTGAGTGGGCGGTGCGTTCCCAATCGGCCATCAGGCAGCTATTTGTGCGGCCAAACATAATTTAGCGAGCGTTCGCTGGAAGGGCGGGGGCGATGGCCGCGGAGCAGAGGGTTGTGGGCTTTACGTAACGGACGGAGCTTGAGGGCAGCGCGTGGGTGCGCGGATGCTCGCTGCGAGCGCTTCGTCTTGCACCGTCGCGGTCGCGTGCCGCCCTGCCATCACCCTGCGCAGCGCCCCGCCCACGCACACGCTCCAGGGCTACGACCCACGAACCTCAACCACGACGCTCTATTCCTTTTACACACGCCTGTAATAAGTAGGGAACGGAATTTATTGTAATAAAAAATGTAAAATATGTACACACATGTGTACTGATTCTTCGAATTGAAGATGTATTATTTACGTGGCGAGACTCAAGCCATGAGGCCCGCTCTTCCGTCTGACCACGCAAATTTCGCTACGCTCCTTTCCCCAACAATGGGAGAAAGAAGGTATTACTTGGGCGACGAAACAGGCAATTGAATTTAGCTCAGAGGTATTATTTAGGCTAGAGGATATTTTACATGCAGTAAATGTACTAACATGGGACAGCCGGCTTTACTTCTCCTCCGAAGGATTTTATAAATCCTTCGGAGGGGAAGTATAATTATAAATCCACGGCTTCGATCGTAAGTATAATTATAAATCCCTTATAAATCCACGGCTTCGATCGAGTTTGAACCCGCAAACTTGGATAAAACAATCCGATACGCTAACCGTTACACCATCGCCGGCGTTTATTCTTTGTAAAATATGTAAGATAAATGGGTAATATGTAAAGAAATATGTAAAATAAAAATTCATTATTGTGTTTAAAATTGTTCTCTACAAGCATTTTCCGAGCATATAACGTCGCCAATCAGTTCTTAACGAGCATTCTGAGTGGCTGAAAGTAGATTCTACCTCTACAGAAGTAATTCTACACTAGATTTCACCACACAAAAGAATTTTATTCGAAAAACAAAATACGTCCATAGTATTATTACAATGTTTACGAGAAGCCATTGTGCTAATGAAAAGCAGTATCGTGTAGCCAGTGGTAGATCACGGGGAAGGGGGCTACCCCCCCATCTAACAACGCGTAAGACATTTTTCTGTAAAAAATATTTGTTAGCTTTCGATCAAGTAACGAATGTGCTGTTTGAAACATGAGCAAAATCGTAGTTGAAATTACTTTTGTTCACAGAAATCCGCTTATTCTTGACTTCGAGTACGCAAGAAGCGGGGGAGGGGACAATTATAGCGAAGATATGGTGGTCATAGAGGCCCAGCAACATTATATTTGATTTTTAAGAAAGATGATTCCGTAACATATAAAGCGAACGCGCATATGAAATGTTCCGTTTCGACGTATAAATATATTAAAAAATAAAGAAACATGTAGTGAGTAAAATATGTAAAAATATGTAATTATACCAAAATATATGAAACTATGTAAAATAAAAATAGTTCCAATTCATTCAGAATGTCTTGTAAACTCATAAAAATATTATTGAATGCAGATATCTAGTTCCTGTAAAAACGTAATTACATGGAAATCCATTCCCTAGTCATAAGATACTCAATAACCTAAGCGTGTCTAATTTGAGAAAGATCTGAAAAATCAAATTTAAATTCATTACAAAATGAGGTTTAGGGAAATATAATTCGAAAACTGCTGTTTCATGTCAATTTTAAAATTCATAAAGAGTACCAAATGTTTACAGTAGCAGCATATTTTACATTAGTATTTAAATATGTATTTTCTGCACGCCCTTCATCGCCTTGTTTGTATATCTTTAGTTTTAATCAGACATGAGATGACCTTTTACGTCTCTAGTCGACGTTAACCACATTAAAACAGTATAACATGTGTCATTCTGTAATTAACGATTACGAACACTGAAGAAAAAAACTATTGAACATAAAAAAATGGAGGAAATATGAATAAAAATTTGATAAAAATGACCAGCACATTGCAGGTTTTTCTGCAGTTAGGAGCAGTACCTATTTTTAGAACCCCTGAAAATCATATTTTCTGAGAAACCAAGATTAAAGTTTTATTTTTACTTATTTTATTTTTACTTATTTTATTTTTACTTATTTTATTTTTACTTATTTTATTTTTACTTATTTTATTTTTACTTATTTTATTTTTACTTATTTTATTTTTACTTATTTTATTTTTACTTATTTTATTTTTACTTATTTTATTTTTACTTATTTTATTTTTACTTATTTTATTTTTACTTATTTATTTTTACTTATTTATTTTACTTATTTTATTTTACTTATTTTATTTTTACTTATTTTATTTTACTTATTTTATTTTACTTATTTTATTTTTACTTATTTTATTTTTATTTATTTTATTTTTATTTATTTTATTTTCATTTATTTTATTTTTATTTATATTTATTTTATTTATTTATTTTTTCAAATTGTTGTTGTTGTTGTTGTTGGGCTCACCTCCTCGAGGTAGTTCTCCGTCTGCACGGGCTCGTGCTTGCGGCCGGGCACCGGGGGCGGCGTGCCGAGGCGGTAGCGCGCGTGGCGCGTCTGCTGGCCCTGCGCCCGCCGCCGCGCAAGCGCCCGCCGCCGCGCCTCCAGCTGCCGCGCCGCCTGCGACTCGCCGCACGTCTGCGCAGCGCACGCCACGCACGCGTCAGCGCGCCCCTCGCACGCACACGCTCGCACACGCACCTTCGCCTCGCGGCGGCGGTCCGCAAACGCTTTGGTTTGGGGTTGATTGGTGATTCTGGGAGTGTCAACCGATAAGGGCAGTATTCCCGTAAGTTTAATGCATGTTTTCCTTGGGCGGTGGCTGTGGTCTTTCTCCGCTGGATATGAGATCCGGCGCCGACCTACCTGCCGCCTAGCGGGGTCTTCCCCAACCACCGCCCTAGGGGCAATGCCGAAGCCTGGACAAGCTCTAAGCTCCCGAGCGGTCTCCCAGCATAGGTGGTAGTGTAGTGTAAGTTTGGTATGTGTTCGAAGTAAGAGGCGAGGATAGGACAAGGAAGAAGAATACAAGATCGCGCGCGGTCCGTGGCCGTTTGTTAGGGTATAGCCAATCTAGCAATATACTGCTCCGGCAGTCGCCTGGTGTTGATCAGAGAAACCACGGAAAACTACCTATCGGAGCTGCCGCCCGCTAGAATTTTCCTCCATTCAGCTACAGACCTCGACCTAGCTATCCAGCTAGCGAAGATCCTGCCACTGTTGGAACTCGAACCTAGGACCTCCCGGTCAGAGGCATTGTGGTGACATCAGTTGATGCCCTGAGCCAACTCTCCCGGTCTGGGCCATGGGGCTTTATACGCACTGCTTGAGGTATTACCTCGCACGTTCTTATCGCACCAGGAGCATTTATTCTCCAGGGTGAGCACCTAAGCACTGTGGATTTTAATCCACACCCCGCGGACGTCCAAGTACACCTTTGGGCCTGCATCCGGATTCGCCGGAACCAAGGACCTCGCCGGGGCGTCTCCCCAATTAAGCTTGGGAAGGGACACTCTCCCAGATTAGAACTACTAGCTGTCCTGGCTAGCACCGAAATCTTATTATGCGCCACTCACGTTGAGCGGGGAAGAATTCCTACTCGAAACCCATGAGTATCGGGCACTGTCACGACAAAGAGAAAGTTCGTAACTTGGGGCCGCCGAGACCGAGCTGCAGAAGGCTCGGGGCCCTCAACCTGTCTCCTCACTGAATCCACCGTGACGAGTCGTGGGAGACAGAAAATATGGATTCTTAACTGTACGAGATGAGCCGCGTCTGAGTCGATGGAGCTGACGTTTCGACCATCTTGTTGTGGCCTTCTTCAGAGCTATAATGCTGCAGTATAGCTCTGAAGAAGGCCACAACATGATGGATAAAACGTCAGCTGACTGAGACGCGGCCCATCCCGGACAGCTCAGAATACAATGACTCCGGCCGCGGAAGCCTACGAATCCACACCGAAAAAAATATTTTTGCCCGAAACCTCTTGCTCGTGAAACACTACATCTGCTTGATATGGCATCAAAGGCTTTCACGGCCGGAGTCAATATTAATTATTTTTGCCGTGCTGATACACCCTGGTCCAATTTGATTTGAAGGATCAGCCATCCTCCGTGCCGATTATTTCACACGAGATCCCGCCGCCACTGAAGATGTCCACCGCAATCATGGACGAAGCGTTTGGCCTTTCAACGACAATTGGACCACGATCTATCAGCCCGGAACCAATCATTAATACTAATGCTGTTTGTTTACTAACTACTGGAACCACAACCTGTTTAAGAGAAAGAACTCTGTGAATTTTGGTAGAAATGTGTCGACGGTTGTAGTTTACTCCCGTGAAGAATAAGTTCTTGAAATAAACACTGAAATATCTTTGCATGAAAATTTTAGGAAATATACGGGTAGGCGAATTTACGTTTTTCCTCCGTGGATGACCGCCGTTTACCTTACTGCCTTAAGGGTGTTTATAGTTCAAAAGGAATTTTTGTAAAGTACAAAAGGTTATTCTGTACTTGGTTTGCGAACCGCCGCTTACATGCACTGTGTTACCTATAGATCATTCAAAAGAGGAGGTAATACATTTAGATATAACGCAGACTTAATGTTGTAATTGCCAATGAGCAGACCATTCCCAGAGCGTTCGTGCACCTGCCAAACACCAATGCAGGTTGTTGTGCACAGTAATCAGGGGCGCGATGTCAGTAATGCCACTTGTGTAAATTCGTTCAACAGATTTCCCACCATATGTTCCTTGGTAAAAAATTATCATTTTTATTTCGTCTAAATGTCTTAGATGATGTGACATTTATTTCGAACCATTGCAATGCGAGATGTGGATGTCAAAGAGACGCAGTTTTGAGCCGCACATCATAATCTTCAGCAAGAAAGTGCGATATGTTTTCCTTTTGTACCTACGTTGAATGGAAAGGAAGAGCGAATGGTCTGTAGTCAGAAACAGTTGTTTGGAAACTAATGTGGTGAAAACCGACATCATTAATGTTAATAACTCATTTGTGAATACGTCTCATCCTCGAATGTATTACCATCACTTTTGAAAACCTTTTTCTGACACACTCAACAGGACATTTCATATTTCTAATAGATCGCCACACTGACAAGTTTTCAGATAAATTGTATTTTATAATTGTTTGGTGAATATGTAAACCAAATTTAAAATTCCGTTCAGAACATTCGATTCTTAATCTTAGGTCATAAATGCTTACAGTCAAGCCTCAGTTGATGTGTAGACAAAAATGACGATATATAGTCAAAAATCTAATGTACCTTTAATTCATGAAAGTTAAGAAATCAGAATTTTTAAATTTTCATTTCAAATAGATTTATATTGCATATGAAAATAATATTTTTATCGGTACCATTTCCGAATCACTGTTGCATACTTTCACATCGTCACTGCGAGAGACATTGACTTTGTTCACTTAATTTAAAATTGTAACATCATAAATGAAACTATTGCTAGAGTTTGTATGAATTTTTAATTTTTTGAAACCCAATCCTCGAATATTTCGAATTCTTTACATATAATGTTGATAATATTAATAATAATGATAATAATAACAATACTAGTAATAACAATAGAGCAAAACCGTTATAATCTGGGAACAGAAAAATATGAAGATACCATCTAATTGTGTAGTAGTTTCCATTGCAATTAAACTAAGCATGACCTGCAAGTTTTTAAATGTACAAAATAGATCAAGGTAATGCAATTTATTTGATTATATTTGCTAGGTTAATGTCAAATAATGTTATGATGTAGATTATTTAGGTTATTATTATTAAGTATCAGAAACGTAGATCATTCAACGTAGAAAACTTAATTCCAAGAATACGTAAAGGTTCAATCCCTGACAAAAATATCATTTTTAACAGTAGAATCTTTTCAGAAATTAATTTCTGAATCTGAATTTCAGAGCCCCAATTACAACCTAGGACTATCTGTACACTCGTAAATTTCCCGGTACTGAAAAGTTTGATTTTGTATTGTAGGCCAAACCTTAAGTAAAATAAAAAAAAAAAAAAAAAAAAAAAAAAATTAAAAAAAAAAAACTAAGGAAAAACAAATTTTAAGTGAAATTTGTTTGATTTCTCCTGAAAAGAAGTACTGAAACGGTTTTCCGAAACTATTGCACCCCTCCTTTGCAAAACAGAGTAAGATCATTGAAAGAAACATTTGATAAAAGTGTGTAAAATAAGTTATATGCAGATTCTTGTGCTTGAGCTGAATATTTTTCAATAAAAAGTTTTTGTATGAAATAGTTGCTAAGATCGCTAAGCGCACCAGTAACCTTTTAAACCCGTTCATATTCAGCCCCTCGCCGTGTTTCAGTATCGTTTTCCTCCCTGAAACCTATTCCCCACTAACCACAAAAGTTAATTTGGTTAATTTGTTTGCTATAATTTACTCTTCTACACATCAGAAAATGTTGAAAATGAATGAATGAAAAGGTTGTGAGCACTGTGCGAGGGACCGGGGAAGATGGGTACTTTATTTGTTAATCACTGCAATGAAAAAAACGTTTCATGTAAATGATAAAAGAATGATCTCGTATAAATTGCATAAACGTCTATATTATATCAGAAAAATGTTACTTATATCCAAAGATTTGAGCCCAAACATATATCTTTGGAAGCTATTTGAACTGAGAAGAAATAAAAGAGGTCGTCTTCGTCAACATATTATTTTTATTAAGATAGCCAGCTTTCGACGGCTTTGCCGTTATCGTCAGTCTCGCTGCTGTCGGCAAAAGTCAGTGGACTGGGCAAGCTATTTGAACTACTGTTAAAAAGACTTGGAATATAGTGTTTAAGGAATATTCCATACAAAAATCTCGTTAATCGATTTCATATTAGAATTGCCCTAACACAGTGATATTTTTATTTATTATTGGTATTTTCATAAAATTACTATAGCTATTAATGTATTTATTTCCTTTAGGAGGTTTGATTAAGATATGTTTAAAGTTTAATTACCGCGCCGCAAAATGAAGAAAATGTCTAGCCGTTTTGGAATGAGCGATTTATGAATGAAAATTATTTATTAAACGAAAAATGGGCATTCCCGATCGCATGACGCAACGTTTATCTGGTTACAATTTGTTTTCAGAATGTCGGGGAATAACGAGGTCAGATTTTTTGGGCGTTATCCCTTTTATCTGCCGTTTGCCCATTAAGCGAGTCTTTCTTCCAAATTGTGATTGAACGACGTCCTTCACGGAAATTGGAGAGTCGATTCGCGTGTGTTACTCGTTAGGACGCGGAGCTTACAGCCCCGCGCGGGCCCCGCCGCGCTGCCTGGCTTCGCGCGGCGCGGAGGTCGCGCTGACTGGCGGCTGCCGTGGTAACCATCTGATGAAGTCGGTGCACGCGGATGTTTATCTCGCTTTCTCCCCCTCTCCTCTCCAGCCGCCGCGATTGACACGAACGCGCTCTACGTCTGCCGCACATGGCATTCCCTGCACGCATTCCTGCCTTGAAAAAGCGACTGAATTGAAATGCCCCAGGGTAAAAAAGGAATTGAAAGGGTCATGACGCCTAATTTAGCGTGTTTGACGGTACTTTTGACTTCAAGATGAATCAAGTCAAACTTCTTAATTGCAGCCAAGTAAAATATTAATTGTGTACATTTTTGTAAATGTTTGTGAACCTTGGAAACGGTTCATGTTTTGCAAGGTTGGCAAAATGTGAGTCAACGCTTTTTGTGTAACCTTAATTGTGTTATTTTAGTTTTAAGTCTTATACGCACAGGAAAATTTATTTAAAAAAAAAATTACAATCAGAGAATTTACAGCAAAATAGTATTATGTGTAACTGAGCCAGTCAAAGACAATTACTTATTGTCTAGAGTCTGTTCCATAGAAATATATAATAAATATTCACTGTGGCACAACCAGGATTTCGCTAGGAAGGCCGCTACAGTTGTTATGCCCAAGATGTTTTCTTACAAAGAATTTGGATTAATGTTTAATTTAAGGGTAACATTCTGATTTGTTACTTACAGTTATTTATAAGGTTTGTATGTTCGATATTGAATACATTTCTGATTACTTTTAAGGTATTATTGCCCGAATGTAACGATACTATTACATACTGTCTATACAAGAAGTTAAAATATTTCAAGACGAAAATAACAAAGGTTATACCAGAATTACATGCTTATAGCGTTTATATGAAGAGCATTGTTAATAGTATTTTAATTTACTTATTATGGTATTCAACCTTTGATTCAGACATCTGTAGCGGATAAACAAACTTAAAATAACATTTTTAATACATTTTCTATTTATTTATATTCTTGTGAACAAAGTAATTACCAACATTGAACTCAAATGATATGATATCCCCCTACCAATCGGTGCGCCAATGAATATTCACAATATTTATAATTGTGCATCACTGGGCATATTTCATATCTTGGTTCTAAGTGACCAATCACTAAACACGAATGTAATTTTCTCCGACAGGAACATACAGGACTTACACATCTGTTCTGCCACATTGATACTTTTTTCTCACTTAGAAAAACTTTCTCAGAAAACGATGCAGCGAAGCTACGCGATAGGCTCTTTTAAGAAATCAACGACGATCAGATGTTCGAAGGAAAACCTTGCGGTTTCGGGAACACAACCGCTCCGTAACCCTGACCAAGCTATCCATATGCATATTTTTAGCGCTCGAAGTACGCTGCGAGGCGTAAAGGTTCGATCGGGAAGAACGAATTCTCCGAAGCCGTAGTGCAGCCACAATTCGCATTTTATTGCGGTGGAGTTCATGCGCCATTCCGCGTGCTGCGGCCTGCCTGCCTGCGCGCCTGATTCAGCCAGATTGCAGCACTTGAGCCACGAAATCAGGATGGGCATTGAAAGGGGCTGCCGGGCATCGTACCCCCTAGAGAGATTGACGCCCACTGCTGGAAAAGTATTCGTTTGGTCCTGTCAGTAACACAATTAATCCATTTACAGGTTGTACATTCACGACTTTCATACTTTAGAAGACCATTCAAATGATACAAATTCAACAAGAAAACTATTTCATAATATTCCCTAAAATTTTATTCAAAGTATACCGCATAAGCGAAGATAATTTTTGTTTCACTCGTTAATAAGGCGATTAGTCGCACCCCCATGAATTTTGAACATTCGTCATGAAGAAATTTATCAAATCGCGCCCTAAATAATTCATCATCAATTCATTCAAAATCTATTATAGTATTTGTCTGATTGATGACTGCAATGAAGGAAAGTGTGTTCTAATTATTAAATATTTGGAAAATTTGAATTTATTTGAAAGTATAGAAAGATCTGTCAAATGTTGTCAAATAAAGGTATTAACGTCCATATGGCTATATAGTTTGCGCCTCTGTTGTGAAAATTTGATTATAAAAAATCAGAAATAAAAGTTAAGTTTATAATAAAAGCTCATAGTCACCTTCTTTCTCAGTATCTCTTATATCTTAGAGCCCTATTGGTACATCAGATGCACTTTTAGACCTTTCAATCTAAAGTTATGGTATTAAATTTGTTATCAAATAATCTAGACTATTTACATGATGATTTAATTTATTTGTTTTTATCTTTAATCTAAATCAGCATTCCTCTTATGCTTGACCTTCTTTTCAAGTATATTTCTACTTTATATCTTAGAGTCTGTCTGAAGTGACATAGGATGCACTTTATGGGGCGAGAAGGCGGTCCAACCATATCTTGCAATTGAAAGTGGTAAATGCATTAGAAATAAGTAAATATTTTCTTATCAAACCATTACCTTCTCTTTTATGCGTTCACTTTTATGCATTGATGTTGATTCTAAAGTGTATTTAACGTTTTCTTAACGACCAATCTGTTTAATTCGTAAATCTCAGTTTCCTCTTTGCCTTCTGTAATCCAATTAGAAACGTTTTCAAGTATTACATTTCCAAAACACATTTTGCTCGCTTCTTCCTCTACGGGAGTTCTCGTAAGAGGCGACCGCCAAGAGTGCGCTTGCGGCTGAGGGCATGGCGACGAGGCGGCGGCGCCTGCGGCTGCGGCTGCGTGCGCGAGTAACCCGCGGATAACCACAATCTGCGCAACCGCATGGCGCCACCGACCCGCCCGCCCGCCCGGCTTACCCAACGTTCGACCCCGCTCGACCGTTCCCGCCCGCTCGCCCGCCCCCCCCCCCCGCTCGCTCGCCCGCTCGCTCGCCCGTCCGCTCGGTCGCCCGTCCGCTCGGTCGCTCGCCCGCCCGCCCGCCCGCCCGCCCGCCCGCCCGTTTGCTCGCCCGCCCGTTCGTTCACGCCCTCGCCCGTTCACGCCCAAGTACCCGCTCGACCACTGCCAGACCACCGCCCGACCACCGCCCGACCACCGCCCGACCACCGCCCGACCACCGCCCGCCCCGCCCGCCCCCCCGACCACCGCCCGACCACCGCCCGACCACCACCCGACCCCGCCACCCGACCACCGCCCGACCACTGCCCGACCATCACCCGACCACCCCCCTCCGATCACCACCTGACGCCACCCGACCGCTGCCCGACCACCGCCCGACCACCACCCGAGCACCACCCGACCACCGCTCTACCACTGCCCGATTATCACCCAACCACCCTCCGATCACCACCTGACCTCCGCCTGACCACCGCCCGACCACTGCCCTACCATCGCTCGACACGCCACCCACCGCCGCCCGGCCGTTCACGCCGCCAACGAGTTCAAAGGCCGCGCCACGCGCGTCGCATGTTTCCTTTGCGGCGATCGCGATGACGCGGGAATTTCTTGCCTGATTTTTTTTCGCGTTTTATTTTATTACGCAAACTCTTTGTGAGCACGCGAAAGTAATGGGCGTTTACCTCGAAATTCTCGGCGCGGACGTACGCAGTAAACAAAGAATGTCGTGCTACACGTGTAGGTGTCATGCGCAATGTTCGTTTGCTTTCTCAAACATTCACACGCTGTTTATTCTTTTTGAGAATAACTTTCTCCTAACTAAAGTTGATTGACAGAAATATCTATATATTTCTCATTGAGCTTCCTGTGTCTCTCGCAATGCAAATTAATTGTGAAGTATAGAACATGTGTAGAAGACCCAGAATGATGTTCAGTAACACTGACGTTTGTCGAATTGTTTGAAGAACGTTTAAAAATATTGGTTTCATATACAATATAGTTGCAAAAATTACAAATCCATAATCTTCGAAGAATGAGAACAATCAAATATTTTCATTTCACAAAATCACTCTTATAATGAATTTTTCACTAACATACTACAAAAAGCTCGTTTTATTTTTGAATATTATTTCAAAATTGTAACACTAAAAAAAGAGCAATATAAGATACATTTTCTTTAGATACATATAAAAAATTGAAGTGCACACATGCAACAGTACTTCATATTATTAAATTTCAATTTTTTACTTTATCTACAATATTTTTTATTGTACTAATAGAAATTGGTGGTCTTAACATATTTCGTTAGAAACGCACTACGTGAATGTATACTACAAAGTGAGCTTTAATCATGCAGTGACTATACTTTATATACAAAACAAAGCACACGATTACCTAACTATTCTTGAAGAATAAATGTAGTCATTATTTGTAGTTTATATAATGACAGTAAATCAGGAATAATAATTTTCGACATTGCTAAGACAATTAAATATTTGTTTTGGTTAAAATGTAAAACAATAGTAGAAAATCGATCCGCATTTTGTTGTAATATAACAGGATAATTAAAAACCGAACACATAAATATTACTAAGTTTTTTGCGTTAATTTAGACAGAAATCGTTCACTTAGATTTGGAACAACATGGATTTTGGGCTTGTAGAATAAAGTGTTTTAATTTTTGGTTTATTAAATTTGGAAATTAGATTTCAATGATTAGTTCGCTTTAAAATACCTGCAATGCATTCAATCTTAAAGAAAATGACATGCGCGTCAATACATATTATACGTAATTTAAATGAGTGTTATATAGACGTAATCAAATTATATGACTACTTTAAAACACATCTTCAAGCCTAATATTTGCTGTAAATGAATCATACCGGTCACACCATTTCTTGGAATACGCTAGTAAAACAGCGTCGTCATAAAATGTTCTTGATCACAAGATTTATAGAGCACCACATTCTTCAAAATCCAACGTATTCACCTGATCCTCCCATTATTTGAATAAAAGTAACATTCGATATGTGATATTGACTGATAGAATTGTTCCGGGCTTCCGTGCGGCAGTATTCACAAGTGCATCCGGTCATGCTAAGTGAATATTAAATCACAACCACAAAGTACCTCCTCCTTCTCCCCTTCATCTTTCAATTCCCTCTCGTCCTCCTCCTCCTCCTCCTCCACACTCTCTTGACCCTCTTGCTCCCCCATCGCTTTCTCCTCCTCTTCCTGCAACTCCTCGTCCACTTCCTTGTCGACCTGCTTGTCGGCGGCATCTCGCAGGGCGTGGACCAGAGACAGCAGAGCGACGCGCTCCCCTTTGCCGCCGCCGGCGCCGGCCCCGGGGGGGCAACACGCGCGGCAGCGGCCGGCGAGGCGCGGCGGCTCTCGCCCCCACGCGCAGGCACGCCTCCTCGTCGGAGAAGCTGAACCGCAGCCCCATGGCCCGCGGGGCACTGGGCGCCTCCGCCGCCGCCGCCGCCGCCTCCGCTGCGGGCCCGCATCGCTTTACGACCGCTCCTCTTCCGCCCCCCTCCCCGCTTCCGCACGGGCGGTTTCTTTCGCCGCCATCGACCCGCGTCGATCACGGCACGCCCGCCTCGCCACACTCCACATGCTCGCCTTCCCCACACTCCCGCCCCGTGCGCGCTCGCCGCTCGTTTCCGTCCTTGCGGATTTTTCGGCGGCCGTTGACCTATGGCACCTTGGGCCATCCGCGCTTGCACTGTGTCACACTTGAGCTTTCTCACACATGTACTACGTTTCCTACTCTTTCCTTTGCTTTAATGTTTGCTAGGAATGCCTATGCTGCTAATGTTTTGATAGGAGTTGGTTTGGGTTTGCGAAATTCCACTCTTGACTCTGAATTTGTTCTTTGTACTTTGTACTCAATAAATCCATTTCAAGTTTCCTCTTCGTCTTTAATCAGTACTTTACTCCTTCAACATTTTTGTTGCATCCCTTTCATCTTCACTTGCGTTATTATTTTTATTTTCACCTTTACTTTTAATCCCTTTTCTTATTATTTTATTTTCACCTTTACCTTTACGATAAGTATCAATCTATTTTTTGTAATGTCTACTTCTTTCACGATTTCTTCCACCGGCCTCGTTGTGAACTTTAGTTATTAGTTTTATTTCTTATTATGACTTGAATTCTAGCATTATGTCGCTCTCGTATGCTTCTTTCCTTCATCACTATGCTGTAACACTTTTTTATCTTCTCGCTTACTCTACCAGTTCTAGATGCTCTGCGTGACTATCTTGAACGAGGAAGTTTAGAAGCTTGCCCGATTCTTGTAGAAGCCTCTTGTAGTAGAGAATATTTAGAGGAGGTGGACTAGAACATCGGCCGTTCACGCGATGGGTGCTCCGAGCAGAATTTACTACTATTGCTAAAGAAAAGCAGCGGTTTTCAAGACAGTGAAATGGCTGCTTGTAGAGCTTAACATCTGACAATTAACTCGCAATATAAAAAAAAGTTGACAATTTTAAGTCAATTAAAAAAATAATGACTAGCTACTATCAATCATTACTTACTTTATATCTTGTTAAATCGAAATTTAATGCATATTTTCAGAAAAAAAAAAAAAAGGTCTATTTACTTCAAGAAGACTCCATAAAACAATTATACCAACAGCGACTAGATGAAATAAATGAGAAATATCCTGTTAATCAAGATGTCGATGAAGAATGGAAACGTATTAAAACAGTGATACAGACTTCAGCAATGGAAGCAATTGGTACTTGTACTAAAAAAATGAAAAGTAAAAGACTACGAATATGGAATAAAGAGATACAGGAGGCTGTGAATACGAAGAAGAAGGCATATTTAAAATATCTAAGAGATAGAGACCCCATGTCAAAAGAAGAGTATACTACTGCATCAAACTACGTAAGAAGTCTTACAAGAAAGGCAAATCAAGAAAGCTCGGACAGATACTTAGCTCATCTGGAGTAGAATATACACGAGCGCCAGATAATGGGCTCTAAAGTGATGCAACATTTGAATAGAGAGGTGAAAGGTATAGAAAATATTCAAGTTGTGAAACATGATCAATTCTTCTCTTATTATAAACGTTTATAGACAGAACCTGGCTATGGAAACAAAGAAGAACCGTTAGAAACAAAAAAGGAAATTGATGAAGTAGAATACAAGGAACTGGAAGATGCCTTTAGAAAATTAAAAAAATTGAATGTTTTTGACATCGTAAATATAAAAACACTATTTAATGTACTGCGTCGTAAAGGTCTGCGACCACAGCTGATTCCAGTCATTAGGAACATCTATAGTAACACAGAAATTTGTATCAAGGGCCAAGAAAATAAGAAAGAGATAATAAACCAAGGAGTAAGACAAGGATGTAGTCTATCCCCAATTCTTTTTAATTTATATTTAGATCCATTAAATATGGGGATTTTGAGACTGAAATCTTATAGTTATCATATGCGACAAGAAAGAATCCTAGTGACAATATTATTCGCGGGAGATTCGACTTGTAATAGCAAATTATGAATATCGCCTCTAGAAAGCACTGCTTGAATTACAAAAGGTAATGAAATTGTACGGTCTCTGCATATCCTGAACAAAAACAAATGATGAATCTGAATAGATCCAAATTAGTTGCAACAATTCACCTAGAGAGCAAGTATCAAGTTTCCATTTCTTGGAATACAAAATGTCATACAAAGGGGAAATAGATATACAGGGGAAAATTGAAAGACTAAATCGTATGAAAAAACCAAGAACCTTGAAAAAAAAAAAAAACGTCATAAAGGAAACCGTGATAAAACTCTGTAAGGTATTAAATAATCCCAACATGGGAAACATATGGAAGTGAAAATTGACTATGATAAAAAAGATAACACAAGATTACAAAGGGCTGAAATGAGATTTCTGAGATCAGTAGCTGGTTAAAAGGTGATGGACAAGAAAAGGAATTTAGAAATTCGTAAAGAACGTGGGGTATGTAAGAGAAAATTAACTACTACCGAAAATCCTGGACGCAGCACATTCAAAGGATGCAGGACAACCGCCTTCCGTAAAGAATTCTTCAATACCGCTCACAAGGACGAAGAAAACCTGTCTGCTCGAAGAAGAGATGCTGTGACCTGATGGGAACGGGGGCCTAACAAATAGTGCCTATATACCAGAAGAACAAGAACAAGAAGAAGAAGAAGAAGAAGAAGAAGAAAGAAGGAAGGAAGAAGAAGAAGAAGAAGAAGAATATGAAGAAGAAGAAGAAATAAAAGTTTCTATTTTTTTCGTACATTTTAATTATTTCAAATTTTATTGACCATAGGAAATTCTTTTCAACAATTTTCTGCAGTTGAATAAAACACACATCAACTAGATCTAAGATTTTCTCCATTATTCATTTGTGTGCATACTGAAGAACTTGAGACACAACACTTGCCATATTTTATTCGCATTAAGTTATAGAATTTTGGAAAGTATATTGATTTCATGTTGAAGACATTTTATACATTTTAACATTTATTTAAATAAACTCATTTTATTACCACACCAATAATTTAAAAAATGTTAATGGAAATATCGTTTAAGAGCATAATATTATTTTCTGTTACAATTTTACCAAATGGATATTGTAATGTCAATTTCGCGCATCTTAATCCATGTTTGCACAACGTCCTCTCCATTTGGGGACGCACATTTGTGGTCAACATAATTTTTTTTGTATTTGCTGAAAATGGTGAATATCATATCCTCAATAGACGTATCATATACAGCCATATAATGAAGTTCAGAAAAATGGTAGATGTTAATTTGGGCGAGATTGCTAAAGCATTAAGTGCTCCTGCCAAGTCCATGATTTGTTTCGAACCTTCTTCTAAAACCGCGCTTTGCTTCTATGTCTGTGGTTAAGCCGATGGCCAATGTAAAGCAAACTGTGGATGGTTCACACCGCAGGAGAGAACAAATGGAGAGTTCATTTGAGGCTGGCATATTTCATGCTGGACAAACTTTCGTGCGTAAAATGTGGCGAAGGTTCGTGTTTTGTCAGGAACTAATTTCTCCGTAACGATCTTTCCGTTCAACACTTAGCACCTCTACGCTACAAGATGAGCACCTGCATTGCATTTTAATTTATTTTTCTTGTCTACTACAAAATTATAAAACTTTAGTAACCTCATTACAACTTTTCTCCTTACATCTCACTATCATTGTCATTTTATTTCCTACTGTAATCTACGTCTCATAATTGTCATTTAATAAAGAGCAGCACATAAGACCCTCTCTTCTAAAAAAATATTTTATATAAAATTAGTAATATTTGCAATAGAAGACCAACACTACTGAACGTTGTGCTTCAGGTAGTTTGATCAAGAGACGTATGCAATAGATTTGAAATATTAGAAGTTCACAACTTTTAATACGAATAATATGTATAATCGTGTAATGCGTACAATTTTATATTTGATGAAGTGCAGTATGGCAGCACGTAACAACAAAGTGCTATGTAGTTGCACTACTCGCTATTTGTTTGGTTTAATTACATGACTTTCATTGTTATGTGCATTACTTATCTAATGAATATCCTAGAATTAAAAAAAAACAACAACCACAAAAAAACATTAAACTCGTATAATAACATAACTCAAGCGTTTTCTTTGTATCAAAATAATCTCTTTACCACTTTACTATTTATTTGCGTTATTTCTAATACATTTTCTATTAATTTCCCTAATATCACTTACTCAAGTTCACTAATATAAAGAGTTTTCACATTTTTCGGCAAATAACTTACACCTGATTGAACCTCTATTAATTCCAAAACAATTACTCCATTTTCAATCAGTTCCTTATACATCAAGACGCCTTCAATGAGAGAAGAATTGACGTTTTCTTCTCTCATAGACATTTCTGAATCTGCCATTCCCTTATTTAAATCGTTATTCTTGAAGAATTACTCTGAAGTTGACTTGAGTTCTTGCGCAACAGTGAGATCAATTTATATTTTCAGTAACTTAAAAATAAGCATCACTTTATACAGAGCTTTTAATAATAAAATATATTTTCATTACTGCAATTGAATTTGGGTACTCTAAAAATCTTGTGGATAATTATGACGAATGCCTTACTCATTAGTATCCAATAATACTTAGGTAAAAGTATTAATTGTTTCTTAATTTCTAACAAATATTTTGCCTCAAAAAAATCTAAGATTGGTTTTTCAAAAGCTTACATGTCATTAGAATTTCATTAATTTTATCAATTGAAATCCTAAAGATTGCGCAGTAGGCAATGACATCTGTGCTCTGTCCATAATTATATTTACGCTCTGTTAGTGTTCGTAAATATAATGGTTTGATTTCTCCTGACATTATAGAATAATAATTTTATTTGTACGAGGTTACGTTTGGAATACATTTTGTTGGAAAGTGAACGCCTCCCTTTCACTTCACACCGCGACCAATACTACAGCGTACACATCTATTCAAAGTAGCAGATGTGAAGCAAAGGCTGGAACACAAAGGCGAGGTGTAGGCGAAGGCGGAAAAAAAGTAGCTTAAGGCGGAAAAGCGGCGGCGAGCAGGCGCTCGGCAGCGGCCGTCGGTGGGCGTGTCCCTGCGGTGCCCAGCCGCGCCGGGTGCTCTCGCAAGTGCTTGGGACATGCGGGGGTGGGTGAGCAGGGGCCACCGTGCAATGCCCTTGGAGGGCACGGGATCGTGCGGGCTGCACTGACCTGAGACAGCAGTTTGGCGTATCCGAAGTACGGGTTCCACTTTGGCTGCTAAGGAACGGGGACACAGTGGGCTTAATGGAACGTAACGAGGGGACGACGACGGCGATACGCCCGCCGTTTGGGCTCTGAGGCGATGGCAGAGGCGATGGCGGTGGAGGCGGCGGTGGTAGAGACACAAGGCTCACCGCCAGGAACCGATTCGCTTTTAAATGTCACAGCGCATTTTCTCGTCGGACAGGCTTTCAAAATTTAATTCCCGTAGATGACAGTCACGTGCTTTGATGCTCTTACTCTATGCTTCGATCGAGCTGTCATTTCTACGCGAGACGTGACAAACGCTGACTGCTTGCCGGCGAGGCTTATGCTTGGGCGTTTGAATTAAGGTTGAATTCTGGAGAGGTCATTAACATTACAACTGAATCGTCGTATCCAACTTAATTATTATTAATATGTTAGTACTAATGTATGATTTTATGAACTTAAATGAATTAGAATTCTCTTAAACTCGTATGTTGTGTTTGTTTTTACTTCAAATGTAATGTTTCTACTTCTCATTTCAGTCGAAGATATATTAATTTACTATCCAGAATTTGTTTTCACTCACACTGTTATTAGCAGAACACGGGGAAGAGGAAAGCAATTAGTTTTTTATAATGAATTACAATTAAAATTATCGCACATGGTTTCTTAATGTTAACAGTTTTACAAAAAAAATGTATGATGAATATTACATATTCGGAAAGAACTTGTTCCTTTGGGACTTTATAGCGAAGCCAACCAATGTCATTCTCTAAAAGAAGAAACCAAATGAAACAGCAAAAAATCCCATACGTTTTATTAGTGTCTTTTTCGATGTTCGTCGTTCATTTGTTTATGTCTGGAGTACTTATACGAAAATGTTCGAATGAGTACAAAAAATGTAGAACTTATAAGGGTCCAACTTCACTTAAACTTTTTGAATAAATACACATCCTCAGGGCGGCATTTCCATTGTTTCCGGCCCCTTACTCTAGCCAAAAATTGTTTTTAATCGCTCAACTTCGGTGGCAAATTCCGGGCGAGCGGAAATGCCAGCAGGGCACGAACTTCCGCGAGCCCTCTGCCAGAGCGTTCACCCCGGGCGAGGAGAGCCGGCGCTCCGGGGGACCTCCATTGTCGGGCGTCCGCGTGGCCCCATTGCCGCCCCTTTCTCCTCCCCGTTCGTTCCACCCATCAAATGTACACGCTGCGTGCCACGGCACGCAATTTAGAAAGCTTGGTTCGTAATGGCTTCTCTGTTGTGTTCGAACTAGTTCAACCCCTAAGTGGGAAAGTGGGAAAATTTATCGAAATGAATGAAACCCTCGCCCACTTAAGAAATATTTCTTCTCATTAATGTTTATAATTTTTATATTTTTATAATTAAAGAAAAGTAGCTCTAAAATTCATATTTATATGTGATAGTCTATTAATTCAGTTGGAAATTTGACTTTTCTTTAATACATTCTGTATCTCACGAAACGTATTCTGCGTTACCGAAATAGTTGCACTTCACAAGAACAAATGAATATTGTAGGGCGCTCGGACGCCGTGTCCAGAAGGACGTAGTTCGATTGACGTGCTCTCAGCCGTAGCTACGGTAGGCGAAAGTGGCAGTTTATGACGTCAGAAGCGGTCAGCAATGAATATTGCAAGCCATCGACCGCAGCGCAGGCGTCTGGCTCTAATTGTGTCTGCCCCCCCCTTCCACCAGCTACCTTTCCCCACTCGCTCTTCCCATGACTGCTTTTATTTGGATTCTCTGTTCTGCCAATTATATGATGTAAACTCTAAGATTTTTTTAATATCCCAAACTAGTCTCTTTGTTTTTAAACAAAGATATTCCCAACATATTATAAGACAGGAAATAACGATTTATTTTCATAGATTCTGCAAAGATATGTATTTTTAATTCAAAATTCTACAATGTAAGAGTTTTAGGCATCTAAGATCGTTACAATCAGTGCAACTTTTGAATATTTCAGGTAAACATGGGCTTAAAAGAACGCAATTTTCGATTAATTATTGCTTTAATTTCACAGAAATGACCGACGAGAAAATTCCCTCACCTTTAGGGGCCTTGCTTTGGCAAAACGATAAATAATTCATTGTTTACTCTCCAAAACATCATACTGCCCTCCTTCCTTCGTTGATAGATATAGAATCAACACAGGTACGTCTCGATTTTGTTCTATTTTGATGTCAAAAGTAATACACCTGGAATTTTCAACATCCTTCTTTGTAAATAAAAGTTCAAAATTATGACTCAAATATAGGACATAGTCCTATTTTGAAGGTGTTTAATCTCTTATGGAAATATATTTCGACTGTTTTCTCAGATGTCATCACAACCACCATCACCGCCGCCACTGCCGTCGCCACATCAGCTCTTGGAATATTCCATTGGAATCGCGAGAAAAAAATGCAGGGGATGCAAAATCACAATAAATAGTTCATGTCTACAGGCCCAGAACGTGTAGTTTAAGATAAGTGAGAATAATTTAAAGAGTTAATATTTAAAGTTTATGGATTCTTTTAAACTATTAGAACAGATATGCTTTTAGATGTAATTTTAAAGAGGTATATTTAATATATAAACTACTTAAAATACGTTCGTCTTCTGCACACGTACACCCTGCAGAGGGAAAACGAGTTAAGGTGTTTCGTGCGTGCAATTTTAAAATGAAAAATTCATTTCACATGTAGAGAAACTGTAAGAAAGAAAGCAAAAAATATCATGGGGGCAAAGGGTGTTTATCGCCATGTCTTGAAACACGCCACGCCACAGAATGCACCCTTGACAAGGTCGAGCTAGGACATCACGATAGGCGAAACGACTTGTTTTCAGATAAACTCCTTCTGCATATTAACAACATTTAATGAACAGATTATAAAGAAGTGTTTTCTAGGAACCTAGAAAATAAGATACATTGCAATAGTAGGTCGCCAACTAAAAGATAGGTTAATAAGTAATCGCTGCAATATTTCCCCCTAAGACTTGAGAGGCTTGGAAATTAGGCAATGGTAAGTCACTCAACAAGCCAAATTGAGATATTCTCCTTTTTGGTTTCTAATAGTTAGGCAAGGCACTGGCGAAGTAATGTAATACAATACAGAAATATATTCAGTACTTCTAATTCAATGCAATTTTTATGATGATCATTTGATTCGCAAAGTTCTTTGAACTTTCAATTGGCAGTCCTGTGAAATTCACTTGAGGCTTACCATTATCTATTCCCGATCTTATTTTCAATTGTGCTACAGAACAATTTTCTGCCAGAAACAATACCGGAGAAATTTATAATATGTAGTCAATGTAAGTGTATACCATTCTGTTGTAAATAAATATCACAAGAGCATTTTTAAGATTTCAACACAACACAATTAATACTTCAAACAAAACATAGGGCAGGTGAATATAAAGATGATTCTGATATTCATGCTACATGAACTTATATGCTCAGTGGGCGACATAATCCGCCAGGTTCTTAGTTGTATTTCAGAAAATTTTGATTCTTATGATAATTAATATGCACTTTGTACGTTAATAACAAATACAAGTTTTAAATTCCGAATGTAGCAACGTTTCGACAGTAATTATGCGCAGAGTTTTGTAACTATCTAACAAGACACCCCTTCATTTTCGAATCATTTGAAAAAATGAACGTGTCCCTGATCATAATATGCAACGCGCAATAAGGGAGGTTTGGGAACATGAACACAGAAAAGATGAGCACACATATTTCATTTGATATAAAATCTAATTGAAAATTAAAGACCCGGTGTAAAATTAAAGACCCGCGGTTCCTACAACTGAAATATTAAAGGCAGAGCTTTTTCCCCTTAATGAAATCTCTGCCTTAAAGATAGCTTTTGAAATAAGATCATGTACAATTCTACGAAATTCTGAGAATTTTTCGTGTCATTTTGCGTGAAATACAGGCAATTTTTAATTTTGTTTAAACAATATTTTCTCAACATGGCTCTATCGTTTTTGATTAATTTTGTTGTTGGATAGTGTGAAGGAGGTTTAAAAGAATGGAGCAGGTCGCATGTTTGTTGAAAAACTTGATTTTTCGAAAGTTCAAAAAACTTATTCGGCGTCTTACTACAACTACAATTACGAAGTTAAACATTTTTCTTAATGAAATATGTTCACGAAAAACATCTAAAAATAATGTTGTATTCAATTTTTCAAAAATATGAGTATTTTTTGAGAAATGTTTGGTCAAATATAAGCAATTTTAATTTTCTTTAAACCATTTATTCTTAAAAAGGCACAAACTTTCTTAATTCAATTTATACCTTAGATACCGTTAAGGACGCTCAAGAGAATGGTGCAGGTCTCATGTTAGTAAAAATGCTGATATTTCGATATGCTACGTAAGTTAGAGGTGTATATTAGTTACTATTTCTTTTTTCGTTTCTTTCATTCGAGCATTTGTTATACATTTACAAAATAATCTTTTAGAAATTATTTAAACCTTATTTGATATAAAAATTGATTATAGCGAATATCAGATTGGAATGCAACAATGGTTGGCAACAGTGACTCGAGAGCTAATTTCTGTGAATTACGTCTTCTTATTGGGACATGATTCACCTGTATGAAAAACAGTTATAATTATCAAATTTTGTGTTGATGTTTGCTTGAACATATTTAGTTTTAGTTTTTGCACCAAATGTTCTATGATTTGTAATGTGTTTTTTGAGTAATGATTTGTAATGAATTTGTCAAAAGCTGATGACTGAGATGTGTTAATTCGGAGAGAATTTATGCTATAGTGTGTGCATATAAGAGTATTACATACCTCTTACTAAAGGTGAGAAACTAGTGCTTCTTTAACACCACTAGTTAGAAAAGGTGGTGACATGCCACAAAGGTTGGTAGAGACTATGGTTTATAAATTAAAGAAAATTGAGATGACCATCGCGTGCTAAGGACGATCAGTGTTTCGACTGAAAACGAAATATAATATAACGAAATATAATCTAACGATAAATTATTGATATGTGAAGGAGGCAAGCAGCCAGTAATGTTATGAAAATGTCCACAATATCGATCTAAAGAAGCGAAAATCGTCAGTGCATGAAGACGAAAAGCGTCTGTCAATAAAAAGATGATTGTTGATGACAATGTAATACTTCCCTTTAATAGCATTTTCAGAGTTTATTCTTTTGTGATGGGGAACATTGATACATTGCGGCGTATTCTAGAAGGGACCCTGCCTGTATTAGGCATTTCAAAAGCCACTGTCTATACGTAGTCAATTTTTTAGAGAATTCATAACCAAACAAGGATTTTCAGCATTGCATCACATTAAAAATAAAAATATAACGAGAGTGACTTTCTTGGGGGAGAAAAGCGTTACAGATGTCAATGTTTGCAATTCTTCTCTATTTTTAGCTACTATGCAAACTATGTAAACAAAACCACATTTCTTTTAATTTCTAATTTCTCGGCTTGTAATAATTTTGTAGTGTTGGAGTCTCAAACTTTTATGTTTTTGTATCTTTCTGATTAAATCATTTTTATGGCACCCAAGTAACATCGGGTGCAACCCTTTACCGGGTTGATCTCTAAAAATGTCTTGGAGCATTAATTTGTTAGCAATAAAACCGATTCTTTTTGCATAGATTTTGATATGTACTACAAAAATTTGTATACATTTTATTCTATGTATTTGTTTATAATTTAACAGATATATATTTATTTAAAAACTCATTATATTGACGCTCTTGTAGTATTAAAAAGTGAAAATATCAAAGAGTCAGCAAGTAAGCGCAAATGACATGTCTAACGAAAACAACTTTTGATTATATGAGTATATTCGTAAAAAAGGGAGACATATATGTATTTTATTTTTAATTTTTTAAAAATAATGTGCCACTTTCCAAAAGGGAGCTCAATTTCATACATTTAAACTGACATTTTTAAAATCTGCATTTTATATAAACAAGTAAGACTTTTTAAACATCCACTCGTTGGATGTAATAAACACAAACGACTTTAAAAACAAATTCTAGAATCTGGATTACGAATGGTTTGGAAGTTAAGCTCTCTGTGTTCACTTTCGATGTGCTGCATTTTCGTCCCAATCATGCGAAGGTTAGAGGCTTTTGTAGTAATTTACGACTCGCTTAGCCAATCGGGTGCTCCACTTTCCCCCCAGTTACCTCCCGCCCACCGGATCGGTGTCAACTGAGCGCAGCGCGCTGGTCGTAAACCAGCAACCCTGCAAGGCTTGCCCTCTCAACCCACACTGCGCAGAAACCGCACCAAAAGGACATAGAGAACACATGGTCGAGAGGATTTTAACTAATAAACTATCTAACATATGTACTATATTACAGGAACTACACGAACAAGGAACGTGTGTCATCTAATATTTAAAAATCTATGTTTGTTCGTATTTTATCCGCTGCCCTACCGTTCAACCGATTCCGATAAATCTTTGTCAAATTACGTAGTATAATGGGAATGTGCGTATGTTTGCCGCAGATAGACACGGGTTGATGATTTTGGGTTTATGCTGACTTTAGCGCCCCTAAACAGGATATCTATGCAATTGGCCAAACCCTCAAGTATTAAATCCGTCTTCGCTACATATTCTGCCCCTGCGATTGTGAAATATCGGCCGGAACTATTATTTGAACGTTATTCGGACAAGTAAATAAAATGTCTCTAAGAACATAGCGAATGTATGCCCAAACTTGAGGGAGAACGTTTTAACAATAGTTCACTTAACAACTATGACCAAATCAGGACATAGAAAAACCAGTACTCTCGAGAAAGTCTTTCATCCATTAAAAGTTTTGAAGAGCGTAGCTTAAAACGAGATTATAAATGACATGACTAGTAGCGTGTGAAGTATAATACTTTGCAATAGCAAAGCATTGCCAGGTCCACTAGTTTGTACAGAAAATTTTGTTTTCAAAGTTATCGAAAACTTTCATCTTATATTGTTGTGACGACAGGTGACCGTATGTCACTTACAGCAATATTCTACATATATCAATTAAATTGCCATATTTTTTCCACAAATTAATTAAGTTTATATATTATTCCATGAACTACAAATGATTGCAGTTGAAAATCATCCTGAATCTTCATTAATCTTAACTAATCACTTAGTAGGTGAGTCTCATAATACGTCCACAACCTTACGCTTTATCTGTAAAAGCTTGATTATGTTGAGTTAGTGTGATTTCTTGTGTTTGGATGCTTTGTGCGCCCTTTGACCTACTTCGATCAAGTGTTGGTTGCCGGAGTAGGTCAGTCTGTGGCCTCTGCCTGCCACTTCAGACGCCGCGCCGCGCCGCTCTCCGGTCAACACAGTAGCCGTGCGCCTTGCTCCGCACCTCCCCCCCCCACGCTCCGCCTCCGGCACTGATTTAGGGCGAGAGGAAGTTTTACCGTGCCGTCATTACCGGCGTTATGAAAACCGGAGCGAGGACGCTCCAATGGCCACCGATACTATCACACCGCTTTTGCATACTCCGTGAAGCTAAAAAGAGATCCCGTTTTGATATGAGAGGCGGTGCTTGTAAATAGGGGCGTGGTCTTGAAGTAGGAAGTGGGATCTTGATTTGTTCTACACTCTATTCCTAATATATTTTTCTCGCACTCTGTAACTATTTCTTTATTGTACCATTAAATGAAATATGCCGTCAATATACAGAGCACCAAAATTAGAACTCTTTATAGCCACAGACAATTATACTGCAAATATATCTTAAAGTTACATTTTAAAAATAGGGTAGCTCACTTATTTTAAATTTTAAATTGAAATCGTTGCGAACAAAAACTCGTGTTTATTTGACTGGCGTATAACGTTTTGCTGAAATGCCATCTCCTCAATCAAACAGTGATGCAGGTAAGTTCAAAATATTAATTACCAATTTTCTTTTGCTTTAAATATTTTGCCCTCTATTAGAAGTATAAAATATGTTAAATAAACAGTACAAGTTTTAATTTAAAGATGGACTGGTGATACAGAAAATAAAAATAAACTAGTAGAAACTAATACGTCATATAGAAATCGACCGAATTTGAGTAATAAAACAAAAGTGAATGTCATTACCAAGATTTTGAAGTAAAGGTATTCTTTTAATTCACTTCTTATAACTAATTCAAATAGGACAAATATTCTCTTTCTACCATTTTATAAATGCATACTTATTGCAAATTATGCACATGGTTAAACTTTATCTCATTTACATTGCAAACGTTCGCGGTATATTCACATCATCAAATTCATACGGCAAGTAAGAAAATGTATATGAGTGGCAAAGACGTGGAATTTAATTAAAAATAATAGTTGGAATGGACAGTAAACAAAATGTAACAATAGTAACAAGCCATAATAGTGTGATATAACGTGAAATGTTTGAACCTCACAGTACAGGGATGTTAATGAACATCAACAATCAAGGTTCCGTGGTGGTTTGTAGTGCCGTTTGCATGTGTCATTCGTCATTTCCATTTTTCCATTCCTGTGCCCTCAGGGCATTTCCATTTTTGTGCCCTGTCAACTTAACGTTGAATATTAAGTGTACATTAAATTTCTGCTTGGGTTATTCACATCCTCTCTTTGCTATTGTACGTGTATACGAAAGACCCATTCACAAAGAATGAAGCAACAGGCATACAGATTGCAAAGTTATTCAACGACTCCGAATAGTAGATGTATTGATTGACTAGTGTATCGGCTGATAAGGTTATTCGTCTCGTAAGTGTAGTGCATGTTTTCATCGCGGAAGATGGCGGTGATCATCCCCCGCTAGATAGCGAGACCCACCGCCGAACTACAAATCGGCTTACGATGTTTTCCCCAACCAGGTATCTCCCACCCGCGGGGCCAGCTCGAAGCTCCCGACATGCGTAGTATTATAGTGCATGTATGTGTGTGTTTAAGTATGGGGTGATGATAGAACACGGAAGAGGAAGAGACTTCGCGCGTGGTTCACAGTCCAGTGTTGGGGAACTGGTCCGGCATTCACCCGATATTGTGAGAGAGAAATCTCGGAAAACTATCGATCAGAGTAGCCGGCCGCTAGAATTCTCTTCCAGACAGCGGTCGAATTCGAATTAGCTGCCTAGCTAGTGTCGAAAATTCTGCCACCGTCGGTATTGGAACCCCAGGACTTCCTGGTCAAAGGCCCTGCAGTGACATCATATGATGCCGTGAGAATCTAAGCCGATGACTCTGAATAAGATGTCTGTGATGTAAACAGGACAAAAGCAACTGGACCACATCAACCTGACACCATTCAAGAGAAAGTTCCATACTTAGATTTATTCAGAGCTGCATCTGACGTAAATCAGATATAACGGTGACATCCAATCGGAAGATTAAACGCCACCATAGTGTAGTGACGTGTAAGGTGCCGATTGGATGACACCAAAACAACTGATGACCTGCCAGACGCAGCTCTAAATAAATAGCAGTATACTTAGTTTTATTCAAAGCTGCGTCTGACGTAAACCAGCTGTTACGTGTAATTCAATCGGAAGGTTGACCGTGACTGTAGTGACGTGTAAGGTACTGACTGGATGGCACCATAACGCGATGACCTGCGCGCGCTCTGAATCAATCGCAGCTTAGACTGGACCCATCAACCTGACACCATCAAGAAAGTCCATCTTGGTTTATTCAGAGTTGCATCTGACGTAAACCAGCTGTTCGGTGCCATCAATCGAAGGTTGAACACCGCCATGTGACATCACTGTAATGCTCGACTGGATGGCACCAACGCTGATGACCTCAGACGCAGCTCTGAATCAATCGCACAGACTGGACCCATCAACTGACACCATCCAGAAAAGTCTATAGCTTGATTTATTCAGAGTTGCATCTGACGTAAACCAGCTGTTACGGTGCCATCAATCGAAAGGTTGAACGCCGCCATGTGACATCACTGTAATGACTCGACTGGATGGCACCATAACAACTGATGACCTGCCAGACGCAGCTGTGAATCAATCGCAGCCTAGACTGGATCACATCAACCTGACACCATCCAAAAGAAAGTCCTGTACTTCGATTTATTCAAAGCTGCATCTGACGTAAACCAGCTGTTACGGTGTAATTCAATCGGAAGGTTGAACGCCGCCATAGTGACATACTGTAAGACTCGACTGGATGGCACCATAACAGGCTGATGACCGCCAGACGCAGCTCTGAATCAATCGCACAGACTGGACCAATCAACCTGACACCATCAAGGAAAGTCTTGCTTGGATTTATTCAGAGTTGCATCTGCGTAAACCAGCGTTACGGTGCCATCCAATCGAAGGTTGAACGCCGCCATGCGACGTCACTGTAGGATGGCGCCATAGTGAGGCGTGGGCGCTTCGCGCCGCGCCGCGCCGCGTTGCGTGCTGCCGTGCGCCGTGGCGCTGGCGCGCCCCCAAGGGAGCATTCGTGGCGCGTGGGGGTGGGGCGGAGGGGCCCCGAGGGCGCGTGGTGCTGCAGAAGACGACCGCCGCTTCGCGCCGCCGTGCGCCGTGGCGCTGGGCCGAGTGCTCACCGGAATAGGGTGCTGCGCGTACGTGCTACCGCGCACCACGCGCCGGTCGAACATGAGGTTGCCATAAGGAGGCGGGTGATCCAACCTGCAACACACACCACAGGGTCAACGCCGATGATTCAAGACAATTGATTTAATAGCATATGCAAAAAAAAAAAAAAAAAAAAAGTTCACAGACCGAAAGACTTGACACATGTTGCCCTCTGTAGGTCGACGCGCTGGATCCAAATCGTGCCATCACCCCCTAATTTTTTTAATCGCGAAAAATCACCATGAAATTGTTGATTGTAAATTGTTGATTGTAAATTCATGATTGTAAATTGTTGATTGTAAATTGTTGATTTAAAAATTGTTGATTTCACGGTGGTTTTTGGGGTGAAGGTGTCGCAATTCTGGCTTCATATTCGAATTCAGCGCGTCGACATACATAGAGTAACATGCGTCAAGTCTTTGTATGTGACAATATTTTTTTTGTGAGTGCCTGAGTAATTGATTAAAAAAAGAGTCAGCTTTGTACTTCTCCCCCTAGAGTACAGAGAGCAAGAATATATGATTACCCTGAAGAGTACGAGCCAGAATTTTCGGCAGTAAAATTTGAGTAATAAAACAGTACGTCAAATTAGTTTTTGTATCAGTCAAATCAGTTGTACAAATTACTTATTTCACGGTGGTTTTAAGTTAACAAGTAAGTATATATGGCCAATCCTTGAATTTATTTGTAGGCTGAGATAATAGACGAAGGGATGTCAAAAATTAATTTAAATGGACGGAATTTGATTGCATTATGATTTAATGTAAACAAGAATTAAATACTTTCTATTACAGCGGTGTTATTACATACTTCTATAATATCATGAATATTTTTATAAACATTATTAAGCGAACTCGATTGCATTCACCCAAACAGTTTAATTGCTTCCTTTCTTGAGTAACGCAACTAGTTGTTCTCGCACGAGTCGAGAGAAAACCTAAAACACTGGTCATCTTAGCAGAACCTTCGGAACTGCGAATGTTATCTGAATAAAATATAATTATTTTAATTTTGCATATTTTAAGGAAAGACCATGACCCCTCTTGTCCCTTCTCCTTGGAGCGGTCCACAGTACACGGTACACGTAGAAATCAGTTTCAAAAAAATAAAAATATTCAATTCAGGTTAATTCCAAAATAATAACATTTTCTTATTCCATCTAAGAACTACAATACAAGAGTAATATAAAATAAACATTAAAATAAGCATTTGTTCTTTTCCTCTTTCATGGTCTTCAAATACCAATGCTGGACGGAGCGGGTTGCTTTCCACGGGTCACTAGTTCGATATCCGAAGCTCGAAGGACCATGGACGTGGCGGGTTACCTTCGCTTGTAGTGGACTGTATTATTGGTTGTTGAAAGTAGGTAGGCAATCCTCTCAGTCCCTTTCGACGCTCGTTAGGAATTTTGTAATAATGTGGATTATCATGGAAACACACTTCTCACCTTGCAGAATGATGTTTAATTACCTTTGAGTTATCACAATTGTTCTTTACAATAAACATACACTTAAGTTATTGCTCTCAATGTGAGAATACAGGAATTTTCCATCTTGAATCACGAAGCGCGAGAACATGTGCTCGCCTGGCAACTTACTTGCAACTTCGTGTGAAATACATTAATTAGTTCAATACATACACAATGCTGAACTATAACAAATTGAAAGAATGTGGCTTTTCACTTGGCCACAACATAAGCACAGAAAATTACTTTCTGCATAAGAATTTACGTGATCTTTGAACACGGAGCCCGAGACATGCTTCTAGCAAGGGTGCTACTCAGCGACTGACTTATATTTTTCGGTTTGCGAGTTCTATCGGGCACGCGAAGAGGGGATTTGAACTGATTTGAACTGGCCAATTAGCGACTGCTTTTCCAGCGGTTGCAGTATGGCGAGGTGGGGTGAATTTGAACAGTCCAATAGGCAACTGCTAGAATTCGAATACGTTCTAGAACGTTTTAGAAGGTTTGGGTCACGCGGCGCGGTGGTGCCGCTCGGCTTATGGAACCTTCCATGCCGCGCTTCCGGTGTTGCCGCCTAGGGCATAGGAAGTGCTTTATATTTATACGTCCCTTTCTGCTTTTGCGTGTGGGCCCGAACAAATGCGAAAGGACAGAAATCACTTCCCGTGGTCATGTTTCCCTTACACCCGTTTCTCAGTTAACCCTCTTTCGATTTTGGCAACCACAAAAGGTAGCACCTGAAGCAACAAATACATTAGGGGTTGAAGAAACACCTGACCAGTGTTTTGGGACGGAGAAGGAGTAGACAATTTAGTGAAGTTTCCATTATGCGTAATAAATGTTCAAGCATCAGTCGAAAGAAAACTTAGAACACTGGTGAACCTGGTTAGAATCTTCAGAACTATGTTCACAATCTAACTTTTTTCTTCCTGGAGAATTTTCTAGCTTCAAGGGTTGCCGATTTCGGCTATCCGCGCCGGTTACCTTTTATGTGCCTCATGGGGAAGCATATAAACCTTTTTACACTAGACACACATGGGGCTCCTCGGTCTGTGGTCAGCAGACATACAAGGCCTTCGACAACAAAATAAATACATGAAATACAATGGAAAAGCAATCATGCCATCGGCGGGACTTGAACCCGTGATCCATCGGACGAAGACGCTGACGCTCTAGTCACCTCGGCCATCCAGGTCGGCGCGTACACAGCTGGACTTAAAATACAATAATTTCAATTCCGCATATTTTAAGGGAAACCCATAAGCCTTTCTTCTCTCCTCCTTAAAGCAAACCGTCACTTCAGAAAATCAGTTTCAATAAATTAAGTCGCATCCCAAAACATGTTTAAACCCCCATAAATAAATTAATGTAAACTAATATGTATTAAAAAATTCATCCCAATGTATGTATAGAGTGTATCTAGATTTAAGAATGTACAATGTAGTAAAATTTGTGTATTGTATGTCAAATTGTTTAGTTGTAAGTATTAGAAATATAAGTATTAAATCCTGTAAATTAGCTAGTAGTAAGATACAAGAGTGAGAGGTTGTATGCTCAAACGTGAATGCCCAAACGTTATGTATAACATAAACGTTATGTATTACAAATACAAATGTACAAATCCCTGAAAGGCAAAACTGCCGAACAGACAGAAAATAAATTTAAAATAATATAAATTAAGACTATTTGAATTCCAAAATAATAAGCTTTCTAACCATTGAAAATTAACATCGTGAAAAGGATCAATTGTCCTTTCTCTCTTTCGTGTTCTTCAATTACAAAAGCGAAAGGGCAATATTGGTTGCACTGTTGCCTGGACGAGCTCTGCCTTTAACTCACTAGAAAAATAGATCGGAATGCAATTGGACTATGCCTTTATGAAGAGGTTAAAGGCTTGGAAAAAGTTGACTGAGGAATGCAATCGGGAATCCTTTGAATAGTCGTTATTAGAAGCATCGACAAATCGACAAGCTCTTCTTTGTTTCACGAAGAAAAACGAACGGGATGCAATAAAGCTATGTCATTTTGGGGACGACAGTTGATCGAGAAGATGATTCCATCAGTTGATAAAAACGAGTCGAAAAACATCTCTTCTCCCTCTATCTGCGGATCCGAAGTCCACAGAAGTGACCTTTTTGTAACCCCAAGAATTTAAAATGTTTTCCATGCCTTTCAACCTCCAATGTATTTGTTCCAAACATAATTAACTGGTATTTTACGAGAAATGAAAATATTTTTGTTTTCAAAATATCCTATATGTTTTATATTTTAAAAGAATTGAGTTTTGAATCAACGCTTCACAAGCATTCTCTTCAGTAAAATATACTTGGGGCAAATGAAACGATAAGCGGACCACGCTGCTTGATTGTTCAGGCATATTGCAGAAGAAAATTCTGTAGCAAAGCTTCACATGGACTCACATAAGTGGTATTTAAAACGTAGATATCTCATCGTAAATATATTATTTGTTGTAATGCGCCTGTTCGCACAGTCATAGTCTTGGTAAATGTAACCAAAACCTTACACGCACGGTATTGCCTGCGCCATGGAACGAAACTAACGCCACTTGCAGCTTGCAGAACAAAACAACGAACAAATGAAAGCAAATATGCATTCATTTTATTAATTTTAGTCTTATTTTAAGTGTAATGTTTACACCATAAAGGCGGTAAATATAGTAAGGTAAAACACATCTGAGAACCATTACCTTCCATTAAAGTCATCCATCACGAAATTTGGTTCTGTAGAAAACCCTAATTTCTTCCTACAAGAAAAACCTTGATGTTTTAAATACAACGATGTTACCCGTAGTACGGGGATTTGAAGATGAAATCGCCACGTAGTGATTATAACCTTTGAACATCTTACACGTTTGCTTCAACGAGAACACCAGAATTTCTAGAGTACATTCAAAACCATTATCGGCCAATGTTGTTAATGAATTTAAATATCTTGAATTTAAATCGGTGAAATATTTTGTGATTTTGCAAAATAATAGAAGATATATTTTAAGGAAAACAACTTTTCATGAAGTAATGTTAGTTTATGAAAAATATTTTTTTAAAACTTGGTGAGTATTTGGATTCCATGATGGTAAAATTAAAATGCCTCTGAGAGATAGTGGCGGGGGTATGCACTTTTAAGTGACTTGCCATATTTGTGTTAATTACAAACATACATTCCATTGTTGATTTCAACTGATTCTTGGTCCGATGTTAGTTGCAGAGAGCGCAATGTATTGCGTCTCATTTTTGGGACATTGGTCGAATGTAGTTAGCTTACCCGCAATACACCGTGCTGTCATACAAGAAACATAGTTTATTTTACCTATGGCTTAAATGCATAATGGTGTGTGATTTTATGCCATGGGTAATAATTTAATGATTTATACCGTTTAACTTCATTTTCACATTTTATTTGTTATATTATTTGTATAGTATGCATAGTGAAACGTTAGAAATCATTACCGATCAAACAGATCGGTGATCTTTCAATCAGAAACAGAAGTATTTTTCATGAAAAGGGGGTCATCATTGAGGATATTGTCGCCTTTTTAGAAGATGAAGTGAGTAAAAATTAATATTGTGACGAAAATGATTATATCATGTACATTATTCTTCCTGATCCTGATCAACTGACTGAAGAAGATACTGCAGATATTATTTCCAAAACAGCGAAATACAAGATGTAAGATGACATTGAAATTGACAATGGATATTGGTAGAAAAGAGTGTCCCACAGACAAACCAAAATCTACTATTAGATCAAAATAGAATAGTTCAGCCCCTTTATGGAACTGACAACATTCATTGTCCACTAAAATAAACACCATATCTTGCAGAAAACTAATACAAGAAAGTCTGTGCCATTCTCGGTAGCACCATTAGTTATTTATGTGTAGAAACCAACTTTAAATGAAACAGAATTATTGTAACTATTTTTCTTTCATAAATAAGAAATTTTCAAAATATGGAACAAAGATATACCAATTACATTTCATTTAACATTGATACTCCAGTACCGGTAAATAGGAACCGCCATGGGCCAATGTCCCAAAAATGAAGCGCCCTTTTTCTCAAAACCTATTGACGTTTCTTACTAAAAAAAACTCACTTAAAATGTTAGACACTTAAAATGTCGTTTTAATGCGTTAACAGTTAGATAGTTGGTTTTCATCCACCCTGAGAGTTCAGGCCCTTAATGGGATAAGATCGTTTCCGTGAGTTTTCTTGAAGTAATAATGATAACGTTCCTATAACGTGTGGATAGTATCGCACTCAATCTTTTGAATCATAAATCATAACATTTATTATTGCAGTTTTTCCTTATACCGCATTTCTCATACCGTAATTACACCGTAATCATCATATAACCGTATCATACCATACTTATAGCGTGTTTATCACTGCAGTTTTCTCTTCCAGTTCCAGTATTTCCAAAGCGAATAACGAAGGAGTATTAACTGCACCCTTCCCTTGGATGCAGCTGCTGGCGTGAGAGGCCTTAGCTGTTCGGCGAGCATTGCTCCGTGCATTGGTAGAAAGGGGGAGGGGGCCTCGGAGAGCACTATGTAGTGGCGCGTGACGTCATCGGGAAGCGGCGGATGCCCCTGGGGCGTCGGACTCTTCGCCGCGCCGCCGATCTATTTCGGCCTCCCCCACCCTCCCCCTCTCCCACCCTCTTTCCTCTCCGCGGCCGACGCCGCCGACCGCAAGGTGGGGGGTGGGCGCGAAGCACCGGCGGCGGACGGAGCGCGCGGTGGTTCCAAAGGGGCAAACAAGCAGAGAAAAGTGTGTTTTAGACAGCTACTAGAGAAAACGGTGCTTTCAGGGCATGTATAGCGTGCTCAAAGTTGTTTACAGCATTAGTGCTAAATTTGGTTGATTAATTAGTGATTCCAGGCACGCTAACTGCTGAGGCCATTAGTCCGTAAATGTAGTGCAAGTGTTTTTCCGGGAGGTGGAGATGATCTTCCCTCCCTAGACAACTACATACGAAGCTGACCTACCGTTGGTTAGCGGGCATATTCACAAACATGTACATTCCTTCTACTAAACCGGGAGCGGTAGCTCAATGCATCAACTGATGTCTCTGCAGCGCCTCTGACCGGGAGGTCCTAGGTTCCCACTCCTCACGGCGGCAGGATTTTCGACACTAGCTTTTCAGCTAGGTCGAATTCAGTCGCTGTCTGGAGGAGGATTCTAGCGGCCGGCTGCTCTGATCGGTAGTATTCCGTGTTTTTTCCGATTAACACCAGGCGAATGCCGGAGCAGTACCCTACGAAACGGGCCACGGACCGCGCGCGATCTGTCCTTCCTCTTCCTTGTCCTATCCTCTCCGCTTACACACACACACTTACACTAACATGCACTACACTATCACATATTCGGGAGGCCGGTCAGGAGCTTAGAGCTTGTCCCGGCTGAAGCGGTGCGCCGCTGGTGGGAGAGTCCTGGTTAGGGGGAAACCCCACTAGCCGACGGTAGGTCGGCACCGGCCAACCAGCGGGGAAAGATCACTGCGCATATCCCGAGAAAAACATGCACTACACTAACAGGACTAATGACCAAACCAGTTGACGTGCCCAGAAACACGAAAAAATCAAATCAAATCAAATCCTCCCACTAATGGGGCACCGCCCGAGCAGGGACACGTTTCCCACAGGTGTCCCGACATGGGTGGTAGTGTAGTGCATGTTATTGCGAGTATGTGTAAGTAAGGGGATGAATAGAGCAAGGAAGAAGACGGAACGCTTGCACGCTGTCCGTGGCCCGTTTACTAGGGTACTATTTCAGCTTCTGCTTGGTATTGATCGGAGAAACCACATCGATCAGAGCAGCCGGCCTCTAGAACTCCCCTCCAGACAGTGACTGAATTCGACCTACCTGATAGGTAGTGTCGAAAATAGTGCCATTGTCGGGACTCGAACCTAGGACCTTCCGGTTAGAGGCCCTGGATGAAATCAGTTGATACCCTGAGCCACCTCACGCGGTACTAGAGCTAAAATTAACACAATGCTAAATTGTTCAGATAAATCTGTGAACGCAACAAAGAAAACAAAATACTTTCGTCTGACAGCATCAACTTCTGCTGACCTTAATGTATAATTAAGTGATTTGTATACTTCAATTAAAATAAAGTGAAAGTAGATAAGGCTGCATAAAACCGTGAATGACGTACGTGGTAAAATTTAATTTATTTCGCTAGTATGATTGTGCCACTCAGTTTCTTGTTGCAACATTTCCTACAAGTAAAAAAGAATGTCACATTTATCACTCCTGTTACTTTTATCTTATTTTACATAATTACACCCTTTTTTATCAACAAATTCGCACAAACACGTGGACATTTTAAAACGTCTTACGATCATATATTCCAGTTTCAAATACACACTTCTTAGTAATTATTTATATTAAAAATATAATTTTCATTTCATTTACTCCTTTAATTTCTATTTGCATTTATCACAAAAATGATAATTTACTCTTTACAGTTAATATTTTTTTAAATTTCTTACTGATACGTTATTGCTTGTTATTGTCTTCAATGCGAAAACAGTTGAATGATGCTAGGTTCTCTTATTGGAAGAATTATGAAATAGAAATATGAAAAGATAAACTGAGTCAAGGAAACATCTATTTAATTTGTAAATAAGTAAATCTGAATAATTAAGAGGTAAAATAAATTATATGTACCACGGGAGTAGTGATCTAGGGGCAAACGCCCTTGGCTTTTTCTCGCCACTCGATCATTAGAATATTTATATCGCCCTTGATGCATAAATAATAATTTGTAGGAGGAAATGCAGATTTATCTGGTTGCATTAACAATTATCATGTTAATTGACATATAATTATCATGTACCTAGTGATTTATTTGTAACAAGTGGTGCTAAAACAGCACGTATTTTCTCGCCCGTATTTTCAGGCAAAATTACGCGATAAGTACTCAAATTTTCGAAAAATTACACATGAGATTATTTCAATCTCTGTCTTTAAGAAACAGAGTTCATTAGGGGAATAAGTCGCTATCTTTAATATTTTAGTTGTGAGAAGACTCGAAAAAATTTGCAGAGGCTAAACCGTTCAGGCGATATTCTCCAAATTTAGTATTCCGTAATCGATCTGGCAGATATCGCGCCACTTTGAATTTGAAACCGATATTTTAATTTTGGGAGGTACTTTACATGAAGCACCTGAGACATTTTCAAAATTTTCAAACATATGGCTCCATAGTTTTTGATTAAATTTTTTGTTAGATAGTGTGGGGGACGTTTGAGAGAAAGGTGCAGGTCTGAGGTTCGTTGATAACTGATTTTTCAAAAATTGCAAAAGTTCAATTTTTCGACGTCTTCCTACAGCTAAAATATTAAAGATACATATTTTTCTATTAATTAAATATGTTCCTTAAATATAGATTTTGAAATAAGGTTCTGTAACATTTTCCGAATATTTGAGTACTTTTCGCGTAATGTAGCGTGAAAATACGGGCGAGAAAATACGTGCTGTTTTAACACCACTAGTGTTTTAGGGGGTTGCTCCAGCATTCGCCTTGAATTGAACACATTAGCGACCGACCCTGATCACTGGAAATCTCAAGCAGGCGTTTCGATTAATATTTACTTAATATCGACAACCAGCTTCCGTCGGAGCTGGCATCAAAAACTTCCCGATATACGAAGCTTTGAATTTGGTTTTATTATCAAATGAAGGCAAATGTCGATAGATCAAGGGCACAAGAGCTACAGCAGAGTCCCAAAATGCGCAGCTGCACGCTGTTTTACTTTCTCGCCACAGAGTAGAGAGAAGGTTATATAATGCTGCGTAAAAAACGGCGAATTTTTCGCAGAAAAACTGTTATTACAGGGCCCTGGTAACGAAACGGTAGATAAATTCAGCTGCCGAATTTAGAAGCGAAAGTCCTTTACCATGTAGTGCAGACAATGTGGGTCAAGTTTTCTGGGTCCTTGATACCGAAAAATCGAGTGACGACAAAACGTTGTGAGTCTGTCCATGAACAACGCTAGTGGCGAAAACATTCAGTTAATTTCCTCCAAAATTGATATTGCCCAATCGATCTGACTGATGTCGCGGCCCCTTGAATTTGAAACCGATATTTGAATTTTTCGGGGTTCGTTACATGAAGCTCCTGGTACAATGAAGCATGCAGCGAGGACTAACTCCATTCGGAACTTTTTTTGGCTCACTCTCTAAATCTTAACCATGCTTTTAGCGACAACGACAGGCCCTTTCTGTTTTTATCCTCATAATTCATCAATCCTTAAGAAAGTATTTACAAAGTAGCTCAGTAGGCACGTACACGAATGTTTGTAATTCATTTACAAACATAACTGATTACGCTATCCGAGTACATTCATGTACTCGGATAGCGTAATCAAGCATTCATTGAGTGCCGACAGAGCCCTAGGACGTTTAGTGCAAGTTGTACAGAAAACGTTGATACCGTGTCAATACAACTCTCGGATTTTATACTTCTACTTTGAGATCTTGACGTTTCTGTGCAGATTCTGTTTGAGAATCTGCACAAAACTATACCGTGTAAATGGGCCTTAGGGTAGCTCTATACCTATGAATGATGAAACAATTTTAAACATTTCGTGTTCTTCAATTTTATTGGGTCATATGCTCTGTTTTATTCTCTTTAAACGCTTCAAACAGTTTCTTGCTACGTTTCTTAGTTTTGAGACAGTATTTTTTCGAAGCAAGAGTCAACTGTCAAGATTTAGCGAGTTCAGGCGCATTTTCCGTATTGAGAATTTTCAGCACATTCATGTATGTCAAATATTATCAATCACTAACTATTAAAGATAATAATATTTCTCTTGTGGATGAACTAGAATAGTTAATCTCTTACTAAAAGTTTCAGTTTTGTGAACTGAAATGTCCAGAATAAATTTATAAACAATTATTTTTTCTTCAATAATCAAATCCTGACACTTTAGTTTAAACAGTTTTACCTTTACAATTCTAATGCATTCACTAGAATATTCAATTGTAATAAAGAAAAGAATTATCAAAATATATCAATTTGTTGGAGAGATGTGATGTTTGAAATAAAAATCTACATTTTTCGAATTATTTATAAACAAATAGAAAATTTAAAAAAATGAATTGATCACTAAAAGCAGAAAGAAATAAATGTACAAGGGAAACAAAATAGATTGAGAATTCTAGAATTTGTTTCTCAGGTAGACAGCTACCGGCCTGGCGGCGTGTAGTGGCAAATTGTACAAAAAAGGTGGCGACTGTGTAAACATAACTTTTCGCTTTATTACTCCAAGTTTGGGATCCTGACGTTTCTGTTCGAGAATCTCTACGGCAACTGTACAGTGTAAACGGGCCTTAAGGATTTTTAGGCGTCGTTTTCCGCGACCGGGCCCACAGTGTGGAGCGCCCGCCGCGGGCGCGGGATCCGCCGCATAAGAGCGAGGGCGAAGCCCAGAGCGGCCGGCCGCACGCGAGGGCCCCGCTGGCGCGGGCGAGGGTGAGGCCCTTATTATTCAGCAGCGGGGTCAATGCCACCGCGCCGCCGGTCAGCGGCCGTGGGGAGCCGCCGCCCCGCACCCTCGCCCCCGACGACGCTTCCTCCCTTTCATCGTGTGAAAGATCTGAGTCTTCCCGAGTCAAAGAGCCTCTAAAGATGGCTCCACACATTCGGTATTCGCCAATCAGCGAGCTACTGCTTGCGCAATCCTGTAGTTTGTGTGCTCGGCAAATGTTCGCTTCCTTTGGTGTGACCAAAAGACGCGGTGACTAGGGTGAGCACGAATGTTCGTCGCTGGACAAATAGCATGCAAGTAAGCACCCCATCCACACTACTGGGATCCGATGAGCTCGCGCTCGGTACACGTTCAATACCGAATGTGTGGAGACGCCAAAAGACGGCTCCACACATTCGGCATTCCCGAGCAGCGAGTTAGCGCTCGCCCAATCCAGAGCAGCTGACGTGTTCGGCGAATGTTCGCTCCCTTTGATGTATCCAGAACACCGACAACCGGTGGGTTGGGCGAATGCCGAATGTTCGTCACTCGGCAAATAGAAAGCAGGTTGTTTGCTACTCGCCGAATAGCGAATGTGTAGAGCCGCCTTTAAAGGTGGTTTCAAACATTCGACGAGTAGCGACGGATCGCTCACCAAAACCCGAGTAGTGGGGCTTGATTTTGAACAAGTCGAAATCCTCCATGCGCAAGTTAATTCAAAATGATTTCAATAACGCATACTTATTTGTAATCCAGTAACCTGTGTCCGTCCGTTCAACTCACAGTTGGACTCCTTCCAGTACATTATTTGACATAAATGTCCATTATTCGACGTATCTCGACTTCCTGACAGGGAAATTATTTTTAGTGATTCCATCGAGAGTACTCTTAAAAATTTCTGGAAAACGTGTTTTTGTTTTGTTTTTAAGTTACGAAAATGCATTTTAAATGACTGACAGTACCTACAGAAGTGATAAATAATAAGTAATAGGATTCCTCTCGACAAAGCAAAACGATTGGCAAAATGACGAAAAAAATCACGTATTTTTTATTTTAATGCACTGCAGTGTAAATTGGTGAAACGGTGTGAATTATAATACTTGGTTCCTACACTCCATGATTCAATATGACGATTTATCAGATTTTCAATAATTAAATATAATATTGCAACAAAACAAAAATGTAAACAAATATTTTAATGGAAACTTTTTCATGTATATTTTTATGCTCGGAAATGGATTAATAGGGAAACTATTGTGTTTCAATTTTATGTCTACTGTGAACTTTCAATGCGCGATAAACATTTTAAACATGACAATACGAACACACTTCCTTGAGGACTTTGGCTTCTATTTATCATAGTGAAAGCAATTTTTAATTTTTCCTGGTATGCTAAGTTATTTCTGGAAGAGCATTTCCGCGAATGGTAATATCTTCTAATGTAGCCTTTACCAAAGATACTTCAGGATCAAACCAACTCTTGACACCTGAATTACCCAACTTCCAGCGTGAGAAAATTTATCATTTCGACTTCTGCCTCAAATTCGTGAAAAAAGTATTATATTATTATATCAAAGGTTGAAAATTTCCACCAACGGTATCTCACTTGAGCAAAGAAACTTCCCATAAATTATACAGCCTTTTATAAGAGTTTTTAAAGGGTTTTACCCTATTATGTTTTAACAGCAGCTGTATACTTTTAAATATTGTAAGATTTTTAACATTTTAGAAAATTATTTCACTTCAAAATATTATTAAACTATTAAAACTATAATATTTATGTATAGATTACAAAATAATATTTTTAACAAAGAATTACCTAGAGTTGCCTCACTAGAGGTGCCTCACTGATAAAGTAGGGTGGTAAGCAACCGTCACCACTTCCTCGTTAGAGCCTGCTTCTTGTTTTTCTGATGTGAGATCTTGTTTCTCTGATAGATGGATGGGTAGATAGATAGATAGGTAAATTTGGTCTGCTTAGGAGCCACGGACCGTGCGCGATCTTTCCTTCCCCTCATCTCCTTACACACACACACACACACACACACATACACTTCCTTGCACTACACTACCACGCATGCCGGGAGACTTGTCTAGGGAGCATAGAGCTTGTTCCGGCTGGGGCGGGGACTCGCTGATGGGAGATACCTCTTTAGAAAAACTCCCATTACTCGTCAGATAGGTCGAAGCCGAATCTCACCATCCAGAGGGGGAAGATCATAGCTACCTCCAAAAAGAAAAGCATGCACTACACTTACGGCACAAATGGCCTTAGCGGTTCACGCGCCCGGAATCACCAATCAATCAATCACCCTGCGATCATAGTAGTTAATGGGTTAACACCCTGTGGTAAATATTTAAAAAAGAATACAACGCAAGGCGTCCTAAACAAAAATATTCACAGCTTCATTTTAATATATGCCCTGAAGATATTCAATATACAGTCAACATCTCATTTATAATTTGACGTACGTTCTTAGGTTGCACTACCTAACACTGACAACCTATCTTTGCGCATTGGAGAAACTCCTAGCTGTGCATACGACTACATACATGCGTGCACCCATTATGCCCGGTACATGCTATCCCCACGCCCCACACACATGTACGCACTTATACCTCATGACATGGTGTACGCCCTTCGCCGCATACGGATGGATTCATGCCCATCCTTTTGCTTCACTTCATACATGTTTTCAATACACACATTATTACCGAAAATCACCACATATACATACATACATACCAATTATTAAAGAAAAAATAACGACAAGAACATAATTTTGATATTAGGATTCCCTTTGCTTAAAAGCAACGGTTTGAGAACCCTACTCCGAAGAAGGTTTGCAAATTATGACGACTGAAAATATTGTGTTTGCGTTAGTATTATCTGAATAATTCGGGATTTTTTCGGGATTTAAACCTAGTCTTCCCTCTTCTACAAATCCTTAGTATTTAAAGAAAATGTTAAAAAGCTTAAAATTTATTAGTTAAAGGTATTTTTCAGCGATTACATTTACAAGGGCTTCTGAAATATTTAATTATTCATCATATTTAATATTTGTTTGCATTCGTTGTTATTTCACTTTCTTCGTCACGTGGTGACAATTTGTTTTGTCACATGCTGACATTTTGTAAACACGTGAAATTCATTCGTTTATCTCAAAGGATTTCCTAAGCAAACTTGATAAACGTCATAAACGGTGTCCGGAAGCACGTTTAAAAAGGAAGTTCTAGACTCTTGAATCACGTTATTCATTTTAGTAATTTTCCTGCTTTCAACATTCGGCATCGTTGCTTCATACGGAAATTGTAAAGGTCAGTTTTCTTGTTCCTCGTCAGAACTTGAAGTTATCAAGGGAGCATGGGCTATATAGCATGGCATCATACTAAGGGCAAATGAGCAGATCCTGTATTTTAGCATACATTACCGAATCTTTATTTCTTTTCTCTTGCCAATGGAATGCTTGTGATTGCACGAAACCATAATGAAGGAATCAAGAGGAAATAAAATATTATTGACTTCATTGGTGATAATAAATGTACAAAATTAAAAATATGCTGCTAGAAAATACCAACGACAAAATCCTACTAGCAATATTGTCTCATTTTTTCGTACACTCATAATATTTTATTGCTAGGACCTTGGACAAATAACTGATTATCGCGCGAGCCTATTAATCCTAAGCTGGGAATTTGAACCTTGCCAAAGTCACTGGAGTTTTTTTTTCAGTTAAAAATGTTTGGTTGATTATTACAGACATGAAAAAATTACGAAACCCGGCACTTGACTTGGTAAAAAGCACAACCCAGAATTTCGATATGAGTACTAAGATAATAGCAATTAGTGTCTGCCCTATCTAATTGTTGAATCTAATGTCTAAATTGGCTCGCCAGCGCTTCTGAAGAAGGCAACGTAAAATTACTCCAGTAAAAAATTCCTCAGGAATCTCAACGAACGAAATGGGACTCTTCACAGGGATGCAAATTTGCAATTCACAAGACATGGGCAATGATATACGAGGATTCAGAGGTAGTTTTAGAGTGGTTCAGAATAAATGTTACAAAGTTCTCGGGTATGCAGGATGTCGAATATAATCCTTTTTTGCCTAGAGGGATATTTCATGTAACGAATTTATGCCTATGTCGTTTATTCCTAATTCGTAGGTTACTCCTGATTCATAGGCAACTTATAATAGTAGTTATATAAAAGTTTATACAACATATCTAATTATGTTAAATATCCTCCAACAAGACGGATAGCTAATTGAGTTTGGGTTAACGCAATTGTTGTCAAAGAAACGTTAAACACCTTGACATATTCCGATAGGGGTTAATTCAGTAAAATGTGAATAAGAATAAAATCGTTTAAATTGTCGAGGAAACCGTAATAAATGGATATAAAAGTAGAATCAATGGATGAAATCGATTTTTTAAATTAAACGTTTATTTACATTATGTAATGACTATTTTAATTACTAACGTATAAAATTTGCATTGCACACACTAACGTAAATTGGATGATATGACGTACATAAATGACACTGATTGGAGATATTATTGACAAGTATTTATCCATTTATTCTGTCTATACACATGTAACAATAACCCTTCAGAACTGATTTATTTTAATTTATGTATTAAATAACTTTTAGTGAAGTCGTAGGTTTCCGCGGCCAGAGTCATGTAAATGATCTGGGCTGTCCGGGTGGCGCGGCCTGGCCACACAGCGGCAACACAGCCTTCCGCGCGGCGTCACCCGGACAGCCCAGATCATTTAAATCACTTTTACTTTCTAGATTACTCAACCACAAAACTAGTGAATTGTGCAGTAATATGCGTTGTCACATTAATCAACCGAAATCGCGTGCCACATACTATTTATTCTCTGGGGATGGGGGAGCCTGGTCAGGTAGGAGGAACCCGTGAAACGGGTGCGATTGCATCTCAGTCCGCTGTCACTAGTCACGCTCTTTTCGTTGGACAACGTGACAGACTCACACGTGACGAAAGGGAATTGAAGCAAAGATACTGGATTAAAAACAACTAGTGGTGCTACAGAGAGGTACAGACTTCTCGTTGTTGTTGATTTTCTAAGTTCTTCGGTCTGGGCTCGCATGTCGGTTTTGCCTCACCCTCTTCCCAGCTGCCATCTCCAGCCGCCCAAAACGACATTTCTTCACATTTTCTCGATTTTTTGGTTCCCTAATAGTAGAACTGATATATGACTTTAATAATATTATAGAGGAGTAAAACATCGTTCTATATGAAAAGTTTGCAGCCGTTTTTAGAGAAAATGTCGTTTAAATGATGTAATAAATGCGAAATTTGAAGTTTTTTTCACAGAAAACGTTTGATTTTTAAAAAAATTTTGACTCACAAATCCAACAATGTACACAAATTGCTGGTAATATAAATATTAATAGCAGATACTTTCGTACATCGAAAGAATTACATTTTGAAACGGACGTACGTTTTGAAAAAAAAGCAACACTTTTTCCGCATCAAGGTCCACTATTCGTGAAATCTGACGACATCACGAGTTATAGAGAGTATTTTACTACATGTTAGAACACGATTTTTTACACTTTTTTCCCTATGAGGGGCGCACAATTCGAGTTTTTTTGTGTCGAAAAATTCAGAGTTTTCAATATTCGCCGAATGATAAGGGTATTAGAACATTTTTAAAATGAGCATTACATGCTAAGATAATAGAAGTTTAGATAATATGCTGAATATACATTCGGGAAAAAAGTTCCAAAATTTGTAGGACTAGCTTTTCAACAAAATTTTACATTTACAATCTTACTAATTGTATGTAGAACCAGCTGATATTGCTCAGTGCAAGCATTATCGTAACCTCCGCAGCTTTGTTGGCTGTGTGGTGCTAAGAGTAATCACGATCGGTGGCGAATTTTCCACACTAGCCTAGTAGCATCGTTAGCTCGAATTCAGCCACTGTCTGGAGGAGAATTCTAGCGGACGGCCTGATGTGACAAATAGTTTTCCCGGGCTTCTCCGATCAATACCAGACGTATAAAAATACCAGACGTAAAAAAATAAGATCAATACCAGACGTAAAAAAAACACGTCATAAGCAGTTTTTAACAGTTTTTTTTACGTAAAATAAATAAAAAAATATACTGAAGCAGTACCTTAACAAAACGGGCCCATGAACGCTCGCGATCTTTCCTTCCTAATCCTTGACCTCTTCTATCCCCTTAGACACACACGCACTTTCATACACACCACTACCAGGAGCAGACTATTGAGAGACCAAACGAGATCTTAGTGCTTGTCCCGACGGGGGCAGTGTCCCTCTGAGAGAGATGTCTGCAAGAGAATCCACGCAAGTCGTCGTAAAGGTCGGCGCCGGATATCAAGTTCCACTGGGAGAAGAAGCCACTTTCCGCTATTAAACATGCGCTACACCTACGGGAGTGATGACAGTAATCGTTAATGAGCCAGGGAACACAAACAAATCAATTGGTAAAATAAATGATAGTATAAAGACTGTGCTATGTGCAACTATCGCTATTTGAGTAGTTTTTAATCGTAGTAAATATTGGTATTAAATACCATACAATTAAAATTTAATAATTTATCTTAAAATAATGGTGAGAGTTTTCATACGAATTTCCGACGAGCTAGACCTTGACACGACGTGAATAAACAATAGTTTTGTATGCTCAAATGCTTGATAGATTAGTGCTTGCTGCGATATGAAAAAAATTTTGATTCATTTAAGATCAGCTCAGGAGATAAAGACAGAACAAACTATGGATTCCTGCGTTGAAGAACGTTGAAGTGTCAAATGTGGTAATAAAATGAGAGATAGTTAATCGAGGTCTTCGGATGATCTCGGAAGACTTCCATTATAACTCAAAAAAAACGGCTTTCTCCTATCCATCAGGACATGGCCGTGCTTGAAAATTGAGTTATTTTAGTAAAATTTTGTTGACAGTATGATGTCAGAATATTTTTTTTGACACCATTATGTGTTGGAACTTTGTCAGAGTGTCAATTTATTCAGAATATAAAGTCATAGACATTTTCAATCGACTGTAATTTTGATGTTGAGACCACGATAGGGGTGAAGAGATTTCGGGAACATGACTACAGGACAATGACCATAGAAAATTGACTGGGAAAAATATAATCGAGGAACACAGACGATGTAAAATAAGTTAACCTGCTTAGTAATAAATTGTAAATTGAAGGGTTTTGATCTTCTCAGCCTGAAAGATTTGTAAATTCACGTAAATTTTTCAAAGCGTAAATGTAAACTTTTGTTAAATTTTGTTTTTTTAAAAAGTGATCTTTCATTTTATAATCTAAACAGATATGAAATAGAATAAAATATTTATTTCGATTCCAATGAACTTATTGAACTTCTAAAAACGCTCATAATCATTTAAATTTAAGCTACAGGTTAGTATAGATTGATCTCAAATTGATAAAACTTGGAACTAGATTCTTTCAGAATATAAATTTTAGAAAAGGAGAAAATTTGTACAGATCTCAAATATAAAACCGTACAAAATTGTAAGTTTTGATAATTGTATTCATCTAAATATTAATTTGCTGAGATTCTACCTTAATAAGATATTTCGCGACCCCAGCCGACCTTTGACCCACGTAATTATGGAGGCCTAATCTCTTGAATCCTCCAATTGGTTGACTTACGATTCAGATTTGTTGCGAGTAGTGAAGCAAGTCTTTGAGTTATTTCGGCATGAGCGCGGCGGCACAGCGAGCTCGGTCAAACCTGCGTTGGAAGGACCGGTTGTAATGGTCAACACCGTGGTAATCAATAGGCATGATGCATCCGAGAACGTCAATTCTCTCGCGTGTCTGAAACTCCATCCCATTTATCAACATACAAAATAAAACGGGCTTATGCGTTCCCTATCCACAGGACATGGCCGGCTGCTTGAAAATCCTGAAATTATTTCACAAAAAATATTCTTTTGTTCTTGACATTTGCAGTCACGAGACATACATTTTTTGTTTTACCCCATTATTCGTTCGATACTTTTAAAATTTTTCAATTTATTATGAAAATTATAAGGATACCACAAACAATTTTGCGGAAAATCCCGCTAGTCGACATGTGAGTCGGCGCCAGATCTCACCATCCAGCGGGTGAGCCACCTCCCGAGGAAAAACATGCACTACTCTCATGGAACAAATGACCATAGAAAATTGACGCGTGCGGAAACAAAAAATAATAAATCAAACACAGACGATGTAAAATAATGTCTACCCTTCACTTAAAAATCAACTAAGGAGCCGTCCATAAATTATGTGACGCAATTTTTTGATTCCCTCTCTCTCCCCATTGGTGAGATGTAGTATTTGGCTCGACCTCCTTCCTTCCTTCTAATCTCACGTGAAATTCTTCAAGATGCGTATTTTTAATGTAAATACGTTAATTCCTGATACATTGCATTGGGATTTATTTAAAATATATCATTTTCTTATCTATATTTATTTAAGACTAAATATGACTAGTATATAAAAAATATCGTGACTGAATTACAATGAAAATTATTGAACTTCTAAAAACGCTCAGTAATTTTTCTTTAAAATTTCTTTAAAACTACAGGTTTGGTTATAAGATTTATCTCAATTACGATAAAACGTTTGGTAATTTTTCTTAGATTCTTTTTCTCAGAATACTATGTTATTTATTGTAGCATACATATCACCGCGATCAAAAAAATATTGTTCAAGATTTAGCCATATTTTAGTATAGAAACGTGTTTTACATAAATTGTTTCAGTTTTCTCGTACTTAGCACTGTTTTCAGCGAAAACAATTTCTTGATATTTGCCGAGATCCCCCCTCTACCCCACATAAGATAAGGTGAGATTCGCTTGACCCCTCCCACCTTATAGACCTCACGTAATTTATGGATGGCCCCTAATCTCCCATTGTTGATCCTCCTATTGTTGACAACAAGGAGAATTGCAGGAGTTTTGGGGGATTGGCGATGGCAAGGGGCTGAGTGGGCATGGTGCGGGCGTGGAGGTGGGAGGGTGACGTGCTGGGAGATCCAGTTATCGGCATGCGGGGGCGGCGGCGGCGGCGAGGCCTCTGGTCGAAGGCAGGCGCTTTGGCGTGTGACCTTGGGTAGCGCCGGAGTGGGTGTACCGCTGCGCCGCGCCGCACCGCGCGCCACCTCCGCAAGGTAGGCGCCGCGATGTAGGCCACCCGCCGGACACGGCGACCACCACGCCGCTCGGGTTTTGCTTATGACAGACGCTAACGCCCTTAAAAGTCGAGAGATAGCGTCACCTCATGTCAGGGGTTTTGCCACGGTTCGTAACTCGTACACGGAATTTCTGGCCTAAACCAACAGAAGGTTGTTGGACGGCTGAATAAGCACCGGCACCATCGAGTGTCAGCATCACCAAACACTACAAAGTAGAATTATGATACAAATAAAAGTATCAAAAGTTTTTTATGACAATCATTTATACAGTAATTTCATTTATTCAGTAATTTCATAACGTTTCGTAACTCGTTTTGTTACATCTTCAGGTGCTAAACTTAATGAGGGAACGCTATCCCATTGAATTACCACATCAGCAGAACATTCAAGGAAACATTACGAAATACCTCACTCTCGCACAGTTGATACCACATGAATGTGGTATCACAGTTGATACCACATGAAGCGCATGTTTTTTTCTCGGGAGATGCGCGGTGATCGTTCCCCGCTGGATGGCGAGATCCGGCGCCGACCTCCGTCGGCTGGGGTTTCCTAACCAGGACTCTCCCACCAGCGGGGCACCGCCCCAGCCGGGACAGGCTCTAAGCTCCCGACCGGTCTCCCGAAATATATGGTGGTGTAGCGCATGTTAGGGTAAGTGTGTGTGTAAAGGGAGAGGATAGGACAAGGAAGGACAGATCACGCGCAGTCCTTGGCCCGTTTGGTAGGGTACTGCTCCGGCATTAGTCTGGTGTTGATCGGAGAAACCACGGAAAAATATCAGATCACGGATCAGAGCAGCCGACCGCTAGAATTCTCCTCCAGACAGCGACTGAATTCGACCAAGCTGAAAAGCTAGTGTCGAAAATCCTGGAACCTAGGACCTCCCGGTCAGAGGCGCTGCAGTGACATCAGTTGATGCACTGAGCTACCGCTCCCGATCAAAGTAATTTTGTTGTGATTTCCATTGATTTATTTATTAGTGATTCCGGGCTGGTGAAATGCTAATGTCACTAGTAGAATGAATGCTATGTCAAAGTAGAATTATTTTGTTGTGATTTCCATTGATTTATTTATTAGTGATTCCGGGCTGGTGAAATGCTAAGGTCACTAGTCCCGCATGTTTTCATGGCGCGAGGTGGGGGAGATCTTCCTCCCTGGAATCTGACGAGATCAGAGCCGGACTACACGACGGCTTGCGAGGTTTTCCCCAACAAGGTATCTCTCATCAGTGAGGCACCACCCAAGCAGTGACAACCTCTAAATACCCAACACGTCTGCCAAATTTATGGTAGTGTAAGTGTGTGCAAGTAAGAGGTAAGGGAAGGTCAAGGTGGAGGAAGGAATGATAGCGCAGGGTCCATCGCATTTACCTGATATTGATCTGAGAAACCACGGAAAACTACCAATTACAGCAACCGGTTGGAAGAATGCTCCTCCAGACACATGCTGATTTCGTCCTAGTTTCGTAGCTAGTGTCGAAAATTCTATCACCGTTGAGACTCGAACCTACGATCTCCCGGCCACAGGAAATGCAGAGACAACAATTGATGTCGTGAGCCACATCAGCCAGTCTGATGTCAACGTTAAGTGCCTGTCCCTGTCCCGTCGAAGCAAAGACAACTTTCTTAATCACCTACTTCAATTTCCCGTTGGTCTCCAACATGCCATTAATAATATATGGTTTGCAACTGCCTTTCCTGGCGCGCTGCTGCCCACACATTTGCGATTTTTGGTCGTGGTCTGAACAGATTCGTGCAGACCACTTTTTTAATCATAAACGTTATTTTGTCATTAAGTTGCCACATATCAACTTCAATTAAAATTTATATTTTATTTTTATGTAATTTCGACCCTTATGACAGTCTTGCAATGTGCTTTGCTGATAAAGTTATTTTAGAGAGTAATTATAATTTATAACATGTACACACGAAGTATCACACATAGTAGCACCACAAACATTCATTCTTCGTAATAGGGATTGTGGGTTGTGTCACTCCAATGTTCTGCTGCCAGACTGGCAAATCAACAGCATTCTTTTTTAAGTGAAGTCGTAGGCTTCCGTAGACCAGCCCTGAAGAAGATCGCTAAAAAAGATGATCGAAACGTCGGCAATTCAACCTTCAACACGGCGTCACCCGGACAGCCAAGATAATCTTCAGCATTCTTTTTTATTTGGTCCTCATACTAAGTGTGAAAAACATAGGGAAAACTGACTTATCTGTAACCCTTTCTCTCGGTCTATTATATTACTTCCACAAAATAAAAAAGACTAACCGTGGCAAGTCCGCCTACGTGTTGCGAGTTGGTGTTGCTTGTGGTGGCTCAACTGCAGTTGCGTCACGGAAACATAAACCAAATGTCATGTGAATTATAGATTAATTCATCATACGGAATAACGCTATTTACCACTCTACACGCAATCTCCGTGGCGTGTGGCAGCAGTGCTCTCGCCCCTGGCTCGCTCGGTACACTGTAGTCTCTAAACTCTTTCTCTCAGCCGCTGTCTGCAGCTCTACATTCACTGTCACTTGAGCTTCCCTCTTACACGTACTTTTCTTCAACCCTTAGATTCCGAGGTAGATTTAGGGCGAATCTCGTAACAGCCGAAGTTCACATAAACCCAATTTATACTTATTTTCAAAGGCGTTACAACCTAATTTAAACTTTGATTGGATAAATGTGTACTAGCAGAATGATTATAATCTTTCGAGATTACGGGAGATATTCATCTAGAGATGAGGATCAGACCAGAACCACAGTATAAAGATGTGAAAATCGAAAAATCTTAATTAATTTCTATTTTAGAAGAGATTCTACTCATAAAGTACACGTAATATACTGATTCATTTTAACGAAAATATATTTAACTTTGCAAAGTGTCTCAACTTAGTGTTAGAATAGTTTTACTTTTTTTCAGAAATTTAGAATTTTGTGAGACAAATTGTCATATAAAAATGCGGCACGTTTTTGTGTAAAAATAATTCTGTCACTAAACAATAATACTTTTATTTAAATTTAGTTAAACTTAGTGGCGTAGGAAACATTTCTCAACACGCTTTCTCGACGAACATGACATGGTAACCTTATAATAAATTATATGTTACATCTTAGAAACTTCAGGAATCAAATCAAACATTCATAAGAATGTGAGAAATATGTCAAGAGAATATGAATTGACAGGCGCGACAGCTAACGTAAAATCGATTTACTACCATCATTCTCAGAAAGTTATGAATTATAATGATCAAATGGCGGTGGCACGATTTAGAATAAGTACTACTTTCCTTAAGTAGGTCTACAAGATCTAACCATTATTCATGATCCTTTTAGAAAACATCATGTTTCATTCAGATCATTTAATGATTCCTCCAGCAAAGAAACTATTTGTAAAAACTACTTGCATTAGTGAACATAAAAAATTAATGAATTCAACAAAAGTATCTCCATGAAACTGAATGTTTTACTAACATTTGCATTAAAAATAGTCTCATTTATTCTTGGGATAGCAAACTATTTTCTTTAATCTTTGTTTTTACACGGTCTGCGGTACAATACATGACAGTGGAATATAAAGAAATATAACATTAATGGAAGTACGAACAAATTAAAATAAGACCTCAATCTGCCGGAAGAAGTGGTTCTACTACACCACACATACTTTATCGTATGTGTAACAATTTTGTTTAGAATTGTAAATTCTACTCTAACATCCCAGTTGGATTCATTTTCTACGTCAAATTCAGCACCTCATTATTTTTTCTTTAATTCTTGATCTAACTCAACACTCCTTCCCGGTATTATCAAAATCATTGAAATAGTCTCTATTTCTCCATTCATACTTCTCAAAGATGTGTGCCCAAGCTTATGACACCTCAAAATTCACCGCAACCTTTCGTTTTCTTTCAATATTTTACATCTATAACGAAGTTTGACTTTATCATCAGTGAGAATTGGACATTTTGCTTTAATAAAGGAATGTTTTGAAAAGGTCCGATTTTCATTAAAAGCAATGGAATTTTGAAAATTACTCCTGTTCACTTTGCTTCATTAAAACAAAACTTTTAAAGAAAAAATGAAACCATTTTTGAGAAAATATTTTTAGTTTTGCTTTAATTTTGACGATTTTACTCAAAATAATGCGAAAACTATTAATATTTTGAACAAATTTTGAGTAATATTTAAAGATCTAATTTGCACATATTCTCATAGTCAGCGTTATAAAGATTACCAGTCAATTTGGTTAATACACTCGTATATGCGATGGTGGCTTTGATAAACTTACAGATAGCTATATCAATGACCTTAGCTTATCAGAATATTTGATAATGAAATGTATACACCATAACATTTAGTTTCATGAAAGCGTTGTAGGCCTCCTCACTTCCATCTCACGAGGGAATATTGACATTATTATTAAATATGTCGACCAGTCATATTCATCTACTAAAAGTATCCATGACATGTTTCAGTGTGGAATGGGGAAGCAAATCGGGTAGACCTTGTTGGGGACCGGAAAGGGAACGTTGGACCGTCATCCCGGCTGCCGATTCACCTCCAAGATATGCTAAGTCAAGACTCACGCGACAACTATTGTACGTGACTTACCGAATTCCGGAGTGTGTCCGTGAAAGAGCAATTTTGGTAAGAAATTAAACAAAACATTTTAATAGTTCAAATTTAATGACCCACTTAAAAAATAATTTAATATTTGCAGCTTTTGATTTTGCAGATGTGAAAACCCCACCAAACCTCTTTCATTAAAATGAATAGTTGGAGGTGTACATGCAGATCGATCTAAAACTATCATTCTGTTACGAATGCTATTGCTCTAAAACGTTATCATTCTTAACTACATAAACGTGAAATGACAAACACACAAGTAAATTACAGAGTAACATCAACGACAATTTTCATAATACAACACGGTGCTTCTGGAAGTACAGAACAGCTTTTAATTTATGATCTCACCGGACGTGAATCACCCTCGGGGCGAATGGGATTCGATCAAGTCCAAAGGTCAATGAGTGGGCGCCACCGCCCGCACACTTGCAGCGAGCGCCGCAGGGAGCGTTGCGTTCGCCAAGATGGCGGCGCTTGGCCGAAAGGCGAGGCGTGCTCCGTGGCGCACGCGGAGGGTGGCGCCGCAGAAATGCAAATGGCAACGTTGGCCTTGGAAGGGCTGCGCGTTCTGCCACATGGAGAATTCTCCGAGTTTTCGAGAGTGCTTGGAAGCACCGGAGTGAATATTTTAGAGACTTGTAACGAACTACATTTTTATACGGTCATTACTAAAAAGTGTTATTTTTGGAGCATGCCCAGCTCGCTAAAAGTTCAATTTTTAGGACTAATGCTAAAAGCGAGACGATGCTGAAATATTCATATAAAACTGTGAACGCAACGAAGAAAACAAAACAGTACTTTCGTCTGATCACATCATCTACTGCTGACCTTAAGGTAAAATTGTACACAATTTAGCGAATTGTATTCTAGAGTTAAAAATAAATGGAATTCGGCAAGTGAATATAAAAATTAGCATGTGAAAATCTAGGTGAAAGTGGTTTTATTTTTCTCTTAGGATTGCGTCACTTGTTCTATCGGTATCGTGTCGCATCCTTTCTTACTCGCAGAATAAAATGTCACTTGTACCACTATCACAAATAAATATTGCTTTTAGATTGATTGATTTTTTCGTGTATCCGGGCGCGTCAACTTCTCTGGTCATTAGTCCCGTTAGTGTAGTGCATGTTTTTTCTCGGGAGATGGCAGTTATCTTCCCCCGCTGGATAGCGAGATCCGGCGCCGACCTACCGTCGGCTAGGGGGGTTTCCCCTAATCAGGACTCTCCCACCAGCAGGACAACGCCCCAGCCGGGACAAGCTCTAAGCTCCCGACCAGTCTCCCGGGATATGTGGTAGTGGAGGATAGGACAAGGAATGGGAAGGACAGATCGCGCGCGGTCCGTGGCCCGTTTTGATAGGGTACTGCTCCGGCATTCTCCTGTTGGTGATCGGAGAAACCACGGAAAACTACCGATCAGAGCAGCCGCCCGCTAGAATTCTCCTCCAGGCAGCGACTGAATTCGACCTGAAAAGCTAGCGTCGAAACTTCTGCCGCCGCCAGGACTCAAACCTAGGACCTCCCGGTCATAGTTTGTAGTGACATCAGTTGATGCACTGAGCTACCGCTCCCGGTATATTGCTTTTAGGGGAAGGTAGAAAAAATTCTCATTTACATGGTCTACATACGTACTGCTGCGAATTTCACTGAAACAGTTTGTCAGTATAATTTAGGGCTCTTTATTCAGGGCATTAGTTTTTCTTATACAAAGACGTATGATTGTGTATTTGAAGAAAAAGTTTCTCGCTCAAAAATAGGTCCACGAAGCGTAACGAAAAATTTAAGTTTATATTCTTCTTAAGCTGTGCGTCAGAGGCTAAAAGACTCCGTCACGAATAACTTCTTGGGGTCCGTGTGTTCCTGTAATGCATACTACCGCCTGAATGAAATAGAGGATGTTCCTCAAACTTCATGTTGCACGATTGAATTACCCGAGGGATTCCCTACATTTTTCTTTCATCGACCCATTTACATTTTTTCCATCGATCCCGTTACGTTATTCTCTGTAACACTCGTATAAAGAGCACAACATTTTCCCAACACAAGGAATGGCGCAAAATGACTTACAAATAATTACAAAAAAAAAAAAATATGAACAAAAAGTTTTGAAAAAAATATTGGGATCAGGGCATCTGCTGATGCCATTGCGATCATTTTTAATTGCGATCGATTTTGATCGAGAAGTTCTAAGTTCGAGTTCTGTCGGTGGCAGGATTTTCGACACTAGCTAGATAGCTAGGTTGAGTTCAGGTGCTGCGCTGTCTGGAGGAGAATTCTAGCGGCCGGCTGCTTTGATCGGTTTCCGTGTTTTTTTCGATCAACATTAGGCGAATGTCGGAGAACTCTAATAAATGGACCACAAACCGCGCGTCACCGCGATTTTTCTATCCCATTCCTTGACCTATCATCACCCTTTACTTACACACATTACATGCACTGCACATGCCAATAGAGCGGTCAGGACAGCTTTGAGTTTGCCTCTGGCAGAGCGGTGCCCCACTCATGGGAGATACCTGGTTGGTAAAACCTCCACTAGCCGACAGGTAGGTCGGCACCGGATCTCGCCATCTAGCGGGGGAAGATCACCGCCACCTCCCGAGGAAAGCATGTACATTCGAGACTAATGACTGTAGCAGTTCACGCGCTCGGAATCACTACTCAATCAATTAACGACTTTGTGCAGCCTTATTTCATACTGTCGAGAAAGAACGCGCATGAAGCGACAGAATTTTGTAATTTGTACTTTATCTATGACACATGCCCACGCTGTATTCACGTCGAACACTTCCCGAAATCACCGTCACCCCACACAAATTGTATCTTAGTTAGTTAGTTAATGCCTTATATAATGTGCCGAGACCCGGGCCATCAGGCCCGCTCTTCCGTCTAACCACGCAAATTTCTCTACGCTCCTTTCACCACCTAGCGGAGAAAGGAGGTATTATCTTGGGCGACGAAACAGGCGGATCTCAATTTTGCTCAGAGGCACCTTTAGGCTTGAGGATCGTTTACATGCTGTAAATCTACTACATGGGACAGCCGGCTTTAGTTCCCCTCCGAAGGAAGGCGTACGAAGAATTTTTTCGCCCTTGAAAGTCCATGGCTTCGATCGGGTTTGAACCCGCAAACTCGGGTATAACTGTCCGTTACGCTGACCGTTATACCACCGAATACAAATTGTATCTGTATCTCAACGCAGAAATTATTGTAAAAAGGTAGGTTCTAACGCTTTTAGATTGATTCTTTGAAAATTAAGTGTACGAGTGGGATATGTAACACTGCCTATTTTGTCGCCGCGATTCTGCACCACAGAGCTGTAACGATCATGAACAGCGGACTCTGGAAGAATATCGACCCAGCCCGCCTCAAGCTCTCGAGCCATTTTCACAATTTTACATAAAGTGTGTTACCTTCGGTGTATGTTTGGAATTATCTGCGCAATACATGAATATCACATAGGCATGTATTCTCCTGTTGGCTCACACGACAGCCCGCTACGGGCCTTGACCGACCAGCGGTGACCCAGCCTGGGATAAGAGGTTCATGTGGTTAGCACTGAAGACAACCCTTCACCGTGTATACGTAGGGTGGACGTTCTCATCGTCACACAACAATAGATACTGGGACATTTATAAAGAAAACCCACAGGCATAATGTGCTTCGGCCGCGAATCGAACCGGGTTGCGCCGTGGAAAGGAAGCACGCTAACCAACGAACTACCGAGTGAGGCATGCATTCTCTCTAGTGATTATCTAAATCATATGGCCCTGTAAAATCTTTCACTTCCGGCAGGCCTAGGATTGGGTCTGAGGTCGCCATGAATCCGTAACTGCAGGTCTTTGCTCACTGTTGAGGCTTTTGCTGGAGAGCGCTGTCCGAATGCTCCTAAAGGGCAGGAAAAGGATCCAACAAAAGAAAAGTGTGGCATTTTCTCTCCGTCCAGGACCTGACAATAATATTCTTCTAATTTCCGAGAGCTCTCAAGTTTTTAAAACAGCAAGAAGTAAAGGGCGGAGGAGTACACCGACCGGACGTGACTTAAAAGGAAAAAAAATGACATTTTCAATATAATTTGCAATATCGGGGATGCATATATTGGGGATAAGTTCGGTGTGAGTACACCGACCGGACGTGACTTAAAAGGAAAAAAAATGACATTTTCAATATATTGAGGCCAGCAATAATTCGTGAAGACTGAAAGCAAACAAATTGACGGGAATGGTCTCTTCACGAACCGCTCCTTTGGAGAAGTTGAATCGCCTTGGATTTAAACAACATATATTGAGAGGCTGAGAGGAAAAAAGCGCAACGAAAAACCTGTCAACTACCGTTTCGCCAGTAATCTAGTCAATGGTTTTGTTTAATAATTTTTTGGGGTACCGAAATTAAGACTTCATATCTGCGGCTACTGCTCGGTCTACTTATTGTGGTTTTTGAGTACGAAGCAACCCACGAATTCTAGTTGGTGATTCAATCGATCGATTGGATTTCGCGAAATGCAGAGCGGCAACACTGTTTGTGCTCTGCACCTTCTTCGTGCGACTAAATGACTTGCGTGATAGAGTAAGCTGACTGCTCTTGCCAAAGCACTTGTAAGTCGCATTTGCAAATCGTCAGGTGGTGTAACAATGCAGTTTGTTTCTTAGATACACACATAGTTTACATCACTGTGTTATATTGCAGTTAATTAACTTTTATATATTTGAGGCGCGCATCTTTGAAAATTGCAATTTTATTGTAATTAAGTATTGAAATACTTAAAGTAAAACTATTCTTACAATACATTCATTTTACCAATACTTTTATAAATATTCGGCGATGCTTTTAGTGGATGCAATTATTGAGTAACTGACAAGAACATTTGAAGTTTAACGATATCATTTTTTGTAAATGCTTTTTTCTAGTTTAATCAAGTTAGATGAATGACCGCAATCGATGACATGAACGTTTAGTGCATAATAAATAGTTTGGATAAAGAAGTCAAATTATCCAATGATCTTGTATGCACATTTGGCAAACTGGAGCAATTCTCTTAATATCAAGTGCGGAATTTTAAAAGCATAAGAATCTTTATAAAAATGTGATCTTTGTTTAACTTGGAAAACTTAATCTACTTCCAAAAATAATTATGAGCTTGTATCGTGAACAGCAAAGAAATTATTCAAAGAATGGGCTGCCAACCAAAGCTCAGAAATAATCAAGATGCGAAAACTACAGTATTTTGGTCATTTAAGGAGAAACGAGACGAATCCAGGAAAAATTCATAGGAGAAAAGGAAGAGATAAGAGAAACACTTACGTAATCTCATGGTTCATTAACCTGTGGAATTGGTTGAAATGAAATTCAACATAACTACTTCACGTCGACTTCAACAATGATCAGCATTCATGTTCATAACCAGTATTCGGAATAGAGTAGGTAGAGTAGAAGAGGTTTGGGGAGAAAACACGAAAAACTACTCTAGATACATCAAAACATCCGAACATTACAACTTTTATGTCGATTCTTATCAAAGCAACTACCACAGCAGTTTTTGAGCTACAGGGTACGTTACTACTGGCCACGTAAAATTATATTACTTTTTGATCCCGTTGTATCCACCGTACCCGCTTCATCAGTCCTTCCAATCTCGCCCACCCCGCCCACTTACATCGCTCGCCCGACTTCCTTGCAAGAAACGCCTGCAACAATGCCGCAACCTAGTTGCTTTGGGGGTTGAATCATATTAGTAACACACTTTTCGGGCTGTAACGAAACTTTTAGCATTTTGGGACCACCAAATTTAATATAAACGGTTCCTCAAAAGTATCTGTGCAAATTTTGAGAACAATCAATACAGTGGTTCGAGATTCTTTGTGGAGCAAACCCACACACACACATACAAGTGCATCCATTTTTATTATATTCAGATTTTTAAGCATTGATTAATCTTCTTCTTACATTTGATTTATCTTCCTTGCTCATTTACTATAATTTTCATTTACTGTATCCTCTTTGTTTTTCCTTCACCTTCGAGCTATCTTCTTAACAGGTGTATTATACGCGCACGTTTTCTTGAGCCCGGAATACCTACCCCCACTCCTTTGCCAACATCAGTAGAATTAAGAATAAATGATAGGAAGACGCGTTGTAGACAAAATACGATAACCAGAAATGTTCGCTCCGTTAATAGAAACTATTTTGCATCAAAAAGAAGGACTACAAATTTGAAATGAAATGCTTTTGGTCAAAATAACCAAACTCCCCACTCTTCTCGCAACTAGCGAAGCGAGGGCTCAAGAAAACGTGCGCGGATAACAGCCTGACATTTTTTGTTATTTTCCTTGTTTTCTATTCTTGTCTGACATTCTTGGAAATCTATCTTTACTTCGTGCTACTTCATCTCTCTTCTCTCTCTCTTCTCTCTCTCTTCTCTTCTCTCTCTTCTTCTCTCTTCTCTCTTCTCTTCTCTTTCTCTCTCTCTTTCTTTCTCTCTTCTTTCTCTCTCTTCTCTTCTCTTTCTCTCTCTCTCTTCTCTCTCTCTTCTCTCTCTTCTCTCTCTCCTTCTCTCTCCTCTCTCTCCTTCTCTCTCCCTTCTCTCTCCTTCTTCTCCTTCTCTCTCCTTCTCTCTCTCCTTCTCTCTCTTTCTCTCTTTCTTCTCTCTTTCTCTTCTCTCTTTCTCTTCTCTCTTCTCTCTCTTTCTCTCTCTTCTCTCTCTCTCTTCTCCTGCCTCCTCTTCTCTCTCTCTCTCTCTCTCTCTCTCACACACACACACACAGGCTGTCTCTGCCTCTGTCGGCCCCATATTTCTCCCTGCGGAGTCGCCCATTCATCGCGCCGTCCCTAAATTCGGCCTCTGATCCACGCGGTGGGGCGGGGCGGGGCGGGGCGGAGCGGGGTGTGGGCCGGCCAGTGGCGAGCGGTCGAAGCGCTGCGCCGGCGGGGCGGGGGCGGCGCGGTCAGGGGCCGCCGGCGCGACGAACCAGGCGCGCGCAATGCTGCCGCGCAATCGACGCGCTTAGGGCGACGACAAAAATCAGCAACGTTATTAAGAAATAATTGGACGAAAGATTCCAATTACCTAAACCGTGGTGGGAAATTATTCCGTACTTTGAGATGTGTAGGAAATCTGACTAGACGTTACATTTAAAGAATGCATTAATATTGCCAGTGCATATTGCAAATAATATTTAAATATTCACTTTCAAAAATTAATCTATATTATGCCAAGTGCGGAAATTTGAAATCGTGCTAAATTGTATTTTATAAATAACAACAGGCAAATTAGTAAATTAAAAAAATAAAATCACACAGATTGGAAGATTACAGCTCAATATTTTCTGAAATACACTCGGAAATAAATTAAACGTTGCGATTATATACGGAAAAAGGAAGAGCTGTAGAAACGTTATGCACTCTATAAAAAATCGAAACACCAAAAAGTTGTTTAAATCTTGCAGGCACTGATATTTGAGTCTAACCTAAAAGTTTCATTCCCAGAAGGAAGTGGCGAAATAAATCTGTGAAGCTTCTGAGAAGAAACCGGTACGTTCCAGGAATTGATTCCTTCCTTCTATTTTACGAGGAAATATTGAGCATAATTTTGATAAAAAACTATGCTTAAAAAGTTTAATTGAATTGAAAACTATGGGATCTTTTCTTTTTCAGAAATTATTTGTGATCAAAGACCGTTACCTTGCTTATGGTCTTTATTATACGAAGGTAAAATATAATAACTATTGCTACAACACACTTTTTGTTGTATTATTATTTATAACTTTTGCCATTTTCGAAAAAGTTTAATGTAAATGGAATTTGCGTTATTTTTATAAGCGTACTTCGAAATATCTGTCAATAAAATGTAAAGAGAAAAGTGGAGTTGTTTTGTGATAAATTCTTATTTTTAAAAATTTAAAAGATTAAGTTCGTGCAAAATTACACAAAAAAACTAATATTGTGAAAAAATGTAAATGAACTTATTTATAAATTAAGAAACATATTTAATTCCACGAAAATATCTTAATTTTACTTCTATAACGATGTTGAAACAATTTCAAACTTTTGCCATTTACGAAAATTTACAGAATTTACAGAAAATCGAACCTGCACCTTTTCCATAATCAAACTTTACTCTATTAGATTGAAAAAACTAATAAAAACGTTGGGGGCCATTTTTTGAGAAAATTTTAAAATTGTGGCTTCATAAAAACTATCGCCCAAAATTAAAATATCCAATTTTAAATTCAGCATAGAGAGAGGAATATCAATTTTCGTGAAAATCCTGTCTTGCTTACAATTAGATCGCTAGCGTTGTTCGCAGATACACAGAAAGAAGGACGGACGGACAGAAAGGTTTTGCCGTAAACGAAAAGAAAACGGTTTTAATGCAGTTTTCCATTTCAAATAAACAATTCTGTGCTCCATTGAAAATGAACAGACTGATGTTAAGGCAACAAAATTTTTAGGTCTCTCAATTCAGTCAAACCTTAAATGGAACGTCCATTTAAATGAATTGAACACAAAATTAAGTTCATTATGCTACGCGTTCAGAATTCTTGCAAATTCAGTCAGCCTTCATACTGCTCGTTGTGTATACTTCGCGAATGTTCATTCCCGCCTGAGATATGGCATAATTTTCTGGGGAAATGCATCTTATAGCTCCCAGACTTTTAGACTACAAAAACGAATTGTACGAATAAAAACCAAATCCCACCCACGTGATTCATGTAAGCCTCTCTTCATTAATCTAGGAATTTTACCATTGCCGTGTCTTTTTATTTACGAATCAGTGATTTCTGTCAAAAATGACTTGCTTAAGGGCGGGAATATATTTTCAGAAAATGCCGAAGTCTATTACTATATTCATCAGGTGACAGTATCAACAGCCCATTACAAAAAATTCACATACAATACATGTACATTATTTTACAACACTTTGCCAGATGACATTAAACGATTAAATTCAATAGAAAAGTTTAAACCAAATCGTTTCTGCTGCATAACTGTTTCTATACAATTAGAGACTATACTGAGCATCACAAGAATGGTAACATTAATTTTAACAATGATACATAATGCATTATTTACCATTTGGACTGTATAAATGAGTATAAACAACCTGTAACTATTGTACTACAGCTTCCGGGTCAATGACCCCCATCTCGATCAGGTTTTCGTCCAGTTTCCCTGATCCATTGAGCAAATGCTGAGATGGCCCCTTGTTTGCTTCTGGACATAAATGTAACTTCATTTCTGTGCACGTCTTCTAGAATTCAGTGGGAAATACAATTATTCAAATTATCGTTTCCATGTTGTCGCGCCAGGAAGTATTATTCTGAAGGACAACATGGATAAGAGCCAAACTTTATTGTCTTTTTATCCTTGAAAATAGATTTTTTTACATGGGAGTTTTTTCTCTTTTTTTTTCTCCCTTTCAGAATTCAAAATTTAAGTACTATATGACTTAGTGTAGGGATCACAGAATTTTGAAAATGTGCACACAATTCACTTTTCCCCATAGCACGCGATTTTTTGCTAAAAAATCGATTATTTAAACAACATTGTCAGACTTTTCTAATAACATAAATAGTAATTTTCATCGGAAATAATAATTGAACTTGTACGCATGCAGTTACAGAAAGTAAAAAGTGAATAAACAAGAAAATACGTTCAGAATGTGAATTATACTTGTTTAATTATATATGAGAAGTACTGAAAAACAAATATGACAACCAAATATAAAAAATAACACAACACGACTTAAAAATATTTGAATGAAAATATTCGAGGTTAGTGCGTTTTGTTTGTTGCTGTACGTTTATTAGTCCTAAAATATCGAGGTCAAAGAGACCTGGAGGAAGTGTGTGTTCTTTGCGTGACTCGAGGCTTTGCGGTACTGGAAGGATACGTGCAGTTCGTTGACCCGAAAGTATAAATGTGTGATAATGTGAAGCAGATGTTACCAGCTGTGAGTACGCAATATAAGAAAAAAAATGGGAAATCAAAATAAAAATATTATTTTAGTCATGAATGACTTTATTTCTAAGAAGAAACCGGCTGGAGCATTGAACCTTTTTTTTTTGATTGAATGAATGAGATAATTTTTTATAGTTTTTTGGCTTGTGTGTATATTTTTACGATGTATTTCAAAGTGCCCATAACATGTTTTATTTTTTCCTGATATGAACAGACTGGTGGAAACGCTGTAAAAATATTTTAGCATCAGTCGACAGAAACAGGTTGAAATGTTCTGAATATATTTTGTTTCCAAGCTAGCTGTTTCTTTTAAAAACTTATAATTATTTCTGGATTATGAGAGAATCTCAACATTAACATTAATTTTAATAATCTCATTAAGTTTATGAGTCAATCTGATAATTTACATAAGAGAGAAATCACGACCCTAGAAGCAGAAAGTAGTCATTTAAGTAGTAGAGAAAATTAAGGCAATTGAACTAAAGTGATAGATGAAGCATTCGTGTAAATATCTGAAAATAAATTCAACAGATTTCAGAACAAAAATTAACCGATCGCAAAAGGCTAAACGCGATGATGTTAGAAGATTGAAATATAATTGAAAACTGATGAACTGAAAAATTATATTTTATTTGATCATAGTAAGTAATTTTCTGAGTTGCCATTTTCCGAAAATAGTTAATTTTTAGACTTTTTTCGTGAAATTGTTTCTCTCTCTCTCTCCTTCTCTTTCTTTTCCACAAGAGGCATTGGAAAGTATCATTATACTGTAATTGTATGGAGAGATAATGGTTTAAATGTGATTTAAAGACGGTTGAACAAAATACTCCAAATTTGTTTACTCTTGGAAGAGATAACTCGAAGAGTTTTGAAAATCTCTGGAATATAGTGTCGAAATTTTCAAGCGTTAACTTCCCGAATTGAATCCGGAAGTCATTGTCAAGGGTCTGCAATTCTACGCTGATGACCGTCATTTCCCATTGCAAATTGATGCTTCATTGGCAGGCATGTCGGAGACAAATTAACGCTCCTCATTCAAATGCCATGACATTTTATAGACTTGATCGCGTTTGCAGTGAACTGAATGGATATGAATGGAAGTAAAATCGAAATACTAATCCGTTATTTAAATGTAAAATATGCAAAGCTAACATTCCAACGGCAATTTTTTTACGTATCTGACATAACATCGTAACACCAGTTTTAGAGATCCCAAAGTTCACAGTTAAAGCGGGTCGTGTCTACGTAGTTTTGGGTACCTGCAACTACACGTTTGAGAACAAAAAAGTATGCATACATGCATTTACCCTAAAATTAAATGTGTATGAACTCCACGCACTTGTTCAATGTTAACTTGGAAGTTACTTAGGAAGTTCATATACACTATCTCACTGCAGATATTTTCGAAAAACTGAATGTTTGACAGGTTGGGGATATTTTTCTTGACAAACTATCTTATTCAATGGTTTTCGGAATATTTCTTTCAGAACCTTTAGTGATAACTATTGAAGACTAGACCCTTAAAACTCCAATCCACTTTTCTTTAAAATTTGTATATATTGTCCATGCGCTGAACACGAAATCCCGATTTTACTTCTTCTCTTGTAGAACATACTCTGTCGCAAAAACAGGCAAATAAAACTGAAATGTTTTTATTAGTTTTATACAGCACATGAACAGAATGTGAATTTGTTAGTGACAAAATACACATTTACTTTTTTCTGAGACAAAAAAGCAATGATCACAATTACAAAGAAACGTTGCTGTCACAATGAATGTTTGCTGTTCTGAAAGATATATTGTAAATATGAATTAAAAAATCCCTATGAAACGACGTTGATAAACGAATAGTGCAACAGCGAATAGTGCAAAGACGCAAATAATTCTACACGCTTATACCAATCCATCATTGCGACGTTGTCAACAAAAGGCAAATGTGTGTAAAATTATGCGAAGGAATGATCCAGGCGTGTTCTTCAATGATCTACATTCATACTTATCTACATAAGAAGTAGCCTTTTCAGATGCCAAGGAGAGTACATATACGTATATTGCCGTGTATTTAATCAAAACCACAGTAAGTGTAAATGAGATTGCGTGTTCATAAATATTCATTGATTTTTGGTGACACTCGGAATGTAATTTTCTTAGAACTGTTTAGAGATAACGAGAGTGCTTAATTTTTAAGTCTTCAAGTACTGAGCAAAAAGTACGATAACCTTTCTAATTAAATAAGAGATTAATATTTAACAGATCTTAAGATTTAAATGCAAAGCAATTAATTGTGATGTAAATGATCAAATATTTGAAAACAAATCCTGTATTTAACGAATAAACAAGTATTTAAATTTAAGAACAAATTCATAACGATACTAAACTAGTAACAATTCTAGGTATTTTCTTTCACCTTTGTAGCTTATAACAAAAAATGATTCCTTGTTTTTCAATTAATTCGTAATCCTATTACACTACACGTTAACAGTTTTTTAATGAACGCTTGCAGAGAAATTTAAATAAAACAAAAGGCTGCTTGATATCAAGTGACTCACAGTAAACATACAAGATACATACGATATGATTCATACGTTTCTGGCCTGACCAATTTTTATTTTTTGATACAAAACAATTTTGGTGTTAAAACAGCACCCAATTTCTTACTTTTGGTAATAGTCATAAACTACTATTTACCACAATTTCTTGCCAAATTAATACATCTCATTACAAAAAACTCATTACAAATCATACAAAAGTTGATTAAAGAAATTAAATAATTCTAAGCAAATATCAATGCAAATTTGGCAATTATAACTGCTTTTCATGCAGATAAATCATGACTTAATAATACGTAATGAACAGAAATTAGCTCCAGAGTCATCATTGCCGAGCCAATGTTGCATTCCAATCTAATATTAGCTGAAGGCTAGCATTTTTCCTTTCTCGTATACATACATAAATACGGAGTAATATACTTAATGTAGAGAAAGTTATGTAATGCTCCGCAAAAATCGGTGGATTTTCGTCCGAAAAAATTCATTGCCGGGCTCTTCTGACGAAAAAGTGCATAAAACCAGTTGCTAAATTGAGAAAAAATAATCCTCTAACACGTGGTGTAGCCAGAATCCCTGTTTGGTGGGTCCTTAATGCCGAAAAACCAATTGGAAGCAAAACCATCCGTCCGTCTGTGAACACTCCTAGCGCCTACACCATTCGAACGATCTTCTCCAAATTGAAGAACCCTCTATCTGGCTCAAGTTGAAGCTCTGAAAATTTCTTTAAAATCCTTTAACATTCTTTAAAATTTGGGGATACTTTACATGAAACCTCCCGGACATTTTCAAAATTTTTTCAAAAACGGCTCCAAATTTTTTCTTTAAATTTCTCGTAAGATAAGAAAAAATACACTTATAAAGGTGGCATAGGTCAGAATACTCTGAGTTTTTGAAAATTGCAAAAGTGTGAATTTTTTGGGCGTCTTCCTACAACTATAAAATTGAAGACGTGGATTTTTCCTTCAAATGAAATTTATTGTGTATAAATAGTTCTTTCAATTAGGTCATGTAGATTTTTTAGCAAATTTTAGTAGTTTTCGTGCAATAGTGCGTGCAATATTTGCAATTTTAAAAAATAACAAAGACAAGATTTTCTCAAAAACGATTCCAATTTTTTCTTTAAATTTATAGTAAGGTTAATGTCAAACTAACCCCATGTCGTGACATAAGCGCCATATTGTTGTGTTCTTTTGGTTTTTCAAAAATTTCAAAAATGAAATTTTTTTGACTTGTTTCTCACGTCCGTAAAACTTACATTAAAGGCAATTTCTTTATATTGTTATATTTATGAGCACATGTGCTTTAAATAATGTCAAATAAAGTTTCTCGAAAACTCAACAGTTTTCTGTAAAAATTAGCACAATATTGGGCATTCTCAGAAACACTCAAACGCCATTTTCTCAAAAATTGTTCCAAAATTTTGTCTTCAAATTTTTCCAAAATTTTGGTTTTAAAAAAATTGAAATACCTCTCAAGCATTTATATGATTTCCATCATTTATATGCATTATTAATTGTAGAAACGCTTCAAATGACTTGAAATTAAGTTTTTCGAAAACTCAAAAGATTCCTGTGAAAAAGGGCTTAAATTTCTCTTTTACAGTAATGCTTAATCGCCATTTTCTTAAAAACGGCTACGAATTTTTCAATGAAAATTTCTATTTAGGACGAGTTTTTACTCTTCTTTAATATTCTTTAAGTAATAATTCAGTCGTACTACAAGCAAAGCAAGAAGTTGAGAAATTGTCAAAACATGTACTTTGGGCGACAATAGATGGCAGCTGGCCAGAGAATGGAGCACGACCTTACAGCCAGACAACACCAAGGAAATTAGAAAATTTAGCATACCAGGCCTGAGGAAGACACCGAAAAGATGGTCGAAACGTCGGCAACACAGCTTTCGACGCGGTGTCACCTGGACAGCCAAGATCATTCACATGACTTCGGCCGCGGAAGCTTACGACTTTTGTAAACACAGGTGCGTTATTGTAAAGAAGTTATAGTCCGTGATATTTCACGCACCGCATCCAACTCCAGTACCCACTTCCACAAAACCTGAGTGAGGAATCGGCTGGAAAATTATTGCATTACAACAATTAAAAATTAGACTAGAAAATAATCAGAAGGTTTCCCCTTTGTTGCGCGATATCTTGGTCAGACCGAAAACGTATGGAACCGCGTATGTACGAGTATATCTTCTTCTCCTGCACAAGCATTAGGCCGGTTGACATGGTCATTAATCTGTTCATTTTCTTTTAGATCTACGTACTCGTGCATTGTTTATCCTCTGGGAGAGTAATCAAGATTTGCTTTGGAATTAGTTCATCATTAATTATTATTGTTTGGTATTTCCATTGCTTATATATTTCGATTTCGATTTTTAAATTGTAACTTTCAAGAGTTCTCTTGATACGTTTGTTTTGTATACTACACCTTCTTGGTACTAACACTAATACTTTTAATCTCATTTTCACTCCTTGGATTCTGATGCACGTTGAGTTCAGTGGCCAGTTTTCACTTTCTTGTCATCCAGAGATCTGCCATAATTGAGCAATGTATCCCATTCCTTCTACTCTCAGTTCTTTTAATGTGCAAAATCAGATTATGATGTTATATTGAACGTAGGGGGAGGAATTTGTTTGATGGTAGTCGATGCGTATGGCGTTGGGCACTGATTTACCCAATATGAGTGTTTTCTAATCCATAGCTGTAAAATAGTTTGTGAAATTGTAGAATATGAGGATAAAGAATGAATGTCGATGGAAAATCGAGGGTATGGTGAAGAGCTGTACCTATTTATTTATTTATTTATTTATTTATTTATTTATTTATTTATTTATTTATTTTGAAGAGCTGTACCTATTTATTTATTTATTTATTTATTTATTTATTTATTTATTTATGTATTTATTTATTTATTTATGATTTTTTTTTATTTTATTTATTTATTTATTTATTTATTTATTTATTTATTTATTTATTTATTATCTTTAATAAACTCTTTAATATTTTCCCGTTAATTTTAAATCAAAATTACATTCTATTTAAAAATTTTAAAATCAAAAAGATTTCAGTTTAAATAGCTTCAAAATAATATGATTACTACTTGTCGCTACGTATTCTCAATGTGGAAATGAAGCGTTTTTTGCGAAAGTTTACAGTTTAAAAAAATTCTTTGAGTTATATCTATAAGTTGTAATATTTATTAAAGTTTGGTATCGTAGCGATCTGGTATGTGTGCAATTTTCCGAAATTTATCTGGTTCACCAACAGAAATATTACAGTTGAAAATTTGGAAAAAAATCCAAAATTCCAATTTTTTAGAGAGAGTAATTTTCAAGAGGTACGTGCAAATACCAACTGATACTTTACCAATGATACTTACAAATTATATTTTACAAAAAAGTAACTATACTGTTATGTGTAAAAGCACAAAAACATGAAGCCTGATTATGTTCCTTTTTTGAAAAATTACTCTGAAAATCGAACTTCTTTCATTCGCGCTCCATAGATTTGGTTGTAAATATTATGAAAATAAAAACGTCGAAAGTAGGTAAATAATATTTCAATTTGTAGGCCAGAGTATACTGAATCCAATGCCTTGTATTCTAGAATGCCGGCACAACTCGGAGCTGAATAATTTGAAAAAAAGTAAATATCTACTAACGCGAATAAAATTGCACACAGCGTAAAACAAAAATGGCCGCCATTTGTATAACAGATACAATAAAAATAAATGAAAGATGTTTTTGAACAGCCAACCATGAGGAAATGTATGTACGAAATATTTTGTTTCTTGTTCAAGATGGTCGTTTATTAAATTCCAGACCACTTAAAATGGATTGCCCCGGCTCGAAGGGTCGCACGTTCGAATCCCGCTCTGGGCATGGATGCTTATGTGTGTTAATGCTGTCCTTATGTATTCCCCTTAGAGTTACGTGAATGTTAAAACTCACAGTGATCGCAATATGGCAAAACAGTTGAAAAGCGACCTAAAAAAGTCCTCATAAATTGCTAACTTTCATCACATTTTCTGATACATCATTTTCAGACTATGCATTCGCACCCCCGTCACCTCTCGATGCTAATCGTCTCCATCACAGTTGCCAACGTCTAGAAATAAACATTTAGTGTTGTGGAATCAGAACTGAAGGGTACGCGGGTAGTGTGGCACTGCTACTGCTTGAGTGGTTACAAAAACGTGGCGCAGCAGGCAATTGGAGCGGTCGATGTTCACCGGAAAACACAGGCGAAGCCTTGATTCTGGGTTGCACGCTCTGTTGACGTTCTGTGAACGAGGAATGCGTCGCCATCTCTCATCCACTCGTCTGGCCATAGCAATATTCATTGATCTACCAAGGCTGTGAGGACGTTAAAATTACCCGTCTCTTGCGATTATCATTCCAATAATAATACCTATTTCCTTCCACAGCATCTACACATAAGATATCGTTTTCTATTAGAATTTCCAACTTAAAAACGATGTAACTGAATTCACCCTTTCCTTGGAATGAAACACAAAGTTACGCTAGGATGTTATTAGCTTACGTAGATTCAACGAAACAAAAACAACCACGTATTAATGACATTCAATGTAGCGAATTTTCAATATTGAAGTAAATAGTTTTCAAAAGTTTGGGAACTTTCCGAGAGTCAGCGGAGAATAAGAAGGAATGGAGAGAAGTAGTCTATGTTTTCATTAAGGATCAGACATGAATGAAAGACTAAACTACAACAACGTTTACAACTTTAAAACGTTTCCCATAAATTATGACAACCTTTTTTTATACCCATGGAAAAGTAGATTTTACAAATTTCTTTTACTTTATTTCTCTTAACATTACAATACTTTGGTATGCCTAATGCACCAGTTAGCTATTTTTGTTACGCGTTGCATGTTGTAGAGAACAGTTTAAATTGTCCCTATGTCAACATTCACCCTCGTCGTGTCGCAACTCTCGGAAGAATAAAATTGAAGTCATTCACCTCGGGAACGGTTCATTGCCTTCCTCGCAACCGGGAACGGTAGCCCAGTGCATCAACTGATGTCACTGGAGCGCCTCTGACCGGGATGTCCTAGGTTCGAGTCCTGACGGCGGCAGCATTTTCGACATTAGTTTTTCAGCTAGGTCGAATTCAGTCGCTGTCTGAATGAGAATTCTAGAGGCCGGCTGCTCTGATCGGTAGTTTTCCGTGGTTTCTCCGATCAACACCAGGCGAATGCCGGAGCAGTACCCTACAAAACGGGCCACGGACCGCGCGCGATCTGTCCTTCCTCTCCCCTTACACACTTACACACACATACACACACACACACACACTTACACTAACATGCACTATACTACCACATATTCCGGGAGATCGGTCGGGAGCTTAGAGCTTGTCCCGGCTGGGGCGGTGCCCCGCTGGTGGGAGAGACCTGGTTAGGGGGAAACCCCACTAGTCGACAGTAGGTCGCCGCCAAATCTCGCCATCCAGCGGGGAAAGATCACTCCCATCTCCCGAGAAAAAACATGCACTACACTAACGGGACTAATGACCAAAGCAGTTGACGCGCCCGGAAACAAGAGAAAATCAATCAATCAAAACCTTCCTTGCAGGAAAAATGCTCACGAAGCCATGGGAATAATGCTATTGACTATTTAGCAACATATTTAAATAAATAAATTTCAAATTAATTAAAATGTCTATGTTGTACATGTAATCTCAGGAGATCGGATTAATGATCATTCAAATGTCAATTACAATTTCAAAACAGATTAATCATCAGTATCGCTTAATGCATATACTACATTCGCGATAAAATATATCAAAAGTTTTTTAATTATTTATTATCCAGCAGAAACAATTTTGTTGGTCCCATTTTCAAATTACAATATGTTTTCTTTCGTACATCATACGGAACTACATTTATTTATTTTAACTTATTTGGAACGACTTATACTACATTTTAAAATTCTGCTGAAAAGTTACTGAAATGAATACAAAAGATGACAAGATTTCACTAAAATTTATAAAGGAAAAGAAATTCATTTTCACGAGATTTGCGAATATTTTGGTTCACGTAAATTGCTATGTTAGAGCTCAACATCGAAATATGTCTAACGTTAGGAGTATGCAGTTTATTCACCCATCGGCCAGTCGGCAAAGATAAACTCTACAAATGGCGATGAACGGAGTATTTCGAAATCCACTCCGGTAATATTGGCATCAGTGTCAGGGCGGCATCTACACTAAACTGATGTCCTAGTTCGAGTCATCTTGTGCGTTTGCGAGCAGCATTTTGGCGTTGGAAACGATGCGTTGCACAGGCTCAAGGTTTTTTTATGCAAATCACAAAGGTCGAAGTCTCGTCTCCAACTTTTAAATGCAAGACAAAGCGTTAATCAAGGCGGCTTGTGCATAGGCTGCACAGATACACATCCCCCGGATAATTGAAAAAATGCTTGTAGCGTGTAAACTATATATACATATTTCTTTTAACGACATTCAATATTCAAGATGTTGCTATATCAATGTATATGAAAACAAAATAACCCAATGAACGCGTTCTCTGGCGTCTGGTGCTCTCCCAGGCAGTGCACCTAGTCACGTTGGTTGGTTGGTTAGTGATTCCGGGCGCGTCAACAGATTTGGTAATCAGTCCCGTAAGTGTAGTGTATGTTTTTTCTGGGGAGATGGCGGTGATCTTCCCCTGCTGGATGGCGAGATCCGGTGCCGACCGACCGTCGGCTAGCGGTGTTTCCTCCTAACCAGGACAAGCTCTAATTTCCCGACCGGTCTCCCGGAATATGTGATAGTGTAGTGCATGTTAGCGTAAGTGTGTGTGTGTGTGTGTGTGTGTGTGTGTGTGTGTAAGGGGAGAGGATAGAACAAGGAATATGATGGAAATATCGCGCGCGGTCCACGTTTGTTAGAGTACTGCTCCGGCATTCGCCTGGTGTTGACCGGAGGAACCACGGAAAACTACCGATCAGAGCAACCGGCCGCTAGCCTACTCCAAACAGCGACTGAATTCGACGTAGCTGAAAATCTAGTGTCGAAAATCCTGCTGCCGTCAGGACTCGAACCTAGGACCTCCCGGTCAGAGGTGCTGCAGTCTCATCATTTCATGTACTGAGCCACCGCTCACGGTCCTTGTCACGTTCTTTTAGTACGTTTGCTATTTCGTCCGATGCTTCAACATAGTTTTTTAGCCCGCTTTTTAACATTTTGGTCATATAACGAACATTGTGATAGTTTTGACTTGGGGGGAACTGTAGGAATAACATGCAAGAACAACACAAACACCCAAAGCGACATACCCGAGGTGGGATTCGAACTAGCGACCCTTCGAGCCGAGGAAGCTATGGCCTTAGCGACCTCATCTATCCAGGCCAGCAACATAGCGCTTTCGCTGTTTTTGCCCGGCAACTAGCCACCAGCTTATAGCGCGGTTTGGGGGGGCTTGTCACATGAGGTCGCGCGACGTCTTAGGGGAATCCGAATTTTCTGTTTCATTTAATAGTATCTGCAACTTTAGTTTGCAAAATTTTTTTAAATTTTTCCAAGTTTTTTTCTCTAAATTTATTGTAAGAAATAAACATTGAAATACACTTTGGCATTGGTCCATTTTTCGCTGTTAACTTAAATTTTGAAAATTAAGAAAGTTTGAATTTTTTTGGGTTCTTCCTACAGCTAGAATATTGAAAATAGCGATGTTTCCTTCAAATGAAATTTGTTGTCCTGAATTAATTCTTTAATTAATGTCATGCACAGTTTTGAAAATTTTATAACTTTCTCATAATTTTGAGTGAAATGTGAGCAGTATTAATAAATATTAAAAACAAAATTTCATCAACAACGGCTGCAATTTTTTCTTTCAACTTTTTTACGGATAGAACTAAACGGACTTAATAACATGGCCAAAACGCCATGTCATTGTATTAAAATTGTTTAAAAAACTTTTTTGAAATATCTCTTTCGTTAATATTTACAATATCGACTGTTTGTATTCATTATTGCATTTGTGCTTAAAATGATTTGTAAAGATTTTTTTCGATTTTTTTTCTGAATGTTGGAAATAATATTTTCGTGGTTTGAGGGAGTTGCAGCACTCAATTTATTGGAACAACAGTCGCCACTGGCGGAAATCGAGGAATATTTTGAGGTTATGTTGGGTGTTATCGTGATTGATTGATTAATTTTTTCGTGTTTCCGGGCGTGTCAGCTGCTTTGGTTATTAGTACTATTAATGTAGTGCATGTTTTTTCGCGGGTGATGGCGGGTTCTTCTTCTGCTGGATGGCTAGCTCCGGCGCCGACCTACCGTTGGCTAGTGGGGTTTCCCCCTAACCAGGACTCTCCCACCAGTGGGGCACCGCCCTAGCCGGGACAAGCTCTTAGTGTGAGTGTGTGTGTAGGAGAGGATAGGACAAGGTAGAGGAGGGAAAGATTGCGCGCGGTCCGTTTTGTAGGGTACTGCTCCGGCATTCGCCTGGTGTTGATCGGAGAAACCGCGGAAAACTACCGATCAGAGCAGCCGGCCTCTAGAATTCTCATCCACACAGCGACTGAATTCGACCTAGCTGAAAAGCTAGTGTCGAAAATCCTGCCGCCGTGGGGAGTGGGAACATAGGACCTCCCGGTCAGAGGCGCTTCAGTGACATCAGTTGATGCACTGAGCTACCGCTTTGGGTGTTATCGTATAAGTAGAAATTTGCCACTGACTCAATGGGACTCGAAACCACGCGCCTTGTTTTTCACCAGCCCTTGAAACCTCCCACCAGCAGCAGTCTGATCCCCGTTAACCAAGCTTTTGCAATTCCTCGCCTTAATATACTACTTGGCCTACTCTATCCCCTCGTGAAGTTTGATTCAAAGCTGTTCCTACTTCGGTCTTTTATCCACTCATTTCGGATAATGTGAACATTTACCGCCTATTTTATGAATTAGCCAGAGGCAGATATTAACCGTAACATTTACATTCTGTGTATTTCCATATGTTTAACATGAATAATTGCTATTGTACTATTGTTGACAATGACAACGCCTTCAATGATTTCAATTATGAATAATTGCATTTGCAGCAATAAAAAGAGATGGCCTACACTGCACATGTTGCCTTGAAAAAAGATTTTATTCATTACTATATTTGAAATACTACATTGAGGTTATTTAAGACAATGAAATAACTATAAATAAGCTGTGTATGAATTTTATGCTTGAAATACTACATAGATTTTAATTAAGACCGGGAGCTGTTGCCAGCAGATAACATCAATTTTTTTGTCGTTTTAAATTACGTCACATTTAATGTTGTTCTGTCCGCACCGTCTGTCGCCGTGGAAGCGTCGATTTTCTGCCGAGTCTGAAGGTAACGGCGAGGCCGTATGGATTGAGGGCGCTTCATCGTTTCAGTAGGTCGCATATATATGGAAAGAGCGCCACGGACCCAATAGCCACAGCAATCGCTCCCCTTGCGCCTCCGTGGGGCAGGTCGAAGGTGCATCGTGTGCACACGAAACGAGGCCGATGGCAGGTGCAAGAAATACGCCCTCTTTTAAACTAGACATTCGTTTTAGCCTAAATTCTATCACAACCTGGATTGTCATCTCATATTAAAATGTGTGCGATTGACAGTTTTCGTTATGTCCATTCATAACTTAAGAACTGAATTATTTAATATTCTACTTTTAAGGAATAAAACTACATTAAAACAGTCTACCGCGACCTCGTTTGCAATGCGCTGACAAGTGAGATGGTCTAGTTACATAATATTTATTGCGTCAAGCCAAAGTGGTGCTTAATGCAAATCTAGGAGAAACTATGAATTATGACACGATTTACTCGAAGATACCTTGCAAGCTAAAAGATCTACGGAGAAAAATATGGACATTTTCTGTGTTGTGCTTATATTTCCAAGTCCGATCCCACTGCAGACGAGTGTTTATGCATTTAAGTTCAGAGAAATATCAAGAATCCTTTTTAACAGCACAAATATAAAATCATAGCAACTGCTCACAAGATGAATTTTACATCACAAGAACATTAATATTCTTATGCTGAGGGCTATATGAAATTGGAAATAAAGAGTATAGTTCGCACTGATAGAAATAGGGAGTATAGTTCGCACTGATAATGAGATTAGCATCTCATTATACTGACGGATAACGATACAGGACAGAGAAGTTTTGCATTCCCCCAAATCATTTAGTAAGTTTTAGTCTTAATTTAGTAAATATTATTAATATATTACTCAATTTATTATTTCGATTATACAAACTATTCAATTTAAAGATAGCGTTTAAGTAAAAGTAAAAAGGTTTACAATCAAAACACTTCCACGATACCTCTTCGTTAATCATTGATTTAGAGCATTGCAATATAGCTGCAATAGCTGCAATATAGCTGCATCGACGAACATCCAGAAGTTGAACTTTTCCTCCTAGATCAGAGCCATTCAGTAAGAATTAAGCAAATGTACGAAAATTAGGTGACATAAATGTAATCGAATAAAGAAAACAAAATAAATGTTTTGCGAGTTTCATAGCAATTTTGATTTTACAACTACAGACTTCCTCGATCATTTAATTGTAGCATTGCAATAAATCTGCAATAGCAGTCAGCACCGAACCATCAGAAGACAAGCTCTCCTAGTGCAGAGTCATCCGGTATGAATGAAGCAATGAGACGAAAAAAAGAGTAGGTCAATAAGGAAAACAAAAATACTCTTTTGTGAGTTTCATAGCATTTTTCATTTTACAGCCAAAAGACTTCGTCATCCATTTAATTTCAGCATTGTAGTAAATCTGCAATAGCTGACAGCGCCAAATATCCAGAAGATTCGCCGTCCCCGCTCTTCTCCTGGTTCAGAATCATCCGGTAAAAATTAAGCAATGTACCGAAAACAATCAAGAAATAATCGTAGATAAATAAAAAGAACAATCGTTTTTTGAGAGATTCATTACCCTTTTCATTTTACAACCAGAAGCTTTGATTCATTTAATTACAGCATTGCAAAGAATCTGCAATAGCTGACATCGCCAAACATTCAGAAGATGGGATTCTCCTCCTAGATTAGATCTATTCGGTAGAAATGAAGCAATTGGAGGAAAATAAGCTAGACATAAACGTAGGTGAATAAAGAAAACAACAATATTTCTTGTGTGATTCACAGAACGCTTCATGTTACAACCAGTGGCTTTCATTCTTTTAATTCCAGCATTGCAAAGAATCAGCATTAACTGACATTGCCGAATAACCAGGAGAGACGCTCATTCCGAGCCTTCCGTTGGGAATGAACCTTTGGACAAAATAAGCGAGAAATAAACGTAGGTGAATAAAAAAATTTATTATAGCATTGCAAAGAATTTGCAATAGCTGACATTGCCGAATATCCAGAAGAGAAGCTCATTCAGAAGCTTCCGTTCATTTAATTCCAGCATTGCAAAGAATCTGCATTAACTGACCTTGCCGAATACCCAGCTCATTCCGAGCCATCCGGTAGGAATGGAGCACTCACCCGTCGCCCTTGCTTTGCGTGCTGGCGCGCCGGTCCGCTGCCGGCGCGGCGCCGACGTCCCTCCGCACGCGTGTCGGGTTGGTGGCGGCCGGCGCGGCCTCCAGCACCACGCCGGGCGGCCCGCCTGCTGCTGCTGCTGCTGCTGCTGGCGCTCACGAGCCGCCTTGGCCGCCTCGCAGCGCGCGCGGTGGTGGTGCTGGTGGAGCACGCGCGGCTGGCTGGAGAAGGAGTAGAGCAGCACCTGCTGGCGATGGCCGCCGCCGCCGTCCCCGCGCGAGGACGAGCACTCGGGCGAGGAGGAGGTGCCCGTGTTGGCGCCCGACGCCGCCGCCGTGGGCGGCGCCAACCCCAGCAGCATCGCCAGCTCCGGGGGCGGGTCCAGGAACTGGCCCGTCTTCACCGTCGTCACGAACAGCGGCTTCTGGGGCGTGCCCGGCGCCGAGTTGAGCGCCGCGCCGCCGTTGTTGAGCCGGTTCATGCTTCGGCTGTACTGGTTGTTCAGGCGGTTGTTCTTCTCGTTTTGCTTGTTCTTGAGGTTGATGGTGTTGTTGTTATTGTTGTTGAACGGGCTGAGGGAGTCGTCCGAGTTGGGCGAGCTCTTCCGTCGCAGGCCCAGCACCCCGTTGGGCTGGTTCTGCTTCGTGTCGATGTAGATGGGTTTGACGGTGGACGCCATGTTGTAGGTGGGGGAAGAGGAGTAACAGTTCTTGTGGTAGTTACACTTGGACGGAGGGGTCTGGTTCTGAGAAGTGTTGAGCAGGTTCTTGTTGTTGGTGGGGATGTTCTTGTTGATGCCGCTGTAGGCGATGGGCGCTTTTTCGCGCTTGGCCTTCTTGGGCGTGCTGACGTTGCTGTGCGACGCGCTCAGGTCCTTGCGCAGCTTCTTGGGCGGCTGCGCGGCCTGGCAGATGTGTCCGCTGGACTTGCTGAGCGGCTTCTGCGCCTTGAGGTTGTTCACCTTGACGTGGACGGCGGCCCGCTGCTGCTGCGGGGGCTGCGAGGCGGCGCGCACGTACCCGTTGGGCGGTCGCGGCGGCGCCTTGCTCTTCTTGGCCTCCCTGCGTGGCGAGATGCGCTCGGCGTGCAGGTCCATCAGCTTGCGCTGCAGCAGGTACAAGTTGGCGGCCGTCACGCTCTGCTGGTCGGGCCGCGAGGCGCGGAAGCGGCGGCCGTAGATGTCGCAGAGCTCGTCGGAGTCGGCGTCCGCGGCCGCGACGGGCCCGCCGTAGTCGACGACGTTGAGCGGCTGCCAGACGAAGGCGCCGGCGTCGTCGCCGTCCAGCAGGCAGACGAGCTGCGCGGGCGGCGGGGCCGGGTCGTCGTCGGGGAGGACGGTGAAGGCCGGCGGCGCGTCGGGCGCGCGGTGGGGCGTGGACGGCGCGCTCGGCGACAGCAGGAGCTCGGACGACGAGCCGTCCGCCGGGCCCTCACTGCTGGCGGAGCTGTCGGGGCTGGAGCTGGCTGTGACGATGACGGTGGCGGCGGGCACCGCCGGCATGTCCCAGCGCCGGCGCTGGCGCCTCGTCGCGCCGTCGCCCGCCGCCGCCGCCCCCGCCGCCGCCGCCTCCGCCGCCGCCAGCGAGCACCGCTCGCGATGCCATGCACCGCCGCAGCGCGCGGCGCGGCGGCCTGCGACGCACGCAGCCCCCGGTGGACGCGCTGCCCGCGGCGACGCCTCGAGGTCTGCTCGGCGCCCTACTGCCTCTACTCGCTATCTACCGCTCGCTACCTACTATGAGAAGGCCGCCTCCTCTCCAGAATGCCCGGTAGCGCCTCTTCGGTCCTCGTGGGTCGCGCCGCCTGCCGCCACTCGGAGGTGCTTCTTGGGGGAGCGCCGGAGGTGGAATCCGGGGCGCGGCGCGTCGATGCGCGAGGAATGCCGCTCGCCGGCCGGCGCACGCCTCGCTATCGACTGGCCGCTGGACACCGCCCACTCGCGGCCGCCGCCGTCGCCCCCGCCGCCCCGCGCTGGCCACGTGGATACACCGGCTCTTGCGCTTAATCAACCGTCTTCACGTAATCAACCGTCTAGCCGGAAAACGATGGCCGTTTTGCGACGAATTGGCGCCCCTTTACTGTACACAATTTGAATGATGTTAAACAGTCAAAGTTTTCAAGGGCTATCTTTGAGAATCAGTTCTTTGTCGGCTGGAGTACGTGTCTTGTTGGCGACTATTCGCAATATATTCACAATTACCTTGAGGTATCTCTTCGGGCGGGGCTTTGGCATGATGTTCTTAATGGAAAATGGCGTCCTTATGAGTTTATGTGCATTCGCATTTCCCGCACAAGAGTTTACCACTGCACTTTATCGATGATCATAGAAATGGTTATTGGGCGTTATGTCTTAATTGACTATATCCGAAAACATTTGCTCAATTCAATGAAGAAAGTTTTGACTAGTTTTTCTTGTGGAACTTCTAACGAAGAAATATCTCTTCTTGAAAACTGACTCACACTTCACTGTTGAGTAAATATGTTTTCACCACAAATAATTACTACAAAAAATTTTATAAAAATATTGAGTCACTCAGTTTTGTAGTTCCGTTGTCTTCAGTTAATTTAACTCCAATATCTTCGTTTATCACTGCACCATGCTATCGTATTAGCATAATTATTGGATCACCAATGAAAGATCGTCTGAGAAACCGCATGTTCGATCGCGAGGTCACAAGGTGCGTCCCTGAACTTTTCAAGGACTAGTGCGGGCGCAGCGGTGCGCGGCGCGACCTCTGCAGGGCGCTGGGACGCACTGGCGCTGGCCGGCAGCGGTCCGGCGCACTAGCGGTCAGCGCGCGGGCCTTGCATGTCTGGCCCCCACCCCTCGAGTGGCCGGCCGCCGCCCCGTCCCCGTCCCGCCCTCCCGCTGGCCCTTGCCGGCCTCCGGTGGCGCGTGTCGGGCCGGTGGAGGCGGCGCGTGCAGACGGCGGGGGACGGGTGGGAGTGGGGATGGGGAAGCGGGCGTGGGCACGGCTTGGGGGCGGGCGGGGGGGCGGGGGGGGGGCGGGGGGCACGGCTGTGGGCACGGCTCTGGGCACGGCTCTGGGCACGGCTCTGGGCACGGCTCTGGGCACGGCTCTGGGCACGGCTCTGGGCACGGCTCTGGGCACGGCTCTGGGCACGGCTCTGGGCACGGCTCTGGGCACGGCTCTGGGCACGGCTCTGGGCACGGCTCTGGGCGGGGGGTCGCGGGCGAGGGGGTCGACCGCGGCGGGGTGGGGAGGGCGGGGCACGGCTGTGGGCAGGCGTGGTCACGAGCGAAGGCGCAGCGGGTGTGGGTGCGGGCGAGGGCGTGGGCGGGGCGTGGGCGGGGCGGGGGGCGGGCGTGGGGCGGGCGTGGGCTGGGGGGCGTGGGCGTGGGGGTGGACGCGGGCGGAGGCGCGGGCGGGGCGGTCAGCGAGCTGGGGCAGAGAACAGGGTTGGGGCGCGGGAGGCGCGAGGGCAAAGGCGCGGAGGGGACAGAGGCACAGCGCATGACCAGCGACGGTGGTAGCGCCCCCTGCTGCCTTCCAGCGACCCGGCGGGCGACTTGGCGACTTAACGCCGGCGGCGGTGGGCGAAGCCGCCACAATCGATGGCACTTTGCGAGGGTGAACGCGCGGTTTGTAGGCCACGTGAACACTTCGCGCCCCGCGCACCGGCACGCACTCGCATACGGAAACGCTTGACTAACGCGCTGGTAGGACGGCTGTCGTTCACGCAGCACCGTACGGAAATTGGGCGTGCTTGTCTGAGTGGATGCGCAGCTATGTGAGAATCAGGCCACGAAGGTTTACCGTGTCATTTTGAATTTCGCCATTTGACGTAACATAAATGCTCCGATGTCGCCAAGACGCTAGCAAGAGTTCAAAACTTTTCTCTTCCAAAATATGTAAATGACAAGTACGAATGATACTGTGAGATGACTTTGACAAAGGGAGTGAAAAATGAAGGCCTTGCTTGTGCTTTCCTTTTTCAACGAACGAAGCACATAACACGCTTTCCGTGGCGCATCGAGCGAAAGATGGAGGAAGATATAACATATATTCAATTTCATCAATAAATTTATTTGATAAACTGCTTATAAATAAAATAGCAATAGCGTTATATTTTTTGTAACGATAGAATTCTGAAATATCTACGCATCTCAATATTTTAAAGCTCTCCAAGAGCTCTAAAAAACGTCAAAAACTGAAACGGAATCATGTTTGATAGTACGTTTGTTTTAAAGATCTGGATAGCCAACTGTAAACAATAGTATTGAATAAAAAATCCAGAAAAGAAACTGATTAAAATATATTTTCGGTCAGGCGTTATATATTCATAATTTAATTTTGTCCATTGAAACGAGAGTGAGACATTTTGAATGAGATATCGAAATAGTTTGTGCAGATAAGACCAAACGTCTTTCATTATTTCAATGAGATTGTTGTCTAATAGAAATAAAGAAATTCGTCAGTTTCGTATTCGCAAAATGTACAACTAAACGAATATGAGGGCGACTCGCAAAAATTCTCGTCGATGCATTTTGGTTTGGGAGAATTTTTCTTGTTGCTGTACTGTAGTTCGCTTGTTGATGAGACGTAGTTTGTTGTTGGCGTGCTGGAGTTTCCTTGTTGGGGTGGCGTGCACATCATTGAATGTTTATCTGATTAGTGTATGAGAGTGGAATGAGTTGCTCAGGAACACCAAGAATTAGCTCCAAAGAATCAACACCCCAAAGAATTAGCGAAAACAAAGGGAGATAAGGTAAGCGAGACGTTTATACCAACATGTAATTTGGAATACAGCGAGGACCGTGAGACATGGTTCAGATGGATTGTTGCTGCCCTCGCTCGCAGGCGCCCAAGACGGAACTGAGTTCACAGTCAGCGGGTGATGGTTCTATCAATTTCACTGGTCGCCGAAGTACTTAATTCCGAGAGAAGTTTGCAGGAATAGAACAAACGGAGCACATGGATTGCGAAGGAGAAAAGCGAGAAAAGACGATTCCGAGAAGTTCCGTCAGCAGCAGGTAAGAGTGAACAGTTTTCTTTTAAATTCTCTGGGAACCTGATAGAATATTTTGAAATTGAACAGGAAATTGTTAGTAACACCGTAAAGACAAAGGAGTGCTTGTCTTACCACAATTCCGCGTGGCGAAATTAACGAAAAATCCTGTATATACAGTGAATGTTGGTATCTATATCTCATGTGCTCCGGTAAGAGGGAGAATTCAAGAATATTTAATGTGTTTATTCTGGAAGTTAAACTGTATTCTCTTCTTTATTCTGAATTTTCCCTGGAATAAGTATTTACATACTTCATAAACTACCCCTCTGTTTGTGCCAGAAGATCTCCCGCATTAGCTAGTTTCCGAATAGAAGCTTAGTGAAAAAAAACTAGAATTTTCTAAACTAGCTTTTCAGCTAGGTCGAATTCAGTCAGCTGCTCTGATCCACAGTTTTCCGTGGTTTCTCCGATCAACACCAGGCGAATTGCCGGAGCAGTACACTAACAAAGGGCCACGGACCGCTCGCGATCCTTCCTTAGTGTTTCTTGTCCAATCCTCACCCCTTATATTAACATGCACAACCCTATCACACATGCCGGGAAACTGCTCGGGGATTTAGAACGTGTCCCGCCTGGGGCGGTGCCCCGTTGATGGGAGATAGCCGGTTGGGGAAAACGTAGCTAGTCGACGGTAGATCGGCGCCGGATCTCACCATCTAGTGGGGGAACATCATGGCCACCTCTCGATGAAAAACATGTCCTACACTTACGGGACTAATGACATCAGTAGTTGACGCGAATGGGATCACTAATCAATAAATAAAAAAAATATTGGTTTTGCCACGCTGGAAACCAACTCTTCTATTCTCACCCCCCCCATTCTCCCAGCGAGGCCGCTGGTTGGCGCCATTTCCGCTAGTGGCGCTGCGGTGGCTCTCAAGAAGAACGACAAGGGCTGCGAGGGGCGCGCCGTGGGGAGCGGGGAAACGAAGTGACTCACCGCCGCGTCCTTTCACGCGCCCATTCCTTGGCCGCTCGGCCGCTCCCTGAGGAGCTCCCCGGCGCCGATCGAGCGCTCGTCACGGAACACGCGTGCGCCCAGGCGGTTCGTTACGGCCTTCTCCCGCGCGCACAGACGCAAGAAAATTCCCCCCGAGAGACATTTGGCTACCATGACTTGGAAAAAGATCGAATTGGTACTAGAGCGATTATTATACAATCGCATGATCATACATTGCTTCCATTACATTCCAAACATTTGTTAGATGTCTGATGATTACATTATCTTCGTAATGCAAAAAGAACACAAACATTTTTATCCCAAAATAACATAATATAAATTGATATAATGTAATTAAAGGTAATATTGCTATAATGAAACCAGTTGGATAAAAAAATTTTGATCTTCAAAGAAACGGGGAAAATAAGATGTAAACGGATTATGTGAACGTATAACTGATTAGTCATTTTAGTATCATGAACATACAGTAAAGTGGACCCTGAAAGTAGACTTGATTGCAGATGGAATATTTTTATGTTGAGCATTACAAAGACATACATATCTACAGGTGCTAGAAACGCACCTCATACATAACTAGAGGTGCTAGAAACGTAATTTTCTCGATTAGTTACAGTTACGTAATTTTGTAATAACTCGATTTCTGTCTTAAGTGAAATATCTTAGCCATAATTATCAAACTCTTTACCAATCGTAGCGAATAAGAAACAAAAACTAATAATTCTTTTAAATGTAATATATCAACATAAATAATACTACCCAATAATGAGAACTATTGAAGTTCATTGAATTTTAAACCTGCGTGACGCGAGGTTGCCATTCTCGTGTTTCGACATGTTATCTCGAGAAAGAGTTTTTCCGTCGAAAGAACCGTATTTAAGGTCTAGTTGTTTAGAACAAGTGTCATTAAGAAAAATCTTTATCAATACTATTATAGTTTTGGAGTTTTTTTGTTGCAATTTTCCACAATATACAGAGTTCATCCAAAATGAGCTTTTCGCCATTTATGTAAGAGTACAGCACGCACATCTCTTCAAGAAAAAGAAAAAAAAAATCGGAGCCGTTTTAGAACAAAATGACAATATTTCACGAAGAATTATGCAACAACTACTCATAACGCGAAAGATTGTACATTATATAAAAAAATGTATTTGAAGGTACGATTTTATTTTTTAAAATCTATCCTCGCTATTGTAGTTGTAGGAAGACGTCGAAAAATGTTGAACTTTTGCAATTTTAAAAACCTCAGAGCGTTCAATGATCGTACGTCCTACGCCATTTTTAAAGCATCTTTTGCTCTATCCAAACAAAAAATATAATTAAAATGTGCAGCCATTTTTGAGGAAAGTTTGCAAATGTTCAAGCGTTATTAAAAATATGAAAATATTCGTTTAAAATTCGCAGGACATGGAGTTGGACTTGAAATGCATAATCCTCTTGTCAAGTTTTTAGATAAGATTCATTATATTTTTCTAAGGTTCTGTCCCACTCTAAGAGGACGATACAAATATGTGACTTTCATTCTTGAAATCATGAAAAAACTGTCACTATTACTGTAGGTCTCCAATAAATGTAATGGATATACTACCACACGGCTGAACCCAAGGTGATCATTTACCTTAGTAACCAAAACTGCTTTTGCAGTTCAACCTGGAAGGTTGTGATAGGGAGAGAATGCCAATTCCACAAATGGTGAAAGAACAATATGATCGAAAAATATTTTAATTCAAAATATTTTTTTTCATTTAATAATAAAATTATTTTTTTCACAATGTAATATTATTTACGAATTTTAATGCTCCTAGAGGTAAATTCTAGTCTAAGTTCTTTTTTTTTTACAATTACAATGCAAATTGCCCTCGCACTTTGCCTGACGCGATATACTTCAAGCTCTACTTCTTACGTTGCAAGTAATGAAAAACGTCTCGCAACAAACCGATTAAATAGCCATTTAAAACGCTATTATCCCAAGTCCTTGTTTTATACGTGGAGCGCCTAATCCTCTTACTGGAAGTCTTTCTCCTGAGGACGCGAGTTGCGACCATCAATCACCGGCGGCGTGGCGGTCGCGAGGCGAGACACCTTTGCAGATGCTCGCGGCGCAACAGCGTTTCATAAATAAAACAACGCTCCACGGGGACAGCCGTTTGGCAAGGAGGGTGTTCTAATACGAAAGAGGATTGATTGATTGATTGATTTTTTCGTGTTTCCGGGCGCGTCAACTGCTTAGGTCATTAGTCCCGTTAGTGTAGTGCATGTTTTTTCTCGGGAAAGTGCAGTGATCTTCCCCGCTGGATGGCGAGATCCGGCGCCGACCTACCGTCGGCGCCGGATCTCACTGTGGTAGTGTTGTGCATGTTAGTGTAAGTGTGTGTGTAAGGGGAGAGGGTAGGACAAGGAAGAGGAAGGACAGATCGCGCGCGGTCCGTGGCCGTTTTGTAGGGTACTGCTCCGGCATTCGCCTGGTGTTGATCGGAGAAACCACGGAAAACCACCGATCAGAGCGGCCGGTCACTAGAATTCTCCTACAGACAGCGACTGAATTCGACCTAGCTGAAAAGCTATTATCGAAAATCCTGCCGCCGTCAGGACTCGAACCTAGGACCTCCCGGTCAGAGGCGCTGCAATGACATCAGTTCATGCACTGACCTACCGCTCCCGGTCATAAATAAAACAACGCTCCACGGGGACAGCCGTTTGACAAGGAGGGTGTTCGTTTAGTTTGTGCAAGACCACATACGTTATCTGTCATGATAAATTAGTGATTTCGGGCGAGTTAACGGCGAAGCTCATTAGTCCCGTAAGCATTGTGGATCTTTTTCCTCAGGAAGAGGCAGTGATCTTCTCCCGCTGGGAGGTAAGAACCGGCGCCGACCTACACGCCAGCTTGTAAGGTTTTCCGCAACCATGTATCTCCCCCCAGAGCGGCTCCGCCCCAGCCGAGACACGCTTTAAGCTGCCGACAGGATTCTTGAAATGTGTGCTAGTATAGTTTGTGCAAGTGTGTGGATACGGAAGAGGGGTTAGGATAAGGTAAGAAAGAGGAAGGAAAGATTGCGAGTGATGCGTGGCCCATTTTTTAGAGTACTGCTCATACTTTCAATCTACACATACATCCAAACATACATACATACATACATACATACATACAAACCTACACACATACATACATACGTTCTTTGGACATGTGGTAGAACATGTTAGTGTAAGTGCGTGTGTAAGGGGAGAGGATAGGACAGGGAAGAGGAAGGACAGAGCGCGCGCGGTCCGTGGCCCGTTTTGTAGGGTACTACTCCGGCATTCGCCTGGTGTTGATCGGAGAAACCACGGAAAACTACCGATCAGAACAGCCGGCCGCTAGAATCCTCCTCCAGACAGCGACTGAATTCGACCTAGCTGAAAAGCCAGTGTCGAAAATCCTGTCGCCGTCAGGATTCGACCCTAGGACCTGATTGCGTGTTGGGGGTCGAGTTTCGGAGATTCGCAATTCCGCGTAACACCATTGCCCTCGCATCATGGGAAAGACCTCCGCCTCCACCGAGATTCGACCCGCGGGCAGCGCGCCGGTGGCGCCTCGCGGTGGCGTGAGGCCGAGGCGTCTCGGCTCGCCTCGCCTCGCCCGTCTCGCCGGCCGCGCACGTCACTTCCGGTCGGCAGAGCTCTAATCAGCTTCCGCCGCCGTCGACATGCAAATTTCGCCCTGGAGTGAGTCTCGGGGCTGACCTGGTCGCGGCCTCCGAGCTGGTTGAAACCGACCGGCCGGCCGCTGCGATGGGATGGTGGAATCGGGATGCATCCGTCTGCTCCAGTTGGACTCGCGCCAGATTTGTTTGCGTCTTAATCTTCTTACTAATGAGTAGGGAATAGAATTTATTGTGATATAAAATGAAAAACATGTACATATATATGTACTTATTTTTTCCAAAACATTTAAGAAAAAATAGAAAATATGTAAAATAAAAGTTCATTACTGTGTTTATAATTGTTCTCTTCAAGCATTTTCCGATCATAGAACGTCTCCGATCAGTTTTTAAGGATTTGGAGTGGCTGAAAGTAGGTTCTATCTCTACTGCAGTTATTGTACACTAGAAGTTATTGAACATATAAGAATTTCATTCGAAATATAAAATATGTTCATAGTATATATTACAATGCTTACGGGGAGCCGGTGTGCAAGTAAATAGTAGTACGGGGTAGCTAGTGATGGTTCCCAGGGGAGGGGATTAAAGGCTATATATACCCCACCCTCCAAATTGAACAACGCGGTAAGACAATTTTCTGTAAAGTATATTTGTTAATTTTGTTACTTTTTGATCGAGTAGCGAATGTGCAATTTGAGACATAAGCAAGTACGTGGTTGAAGTTAGCAGTTATATGGGGGTAATAGAAGCGCTGCATTATTGCATTCGATTTGTAAGAAAGATGATTCCGTAATAAGTTGCAAACTCGCACCCGAAATGTTCTTTTACGACGAATAAATATATTAAAAAAAATTATAAAAATATGTAATTAGAATCTAATTCATTCAGAAATCTTGTAAACTCTAAAAAATTTAATAATGGGGTACCTAGTTACTGTAAAAACATGTAATTAATGGAAATCCGTTCCCTATGAGCATTAAACCATTTGAAAACATTAAACACGAGTTCTTAAAAATACTAAAATACTTGTCCTGATTTTTTTATCTCGGAGACTATAAAGTGATTCTTTCGTACAATCATATGGAATTATTTGAGCAGTATGTAACTTAGATATACAGTAAGTGACACACATTTATGAATCTCGTAGTATTTATGAACACTCAAATTCTCTGGATTCCTCGAAACAAAATGAAATGTGCAATTAATATTATGGGGTGATTAGCGTGGGAAGGTAAATGAATCAACAGTAAAAATATAATTTCATAAATATTAACTTAGTGATTATTGCAATAAGCATTGATGATGTATTTTCATCCATGGAATCTACAATCTACTTCATATACTCTTTCACAATTAGTGTTTTGATACAATTTTTAATCAATATGCTTTTTTTATTATTTTAAATTTAAATCACATTAACTGAATGGTCAAATTTCAGTAAATAATAGTCTTATTGTCACTTATGAGTATGGATATGCAGGTGATAACTTCTATTATAGTGATGTTAAAAAATAATAACTTGTTTTTTACATTAGGTTGCCAGATTGTTTTGAAGTCTAGTAGCATCATGCAACACGTTCATTACGGACTTTCTGCCGTTACATAACCTCATTCTTCATGGTTTGCATCATATTCACGGCCAAGACAAGAGATATAAGTAAATTCCGGCAAAAAAGGTGATTCCTGTGAAAATTCAGTACCTTCCAAAATTTCATAATGAATCAACTAGTTTTGGGAAATGGTAAGCTAGGATATAAGGATGTTGGAGCGCGATGTCATTGCCACAGCAGACTCCATTTCTCTCTGCATAAAGCAGGCGACGGCGGCGGAGGCAGTGATGCAAGTTTTAAATGCAGCCCTTGCCGCGTCCTTCCGCTGCAGCCGACCGCCTTGGCCACCGCCGCCGCCGCCGCCCCCGGCAATCGAGCGGGTGCATTATGCAGGCGGTTGCGTGAGAGTGCGCGGCCTCGGTTCGACTCCCGTGCGCAGCCAACCTGGAGGGCGTCGAGATTATCTTCAGGAGTAGGGGATAAAGTGTTCTTTGAAATAAATGCTCTGAACCTTACTGTAAGACTCACACACGGTCGGCTCTGGATACAGTGAACTCGAATATACTGAACCTTCGGTAATAGTGTGCCAAACTCACTGGTCCCTATCCCGTACATTATAAATAAACATTAGATGGTTTGGTCATGGTGAACTCTGGATCGATTACGATGAACATAGGAAATAGTACAACTTCTAGGAAAAATATGCTTCGTGTCCGGATCGCCAATTCACAAAACCAAAGAATTTTCTTCAGGAGGATCTCAGTGAGTTATTTTTGTGTCATTTATGTTGAATGAAAAGGACTGACGGAACGTACCACCAAAGAGATTGTTTTAGATAATTTCTGGCAATGCTGCCGATCATGAAGAGTTCGTTGGCGACTGCGAGCTAAAAACAAATAAAATTCCGAATGACGAAAATATAGTAAGTGTGAAATGATTTTACAGAACAAACGAACATGCGTGTGATTACGTCTAACATAGCAAGCGACATTCAATAGTACAAATATTTTACTAAGATTTTTTCAGTGTGGAAAACGAAATATTAGTTGTATAGAAAGTACGAACTTTGGAGAAGGATCTCTTAAAAGTATTAATACAAACAGTAATAAAAATATAATTTTAAGACGAAATGAAGATACGATCTTTTCAATTTTTTTTAAACCAATTTTAAAAAAATTTTTATGCTACTTTTTTTTAATGAAGAACCTCTTCGAAAATGTAAACATCAATTTTCTTCTATTATACAATCTCTTTTAGAATCTAAGTTAATGGCTCTTGCATTTGGTGAAACTACATTTATTAACCCTCATTTCACCGTTTACATTACTTCTAAGTGTTTGCTTCTCCAGCGAATGAATTTCAAGGCCATATTCAAAACAAGATATTTATTCATGAGACAAATGGCTCCTCGGGGCTCCAGTATTCATGTACATGAATGCAAGTAGCGCCGCAGTGAGAGATAACAGTGCATAGTACCTTGTTTTAACACTTCAATTTGTTTGAGAACTATCGTTCACACTGTTGCTCAAATAATAGCATGCATATTTTATTTCATCCATATAGTAACTCCTGCACGAGAATTGAAATTAAATATATGAAGTCATAATGTGTTTTTAAGAAATAAAGTATTTCTTTTTCGGAAACTTTTCATCAAGAGACTAATTGTTCCATCTCTCAGTAAAAATTAGGATGAATAGCAGCAATTTTACTTCTCCTTTAAGCGTTTAATACAACAGAAAATAAATGGATATACTTTTCTAAACATATCACCTGATATTCACAATTTAATAGCAAATTAGTCAGCTTTCTTCGGCGCCAACTCTCTAATATTTCCCTTATAATATAATAATCCCTTCTTTGCCAGATATCCCTTCTGCTCGCCATCTTTCCACAGCGATAAGACATGTAAAATATCTGCCCACCCGCTCTGCATGCACCGTACATTCTAGATTTTAATTGAAGTTGAAAGAGGGTGAATTAGTCATTTAGGAATGTTTCCCTAATAAGAAAGTTATTTATGTATTGTTCAGGGAATGGTATTTCATGAGCAACGTTATTAATAAATAAATGATACATGTAGGTTTCCATAAGTTTAAATAACTTTGATTTTGGAAGTACTCGTTTCATTTATTCAGTTTTCAATAAAGAGGCGATAAATTTTATATATTTAATTAATGCCGCTTTCGTGACTAGTAAAATCTTATAACGTTGTGGGTGGCAAGAGCACGCCTTTCATTGCGGCAACCCGCCTTGCACTAAAGTGTTGCAGAACAAGCTTCTTTCTTTCAACCCTTTCAGTTCCACTGTAGCCATATGGCTACATCACTACTGTAATGGGTCGGAACCCTCCCTTTCTAGCTACTTATACATCTATAAATAGGCCCTATTAATCACAGCCCCACCGTTGGGCGCCACTTGTAATCGGTTCTCTCTCCTCCTTACTTCTTTTATCTATTCTATTTGCCCTGCTCTAGCCCTTCTTACAAACAAACCAATAAACATTAGCCTCGCGTTGGGTTGCCACATATGATAACTTTCCCCCCTTTTCTACTCACAATTGCCCCTCTGCTAGCTCACCTGGTCCTTTCACTCACCTGGGCGTGGTCTGCGGTGCGTCTGTACAGACGCGAGCAAGGTACTGCGCTCACGCGCGTGGATCAGTCTAATACTACGTAAATGATGGTGAAAAACACATTGATTTTCCGAATCATGACCCCCCCCAAAATGGCCATGAAGTTTATTCAATTGCCTTCGTTATCAAGTTCTTTTCAATTTCCACTATTTAGTGCCGCAACGGCAATGGTACCTCTGACGGCACACATCAATACAACCCAGCATCAAAAACAACAACAAAATAAACACTTCTCCTCCCTCAATAAACAATACATAGATATATAAATACTCTTTCGTTCACACAAACTATTTACAAACAAAAAACAAACAAATACCATTCACGCATATACATAAACCCCAGAATGCATTCTGTCGAGATTTTCCGTCTTAAAATCTACCAATTACACGGCTTGGTCTTCGACAGAGCTTTCTTCCATCAAAACTAAACAAACAAATGTCAAAATGCTTTGGCTCACGTATACTGTTGCCTCCGCGATGAATCTGCGTGTCTGGAGGTGATTACTCACGCCCAACAGCGCCTTCCGTTGTCGACATCATATCCGGGACACTCACACACGCACCACAGTTGACTCATGCTGTCGGAGTTCACGCTGCCATCTTATTTTTTTATAAACCCTCCAAATTGTTAAATTTCACCGAGTTCCGAATTAAATTTCGCGCCTCTTATTATTCATGCAACGTCGCGCTCCCCACCGTTGCAAAACTTCTGTACCGCCGCTCGCTCGCAAGTCCAGCGGGCGTTGCCGAATTTCGGAATAGTTCCAAAAATTCCTTTTCTTTTACGAAATTCTCCTTCCACGACTGTTACACACCGTACTTAAAATATTTCCGGTTACTATATCGGATGATGCTCGTAACTTCCGCACTTTACAAAAATTTTTAAGAATCGCCTACGCGAACATACATCCTACTCTCACCGAGTCCAGACACATTCTGACGAATCTTGTTCAACCTAGCATTGTTATCCTTGCTTCAGCACTTTTCCCGATCGCTCGATAACTGACGATCGCGTCACCTTGGTTCTCTTAAAATATTTAATTTCTAACGTTTTCCGAAACACATTATTCTCGTTTTGGTTTTGATAAAATTCTCCCGGCAATTTCCTAAAATTTGATGTTCTCCTCTTGTTTTCTTTTTGTCAAAATCCTTTTATTTTCCCTGTTTTCCGTTTTTGACTGTGAAATGGAACGCACTGCATTTGTTCGCTAATCGCTTCGTCTTGCTTGAATTAATTTACCTGTGTTTTAAAATTTCGATACTTCCGTCAAGATATTTAAATGGGGTAAATTTTATCTGATGCAGCTAATTTTCTTGTTTTACCTCCCGAAAGTCTGAATTCGATATGTTATCGCGTTTTCTTGCAGTATACGAAAAACCTCTTCTTTATATGCGTTTCATCGCTCCAACAATGGACTCCATTAATATTTTTCCTTAATACAAACATGCAAAATATGAAAATTTCAATAACGTTTTATTGCCTGACGCGATTTCACTGGGATAACTTTCAAAATGTTTCTAAATCATAGCCGGATCTAATGTTTATAGTCCAAACTCGCACAAGCATCGGGTTCGCTTTGTTCTCTTCTTTACTCGGTTTTATTTTTTTTACTATGGCGTCTTTGCTGTAAATGTTTTGAACCGTTTATCATGCAAATGCATACCATTGGGGATCGTGTAAATCATTACACTACATCACTGATTATACAGCTTAAATATCATTTCAAACAAGAAAAGCGATTTTCATGCTTTACACTTATTTTAATCATTTAATAAATAGATCATAGGTTATACTACATTCGTTCGGCGGATTTCTGGAGTGATATCTCTTCGCTGCGCGTTCAAATATGATTCACGACAGCGCTGGGTGCAATTTTTTCTGGAATTTTTCAGTGAAGGTGAATTTCTGAGGTTATTGCATCTTCCGTTTTGAAAAATAGGATTTTTTACAATACAGATTATCACAATATACGGATTTATGTAAAAGCTTGGGAGGAATCTGAATGAGAAATATGGCTTCCAGAGTCACATAGAGCACACATAACCTACAAATGAAATAATAATAACTATCGTAAATGCGTTTAGGTAATGATACTAATATTAACTTAATTTGAAGATGTTTTTTAATATAACAGAGACATGACTAAATGTATAGGCCTAATTGATAAATAAACCCTGCAACTTGGTCTCTTCTTTGATGCAGCAACAAAAATGACATCAGTGATGTATTTTCGTGTCAAGATAATACGCTTTACTAGAGAAATATTGTTGAATTCTGTTTAGGTGACGAATTAAAATAATGACATTTTCAAAATTCACGACAACAAACTACATAATCGAGAGAAACATTATGTTAAAAACATACTAGTAAAAGTACATCATGTTTCATATCACAATATAAATAAAATGAAATGTTGATTATTTCTTCTCAATTATTTTGTACCTAGCGAAAGATAACGTCAAAATAGAGCAATGGAATTATATCTGAGAGGTATAAATGCTGTTTGTTGATAAAAAAAGTAACGCCTTCCATACGCAATCATTGTTAATGTAAACATTAACAAAACTTCGTGGTGTGCGAAACTAATGTGCGAAAAATGTTAAAAATTTGTTTTTATGTGTTCTGTTGATCTCCTTTACCAATTTTACGCCTTAAATATTTTTTTCGTCCTATAAATAAATAGGAATTGAAAGAGTCAGAGTTTACCTAAATGTGTAACACATTAAATATGTTCTTGTGGATTGCATCCCCTACAAAGCAGTAAGTTGCTATGGACAAGAAACATGTTTTACTTTACAGTATAAAAGAAGTCAAAAAATTGTATTAGTGGAAAGATCACTTCTGTAATTTAGTAAACGGAACACTCTTAAAACCTCTTTAAATATACGAATACCTTCACTATATGTAATACTCATCTCTCTCGGATACATTATTAGTTGTGTTACTTGTAATTGAATCTGTATTAACCAGCAGCGCGCCCAAGGGGGGGGACTGAATTATTGTGAACAAAAAATCGTTCTCTCAATATCTTATTTATTGTTCGCGATCACATTTTAGGATAGAATTATCCTTATCACATGAAATATCGCAATATCATTTATCACAACCCGTATGCAAATTTAATTTTTCCAAATTCATAGAATCCTTTCATTCAGGTCTCATTGATAATCTTCCACTGGTCGTTAATTTTCCTGCACCGCACGAAGGTCAAAGGCCGGTAGTCGGAGGCCCCGAGACCTTGAAGCCTCCATTTTGAATAGCGTAGGGTGGGCAGCGCAGGGGCGACGTCGACGGCGGCCACTAAGGTATATTTAGAGGCTCGCTTTCAAAGACCTCCCGCCCACTAACGTAACAATGAAAAAGAGGAAAGCCGGTGCATACGTATTGTTTCAAATAAGGAAATAAGGGAATTTGCCTCGGAGTAAGTGTTGCGCACGTTACCCAGCACTAGAAGAAATAATTAAACATACGTATTAAATTTCCGTACATAAACGCAGCGACATTGGACACTACAAATTAATAGTATTTAGTGTAGGATTATGTACACTTTCCCGTCCAAGAAACTTTGTAATCGTCCAACACAAAAGCTTTTAAAATCTCCTTTAGGGCCATGAAAATCGTTTGATGGATTAAATATTTGATTAATAATGGGATAGCTAGAGATTAAGGTGTTCTTCCTATGAATGACAAACAAATGATAGAGGAGAAAGTAGGCGAACGTGAAGCGAATAAACAAAAAAGGCATGTAGATAAAAATCAAGGAAGAAGGGAAAGTTCCAGAAGAGTTATGATAGACTGATCAAAGAGCACCGAAATTTTATGGATATAGCCGAAATTATAAACTGTTATGCACAATTGTTAACGAGGCTGTACAGTCACCAGAGGCCTTGACGGATTTTGTCAAAGGTGTGGAGTTTGCGGTATCATTTCACACGACATTTATAATTTTTCCTAACATGTTCTTCTCTTGCCTCTTAGGATCGTCTATCGCGAATTTATTTGGTATCGACGACAGCTGTCGAGACCGAGAGGTGGGCGTTGCCCGCGGGGGTGACCGAACGAGTGAATGGCCGTTCGCCCTGGCGGTCGCGGGATCGATGCCCCGAGGCCGCGGGCCGGGCCGGTTAATTGCCCTTGTAAATCTCACCCCCCTCTCTCCACTACCCCTCACTCCTCCCCATGGTCTCGCTCCGTTTCGCCCCAGCGGTAGGCGCCAGACGCTCGTGCAAAGGTCATGCATATCGTTATGGAAATGCGGCGGTGGCGGGTGCCGTGCAATTTCTTTCTACTCTCGCCCACTTGCGACAGCGGGGCGGACGGCGGTGTCGGCTGCGGAGGGGATTCTCTGGAGGAAGGGGGGGAGTTAAGGGAGGGGCTGGCGGCGCCCACTTGATAAAGCTACTGCAGACAGCCCGGTAAATAGAACCGGCTGAGGTGACTAACTGAGAAGCGGGACCAGAAGAACCGTGAGAATGACCTACAGTAATATCGTTTATGCATATGAGATATTCTGAAGGAGTGGTTTCGAGATATTAATGATGCTCTAATGGACCATATGAGAATAACAGCATTTCGTAGAGACGATAGTGAGACGTACAAGAAAATTTACAATTCAAAATTGTTATTATTGAGTTAAACAAGGAAATAGTTTAGAAAGTACTCAATTTTTTCGTGTGAAAATTTTATAACAATTGTTCATAAGACACATAACAAAGTAATACTTTTCGTCTGTGAATGAGAAATAAACGATTCCGCTCAAATTAAAACTGTTATCCAACAACGTGACAATTTTTGGATTGGTCATTTTTCTTTCGCAACAACAGGAAATTAATTACAATAAGCTACTATACGGTGTTATAAGAACTGTAAGATGTTTATGCTGACAAACAATAGAATCGCTGACTTAGAGACATCAACGTGAAATGATTGTTCTTAACATTGAACATTAGCACTCTACTTACGTTTTATGTGGAAACATTTCGGAAACTACAACCCAATTCTTTTTAATGATACCTAACTTTACATGGCGAGATTTAGGCCCTTTGACCACGCAAATTTTACTACGCACGTTTCGTCATCTAGCAGAGAGAGAAGGTATCAGTCAGGCTACGAAACAGGCAATTCAAATTTAGCACAGAGGCATCTTTTAGGCTTCAGGATCTTCTACATGCAGTAAATCTACAACATGGGACAGCCGACTCTACTTCCCCTCCGAAGGAAATCGTATGATGGATACTTTCGCCCTTAAAAGTCCACGGCTTCGTTGGGATTTGAATCCGTGTAAGATCCGGATACGCTAACCGTTATATCACCGAAGCCGCCTACTATCAGGGAAAGACGTCGCCTGCGTCAACAAAATCAACACGGGCAAGGTCAGAGGTCGCAGGACGGACACCGGGGGGTGAAGGTCGCGCATAGGGGTCTCATCGCCCTTGGCGGCACGAAGCACGGACTGCGTGGAGTCATCAGCGGAGAAGAGCCCGTTTATTGAGGGGTTGCGCGCTGGGGCCCCCGCGCGCATTTACTGCCCCGCCGCCAGCGCCTCTCGCGTGAGAAAGGGGAGTTACCGCGACGCTCAACAAACGGCGCTCTACCCCTGCCGATCGCGCCACTTCAGATGCCTATCAATCGGTCTGCCGCGGTCGCGAGAGCGCTCCGGGGCGGATTACTGGGTATTTGTGTTTCGCCCGCCCCTTTACAGGCGTGGAAAATTCAACTATATTGAATTCATTTTTTTTCACTTACGGTATTCTTACAGGTATCTTGTTGTTCCGTTTTAGAATGTTTCTTTGTAATGCATACCGAAAATACTATCTGCGCATACACGCCTGCTCTTGAAAATGTGTTGGATCTGGCTCTGCAAGGTTTCGTGCAGCCATTGGGAATATTTTACATTTTATAACTTATATTTTGTTTTGATAATGAGTTGATTTTTTGCTTGCTTCGCAAATGAAAATTATGGGAAAAATTCATCAAGTGGTAAAAAATGGACATCTTGAATGTGATCCATCACAAATATAGAAGATGGTAAAGTTGAACACTTACTATTATCATAAGTTTACGGCTAAGTCAAATTCTTTTTCATTTTATGTTAAAAAACTGAAAATTATAAGAAATACATTTTTTAGAAATAATAGATTTGTTTTCCTTTCCAAGCATTTACTCCTACATACAGCTGTAAGCTACCATATTTAAAGCTTTTGATTTTTTTTTCATAAAGCTATTTAATTATGTCTCATATTGCAACATATTTATTAGTACTACGACTTTTCACATGTAGCTGCAATCAAGTAAGTTTCTAAGAAGGCTAATTTCATGGAACGGCCACGGTCAGGGTCAGCATTCTAGAATGACTTGTTGCGAGCCACTAGCGACGAACCGCAATTCCCTCCATAAACCAAGAGCCCCGACCAAGTGCAGTCATTTACGGCTTCAGCAGTCGCCGTCGCTGCTGCCACCACCACCACCATCGCTGCCACCGCGTATGGAGAGCGTGTGCGACCCACCGAACCGCCAGCCATGCCAGAGCATGCTATTTGAATATCCGCTTTTCAGCGAAGCAGTAAAAAATACCTCAGGTAGACGCCTCGAAGAAGGTGGGGAGGGCGGAGACCGTCGCTTTTGGAAACAAAGAAGCTTCGCGGACGTTGCCCCGCCGCCTCCACCGCCCTGCGGTCACTTTGGGGCGACTCACATGTGTCTCCCTGGTGGAGGTCAGTGCCACGAGGGACGGTCCGACATCCACAACGTAAATACTTCTCGCCGCTTCTGTCTCCCATCGATTATTTACATCTTCCTTCGCTCGCTTTCAATGAAATGCGATTTTTTAAATTCTCATTTATTTAAATTCTGTGGTGGAAGCAGATACCTTGTGGTACTCCATAACGTTAGTTAAGAAATAATCAACCACAACAATTTTTTTAAAAATATTTGTTAAAACATCCCAAAGTCAACTGTGGGGAACACTTTTCTATCTTCAGTGGAAACTATAACGTATTCGCATTTATTTGTCAAGAAGGATGAATTTGTAACATTTCGCTTGGTTTAGGCCATGAAGATGAAAGAGAATGTTGAGCATTTGTAATGAATGTAGGAAACGAGTGTAAAGACGAATGACAGTCTTATATGCCCCAATAATTTGACTCAAATATATATATTTGAACGACTTTCTTAAAATAAGTGCGTTCATTCGTATTTTTCTGGAATATACAATATCATTCAAGTCAATTTATGTCAATGGCGAAAATGCAGGTTTTTCACTCAAGGTTTTTTCACAGTACTTGCTAAGATTGTAAACTCGGAAGATAAAAACAGAAACCTTTGGTCTCCACCCGTGTTTTCAAGATGGCCCTGATAAGTGGAGCGCAAATCCAGCAATTTGTTGGCGGGGTTTCGGTGTGGGGCATTTGCATTTTATCACAGGTGATTTTTTCGCGGTGCGGCGCTCTGGCGTTCGCTCCCAGGTCGCTTTGCCGGCCACAAGGCGTGCGCTTAGGGAATTTTTTAAGCATCGTTCATTGCATTCGCAATGAACTACAAGGCCAAAAACAGAATGCGGTATGCGTTCATTGTGTGTAATACATTGGTAACATAGTGTGACACTTTTTTTCGAGTATTATACGGAATACTACTGAATGAGAAAAATGTGACTCGTTAAATTCCCTGAATTTATGACGAGACGTGTCTCTGACCAGGAGGTCCTAGGTTCGAGTCCTGACGACGGCAGGATTTTCGACATAAGCTTTTCAGCAAGGTCGAATTCAGTCGCTGCCTGGACGAGAATTCTAGCGGCCGGCTGCTCTAATCGGTAGTTTTCCGTGGTTTCTCCGATCAACACCAGGCGAATGCCGGAGCAGTACCCTACCAAACGGGCCACAGACCGCGCGCGATCTGTCCTTCCTCTTCCTTGTTCTATCCTCTCCCTTACACACACACACACACACACACACACACACACACACACACACACACACACACTAACATGCACAACACTACCACATATTCCGGGATACCGGTCGGGTGCTTAGAGCGTGTCCCGGCTGCGGCGGTGCCCCGCTGGTGGGAGAGTCCTGGTTATGGGGAAATCCCACTAGCCGACGGTAGGTCGGCGCCGGATCTCGCCATCCAGCGGGGGAAAATCACCGCCATCTCCCGCGAAAAGAACATGCACTATACTAACGGGACTAACGACCGAAGTAGTTGACGCGCCCGGAAACACGAAAAAAACAACCAACCAATGACGAGACGCGATATTGTAGTGTTTGCAATCTTCAAGCGTGAGTTATGCATCTGCAACGATAAGACATGATTGCGATAATCCTGAGTTCCACTTTGGGCGTCTCCCGATGAATTTGGTTGTCATGACAGGCAAAATCAGTTAGAGGTCGAAGAAACAAAGTGAGCGGCTTATTAAAAAATTGAAAAAATTGTACCTTATTTTAATAGCCTGTTTATTACAGAGTTTAATTCAGGGGGTCGGAGGTACACGACACCTCGTTCATTTTGGCCGAAATGAGATTATTATCACAATCGTATGGATTTCTTGTCCTCTACCCAGAGGTATACAACTGTATGCTGTACACCAAGAATTGACAGAATTGCAGTGTTTTTAAGTATCACCGAGTCCAAAGTAAAACATCATCAAACTGCTCTCCTGTAATATTTAGTGCATATGACATAGTATTCTATACCTCGACATACAGAATTGAAAACAAACACTGTGTCTAGAATTAAATTACATTTCATTTAACATCAATAATCTTTTTAAAAAATTGCAATATACGGAAACAAAATTTTCGGGTATCAATATACGGAATAAATTCCATATAAATTTATTGACTGAAATGGTATATCGATATCTTGTAAGAAAGTAAACAATTTCCGTCCCAAACTGCGCACCTCAACAGGCAGGTTTTTTTACTCGCCGCACTTGTGCGGTGGCGCTTTCGTTGGCGTCCCCGCTCAGCAACGGAGTTCTGGTCACCACCGTTGGAAGCTGATAGGCCATCTCGCGTGCCGCCCCGATTCCTCCCTCCTTATCCTCCCTACCTGGGCCTCGCCAACCCTCGCTTTGGATTCCCACTCCCGCCATTTCTCTCGTGTTTCTCTATTCCGTTTCGTCCTCAGACCTATAGACCATATATCCCTCTATTATTCCACGACCATGACCAGTCACTTGATTGTTATCCTCGCCATTTCTCTTGTTTCCCGCTCAAAACTTCCGATTCTACGGTTTACCAGTTTTCAAATCCTGAATAAAACGTTGTATTACCCTGTTGGTTTTACACAATAACCAACACGCCAGACGTTCCCTAGCCTTAATTTATCCCCTCTTTGTTACTTATCTCAACTTGAATCGTTCCTCGGAAATTAAATGGTACCGCCATCCTAACACTGATTTTCCTTGTGTATCTCGCGTCAGAATATACGTTCAGCATTAAACATTAACACAATGAAATTCCACTCTCTCCTTCCACGCGGATAAACGAGTCATCTAACAGTTTATTTATCTGACTGTACCTAGCCATGCTCCCATATTCCTAATACCTCATTTGCGTAAGAATGACGCGCCAGACATTCATTCAATCATATACAATTCCCAAGTCTCCAGTACAAGGCTCCCTAACAACCCAAATTATCAATTAACCATTACATTGACGTTATTTCTCACAAGAAAAGTCCCTTAAATTTCAATCAACTGTCACATGTCTGTCATTCAATGATATTGTCAGTCAACATTATCATTTTGGGTAATATCCCAGCAATTTCAGTGTGATTTGCATTCCTCACCAATAAGAAATATTAATTTAATTATTAACTGGTGGTGCTACAGAATGCTTCAGACTTTATCGCACTAGTTAATTTCCTAGCCTCTTTAGTCTGAGCTAGTCTTGGTTATGTTCCACCCCCTTCACAGGACCTACCTGTCAGCGCCTAAAACAAAATTTCTTCTCATATTCTCATTTTTTCGGTCCGATAATAGCTGAAGTAAAATATATTTAAAAATACTTCATAAAATTAAAACTTGGGCCTTTGTGTAAATTTCCATTGAAACTTTAGACTTGCACGCACAAATTCAATGTATAAAAGGGAGACCGTAACATAAATATTTGCAACGTGAGAGAGATATCAAGAAAATACACGTATGTAATGTTTTAAAATAAAAATACATCAAAATGGCATGTTTCTCAGTGCATTTTGAACAATCCATACAAAAAGTTTAATGAAAAAATTTTTGCCGTTTTTATATTAGCCCATTTTTCACTCAAAATTACGCGGAAACGAGTAATATTTTCAAAATATTTTCATAAAATTAATGAAAGAAGTAATTGGAGAGAATTAAGTTTCATTTGAACACAAAATATATATTTTGTATAATGTAGTTGTAGAATGGTGGGTCTAAAGACTCAAACTTTTGCAATTTACAAAATTGAAGGGTAACGATGAAAGTCCGCTTTCTTTAGGGCCAGATTGAGTGAGGTATTTCATTTTAGAAAAATCATACGAATAATTTATGCGCTAGTGTTAGTGCACAGACAGACGGAGAGATGGAAAGACGGAAAGACGGCCAGACGGAAAGACGGCCACACGAAAAGACGGCCACACGGAAAGATGGCCAGACGGAAAGATGGCCAGACGGAAAGATGGCCAGACGGAAAGATGGCCAGACGGAAAGATGGCCAGACGGAAAGATGGCCAGACGGAAAGAGGCAGCGGAAAGAGGCCAAGAAAGAGCGAAAGACGGAAAGATGGCCAGGCGGAAAGATGGCCAGATGGAAAGACTGACAGACGGAAAGATCTACAGACGTAAAGACGGACAGACGTAAAGACGGACAGATGAAAAGATGGAAGGAAATTCCTTGACAAAATCCCTTGTTCGGTATCAGAGGACACCAAAATGTGTATTCTCATGAAAATCTCGAATTACAAATTAGTTTTCGGCGGTATTTAATAACTTTCTCTTTACTGGATATATACAAGAAAACAAAAATTATTAAATATAATTTCTGTGTCTAGATTTTAATGCACTTCTCAAGACCATGTCCTAAACGCGTCATTTTCAGGAACACTCATGGCAAGTACTCTCCTTCAAATGTTTAATGATACCATTACACCGTTAATTCGTGAGACTGTTATGTCACGAAACATTGCAACACGAAACGAAATATCTTCGACTTGTGGGGAGTGCATGAAAACGTCTTGCGTGCGCATGTCTGGATTAAAAAACTAACAAAAATGAACCGAGGAACAAAGAGAACTGGAAGGTGCTTTTATGTTGGTGGCATTGACATTCCTGTAATTGAGAAGTCGTGCTTCTCCAAAGTGGCGACTGTTGTTAACTGTAATAATAAATACAGTTTGTCATGATGATTGTTAGCCTTCTTAATGAAACACGATCCAATAAACCCGATGGTACTTCTTATAGCACTGATATATATGTACTACTGATACCTACAGAATATATTGTTGTGACGAAATGAAGAAAGAATTAAGCACCATATGCGATAAATAAATTCAAAATACAGCATAGAATCACCTGAAAATTCATAGAAAACAGACGTTGCTTGAAAGCTATTAGTGAGAAGTAGAGAGAAAGAATAAATATTGCCAGATGAGGAGGTGCGACCTCATAATTAGAAATATAATGTGCATTGACAGGGCGAATTGTATATGGTAAACAGATAAAACTGCATTTCACAAACAACTTTATTCTACATGTTTTACTACTTTTAATACTAATGGGGCAAATTAACTATTTATAATTTAGGGGCGTTTCAAATGGCAAATACACAATTTATTTTCATAATTACACGATTTATTCAAAAGGAAGATGATGGGGTGAAATGTTGTGTTAAAAGGTAGCTCTCAAAGTAATTCTGAAGTTTGACATTTTAACGAGTTATTTATAAATAATACTGTTTGTTAAATTTTTATTCAAAACCGTGAATACACTGCATTATTTCTCAAATGAACTATTTGTATAGTTAATAATTTACATTTTATAAAGTAATTAATAATTGAATTACTTAAAAATAATTGAATTACTTTTTAGTAATTTTCAATACTTTAAGCTCAAATTTATTCATGGAAACATATTTTGCCGAATGCAAAAGGTATTTTTTTTTTCATTACTAATAATTAATTTTCAAAATTTTCCGAAGATCCCTAGATTCCTTTTTGTGTAAGACACGGTTTTCTTCTATCAGTCTCACGTCTCTCACCCTTTTGATTGAAATAAACACAATTAAATTGGTTTCTTTTATCTGTAGACTTTTTTTTTGGCTTTTATCCCCCCCAACAGCCGGCTACATTTCACGTTCACATGGGACGGATATTCGATACTAGACACCAACATACTTGCGGACTCCTCTGATATAGGTTCAGCAGAACTCGAGGACCTCCGCACATAGTACATATGAGGCAAGAGACAGCGACGAACAACAATGTCTGAGGCGGGAGTCAAACCCGCGATCCTTCGGAACGATGTACTGAGTCGGTACATGCTCTTAGCCATCTCAGCCATTCAGACAGGCGCAGAATATTGTAGTGTGAGAAATTTAAATTCTGAGTTTAGTTTTATAATGATTTGAACGGTAACATTTTTGGAAAATTCATTTAATGATGGAGAATAAAAAGAGACAATTAGCAAAACACGCCTTTCTCCGATAGCTTGACCCCTCGTGGTCCATAAAGATGGCCCCTCGCATTCCCACTCGCAAACAAACCGCTAATTGCTCTCAAATGTAAATGTAGTGGCCCGTAACCGGAGGGAGCAAATAGACGCAAGGACACCCGCAGCAGCTTGCCATTGGTCGGCTGAAGTCCGGAGAGCGACCAATGGCAGCAGGGGCTCTCTATTTATCACCGAAGCGCGAGAGCGTCGTGAGGGGGAGAATCGCCAGTCGTGGCCTCAAACGACCCTTAAAGAGTTCAAGGCCAAACAGATGAAGGATGTAGTACGTTCATTTGATCTAGACCGCGACACCCAGAACTATCGCCGCAAGTTGTATGGGATACTCCTAAAATGAATTTATTTTCTGGCCATTGTTAATTGATGTTATTTTTTGGCCAGTGAAACGTTGTACTATAAAGGTGCTGGATTAAGAAAAGTATGTGAAGTTGTTCTATATTTGTCCGAACACGAAAGAAATGTAAGGCTTGTAAGCACGTATAAGTCACTGTATATCTATAACTAAGGATTTAAGAAGAAATTACTTCTCTTAAAATTGTAGGCTGATTTATGTTCTTTACTTAACATAAAATGAAAATAACGTCGTTATATACAAAAAAGTTATTACAAAAATCGGCATGATTTAGTTAACCAACAATAGGTTTGGGGTTAGTTAATTTTTTTTCGATTTCGGAATCTTTTCATTTGAGACATAATTTTAGAGTTCGTTTTGGTATCGCCTTTGGAAACGTTGGGAAAACCTGGATCTAGACCGTGGTTAAATGAGAATAAGATTTTCTCATCTTTTCTCCTCGCTACAGTAGATCGATAGGTTTTCTGGTTACGTGGGGAAAATGAACATTTAGGAAACGTTCAAGGCAATTGTAGCATTGGAATAGTATTCTGACCCTATTAAAACATAATATTTTTTTAAATAATTTTAAAAAATTAGTCTGTTTTAATCACATTAGAATACTATTCCAATTAAACGAGATAACAGACGGGAAAATATGCCTTGCAACCGAAGTACATTTTTACAATTCATTTAGAAAATACGCAGGTAATTGTAAAGTTATCAATTGATTTTTTTTAAATAATTAAGTATACAACATTATTTTACTGAGATCGATACATCTTTTTTTCATATAATCATTGATAATATCTAAAAGTATTGTATATACAGCGCAGTCTCTTGCTATTTCTCAGCCTAATTTTCTTAAATCATACCCACTTTTGTAAGTACACAAGTGAATAATATATGGACGTTGAATAAAAAATATCCACATCCCACAAATTGTTCAATTTAAAGTTGCAGTTTCATTTCATAAGAAACAAAAACGTATCTAAAGAATTAAAGTAAATTTATTTTTCTTTCTTACCCTGTTGCACGACGTGACCGATGATAGCTCTTCTTCCAAGTCAAGGCTGTAAAAATACCCTTTTAGTACAATGAATCTGCAATGAATGTGAGTCGAATTCACCCTAATATCAAGGTGATGCTGAACATTTTTTAAACACACCTACCATCTGAATTAATGCGCATTTGGATTATTATATTTATAATTATCAAGAAATCTGCCAAGTTTATGTCAAATAATGCTTTGTGCAATGATAACATTGTTAAAAAGCAATTATCAAAAATTTAGCTGTTCATGAATGACAACAAGAAAAGAAGTCAAATTCACTTACCTATTTTTTTTTACATTTCTTTCCTAACAACTTGGAATGCATATAACGAAGCTTGAAGCGTTCGAACTGTCAAAACTGGTGGCAACTACAGAGATATGGGGCGGCGCGGCGCGGTACGGAGCGAGACGCTCCCGCGATCTGTTGGTGGTGCTTGGAAACACTCGACGAAGCACGTTTCGGGTTTTCGCGGTGCAGTGGTTATCGAAAGCAATTTTAGCTGGGTGATAACGCTATCAACATACCACCGCTAGAGTGGTTTGAACTTGGAAAACATCCTATCGACCCACCGGAAAAGTCAGCGTTAAAACTACTAGTATTCCAGCGGCAGAACTTGTTTTTCCAGAGAAGGGTTGTCTCCCTGAATGAGTCAAAGAGCGGGACAATTTAAATATGGGGGTTGGGGGATATACAAAATTGGTAGGGCCAGGAAAACTCGTAGGCGGCGAGTTTTTGTCTTTTGCGATGAAGGTAATAATAATAATAATAATAATAATAATAATAATAATAATAATAATATAAACGATGTCATTGAAACTTAGAATGACCGATAAAATATACGACTGATTCAAATTTAGCTCGCTCCCCATTCCCCAAACTTCTCCCATATTCGAAGTTACTCCCCTGGCAACGAGTTTATACCGCACGGCGACGCAGTCCCGAAGGAGCGGCAGCAAAAACGACGAAATGTCAATGCAACCGGCGTGTTCCAGCTCCGTCCGACCAGAGGCTTGTAGGCTCATGCGACATCGAACGCGGGCGTCAGGATTCACTTCCGCCCCCTCCACCCCCGCCACCCGCCCTCGCCCCCGCCCCCGCCGCCGCCCCCGCCCGAAGCTATTGAGGTGCCTCCCTTTCCAACGGCCGATATCCATCTCCCTGACGGGCGTTTCTTTTGCTTACTCTCCATCGTTACGAGGCGGTGCGGTGTTTCTTTAAGAAGGTTCTTCAAGGTTTCTTTATTTTTGTGTACGTTCGTATGTCTACATTTATATTGATTCGTCCATTTAAAGCAGTTTTCCTTATTTACTTGAATCATGTAAAAATATTGGGAAGTGTTAAAACGATAAGTCATGAATTACCCGACACTTGTTGTGGAAGCATTTCAAAGCATTTTCAATCCTTAAAATATTCCTATATGCTCATGTATTGTATGTTTTGCCTATTTTCTTCATAAGCAGCGTATTTTTGCAAAGTGCTCATTATTTTGCATGATTTTTTAAACGTTTATCGTTACTCATATTTACACAATACATTTAATTTAAGGGGGAAGATACACCTTAAAATCTTTACAAATTCCATTTTTTAAAACATTTTTTTATATGCATTCAGGAATATTTTGGTGGAAAAAATATTTTGATATCTGCAATAGTTTTCGAGTTATGATTTAAAAGGTATTTCACTATTTCACACACAAAGGTATCATGCATCTATTAGAGAAGTAAGATAAATAAAACTTAAGAATCTAACTTCGTCCCTTTTTTTTTTCAGAATTACCGTTTTTAAGATCCGTTTCCCTTATAACTAAAAAACTAATAATTTAAAAAAATTTTTCATTTAACCAATTTTTAAAACCTTTTTAAAAATTAAAACCAAAAAACTATTAATAAACAATATATTAATTTTGGATTCAAATTAAAAATATTATTTATCCAAAGATCTTAATGAAAGTGCATGGTTTTGTACCTGTGAGTATTACCAACCAACTAAAAGAAGAAATTGGAACAAACGTTTCAAAATTATTTGAGTTACCAGGGAAACACTAAGTCAGTGCATGAAAAAGTGGTTGAATTTTTATTTAAAAAAAATTAAGTTGAAAGGAAATTTTTCCTTGTAGAAGAAAGATATTTGTGTGTGTCAGTTCATTTTCACTGCTGTGGAGTATGATTTATACAGGGAGAAATGAATATAATGGAGAAAAAGGTGGAAAGGTAATAAAAATTTAACTGCTGTAAGCTGTATCTGTATCCATAATAAATTAAATGATTAATTTCGTATTTTTTTCTTTCAAAATACGCGATTTATTATAGCTACTATCAATTTCCTTCATCTGAATTGAGCATAATATTCAACATAATATTCACAATCATTTAGAAATTAAAAAACCACGAATCTAACAAACTATTGCAGATGACATAGCATCGGAGGCTTTCACGGCCAGAGTCAATATGAGTAAAGGTTTCCGGGCTGGTAGGCCGTGGTCCAGTTGTCATTGAAGAACCAAACGTTTCGTCCACAGCTGCGGTGGACATCTTCAGTGGCGGCAGCGTCGTGGGGGTAGTCTCCGGGTCGGCGGCTGGCGAGTCGGTCCGTCCCTGGCCAGCCGCCGACTCGGAGACTACCCCCACGACGCTGCCGCCACTGAAGATGTCCACCGCAGCTGTGAACGAAACGTTTGGTTCTTCAATGACAACTGGACCACGGTCTACCAGCCCGGAAACCTTTACTCATATTGCAGATGAGTTGAGGTTTCTCCCATAAGTAATAGAGGGATTTCCCCAAACTGTGATATATATTGAAATTCTTTCGTTAGGACTACAAATTCTACTCTTCGAAATTGCATTGAGTGGTGCAGTAAGAGTTAAGGGTCGGATAAATGTATTGTGCCTAGAAATGATGTTATGATGAACTAATATATTTATATTGAATAATATTAGTAAGCACAATTTAAACACAAAACACTTCCCACTCAGGTGGCTGGCGGCATCATTTAACTAGAGGTGCTACAAAATGGCACAGACACTCTCGGAGTATAGATTTCTAAATGCGAGCGGCAGAAAATCCCCAAGGCGAGCGATGCGGAGCTGTTGAGGTAAAAGAACTGGCAACTTTTATGCATCGATCAGTTGGGGAAAGAGAATAGCAGTAAATACACGACAATTCGTGTTAAAAGTGGGTGAAAAGTCCAGAATAGATCGGTGAAGTATTCCGAACGATGTGAGTGGCAGTTTCAAGTTCATTTACTGCGCGTGTTATTGAATTCTTTCAAAGAGGCCATACCTTGTACAATTTTACTTAAATAATTCATGATTTTCACATGTGGTACAGTTGATGTTATCTGGAAAAGTCATAGTTTATTCTATTGTGTTAAAAGTAATTGTTTTCTGTGATATGTAAAGGGGTCAGATTTAAGTAACGAGTATGTTATGTTTTATTTTTTTTTCTCTTTAAAGTTCACAGTGAGTAGTGAGTGCAGTAGTAGTAGTAGTAGTAGTGCAGTAGTAGTGAGTGCGAAGCCCAAGGCTAGCACCTTTGAACGGGATACGTTAGAACAAGTGTAAAACTCATTTTAAAATCCGTGCACGGAAAAACTAGAGAGTAGAAAGAGTAAAATAATGTGATAGATAAAAATTCAGAAAGAGGAATGAGCAAATTATGAATTGTAATTGGTGAAAGTGTGTTCAGGCAGTCGAGATGACGCCAATTTTTTGTTTTACCTTGTTTTCTGTTTTTTAGTCATAAACTATTTAAAGTGCATAATCCTATTATATAATTGTGCCATTGTAATTTTTCATTGAATATCTGCTCATTTTATTCGTATTTTATCTGATTCATTGTGTCAAGAGTTCAGGTCTTTCTCATACCCAAAAGATCCTGCTTCCGGACGGACGGACGGACGCTGAGACTAGATTGCGCCTGGTTTAATGCATTATGTTAAATAGAGTCCCGTTTAGTCTTTTTATTATTAATGCAGAAGTTGTGACATTTAACCTCGCGGAAAGGTCACATTAATATCTTGCCGAGAACGCTGTTCTTCTAAATAAGTGACATGCAAAGAAAACGAGAAGGGAAGTGGTTGCATATCATAAAATATTAATTGTTTTATCGCACCAAATACACGCATTTTCCCTTTCAAGCACACTTGCTTCAAAAAAGAAATATGCCCACCTTCTACAAACGTTACTTTATTGCTTAATTACCTTAACATATTTTTCATGCATTTTAAGTATTTTAGAGTACCGATATTTTAAAAAATATAAAAAGTTGTTGATATTTTCGGATACATTTCTACAAATCTCAAGGTCATTAACCCTTTTTACGTCGCGTGCTTTTTCCTGTCATTAGCAGTCGTCTGGGAATGCCTGGCAGTAACTGTTTTCTTTCTAATATTACCAACAAGTATTAACGGCTTGCAATTTTTTCTTCGTGATATTCATCTTCCTTAAATAAAATTAAACTTTTAAAATCTTACATTTAGAAATGAATTTTAGTTGATTCAAATGCAATAAAATCTTAGTGGATAAAATATATTACCTTACTTGCGATAACTACCGCAACAAAAATTATGTGTTATATATGTATGAAAAACCTGAATACTAATTTTTATTGAATATTCATGTCAAGTATTGTAGTTATTATTGTAGTCTTATTGTTCACAAGAGTCACAAATAATTCAATTTTATGAAATATCACGGACGAATCTAGATGCATGAGGGGATTGCAGACGTTTTTTCGTAACAAACAATGCATTCCGTTTTAAGCACATTTACGCGAACAACAGATTTTCTTTTCTCAGAGGGAAGGTAAACAAGCAGTTGAAAAATACTGTACATTCCAGAATAATATAAAATTTATTTTATTTAGCAGTTGTCACAAAAGGTCTGGGGACGTTTATAGTCCCCCTGGTGACTATTTAAGGTTTAAGAGTTATTTACGAAATTCGTTTAGTAAGTGAGAGGTGCACGGACGAAATGTTGACATATGGGCCACGTGTAAATCTTTTCTGCAAAACATTGAAGGACGCATGTGACTTTTGGTAAATTAAACAAAGTTTATTTTTAATTGACGGAAATAGTGATTAACTAGACCAGAAAATGAGTCTATGGCGTACGAATAAAGTGTTGTACGATGTTTCTACCGTCACCTTACCCGCCAACTTACTAGTATATAATCTCAATTCGCGTGGCGGCATCCATGTCGAATTATGCCCCATCTTTATAACTGATCTAATAGATCTTAATCCTGACGTGTGTGCGCAGTTACAGATGAAAAGATTCTTAACACGGATATTGTGACTGATATTGCAGATGGTATTATTGACTTTGAGCATCAAAGAGGAAAGCAAAATTAATTTGAACAATGATATTTAATGTAATTTACCATTTGGACTGTATAATTATAAACGACCTGTAACAATTGGGTCAATGACCTCCATCTCGATCAGGTTTTCCCTGATCCTTTGAGCAAATGCTGATATAGCTCGTTTTGATTCTGGACATATATGTAACTTCATTATCTGTGCACATCTTCTAGAGTTCAGTGGGAAATATAGTTGTTCAAATTATCGTTCTCCATTTTGTCGCGGAAGGAAGTATATTCCTTCACGAAGGGCATTATGAGGATTAAGGCTTAGGGTAGGGATTGTAAAAGACTTAGGGTAGGGATTCCAGAATTAAGAATACTTCTCCCCGTACCACGTAATACAGTGTTTCTGTTATTGATAAAAAATAAATAAAAAACATGTCACCCTAGCGTTTTGTTTACTTTTCAGTACTCAATAGTTTTATAAGGCCATGGCGTCTTTGGTGTACGCCTATGGACCAGTAATACCTTCCAATGAATAAATCCTGTTCAGTTTGGATCTCTGCTGCAAAAAACTTAAACTCCAAACCTAAGCTCCAAATATTCCAAAAAAAGTTTCTTAGAACTATCACAAATGCTCCTTGCTTTGTCACAAGTTCACAGTTCCCCAAAGAATTTCAAATTGACTCCATATGACATATCTCTCAACCCAGTTCAATCACTCCGTACCTCAAATTCCACACCCAGACAACTTCAGACTCCGGAAAACTCATAGAACCAGAATAAAAAATATATATCCATACCAGTCATTTCTAGTCAAATTTTCCGAAATAAAACGTTTTTAGAGGAGTCAGGAGAAGATTTTCACACCCAAATTAGTTTATAGTTTAATTTTAGGTAAATTAGAATGTAAGTCATTCAATACACATGTAAAGTGTATTATGTAACGAACTATGTACGCTCTATAAAAAAAATAATAAAAACAAAAAACCTTCCAATGAATAAACAGTGATCATAAGTACAAGTTTCCTGGAGTGAGTGCCGAAAAATATATTAGGACTTCCTCACTAATACTTGATGATCAAGATCATCAAAACATGAAATATTGTTTCAATAATTTAGAGTTCAGTAAGCGCATTAGGGAAGCGTCAGGAGAGACGATACTGTTTGATTAATATTATATAATTCTGTTGAACTTTTAATCAGTGTTCTATAAATATTTACATCTGTAAGTGTTTTCTCAAATAATTTAATATTCGTAATATCACTGCATCATTTCACACTAATTTTTATAGCCCTTAAGAAAAACTCAAAAAATGGTGTAAAGGTTATTCGTATTCTTGAAAAAACAAAAACATTTTAAGCCATAAATAAGCTAAACACATTGATTTTTGGACACCATAAATACCTCAATATTTCCCATCTTAATAAATTTATTACAAGAAGGTTCCTGAATCCATTCCGAATCATCTCGAATTCAAAGCTATCTGGAGGAGAATTCTAGCGGTCGGCTGCTCTGATCGGTAGTTTTCCGTAGTTTCTCGGAACAAAACCAGGCGAATGCCGGAGCAGTACCCTACCAAACGGGCTACGGACCGCGCTCGATCTTTCCTTCCTCTTCCTTGTACTATCCTCACCCCTTACACACAAACACGTACACTAACATGCACCGCACTACCACATATTCCGGGAGAGTGGTCGGGAGCTTAGAGGTTGTCCCGGTTGGGGCGGTGCCCCGCTGGTGGGAGAGTCCTGGTTAGGGGGAAACCCTGCTAGCCGACAGTAGGTCGGCGCCGGATCTCGTCATCCAGCGGGGGAAGATCACCGCCATCTCCCGAGAAAAAACATGCACCACACTAACGGGAGTAGTGCCCTAAGCTGTTGACGCGCCCGGAATCATTAACAACCAACCAACCAACCAATCGAATTCAAAGCTTTCTTCTTAAGTGAGACCGTCAAACGCGTGACGAGGTAAGATCATCCACCCCTGCGTCAGGTCACTAGACCGTTCGTGCGATCTCCAAATAACTCAAAAAGGCGCGGGAACAATTAATCACGGGGCCACGGCGCCTTGCAGGCGGCGCTCAATTTCCTCCTAGCGGCGCCATACCCGCGCCATTGCCCTCCCAAGGCTGATAAGGGGCGGCGGCGGCAGCTCACGCCGGAGGCCTTGGATCGAGCCCCGTCTCGTGTAGCGGACGCTGCCGCAATTTCCTGTGCGCGGAACTGCCACAAGGCAGGGGAAATGTCGGTTTTCAGCACAAGCGACGAGCTATGCATACAATGGCGATCGACATCATTGAAAGAAGAAAACTACGTATTGTAGAGTCTTTCTTATTAATTATACTAGAGACACTGTCCGTTATCTGTCCGGCAACTTACTCTGCGGTCTCAAATTATGATGAATTTCAAGCACTTTCAAAACTGAATTCTTGGCTGTCCGGGATTAGCCGCGTCATGGTCGATGGAGCTGACGTTTCGGCCATCTTGCTGTGGCCTTCTTCAGAGCTATATTGCCACAACAAGATGGCCATCTTGCTGTGGCCTTCTTCAGAGCTATATTGCCACAACAAGATGGCCGAAACGTCTGCTCCATCGACCATGACGCGGTTAATCCCCGACAGCCAAGCATTCAACGACTCCGGCCGCGGAAGCCTACGACTATACTTTCAAAACTCACTAGCGATTTCTGTGTCAAATCTAAAAATCGTATCCAATTCTTCTTGGAAAAGGAAATTTGTCTTCGGTTTTGTTACCCCCTCTATCAAACTTCTCAAACCTCTGCGAGCAATATTTTCTGTAAACAACTTTGATTTTCGAACTGTTATTTCGCTGCTTAAGCTAACAACGTAGAAGAAACTTTTCTCGAATAGCAGACAAAGTGTACAGCAGTACTTATCATGTTCCCACTCAGCAAAAAGTCTAACTTCTTACGAAAAGTTTAATCGTTCCGGTGTATATTTTTTAATTTACTCACTACATTTGTGAAGATTACTGCTTCTTATTGAATTCTCTGGTAGTAAAAATAGATGGAATACATTTTTTTCTCTTTCTAAGAGGATAACTACAATGGAGAATGCTTCTCCAGTCTCTAAATTTGTTTGAATATTCATGTATCTGCCTTTATTAGTGAGTGTTAAAGTCACATTAACACACGTGTATTTATTAATTGATATTATTAAGTGATTAAAGTCAATTGAGAAAGAATCTTTACTTTATACTACTTAATGTTGAATCGAAATCATTTGAATATTTGTGTTTTGTGTTTATTTCTGACCTTGTATTTTCGAACAGCTTTTTTCTATAATTCATTATTTCTTATTCAGTGGGCATGGTTAAGAATCTTTACTTATTTCTATATCATTGACATACTCGTTTTTACAACTTTATAGATAGAAAAGGATTGGAACATAATTAAATTTAATGAACAGTTAAGAAAATAGGCATCTGAAGAAAATAATTGTTCATATAGGTTAAAAAATCCTTGAGGTAGTTTTATTTTTATTCTTTTCTAATGGAAGCACTGCTTTTCAGTTGAAGTTATGGTGCGGATTTTGCCTGTACCTATAGGTTTGGGATGCACAAAAGTGATTTGGTTATTTTTCAGAATTACCGGTTTAGGAAAATCTGTATTTTATAAATGTTAGATTTGATAACAGCATATGGAGCAACCCTATTATATACGTAGTACGGGTCGGTAGTATATAGATCCTATTTGTAAAGGTAAATTCTTTTGTGAATGGGTATATTCTTGTAGGAGAGAGAGTTGCTAATATATTGGCAAGATTTATCCCGATTGTAATGTTCTGTTTCCAAAAAATTCCTCTCTCAATATTATGCTTAGGGATTAAACAGGTCATCCAGTGGGAGCAGGTTATTGTTTGTCCATTGAGCATTATAAAAGATGGTGTACATGGTCTACGAAGTGTGAAGATCTTTGTTCAATTTTTTTTTTTTTTGGTTTCTAATTGTTTGTGCCATTTATCAACCCAAAATTATATATCAGTAGCGTGGTTTTGAATAGTTTTTACTGCTGTATTTACATTTTCGTTTGAGATTTATACTGTTGTGTCTTTTGCAAATAGAGAAATTTGTGTTGCTTCTGCAGCGTAACTGCCGTGAATAGTGTACTACATATGATTGTCTTCATGACTGAACCTTATGGAGCTTCTGCTTTTAAGTAATATGTTACTAATGTGAAATTTAGTATGCATTTTGAACATTCTATTTTGTTTGCAAGATAAAAAAAGATTTTAAATAAAACTTCAGCCAGATGACGATCATTAATTTGCGTCGTTTACCTAGGTACTAAACGGAATTAAATGATTTTTCTGTCAAGGGAAACGCTTGGAATGTGTTTTGATTTGTGAGATGTAGTTTATTCTCGAAGTAGCTTTATGTAGTTATCGTAATTAATCGACGATTAAATAGGATTGTTTATGGAGACTACATTCAAATTGATGAGATCATGTATAATGAGGCAAATACTTATTTAATCTGGTTAATAAGCATTTAAAAAATATTTTGCTGTCAATAATAAATTGGTAGCTTCTTGAAGGCATTTCCCTGGTTTTCAGATTGGGATGATATGAGCATACGTGGAAGATGTAGAAAGATATAATAGGTAGTGATTCATTGGATTTTACGCAAATAGCAATGGTGATTAGAACAAAAGGAATTTCTGGTTACACGAATAAATATTCTAAACTTCCATGAAAGTACTCAACTGCAAGACAATAGCATCAATTAAACGTTAGAACAAAAATAACGGCATCTACCCAACTGAATCAATGAAAAATGAGAATTGCTAATTATCACTGTTTCAAACGTATTTCGTGGCATGCACTCGTTTATATTAAATTAACAATTCCTTATTTTCAAAATATTAGCTAATGTCAAAATTCCGAATGTGGGGCAAATTCAAAATTTATATATCTGAAGAAATAAAAAAAAACACTGAAAAACGTCCAAAATGAAGTCATTGATCTTCAATACCTAAAAGCCGTTTATTACTTTCGTGTTCTTCCAGGGTCATGGATGATTCATCGTGACACAATCACCCCACTGTTCACGCGAACGCATGGGATTTTATGGCTAATAGGGAGAAAGGCGGGGAAGGGGGAGGGGGGGCGGAGCGCGAGTATTAAATGCTCGAATGATACTCGCTGGAATGGCCGCTTTCAACGCAAAGAGGCGGGCGAGCACGCCATCACCGTCCGGTGTTCGATTCCCGAGAGAGGCGACGCTTGGGGGCGGAGCATTCTTATGTCGAGGCCTCTCCTGGAAAATGAATTGTGCTACGCGTACGTGCTCTGCAGTTCGGCCCATTAGAGTGTAGTTGATGTTTTGTTCTAGGAAAAATTGAAGTGTCGCATTGTAGCTTAGAGTTGCCAACCGTTCTCCATTTGTGACGACAGTCCATTCATTGAAGTCAATTTTCCTCTGTCAATTGTCCTCCTTTGTATTTTAAATGTCATATTTTTAACATTTGTTGTCATTTACTTATCACATGACTAATACTTTCTACGTTGTTTCGTTTATTGCTTAATTTAGTACAGAAAATATGAATATCCTTTTTCTGAACGCTGACACACGCATGCATGATACTGTCTCTGTCTAGTGACTAAAATAAAAAAAAGAGATGCTCAGATCATTTTTCATCTGAATTTTGTGAAAACCATCATCTTTTCACTTGAATCGCAAATGAAGAGAAGAAAGAAATAGATATGATGTTAATCTAAATTAAATAGTTATAAAAAGAAATGTGTTGATGCAGTTGGTTGGTTTATTTTGTAAAATTTTCTTTTTCTGCCGCTTGTCTTTTACCTCAACAATGTTGGCAACCCTGTGCAGTGTTTTCAAGTAAGTGTGCGCACTGTTTTGAAGTAAATGTCTAAAATAAACATTACTGAGATCTTTTCTCTGTCACTCTCTCCCCGTCTCTCTCTCTCTCTCTCTCTCTCTCCCCGTCTCTCTCTCTCTCCCTGTCACTTTCTCTCCCTGTATCTCTCTCTGTCTATTGATTATGTATTACATGATGATCTGCAACTAAAAGAATAGAATTTGAGTGCAAAATAATTGCTACAGATGCGTCACCTTTTGACAAATGCCCATGGGGAGCTCATAAGTCGATAATTGTAGGTACGATTTTTTAATTAATTGACTTACTGTTTAACTCTAAAGAAATACATTTATATAGGTATATGTATTGATGTTTTTGCGAGGGTTAACTATAGCCCTAGTCTCATTAGTGTAGTGAACGTTTTATCCCGGAGCAAGCTCTAATCTCCCGGCATGTTTGGTAGTGGTAATGCATGTAAGTGTAAGCATGAGTAAGGGGAAATAATTCGAAGGAAGAGGAAAGAAATATTGTGAGCTCTGTGGCCTGTTACTTATGATACTTCTCTGGCATTCGCCTGATATTGATCGTAGAAAGCACGGGAAACGTTCAATCAGAGGAGCCGGCTGCTAGATTGTATCCTTCAGTCAGCAACTGATTTTCCCCCAGCTACGAATCTAGTGTCGAAAATTCGCCACCGTCGAGTTTTGAATCTTGGCGCCTTTCGGTCACAGTTGCTGTATTATTAGTAGCTTTAAAATACCCCTCGCCAGGAATACAGCGGGTAGTGGTGTATTAGTAATTAGGTAATGAAAAGTATAACATGTATTGTGATATGTTGTGGTCATATATCGTCACTGGTGAGATGCCTGACGAATGTGAAATCCGTGCAAGAACGTCCTTAAGTTATTGGGGCCAGTGTGTTAAGAGGCGCAATCTACGTTACATTGTAAGATTTTGAATTGGGTGTTTGAAGCCTTCACAGAGCTGAGGGGATATGTTGGAGCTCACGCTAGATAATAGTGCATGTATATGCAGGAAGAGAGTATGTTACATAACAATGGGGATTTCCTTTGGAATTGTTCCGGGATGCATGCGAATGGATCCAAGCACAAAAGTGAAGCAGATCTCGACAGTTTGATTAAATTTTATATCAACTATGCCCATCTGCATATGCACACACTAATCTACACAATCTAATGAATTCCTTTTCATTTGTAAGATACCAATGCTTCTTTTAAAATAGGGACCAAGCCCGCCATCGATAACTTTTTTAAAATATTGAATCCGTCCATTTAATGAAACTTTACAATACACGGTCTTCCAGAAAAAAAAATCGTTATAAATAAGAATTCAGCAGATCATCTCACAACGTGCCTTGATGACGTCAGATCGATGAGTTATTGATGAAGCCTAAATACAAATCTATGCTATCGTAAATGGACATATAAAAACAGCATTGCCAATCTCTCACAACGAGAAATTGCTGGTGACACGAGAACTAAATTTCGTGTCGCACAAGATTTGAACACAAGGTTTGAATTGTACGACGATAATGATACACATATATAAAAAATTATTAACAAACCCGTATTTTTAACTGCAATCTCTAAAGTACCATTACCCAATGGCAAGACGATGCATTATTGATCCTGTCACCCCGGACAATTAAAAAACCAAATACATACCAAACGGAAAAATATATAGAATGTTCTCGTCATCGCCTATTGAATTTGTATATCACACGGAAAGATACCATAAAACTGAAATTTCAGTAGTAGTTTCAGAAAACAGAAGTATCAAAGTATTGTATATCACACATCAAAAGTGACTTTCCATGACACGATGGGATTTCTAGAGTTTTCTATCGTCCTCATCCGGGAATTCTCCCGTCTAGTCATGGAAATATCCACTTTCTTGCTTCGTAATGCAAATTACTATTCACATTTTCCAAAACCCCTCTACATTAGTGGCCTCTACAATAATATGCCTTAAGTGATCTGAAAAAAAGAGCAATCTGGGAATCTGCAAATAAAATTGTTTTTAAAAGTATAAACATTTTAGATTATAAAAATACTGGGTTTCACCGGCGATGTGTTGGGTCATCGATAAATGTTATGATAACTAAACAAAATCATAAATATAATGCATTTTCAATACTTTATAGAATAATTGAATATGAAGCAAAAATGTATAGATACTTCAGTAGTAATAGTAAACGACAGCTGATTATTAGCCTTGAAACAACGAGATGTACGCAAAGGTCGACGCACAAATTGACTCATCCCCTTCATGCCGTATCTTTTTGCTCGACGATAAAGAAGAACATGGAACGGGACGGAACGGACGGAACGAGGACAGAACGGAGGAACAGACGGAACGAGAACAGGACGGAACGGGAACGGACGAAAAGGGACGGAACGGACGGAAGGAACGGAACGGACGGAACGAACGGGACGGAACGGACGGACAGGAACGGAACGAGGAACGGAACGAGAAGAACGGTCGGAAGAGGAAGGACGAACGGCTGAACGGGCACGGGAACGGACGGAACGGACGAACGGACGAACGGACGGAACGGGACGGAACGGGGAAGGTTGGAAAGGATCGGAACTGAGGAACGGATCGGACAGGAGGAACGGACGGACAGGATTGGAAGGAGCGATCGCTGAACAGGACTGAAGGATGACAGACGGAAGGCGATAGGAAGAGGAAGGACGGAAGGCGACAGGGTAATTTTAGGAGAGGAGGAAGGAAGAAGGAGGACAAGGAGTCGACGACAGAGAAGACAGTGGACGACGTCGGAAAGAGGAAAGAGAATGGGAACGACGAAGTTTGAGGTCGCGCACTAGGTTGATCGACGGTCGAGGCACTTGACTAGTTTGGAAGATCTTGCCATGGATTATTTGCGAAGGCTTCATAATATTAAGTAAAGAAGCAATCAGTTTGTGTTAATTTTTAGTAGGGAGGAAGAAAATAGGCAAGGAGTCGACGAAAGCACAGATTCTCTTGCTCTCTTCTAAATAAAATGAGAATGACAAAGAGGGAATTTCACGTACAGTATCTTGACCTGGTGGAAGATGACCAATTATTTCAATACTATAAGATGTCTCATTATGCATTTTAAGCTGCATTGGATATTTTGATGAATGTACAAAAATACACATTTTTGATAAATATTGTAACTGTACAAAATTCTGTTAAACTAGGACCGAGAATCATAATTGCGTTAATTTATTTAGAAACTTAAGGAATTTTCGGCACACACAAGACACAATACTTAACGCAAGTAAGACACAAATCCTAAATGTGGTATAATTTATTCATGGTGCATAAATGTATCCAGATTCACTAATATTGCATAACTTCTTAAAAATAAGTAGAATTTTAAATGGTGTAGCCGAATAAGGTGGTGAAAACTGCTCCCAAACCAAATCGATAACCGCGATGCTCATATGATAGATAAAAATGTCGTTCATTCCCAAAAAATCAGCTTCCTAGGACACTGTTGCAGAGATACAACGAGAAACGTGTGTTTCATGTTTTTTTCTCAACTTCTATTGCATGTAACAGACTGAAAAAAATTCGAGAGACGGAGAAAAATAGTTGAATTTTAAGATATTTTTGCAACCAATTCTGACGCCAAATTCAAATAGAAAAAAAATTAATGGATTATTTGACGTGTTAACGTTGAATTACTGTCTCAGTCCCCCCCCCCAGAATATGTCTTATAACATTCTATAACATATTTTTTTTTTAGATTTTTAAACAACGTGGACGATGGTGAAAAAAATGAACACCAATTTTATCATTTCAAAAATTTGAAATTCGCACCAAAATGTGATTGAAAAAAACGCTTTTACCAATATTTAAACATAAATTCAATTACGACACATGAACGCGACCTATCAAGCAGTGCTACAGATTACGCGACATCTAGGGGCACGACCGACCAAGTCGCGAAAAGCCTCGCCATATTCCATTGGTGAAACATGCCTTCAAGCGCCATGTTATAACAACCGAAGTACGGGCAACACACTCCATGCAGTCCTGCATTCGTAGAATCTCAACTGTTAGGCTGTTCCCGCGACATGCGTGATGAAACACGCCATGAGGGAACATGTGAGTGAATCGTTATGTGTGCGACCTGATTCGTGAGTTCTTTTACAGAGTTTGTTAGTGGTTTTACTTGTCATGCACTGTGAAGGAACTGGAAGAGGAAACTACTTGTCATGGTTTAATTGAAACAAAAACAGCGTGGTTCACTTACACTTGAGGAGAGTCTTTTGATTGATTGGAAACTTTTGCTTTTCATCGTGAAATTAATTTTTCAGAGGTTTTGTTTGCTAATTTGCATAAAAATATTTTTTAATCATTGGAATTGAAAAATGACTTATTTTTAATAGAAATGTGTTCGTGTTTCATCCAAATTTAGCAATTATTGCAATTACCTCACGAAAAATGGTAATTTTTTTAAAGAAGATAATTTTGACTACGTGTTTAAGAAAATATTCTGGTTAGCTGAATCGACACACCTGCTCCAACAGCATCCATAAAAAAGTTTTTGCTTTCAAAATAATACATATGTATATTTCATATGAAGCAACAATTTCAAACAAAAGATAGGATTTTTTGTTTAAATAAGAGACCCCTTACCCCAGGACCCTGTTTTTTCCTGGGCGCCCCTGCGTGACAATCAGCGTGACTTTACAGACATAGTGGCCAGCACCTCGACTCGTGGGCGGCGACAGTTTGCCGCGTGATTGTTTGCATACAGCGCACGTCACGTCCCACCAGAATAACTTTCTTACCACGGGTGGAATGCTTGCATGGTAGCGACTGCTCAGTCGACTGTACACTTATTTCGAATATTTTGCATGGAAGGGGTGCGCTTTCTTGGAGAACAAGCAATAATCATAATGAATGATATCCGAATACCATAAGAACTTTAAAATAATTATTTCAATTCACTTTCATTGGATTGGATGAATTTTAAATTTGCGGTGAAACCAAATATTTCTAAAGAAATTTAAAAATTACTAAGAAAGCCCACGAGATTTATAGTAAAAAACTTAAAATAGCAGAAAAGTTGATCGTCGTTTTGAGCATTTAAGAAACAGAATCCCTACGATTTTGCAACACTCCTCCCTCCACCGTCCCCATATCGCTTCAGAATGATAGATCCGGACACTGTGCAAATCTAGCGAAGACCTTGCAAAAGCGCCACGTCCTGCCATTGCTTGCTTCTTCCCTCTGTAATTATTCATTCATTGATTGATTGATTTTTCGTGTTTCCGGGCGCGTCAACTGCTTCGGTCATTAGTCCCGTTAGTGTAGTGCATGTTGTTTTTCTCGGGAGATGGCGGTGATCTTCCCCCGCTGGATGGCGAGATCCGGCACCGACTTACCGTCGGCTCGTGGGGTTTCCCCCTAACCAGGACTCTCCCACCAGCGGGGCAGCGCCCCAGTCGGGACAAGCTCTAAGCTCCCGACCGGTCTCCCGGAATATGTGGTAGTGTGGTGCATGTTAGTGTAAGTGTGTGTGTGTAAGAGGAGAGGATAGGACAAGGAAGAGGAAGGACACATCGCGCGCGGCCCGTGGCCCGTTTGTTAGGGTACTGCTCTGGCATTCGCCTGGTGTTGATCGGAGAAACCACGGAAAACTACCGATCAGAGCAGCTGGCCGCTAGAATTCTCCTCCAGACAGCAACTGAATTTGACCTAGCTGAAAAGCCGCTGACAGGATTCGAACCTAGGGACTCCCGGTCAGAGGCGCTGCAGTGACAACAGTTGATGCACTGAGCTACCGCTCCCGGTCCTCTGTAATTACATCACCTATTTTTTATTATTACTTCATACACGTTAACGTGCTCGTTTCCAGCTTCTTTTGTTAAAGCAGTTTAACTAGCGTACCCGTGCGAGAACCCTCGCATGGTAAACCCCACTATCTTTCCTATTTTTCCATTTCCATACAAAGCCTATAATACATCTTTTTCTTCAAGACTCCGTCACGTGTTCTATATGTAGCCTTGTAATTGATAACAATACAATACACCCTTGTCAATACTATTTTTATTTTACGTTATTTCTGAGCAGAGAGGTTCACCCGTGTAATTCAATCGCGTACTTTATCAAGTAATTAGTTTAATTTCACATACAGCTGCAGGTTGTGCAGTCTCTGAACAGTTGCGGTAAGAAAGAGAAGCGTCGAATCAGCAAAAATGTAAAAGAATGTTCAAGAGCATATCATCCTGTAGTATACTACGAGGAACGTCTTTTGAGGCTTTGGTCTCAAAGTTTTAGTTATTCTCAAAGTAAAGCTTCTATTATATGTCATCTATTACATCCAAATAAGTATCATTACTCTTTCTAGCACACAAGTGACCAACGAATTTCGCCCTAAATTTATCTGCATATAACAGAGATATACAAAAATAAGAATTTAAAGTATTGAGAAATATAAGAAAATTTAATCCTAAACCTTCCTTATCCATCGCTTGGTGTAAATGCAGATCAGTCACATATAATAATGAGATAATATCACTAATTTCTCGTTTGAATACTCTGAACTTAAAGCGTATAAATGACATCTAATGGACATATACGGTGTTGCTTGTGTCACCATTTTCTTGAATTTATTTAAAAATCGAAAAGAATGAAATTGATTGACAGAATAAAAATAATGATTCCTTTCTTCCAATACATTTTTTAAAAATAAATCAATCATTATTGAGCTGGGATAAATATACTATTTAAAAATCCTATTAATTAAACATTAAATACAAAACGTTTATTTAGTTCAATTGCTTATTTTTTCATAAATTCCACTGCAATCGAAATTTAGAATTTGTAGGTCAAGTTAATGTAAGGAATACCTTTTTAGATCTAACTGTATAAGTCATTTAAAATTGTCAGTAAATGTAAAGTATGCTTCGGCAAGAAATGTTCCGTTTTTAGAGCAAATAAGCAACAGGTATTTACGGAATGGGTTCATTAATACAAATGTAGAAGACGTTCGGTTCATGTGCACTTAGAAGGAAATTTATTTGTAATTTCATACTCAAAATCACTGGAGAACGACTGATATTTTGAATGTTCACAAAATATCAATATACTCTCAACATTATTTCACCCTTCGACTAATATCGTACAGTTCTAATATTCTCTTATTTATGGTTCTAGTTCTTAGGGCCATGTAGTAACCCACCACTTGAACACGAACCTGTATTTGCTAGATGCCATGGCGAGATGAAAGAACCTAATTTATTCCGTCTGACCTCGCGAAATGCAAAAATCGCCTGAAGGTCGGAGTTCAGCCGTGGGAGAAGCCCGCATCCTTAAACGAACGACTGCAACTCGAGAGATCTCTCTTTATGAAGACCCACTATTAGCATTCCCATCGCTCCTGCTCGCCCGCACTAGCCCCCTACCTGGTTTCCGGCCTGTTGCCTGCGCTAGCGGGGCAGACGCGAGCAAATTGCTCTTCTCTAGGAGTACAGCGCGGGCCGCGGAATGGAGGGGTAAAAGGGGTTGCAGCTCTGATTTCCCCTCCCCCTTCGGCCTGGCGCAAACTTCGCCGCCGTGCACTGCACGAGATCCCAGCGACCGACTTCGGGCCGTCGCCCCCAAGGTGAAGGTCGACTGCGGCCGCCACCCTGCCGTCTAGACCGTATCTATTATAACAAGTCGCTAAAAAAGCACGCCTTGGCAGAGCGATTCGCGATAAGGAGGTGGTTTGGATTTCTCGGAGCCCCTCCCTTGGAGACGGTGCCCCACATGCCTGGGCATTGTGATGTAGCGGCCGTGTTTAAGATGTGTACGGCTCGGATTTCACTGCGTCGTGCTCTTTTGTATCGCGATGGGGTTTTGTGTGTTCCAGCAAAAGTAACATTTCCGAAAAAATCAGCATTTTGCCATAGCAGGATATACATTTTTAGAATGCTAAAAACAATCGTACGGGCGAGTACATGTAAAAATCAACAATATTTTGGGGAAAGTGAATTAAGAAATATACGAATGGTTTAATTTATATTACTGTAGAACTTGCGGCTGTGTTATATCACAAACACCATCCAATTCGTTGATGCAGCAAAAATAAAACTGAAATGACACTGATGAAGTCCATAAATTTGAACACCTTATTTCTGCATTATCTCATTGTACCATCCCACCACTCACACAAACTATTCATTTGATAACAAATGTAACAAAACTGTATAACTTGAATAACATACAATGAAAAAATTGTACAATTAAGTTGGATTTAATAGCATTCATAAATAGAATTTTAATAGAATAGCCATCACACCTGAAAATATCCGAAAATCTACAATATTCACATAAACGTTGTCACTAAGAACACCACACTTTACCAATACTTCACGGGCATCTGAAACGAGCAGATCCTCGATAGCATGTTATTCTTTGATGTAACTGCAATCGATGCGGTGCAGTTAACACACGATCGTGACGCAAAACACTGAACAGAAGAGTGACATGAACTGTTGGACGCATCCTTATCGTAGCGGATCAAAACGCAAGTCTAATAATATCTCTAAACATACGTTTTTGATAGCAAAAGCAAATGAAGTCTTTCATATGGATAGTAATAACTTGTACTTTTATCTTGAGAGATATTTCATAAGCAGACGAACGTTCTGCATATTGCCAACACGTATACAAACACTCCTATAAAAAGAAACAGTAAACAAACAATATTCAAGTTTGCAAATTAATGTTTTAAATTGCAGAAAAATACTTTTATTTTATTTTATTTTTTATTTTATTTAACTTGACTTGACTCATGGAAGAAGTATAATCTCCCTCCTTTTCTTGAGTTTTCCAATCTTTTCCCCACCTTTTACCATACACATTTGGATAATGAAAAATAGTACCAAACAAGCGAGCTTTTGAAAAACTAGAAAATTTTGCTCCCGAGTCATAGAAAGCTTATTTGCATCGGTTAACGAACTATACATTTGTATTATCTAGGCTACCCGTGTCGAGCCGTGCCTATGTCGTAGTGGCTGACGTTTCGGCCAACATATTGGGACCCTCCTCAGAGCGACCTACACATTTGATATTTTGTATTGCTACCAAAATAGCAACCCACATCCCCGGATCTACCGCAACCAAGAAAAGGGGAGCTCGCTTTTTTTTTTATTTTTTTTATTTTTTTAAATTTATTGTCTTCCTATTCAACATACATACATGATTTTCAGGGTTGTGAATAGAAACATATATAACGTTTGGTTTATTTCCTAACTGTGAGTGCCCTGAATGGGCGCGTTCATTGTTTTAAGTGAAGTTACACTATTTTTTTTATTTCGTAACACAATTTTATTTCTTAACACTGGTGTGATAGACAGGCAAGTCTATAGGCGAACTCAAGTGCAGTCGTTCCCATGTGGCTACCAAAAAATGTTGGCCCACCTACAGTTACGTAGAGCTCGTAAATAAGGTGAAAATATTACCTTATTGCAAAATGAATTGGAAAAACGTATTTAATACAGAATTCAAATATTATAAACATCTTGAGGTTTAGAGTTGCATCATTTGAAATAAAAAATACCAAATAAAATTATATTTTTCATTCGCCATAATAGGGTTTTCACTCCTACAGGAGCAAGACAAAATAAGATCTAACTGCATATAATAATGATTGTATCATTCAACATGTTGGTACCGCGAGTGGTAACTCAGTGCATCAACTGATGTTACTGCAGCACCTCTGACTGGGAGGTTCTTGATTCGAGTCCTGACGGCGGCAGGATTTTCGACGTTAGCTTTTCGGCTAGGTCCAATTCAGTCGCTGTCTGGATGAGAATTCTAGAGGCCGGCTGCTCTGATCAGTAGTTTTCCGTGGTTTCTCCGATCAATACCTGGCGAATGCCGGAGCAGTACCCTAGCAAACGGGCCACGGACCGCGCGCGAACTTTCCTTCCACTTCGTTGTCCTATCCTCTCCTCTTCTACACACACACACACACCTACACTAACATGCACCACACTACCACATATTCCGGGAGACCGGTCGGGAGCTTAGAGCTTGTCCCGGCTGGGGCGGTGCCCCGCTGGTGGGAGAGTCCTGGTTGGGGGGGAAACCCCACTAGCCGACGGTAGGTCGGCGCCGGATCTCGCCATCCAGCGGGGCAAGATCATCGCCATCTCCCGAGAAAAGAACATGCACTACACTAACGAGACTAATGACCAAAGCAGTTGACGCGCCTGAAAGCACGAAAAAATCAATCAATCAATCATCATGTTGGTTTTCTTCCCTAATCTGATTTGTCTTTATCCCCCTTCTAGTCTAGGGTTAGTATGTATTTGGTTTTTTAATTGTTATACTTTCATTTCTAGAACGGAAAGTACTTTCGGTACTATTCCAGGCCGGTATTGGAAAAAGTTGAATCTTAATGTCTAAATACTGTATAAGTTTGCGTTATTTCTAGACTGTCTCGAATAAAATAAGTTTTATCCGAAATTGGTTATAATTAGTTTGTAAGCAATATAGTGCACTTGAAGCAACATTTCTTTCTATTTTAATGCAATAAATGTTGACATGGACATATACCAAAAAATAATCTAGGGATATATTTCATCCTAACACTGCCCAAATTTAAAATGCAGTTTCAGGCAGTAATTCTCATTTACACTATTTTTCGCGAAGTAATTATCGCTCAACAAATTAAACATTTTGTTCTAAACATTTTCTATATTATCTTAGGAAATAATTATGAATCTCTTATGTCTCATTCCGAAAGACAAATGACATGACAATGCATGGTGAAAGCATATTGTTTTGAAAATCTTGAGTACAACTGTTTTGAAAATATTTCATTTCAGTGTTTCATAAAAAAGAGAATACGAAAGCCTACAATCACGAGAAAGAACAGGATTAGATAAAGCTATACGAAATGAATTCTGGGAGAACGTACATAGAGAATCTAGTTCAAAGAATGCCCGTGTGAAGCGCCACTGTACAGCGTTGCAGCGTTCCCGCCCGAACGCGCGCATTCGGTCTGTGCTTGAAGTTCCGCCATTTCCCGCCAGAGCACCTTCCAAGCTCTGTCTCAGCGCGGTATTTTCATTTTGACGCTCACGCCGTAAAATTGAATGTTGACAAATTCAGAACTAGAAATGAATTTATTTTTGGAAAACGTTAAGGGTTCATCTAATATCATTGAAGAGAAAATTAATATAATATTCCATTTTACAACGTTGTGAGAAACTTAAAAAAACAATTCATGAGTGAAATACACAATTCTCGTAGATTTACACAGAATTAAAAAATTGGGTTTTCTTCTAAGGAACATTCATTAAATGAGTCAAAAGAAATATATCAAAACCATATTTTTAATGTTTTATCGTCTATTCCTTCATTAACTTTACTATATCAAGTTACATACCAAACATAATAATTTCGTAACAAAGAAATAACACTAACTCTGGAAACAATTTCTGAATCAATTTAAAGGCTCATTGAACATCGTTTTGATTTGCCTTGAAGCAGACAGTCAATATTATTGAGATAATTTGACAGCAGAAAGAAAAGTTCTACGAAAGTAAATTGTATGTATTGAGATATACAAAATTTTCCTCTCTCTACATTAATATATGCTAAAAATCTTAGCGTTCGGCTTGCTGGGTCAATGGGTCACGATATATTATAATCCTTATTACCTCTATAATGGATTATAGGATCCACGACTATACAGCGCAGCTGGGAATCTGAAATAGAATGATTCTATTCCTAGTTCATTTCTGTTTGGATTGGCTAAATGAAAGATCACTTCTTTTCTAAAGAACAAAATTCAACAAAGTTTATTTTTACGCTTTAGCAAATAATTTAGTGAATTTACAATTTTTGCTTTGATCAATATCTTCAATTTACAATTTATACCGAGTTAACTATATTTTCTTCGTTGATGTACCTCGTAGACTTCTCAGTGAAATGTCTTACGAGCTTGCGTAGTCAAAGTTCCACGAAATCTCTTCTCTATCAAGTTGATCTCAAACTATCAAAATTATAGTTTCTGATTAGTCCTATGATCATATTCCATGAACTCGATTACAATCCGACAAGTTCAATTATACATCAATATTGCTTCACAGAAAATATCTGCAATATCATTCTGTCTAAATTTCAGAACCAATTCTATCTAGATTGTGATCGTTCCTCTCACGAACCTATTCAGTTAAGCGTTGCACAGAATGAAATCTTCTTCATGATTCATCCTCGAAACTTCGTATTAAACTACCTATTTCAAACATTTGACCTTTCTCTCCAGAACATCGTTTTATTTGGTTGCGCTTGACGTCAATTTTATCTAATTTTAGGATCAGATCTTAACAGAAAAAAAAAGTTTTCACGATGTAACTTAGTCTGTATTGATCGTCCCTATTGTCTCAGTTGTTATTTTAGTGCTTAGTCCGAATTTCGTTGGCCTCTCCCACGGTGTCTCCCATGCCTGGGACTAGTTAAATTGCTCGGGGGTAAGAGCGACATGAGGCAAACATGATGTATTCTCTTCACTGTAACTGGCAAGATACGCCTGCTTTAGCTTTTCTTCGTCAAACAGCTACAGAAATTGGGACGATTTTCAAGGAAAAACACAACTCTACTTTTACCTCGACCGGGAATCCAGCCCGACACCATAGCATGGGAAGCTAGTTTGCTGCCCATGAACCATCTCAGAGGCTCATAAATAAAGTGTCAATACTGAAATTTATGGATATTGGGGAGCATTTTACTTTGCACATTTTCAAATGCAAATCTCTTACAATTTTTTACTCTCTTACTAAAATTATTTGCAGTTAATTTTTCGTGAAAAACTGAATGACTTTCGAATGTATTTTAAACGTGGCACTGTCTTCGTGTAAAACGTGTAAATCCTAGTCGCATATATTATTTCAATAGTATGCAGCTTTTGCGAGTCTCACACGCAACCAATCTTTATAAATAAGGCCTCTAAAGAAAGAGAATTTTCCGTAGACGTGACAAATTGCACTTTGACTTTAAAAATATGAAGAATGTGTTCTAAAACCCCATTAAAATATTCATATCAAATGCAACCTGCAACAATTAGTCGTATTTTTTAAACTACATCGTTAAAGAACGCTTAAACTGACCGTTTTAGAGCCTTAAATACTAAAGTTTTGAGGCCAATGGCCGGCCTCAAAGAAACGTTCCTCAGACTGTCATTTACGGGAAGAAATCATCATGAACATTCGATTACGCGATTCGACGCTTTTCGAAACTACCACATCTGCTCAGAGCATGGAGAATTTGAAATATTATGTGAAATTAAACCAATTACTTGATATCCTACGTGACTTAATTACATGGGTATACCTCTCTGCTCGATAATAAAGTCAAAAAAGAATAGTTTGTATTGACAAAGGTTTATTGTATTGTTATCAATTAGAATGCGACATAGACAAGTGACGAAGGATAAGAGGGTCTTGAAAAAAAGTTATATTACAGGCTTAATACGGAAATAGAAAAATAGGGAAGAAAGTGCGGTTTAACATGCGAGAGTTCTTGCACGGGTACGCTAGTTACTCTAACTTCAGAAAACATCGAATAAAAGTAGCATCGTCAAGAGAAACAAAAGATGAGGATCTAGCGCAGGGGGTGGGGGTGGGGGGAGGAGGCGCGCGAATGACAGGCCTCTGAGTGCATAATTGAGGAGCTTCGCAGAGGGTCATCGACTACGTGAGGGCCTTGGCCGGGCGCCCTCCCCCCACCCCTGCCCTGCTTGTACACCCACACTCAGCAAACAACTTGGGCACAACATGGGGAATTCCAAGACACCGCGACAAGTAATAGATAACAAGGCGGTAAAATCCTTGTTTTGCTTACTCGTAATTACGTTAAGAATGAAATGGAAAATACTTATTTATGTAAACAAAAACATTTCATAATAGCTACTATAAGTGCTATAGTTGGTCGAAAATTTTGTTTCATGATGGAATTATATTTATAGATAATCCTAATCCTGTGCAGTAAATTGTATTGGACATGGATATGAATATAAAAGTGTGTTGTTAATTATTTCTGTATATAAATCCTATGAGGAATAAATGAATACTAAGAAACGTAGGTTGTCAGAACCCACTAATCTCCATTAAATGGTAGTCAACCAAAAAATATTTTGAAAAAGAGCGGTGAACTGAGCTCTGGTTTCTAAAACTAGCAAGATATTGTTTTCATGTCTTAAATTTTATCCTCTCAATTGCAACTAAAACACATTTACTAATTTTTAACAGCGGAAATATAGTGGAAAGCAACTTAATGAAACTTATAATGCTAGCGTTTTTTGTTTGATACTCAGCAGCAAAGATTATTATTCCCTCACCAAACCTAGCCGTCACTAGATTCTTTGACTGGAGTTATGGCACTTCCGCAAGCCTCACGAGATGACTGATATGCTAAATAAAATCATCCCCGGGTTTCGCAGGTGGTCAGATATTTAAACATTTTTGTTTTCAAAAACTTTTGTTATTGTTGTTTGTAGTGATAGTGATAGTGATGGCGATGGTGATGGTGAAGGTTAAGGTTTGCAATTTACATTTTCTATATTTTTACTTTCTCCTATACGTACGTATATACGGAGTAATATACGTAGTATAGAGAAACTTATGTAATGCTGCGCGAAAAAATGGCTTATTTTCAGCGGAAAAAAATTAGTGCCGGCCTCTTGTAACGAAAAAGTGCATGAAACCAGTTGCTAAATTAAGAGAAAAAATCCCATATGGTGTTGTCAGAATCCCTGTATTGTGGGTTCTTGATGCCGAAAAAACAATTGAAAATAAAACGTCCGCCCGTCCGTGAACAATACTAGTGCCTAAACCACACTTACGATCGTTTCCAAATTGAAAAATCTCCTGTCGATATAGATCTATATGAAGCTTTGATATTTTGAAAAACATACTTTAAAATTTGGGGGTACTTTACATGAAGCTCCTCGGACATTTTCAAAATTTTCTCAAAAATGGCTCCAAATTTTTTCTTTGAATTACGTGTAAGAATAGAGTAAAATACACTTATAAAGGTGGCATAGGTCGGATTTTCACGATGAACTAAATTTTCGAAAGTTGCAAGAGTTTGTATTTTCTTCGGCGTCTTCCTACAACTATAAAATTGAAGATGGAGATTTTTCCTTCAAATGAAATTTGTTGTCCATGAGTAGTTCTTTCATTAAGGTCTTGTACATTTTTTCACAATTTTAGTAGGTTTCGTGCAATATGAACTAATTTGAACTTTACGTCATATTAAACAGTGCAATTAGCACTATTGCATTGGAAAAAATTGCATTGCACACAGCATTGGAAAAAATTGAAGAAACAACTTAGAGCCCTTTTGAGAAAACGCTGTTTAAGCGTTTCTGAAAATGCGAAATTTTGATCTCATTTTCACAGAAAACTGTTGAGTTTTCGAGAAACTTTACTTGACTTTAGTTTAAGCACATGTACTCATACATACTAATGTGAAGAACTCGCCTCTAATGTATTACCAACGTGAGAGAAGTCCAAAAAGTAACCTTTTTGTAATTTTTGATAAAACGCCAATGGGAGTAGGAACATCGTTTTAAAATAAAAATGATCTGACGAGGTATTGGAAACATCTCAACCAGGTTCTTCGGTCTTTTAACTACGTAACTTTATTGTAACAATAGCATGTAATATAAGAAATAATATTTACTCGAGTTCACTCACGAGACTGCCACAACCATACAGTGTTTGATTAGTCTCCGGGCGTGTCAAATGCTAAGGCCATTGTACCGTGGGTGTAATGCATGTTTTTATCGTGGGAGATGGCGGTGATCGTCCTCCCTCCTCCGCTGGATAGCGAGTTCCCTCGCTGACCTACACGTCGGTTTCCGGGGGTTTCCCTAACCAGGGACCGGGAGCGGTAGCTCAGGGCATCAACTGATGTCACTGCAGCGCCTCTGACCGGGAGGTCCTAGGTTCCCATCTCCACGGCAGCAGGATTTTCCACACTAGGTTTTCAGCTAGGTCGAATTCAGTCGCTGTCTCGAGGAAAATTCTAGCGTCCGGATGCTCTGATCGGTAGTTTTCCGTGGTTTCTCCGATCAACACCAGGCGAATGCCGGAGCAGTACCCTACCAAACGGGCTACGGACCGCGCGCGATCTTTCCTTCCTCTTCCTTGTCCTATCGTCTCCCCTTACACACACTTACACTATGCACTACACTACCACATATTCCGGGAGGCCGGTCGGGAGCTTAGAGCTTGTCCCGACTGGGGCGGTGCCCCGCTGATGGGAGAGTCCTGGTTAAGGGGAAACCCCACTAGCCAACGGTAGGTCGGCGCCGGATCTCGTCATCCAGAAAGGAAAGATCACCGCGTATCTCCCGAGAAAAAAAACATGCACTACAATAACGGGACTACTGACCAAAGTAGTTGACGTGCCCGTAACAAGAAAAAATAAAATCAAATCAACCTAACCAGCTATCTCCTACCAGCGTGGCGCAGCACCATCCGGAACATACTATTCTTACGCTGACGACATATGAGGTAGTAATGCATGTAAATAAGTGCTTAAGTACGGGAAGGGTTGAGAATAGGATAAACAAGAGGAAGAAAAGATCGCATGAGGTCGGTGGGCAGTTTCCTAGGTATTCGCCTGGTGTTAATCAGAGGAACCATGGAAAATGCCGACGAGAGCAACCAGCCGCTAGAATTCTTCTCCAAATAGCGGCTGAATTCGACCTCGCTGTGTACTTAGTGTCCAAACTCCTGCCACCGTTGTCACTCGAAAACTAAGACCGCTCGGTCAAAGTCACTGCAGTGACGTCAATTGATGCCCTGAGGCGTCTAAGCCATTACCATGTATCTTTCGAACATTGTGTCTTAACGTTCGAAAAAAACCTGCACACTGCCTGAAAATAACATGCTCTTTCACGAAGGAATATAATGCGAAGATTGACTATTACATTTACAAAGGCAATTTAGTTTAGTAGAAATAGAAGTTTCGCGACCATGTACCACGGAATTGCCTAGTAACACCCAATGTGTCGAAACTATAAACTTTTCTAGTTATAACTTGTATTTGAAAGTTACAAGTCGTAAATCTCGGTCGTCTTCACATCACTTTCTGCAATCCAACCATTTGAGCGCCGTTCCAGAAGTGAGGGTTGTAGTGTATTTGAGTATGAATTGTATGGTGGTGTATTTAAATGCAGAATCCTCCTAGAATTTTTTTGAAATTCTGAAAGTTTTAAAAGAATGTTAGCTTGATATAAGAAAATAAAGATTCATTATTAGAATACTTCTTTCGGTGTGATACGATACATATATGATCAATGTTTTGAATAAATTTAGTGTAATTGAAAAACAATTTGGGTTGAATTTGGGAGATGGCAAGGCTCTCAGATACTCTTGGTTCACCCTAGGCAACAAGTTTTTTAGTAGTCTACGTTAAATTTGACTACTAAAATCGTCCGCCAAAACGTCAAATCTGACACAAAATGAAACTTCTGCCGTATAATTCAAATGAGTGGTCAACCACCTCTCCAGGTAATCTGCTTCCGAACCAAATGTTACACGAATTCAGTCTGACCTGGCAGCTGGCAGTGGTTGGAAGCAAATTTTAAGATTCACCCTCTCCCTGAACTCAAAACTAAGCCCTCAATATCACAATGTAAACGACCTGCGTTTATCTGTTGATATATCACAAAGACATATTTCACTAAATAATGTGTGTGCAAACGTGGATCAATAAGATTCACTTGCCTACGTAATCTACAGCTTCATTGTTTGAAATTACGTATTCGAGCAATTCACTTATTTTATCATATTTGAGAATAAGATGAAACTTTTCACCACAGATTGTGTATGAATGATGAGGGCGGAAATTGATGATGAACACCCGAAGATAAATTACTTTTATAAGAAAATCAATTTACATTAAACTAACTGGGTTCTCCACTAATAAATCAAAGTGACTTCGTCTTAATAATTTTCGTAATGTGTAGCCCAGAGTTCGACCGATTTTACGAAATAATGAAAATACTACTAACGTATTTGTTACATTTGTATTTCTTAAATAATATCTTCAATAAAACTTTGAAAATATTAAGAAAAAAAGGCTAGTATAAATATGAAGATTTCAGTTGATTCTAATGAGTTAGAAAATTCGACTGCAGAGGATGTTCACCAAGAGTTCACGTTTCCCATTGCCAAACATTAGGATTTTTAATGAACGGTAATTAATATCATTTTTTGAAGCTATCTGAAAGATGATGTCATGTAGTGTTTTGTTCAAAATTAAGAGAACACATCTTTCATCAGCGTTTGAACAGAAATAGATTGTCTTATACTTTGAGTTTTCATTCTTCAGAGGCAATGGCATCTGAGATCCCCGTTTAGCACACATATTGCTGTTTTTTCACTGTCTAATCTGAAAGTTAAAGCGTCTAAGCGACCAGGAGCTTTGAACTTGACAATGAATCGATAACCATAAAACGAGAGCAGTGCACTGTGAAGGTCGAATAGGTAACGGATCTGTCGTGCTCTGCGGTTTGTTAGCGAAACTATTAATAATCCTAGGAAGGCATTTGCAGACATTTCCAATAATTTGCTCACTTCCTCTCTCAATATTAAGGAGCATTATCCAGTTTAAATTGGCAGCGATTGTGCACTCTCTCTCTGAGTCTCCTTCTCTCCGATTGCGCTTCTATTAGGGCCAGGCTGTGGTCTGGCATAGCATTCTCAGAGAATTGCTGAAGTCTTTCGCGATTTTAAGAAATTGGACATATGGGGATGGGGAATCATCCTACTCTAAGTCCCTAAAGATGGGAATGGAGAAGAATACGTAAGGATGCATGCATGCATGACCCGTTGTTGAGATTACTGCCCGAGTATCCACCTGGGATTGACACCACAGAAACGAATAGTCAGGCCCTAGCTCTCTACCGTGCTTCCTACCTCGCCGCATTTGTTTTTACTGATTGATATTTTCGTGTTTCCGGGCTCGTCAACTGCTTCGGCCATTAGTCCCGTTAGTGTAGTGCATGTTTTTTCTCGGGAAATGGCAGTGATCTTCTCCCGCTGGATGGCGAGATCCGGCACCGCCCTACCGTCGGATAGTGGGGTTTCCCCCTAACCAGGACTCTCCCACCAGCGGGGCACCGCCCCAGCCGGGACAAGCTCTAAGCTCCCGACCGGTCTCCCGGAATATGTGGTAGTGTGGTGCATGTTAGTGTAAGTGTGTGTGTAAGAGGAGAGGATAGGACAAGGAAGAGGAAGGAAATATCGCGCGCGGTCTTTGGCCCGTTTGTTAGGGTACTGCTCCGGCATTCGCCTGGTGTTGATCGGAGCAACAACGGAAAACTACCGATCAGAGCAGCCGGCGCTAGAGATTCTTCTCCAGACAGGCCTGAATTCGACCTAGCTGAAAAGCTAGTGTCGAAAATCCTGCCGCCGTGGGGAGTGAGAACCTAGGACCTCCCGGTCAGAGGCACTTCAGTGACATCAGTTGATGCGCTGAGCCACCGCTCCCGGTCGTCGCATTTGTCATGTTGCAGTGATGCAATACTGTTGGTGTGACGATCGTCATGAACAGAAATTAGAATATCATTATGCTGTTACGTAAGTGACTGACATAAATTTGCTACAGAGAAACAAGCAACAACTGTTTCATGCTTCGAGTCGAAAGCAACTTTCACTATCTTTTATTATGCTCATAGTCTAAGTACACATGCACCATAGAAATTCTATGCGAAACAGACTATTTGCAATTCACCGCAAGTGGTTATAATTTTTCGCTATTTCACTGGGCTGGGTTTCTCCTAACTTGTGATAATTGTTAATATATCATATCTATTATTATCATCCTCATTATCATCCTTATTGAATTAATTTACATATGACGATATCTTCCCCGTCTATATGTGCATATGAGGAGAATCAAGATCCAGGACGCTTTGGGGAAGGTGTATGGGAAGGGGTGAGCGGGCGAGATTCTTAAGCTTTGAATAGATACTGCTCCTGCATAGGCATGGGAATGATTAGGGAAAGCATCAATTGCAGCAGTCAGCCAACGAACGAGTTCCCCAAAATTGTTAAAAATAGAACTGATATTTCAAAGATCTAAAAGTAAGTTATTTGATTCCGTTCCAAAGAACTCATTTAAGCGGTCTTCCTAATGAGTTTAATGAGTCTTCCTACGTCCGGTCAGTAAGGGACGTTACAAGAAACTTTATTCTCCATTTTGTTCCTCAACTTCTCGGAATACCTCCGTATTCACAGTCCCTGCGTCAGACATCATATTCTTATCACAATTCAAGAATAAAATTATATTTTAAAGAAGATAGACTAGAGTATCACAGTCAAAAAATTATCGAACCTTTTATGAATATATGAATGCAACGCCAAGGCGCGGGGGGACGAACTCAAAACTTTTGCAACGAAAGCAGATTACATCTGCCCCTACAGGATTAGTTAGTTAGTTAATGCGTTATTTTACGTGGCGAGACTCGGGCCATCAGGTCCGCTCTTCCGTCTAACCACGCAAATTTCGCTACGCTCCTTTTACCACCTAGCGGAGAAAGGAACGCGCGAAACAGGCGGAACTCAATTTTGCTCAGAGGCTTCATTTAGGCTTGAGGATCTTTTACATGCAGTAAATATACTACATGGGACTGCCACTTTTACTTCCCCTCCGAAGGAAGGCGCACGAAGGATTTTTTCGCCCTTAAAAATCCAAGGCTTCGATCGGGCTTGAACCCGCAAACTAGGGTTTAACAGCCCGATACGCTAACCGTTACACCATCACCGCCACAGATGGGTTTGTTTTAGGGGTATGTTAGGGCGTTCATAAACGGTTATAAGTATGAGTGGGAGGCCTGATGGTTGATAAAGGGCAATAGTTAAATTTTTAAGACCTGATGTAATCAGTGGAGAGAGTGTCATGACGTAGATATTTTTTAAATTATTATAGCTACTCCACCTGCAGCTGTGCGAGGCCTATCCGCTCTGGGAATTGTGAATCCAGGGAATTTAATTTGGTCTTTGGAACCTAGATGGGTTTCCGTTATGAAAGCTACATCTATGCAATAAGTCTTCAATGGGGTTTGAACCCGCAAACTCGGGTACAACAGTCCGATACGCTAACCGTTATACCACCGATTCCGCAAATGCTGCATGGCAACCACCTGTTGCCGGTCGTGACCTGGAGAAACCTTAGCGAACTTGCTTTCCCCGGCGTGACGGAGAAAGGTGCGCGGTGCGTGGGCGGCGCGCGAGCGGAAGCGGCGAGTGGCGAATCGCGTCATCAGCTGTCGCGGACGCCTCGAGAGGCCACCCACTCATCAGCGCGCGGCGGTCGATCGCGGGGCGAGTCAACGCCCCGGCCGCCTCTCGATCGACCACGGGCGGGCCCATCGTCCGGCCCGGAGCGGCGCGGCGCGGCGCGACGCAAGTGGCTGGGTCGGCGGCCGCGGAGCGCCCCTCGTCCACGTGGCCTTCTCAGACACTCAACAACCACTACCTCATAATTGTGCGCCAATTATGTACTAATTTATACTGAATTTGTTTCAAGTAGTATAAATTAATCAATTAGTTGATGTCACCGCAGCGCCTCTGATCGGGAGATCCTAGGTTCGAGTCCTGACGGCGGCAGGATTTTCGACAGTAGCTTTTCAGCTAGGTCGAATTCAGTCGCTGTCTGGAGAAGAATTCTAGCGGCCGGCTGCTCTGATCGGTAGTTTTCCGTGGCTTCTCCGATCAATACCAGGCGAATGCCGGAGCAGTACCCTAGCAAACGGGCCACGGCGTTCTCTCCTTCCTCTTCCTTGTCCTATCCTCTCCCCTTACACACACACACTACACTAACATACACACTGCACACTACCACATATTCCGAGAGACCGGTCGGGAGGCTAGAGCATGTTCCGGCTGGGGCGTGCCCCGCTGGTGGGAGAGTCCTCGTTAGGGGGAAACCCCACTAGCCGACGGTAGGTCGTCGCCGTATCTCATGTTCCAGCGGGGGATGATCTCCCGAGGTCCAATCACTATCTCCCGAGAGAAAAAACATACACTACACTAACGGGACTAATGACCAAAGCAGTTGACACGCCCGGAAACACGAAAAAAGCAATCAATCAATCAATCAATCAATTAGTATTTATAATAAATAGCAGATCCACATCTGCCCCTAAAGGAGGGCAACCACTTGTTGCCGGTCGTGAACTGGAGAAACCTGCACGAACTTAATTTCCCCAACTTTATCTATACTAATAGAAATGAATTCAACGACGTGTAACCGACATCGATACCACAAAAATTAGCGTATGAATAGATATGAAATTTTTACAAGCTCTTCTCCAGGATTGTCGCAGTGTCTTTGCAAAGTCTGCTAAACATTAACAAACTCTAATGCGAAAAATAAATAATTTAAATAATATGTTTGCAGATTTGCTCGTTTAGAGCACGTGGTTCCTAATATATTCCGCCAGACCCCTGTTGTGCTGCAGGAAAACTGGCTGGTAATTTATTCGCTAAAGGTCAATAACTGTGCATAAGATAAAATAATTCATCTAATAGCCATATGTTGTAAAATAAAATAAAAGAAAATTAGAGTATTTCATTAAAATTTGAAGCAATTACTTTAAAAATAATAATCTTAAACACCGTGGTTTTCCCTCATTCTCGAGGACTGAATATGAAGAAAGCCCGGGCGACGCTGTTTTTTTTTACTAATAATAGGTAAATAATAAAATAAAATAGTGTAATTCAGTATAAATGTGAACATCAAGTTGTAATGTAATTCATTGTAAAAGAGTTAATTCAGTGTAACTAGAAATTGCAGCATTAAAGAGCAAGGGCGCCCAAGCAAAACCAGGGACCTGAGGCAGTTGATCCTCGGCGGTCTCTCATTTCAAACAAAAAATTCCCTCTTCCCCCAATTCGTACACACAATTAATTTTGCCATGCAATAGAAATAACTTATAGCGTGTAGATTTGGATTAGAGATTAAATTTTTTTGAAAATTAAGCTCCTATTAAGTCAGGGTCTGGGGAAATTAGAAAAATATAGTGAAAAAGTAGTAAGTGAAACACTTCACGTTAAAACAGTAAACTCGAAACACAAATTTGGCATTCTACAAGATAGTAGAAATACAATCGAGGTCATTATGTAATCTCATTGGAAGGACAAGGCACCAACAAGCGTGATAATGCACAACTCTTACATTCCAATGCGGAAAACATTTTGAAATTTTCAATTGTTGAAAATTCATTCCAAATAAAACACGGCTTCCTGGGACTGCTGACCACAGACCGAGGAGCCTGCAAGTGAGTCAGTGTCTAGTGTAAATGTTAATATGCATGAGGAACATAGTGGGGTACCCAGCGCGGATAGATGAAATCAACATCCCCTGAAACTAGAAAAAGCCCCAGAAAAAAATCTTTTTCAAGATACTGCCCACAAAAATAGCTCATTTGTGGGCACGTAAAAGCGAGCTCTTCTCCATTCTGGAGAGGCCTTCCCACTTAACGGAATTCTTATATGGCTTTATTGTTATTTATTGTTATTATTATTATTATTATTATTATTATTATTATTATTATTATTATTATTGTGTGTACTAGTTATGTACCATAATCAAAAAAATTGGACTGAATTAAAAAACGATATGCAAAAGTGAGGCTGCTAGCTTGACGCCATGATTTATTTTGTACAAAATTATCACATAGTACAAAATTATAGGTTAGGTGATTTTGAATTTCTGAGTAGTGGGGGTGTGAGCTTGACATTGGTGCCAGCCGCCCGCTGGCCGCCCCACGGTCAAGAGTAGCAGCGCTCGACCCTGCCGTGCGCTTTATTGCGAATCGGACCACAAGATCGGGCTTTTCTCAGAACACGCTCACACAACGTTTCTCTCTTGATCGTAACAAACCGGCGAAGTGATTCCACAGAAATACTGTTACCATGGGACCGTTACAGATTTATTCTACCCAGATAACTACGTACTTTACCCTTCTGGATGCTAAGTCGAAGATTAATTAGTATAAAGGAAGTATTATGGAAACCAGAAGTGTGTAAAAATACGTCTGGTTTATTTAAATTGCTATGACACGCAATAATTTATAGTAATTTTTAAAAATTTTTTTCTCTACAAAAAAACTGTTATGTTTGTAACAGTGCAAATTTTAACTTGCACAAACGAGAGTAAAAGGTGCTAGTCATTCGTACTTTTATAACATGAACCGTAATTTTGTTGTTAGTGCCTCTACAGAGAGGGGAAAATAGTTTTAAAAGTCTGCAAGTTTAAATTGAATTATTTTCTTCGTCAGAAAATGTGGAAAGATAGCGTTTTTATTGAAAAATTGAATAAAAAACAATAAATAATGTTAATCATATTTTACTGATCTCATAATAAATCCTAAAGTTGAAGTTCTAAATCTCATAATTGTCTAAGAACCATTAATTTTTTTGATTTATTTATTCAAACGGTTCAGCCCAAAGGCTTTGTTAGTCCGCGTTAAAAGTAAGAAAATAACACAAAATAAACAAAACACTATTATAAATACATGTTATCGGTCATAAAGGTCATCCACGTGCCATTAGAGATATAGTTAACATATTTGCTTCTATTTGTTTTAGTTAGGGCAGAGGAAATGAGGAAAGTGGGATTCAGGAAATCATTGATGTTAGGTCTAACGTTTTGTTAGTATATGTTAGTTTAGTAAGTGAGGGCATTGAAATAATCTTATTACATTATAATTTATTTATGAAAATACATTATCATTTTTTTTTGAGTCGTAAGAAAGAAATTTATCATCAAAACTTCTATCTAGCACATCAATCCATTCACACAGAAGTGAACGCCTACACTTCATTATATTCACTGATTATTGCAAAACTGTATTTGTTGAGAGTATACTAACAAGATATTGAATAATTTCTTATGTTCCCATATTTTATAAAATATTCTCGAATTTTGCTTTTTTTTTTTCAAATGAATTACAAGCAAAACTGTTTCTTATACTCGATCCTTTTTAATTTTTTTCGGGTGATTGATGGTGATTCCGGGACCGTCAACTGCTAAGGTAATAGTAGTGTAGTCCTGTAGGTGTAGTGTAAGTTTTATCGAGGGAGGTGGCGGTGAGTTTTCCGCACTGGATGGCGAGATCCGGCACCGACCTACAGGTCGGCTTGCGCGGCTTTCTCCAACCAGGTATCTCCAAGCAGAGAACACCGTCCCGGCAGTCTTTATTTTCCACTAGACTTGTAAATAGCTTTAAATAGCTTTTAGAGCTCTTTGATTGGACAATGACGACGGCGCGCGAAACACATGTGTCCGCTGCTGGCTGGTTCTTGAAATGATAAGTGGTACGGCACTAGTGAAATCATACATATTTGTAAGGTTTATCAAGGTTTATTGATGTAGAAATGAATTTGGAGCTGAATTTTCAATTGCAAGGTGTGAAATAAATGAGAGGGGAGTTGCAATTCGTTTTGTAAACATGAAAGTCAAAAGTAAGGTATGGATATCAGATGAATTTTCTGATAGAACATGTTATTTCAATTAGCAATCATTGGCAGAACAGTTTCTCAAAATTATTTTTGAAGAAATCATTGCTATGATGAAATACAACTTAGAAAACATTATTATCAATATGCATTTACACACCTAAAATAGTACTTCCTAACATTACAATTACATTGGCTCAATAAAAATTATAGAATTGACTGTGAAAGTTAAAGTACAGCAGCTCTGGGTATAAAACGTATCTAAAACAATTATATGTATATGCGATCAAATCAGGTTCAAGGTTAAGAACAATGAATTGTAAGTTGAAATGATAACTGATTGATTAGATTAACAGACTGTAAGCAAACAATCATGATTAATGAACGTTTATGAAAAGATCATACAATTTGGATGATAGTGTAAGCCATTTTACACCGACAAGGTGAGCTTAAAATAATCACATATAAAAGTATAATAAAAAATCTTGAATTAAGCTGATGGATAGTTAAATTAAAGGGTTTTTTCTTTAAAAAATTATTTTCTTGTGATCCATATGTTTGCCTTTTAAGGACTTTCAGAATTACAATTAATTGACATTAAATATTGGTCACCCTTTCTTAATTGTTCCTGAATGTAGGGATAAACCACTTATAAAAGAGAAGACAAATTTTGAACTCTATTAAAAATCAAAAAGGTTAATTTGAATTTAAACATATTAATAATTTAATGGAAACTTAATGCAAACTGTTTTATTCAATATTGATTAATTTTATGAGGGTATAAATTGATCTTTTATCTGGATATATTTCTGCACGGAAAATTGTATGATTCAGTTAAACGATTTTTAGGAAAACCATTTAGAGATGAGAAACATTTTTTAATTTGTATTTTAATTAGATCTTCAATAGAAAAGCCAGATCACTGGGTAAAAATTACTAACAGTAAACTCCTTCAAACTGCTGCTATGTGTGGTTATATCTCAAAAATGGTCCATATTCTCACATGAATAAGTTGAATTTTTATTTAGATATAATTTTACACAACCTAATTTTAAACTAAGCACTATTTCTAGAACTTCAGCTAGTGTCATTCCTACAGAAATAAATGCAATGAAATGTTTGCAGAATCACATATTTTTTAGGGTTTCAGACACTGTAATGCTCTTAAATAATTATTTGATATTTTATTGTGTTAATAAAAATTAGTGACTTTACTTAAATTAAATTAAATATATTCAATAACATCACACATTCAATAACATACTTCTCATCAAAACTATTCCTATGCCTGCCACATGAACACGATTTTGAAATAATGACCTCCTTTTTTTCTGTTTGACAATTAAATCACCCACAATCTAAAATTATTGGTTTCAGGTGGATCTTTACCTGGTTTCGGTACAGCAATTACAGGAGTTTTACTCCATTGCTCAGGGAAGGTCTAGAGGCCATTATACATTTTTAAGAGGTATTCTATGGCAAATGTAGGAAGATTGTTCAAGAAAATATTAGTAATATTATCCAGACTTGGTGCGGAGGTTTTACTAGTTTTTAAAACATGAAGGGAGGTCATTCATTTGAAATTGACGGTTAAATGAATCACTGTTGTTACTTAGGATGATTCGGATGTTTTTTTCGGTAGCTAGGGATATTGACGGGATTAATTTCCCAAAGGATGATTCGTAGTTATTATTGCTAAAATTGTCGGCGAATAAAACTGCCAGAGTCTGCAGATGTCGTGCGAGACACTATATTTTATTCCATATTCATCTTCTAATGTTGGAAGTAAGGTAGTTGAATATGCGCCTGTAATTGATTTTATTTTATGTCACATTGTTGCAGACGGAGTTTGACCCGTAGTAGAAGAAATAAAATATTTAAAAGATTGAAGAATAGCATTTTTAACGGTTAAGCGGACTTTCGCCCTAGCTTTCTTATATAATATGCCCAGTTCTATCGATTTAAATTTCCTATATTTTCTAAATGCTTTCTTTTTTTTTTGATGGCTTATGTGCAATTTTCACCATGGGACCTGGCGGTTCCGGATAATCCCCGAAGATTTAGGGAATACCGATTGGGCAGCTGAATTAACTAAGTCTGTAAAGGCCTCGATGATGTGGTTAGTCTGATCTGGTGGCCACTCATTTATATCAGGAAGTTTATTGAGGTTATTATCGACAGATGATATAAATAAGGTCCAGTTTGCTTTAGTAGTAATCCACTGGTGAGGGTGGGTAATAGAGAATGGGTGAAAATCAGAGAGATGAATAAACAATGGGTAATGATCGCTGTCGTAAAGATCATTAGTAGAGAACCAAGAAATACGAGTTACAATGTTATTGGATGAAAATGTTAAATCTATAACTCTGCCTTTTGCATATCTAGTAGAAAAATACGTATCATTGTCCGTATTATGAAGAATAATATCATCATTCTTGTCCAGCCATTCCTCAACGATTGTACCTCTACGATCTGTACTAGAAGATCCCCACAGTACGTTATGGCTATTCAAATCTCCCAGAATGATAAATGGTTTAGGAAAATGCTTAACAATGTCTTCAAGTTCAGTGATGTTTATGTCTTGGATGTTAGGTAAATATAAGTTACAAATAGTAACAGTGAAAATAATTTTAATTCTAATTCTAATTGCAGTTGCTTTTAGATGCGTTTTAAGAGGAACACTGTGTAGGAAAAATTCTGGTTTAGTATAAATTTCAACGCCACCACTGGTAATGTTGGAATTATTTCTATTACAAAATGTAGATTTGTATGCAAACAATGAGCTACAATTTCGAAATTAGAAGTTTGTTTCATGAAAGCAGATTATTTTTGGTTTGAATTTGTTAATGAGAAGCTTGATGAAGGGTTTTCAAAAAAGAGGGCATAAAACCATTACAATTCCATTGTGTAATGTCTATTGTAACTAGCTGAATTATTTTATTGAAAGTTTATTTTATATTAACTTAAGCGAGATTGGTAAGAAGGGGGAGGGTTGGATCACTTCTCTTCTGAATCTAGTTCCTTATCCTTACATTTTTCATTCATATCTACATCAAATTTTCTTAAAATTTTCGAGCATCAATTTTTTGCACCACAGCTTGGTAAGTTTTGGTGAACAGCTTTTAACATTGCTATTAAAGCTGCAAAATCATCTGTGAATTCTCTGGAAATTGTTACAGTACAGTTATTACCGTTCGTTCTGTCAAAGAAACTTTGGAGTTTATGTAAATTTAGTGGGTAATTAACATTGAGAGATTCTAATATAGTTTTAGTATTAGCCCACGACTGATCGTCAACATTTTCAGATGAAGTTCTTGCTTTTTTCTTAATTTTGGAGGGCTGTTTCTTAATTTTTTCTTTACTTTCAATAGTTTTATAATTCATGTCAGAATTTTCCGAATCAATATATGCGAGTTCATTCTCGCTATCTGATTGGTTGCTAATCAGTTCTGTATTCAAGCTTACAGTAGATAACGGTCTCTCTTAATCTGACGGGTTGCAGGAAAGGTCAACGTCCGTCGAGTTTTCTTTTGAGGAAACTGGGTTGCTCGCGACCGGCTCAAGGACAGGGGTGGTGGATAGAGGGGGGAAGCTGTCAATGGCAAGGTTAAGGGTAGAACTTTCGTTCACCTTATCGCTTTCGGGAAGCGTACATTCAAATACTTTGGCAGAAACATTATTAGAATTATCAAAAATCTCATTAGTTGATTCTGTAATATCTACGTCTGTATAAAGAGGTAGGGTATTAGTTAATACGGAGTTACATGGATTTGGGCAGTTTTTAGCTATGTGGCCTTGATTTTTTACACAAAAAGCAAAGTGGAACATCGGAGGTTACATATATCCAATGGGGGATATTATCTATACTCACCTGAAATGATTCAGGTAATTTACGTTCAACGTATGGTGAAACAAATGTTTGGTGGCGAAAACTAAGAATTGTTTGGAGAAGAATTGGTTGATTGAAGATTGGAAGAATTGGAGAATTGGTTGAGAAACTAAGAATAAGTTGGAGTTATTAAATTCAGCACGAAAGAAGGTTCATTACTACAGTTCTGACACCGAATGTTAATATTTTTTCTTCAATCACTTCATGTGGGATATTTGGGAAAATATTTGAAAGAATAATTCTCTTGTTCCTAGAGATTCGTGGTCTTACGGAGAAACCTTGATTAAACACAACAATGTTCTTATGGTTACACTAGGTCATCTGCAATTTCCTTGCTGGATAGGACACACACAGTCTATTTGATATTTTTGAAGCAAACTTAATATGAGAGGGGTTAACTGTAGTTGATAACTTTTCAATAAATTCTACTATTGGCGCACTATTTGCCGAGTATACGATTACAGCATTTTCTTTCTTGGGAAACAGAGATTGCATAGTAACTTTAGCGTAATTAATTCTGGTAGGCTTACTGTTCTGGTCTCCTGAAGATTGATGAACTTGAGAGTACCCCACGATGGTCACGAAAAAAATAAACAAACGAAAATAACTTTTCACTTATACAAATAATATCACTTCACGTCATAACTCCACATCTACCACGTTTTACATAAAACTGACAACCACCGAGTGAGTGAACGTACGCACAACGTGATATCACCTGGAGCGGACGGAGCGTCTGACCACCTCGGCGCTCAGGACGCGACTGGCAAACAAACTTTTTTTCAACTGTCCATCAGCTAAATACATGATTTTTAATACTTTTGTTGGTGATTGCCTTAAACTCAACTTATTGGTAAAAAAAGGCATATACTATCACTCAAATTGTATTGTCTGTTTACAAACATGCATAAATCATGATTATGTTTGCTTACAGTCCGTTCATCTACAATCAGTTATCATTTCAACTTACAAATCATTGTTCTTAACCTTGAATCTGATTTAGTAGTATTTATACATTCTTATTTTGGACATGTTTTATTCACACTGCTGCTGTACGTTTAGTAATCATTCACAGTCAGTTCTAGAATTTCTTATGTTTATTGGACCAATGTTAAATGTAAGGTTAGGAGATACTATTTAGGTGTTGCAAGTAAATATTGATTGTATTAATTTCTAAGTTGTAACATATTTATTAATCATAATAATGATTATTTAATATTAATTTTGAGAAAAAAATTCTGTCAATGATTGGTAATTGAATAAACTTGTTGCATCAGAAAATTCATCTGATATACATATCTTTTTACTTTTATCTTTACAAAATATATTGCAACACCTCTCTCATTTATTTCAAACCTCGCAATTAAAAATTCAGCTCTAAACTCATTTCTACATCTAAAAACCTAGATAAATATTACAAATATGCATGTTTGCACAAGTGCTGTACCACTTACCTTTTCGAGAAGAAGCTAGCTAGAAGAGCCAGAAGCTAACACTTGTACTTCGCGCCGCCATCACTGACCAATCAAAGAGCTCTAAACAAGTTCCATTCACAAGTCTAAAAGAAAATGAAAGCATGCGCCCGGGACAACCTCTAAGCTCCCGACGTGTGGTAATGTTGTCCATGTAAGTGTAAGTGTGTGCAAGTAAGATGCGACGATAGGAAAAGGAATAGGAAGGAAATATAGCGCGCGGTCCGTGGCCCGTTTGATAGGGTACTGCTCCAGCGTTCATCTGGTGTTAATTGGAGAAACCACTCCTCCTAAACACACACACTTACACTAACATGCAATACACTACCACATATTCCGGGAGACCGGTCGGCAGCTTAGAGCTTGTCCCGGCTGGGGCGGTGCCCCGCTGGTGGGAGAGTCCTGGTTAGGGGGAAACCCCACTAGCCGACGGTAGGTCGGCGCCGGATCTTGCCATCCAGCGGGGGAAGATCACCCCCATCTCCCGAGGAAAAACATGCACTATACTTACGTGACTAATGACCAAAGCAGTTGGCGCGCCCGGAAACACGAAAAAATCAATCAATCAATCAATCAATCAAAAATCTGTCTGGACTCTAACCTAGGACCTCACGGTCACAGGCACTGCAGTGACATCACTTGATGCCATCTATTCCGGTAACTGAATTCGGCCTCGTAATGTCCCTAATGTCGTAAATCCGTCATCGTCGGAAACCACGAATTGGACTTGAATTATAGCATCGGTCAGAAACGCTGCAGCGGCGATGCTTGGTCATCTTTGCGCAATTTCAGCTAGTAGGAAGTTTCAAAATAGTATATCATTTTTGAAGAGAAAAAGAAACAAATGCGATTCCTTCACCTGGTAGGAATTCATCATTTCTGACGACAAATATTGTCAGAAAAGCTTTAAGCAGCAGTTCTTTCGGAATTTCCAAATTTTGAAACGTATGAACAGAGCGACCTTCCAAACCCGCCAGACAGGGATGTGCGCAGGAAGAGACCCATTGGCCCAATAAGCATAAGAAATTCCCAGTGAGAACCCTTCAAAATTTGACGGTGAGATCTGAAATAATATACTGTGCCAAGACTAATGATCACAATATGTTGCTTTGGCCCAGACTAATGATAACGATATGCAAACAATATATTGTTTGGATCTTCAGGTATAACGAAGATATTCTGTGATGTGGAGTTCCCAAACTTTTGAACACGTATGGCTCATGACCAGGTGGCAATGATGCAATATTCATATATATATATATATATATATATATATATATATATATATATATATATATCGATTTCGATTTCGAAACAGTCACCCTTGAAGAAAATGACTAAGCGTACTATTAAAGGATGATTTAATTAATTAATTAATTTACACCTTAAATGTTGGTGAATCAACACAAAGAATATCTGGTAACACATCTAGGATCGCATTCTTTCATTTAAAGGAAAAATACTACAATCGGTTCAGTAGAAGCTCTAAACGAAGCCATGGCAGAATACCTTTTTTTTAAATATATTGATAGAACTGACTGTGAATGATTGTTAAAAGTACAACAGCCGTGAGAATAAAATATATCTAAAACAAGAATATATAAATACTATCAAATCACGTTCAAGGTTAAGAACAATGAATTGTGAGTTGATATGACGAACGAAAAATTGCAGATTATCATACTGTCAACAAACATAATCATGATTTATGAAAGTTTATAAAACGACAAAACAATTTGAGTAGAGATATGCCATTTTTTACGAAAACGTTGAGCTTAAAACAACCACAAATAAAATTATTAAAACGTTTATCCCCAGATGGGGATGTGAGGCGGAAGAAATCCAAGCGCAAAGATAACGACGTCCTTCGCCGATTCCACGGGGCACGTACCCCACAGCAAAGCGGTAGTGCGCGGCGAGGAGAGGTCCGATTGAATGAACCATTACGATTTCCTTTGTGGGGCTTCTCGGTAGCAGCGGCGGCCTTCGCCATTAACTCGGCGGCGCGCGCGCACGCTGACCGTTGGGGGAGGGCGCACGCACGCTCGCTCGCACGCGCACGCTCGTGTTTCTTTCCTCACGTGTCACAGGTCGTTGAACGGCTATAGAACCGCCACCGTCTTCGTCGTTGACCATCACTAAGATCACCATTTGATTGTTTGATTTGTCCGTGTTTCCTGGCGCGTCAACTGCTTTGCTCATTAGTCCCATTAGTGTAGTGCATGTTTTTCGCGGGAGATGGCGGTGATCTTCCCCGCTGGATCGCGAGATCCGGCGCCGACCTACCGTCGGCTAGTGGGTTTCCCCTAACCAGGACTCTCCCACCAGCGGGGCACCGCCCCAGCCGGGACAAGCTCTAAGCACCCGACCGCTCTCCCGGAATATGTGGTAGTGTACTGCATGTTACGATAGGATCACCATTTGATTCACAATGGGGCAACTCGCGGTGGATGTAATTACGTATGACCCTCAGGTTGCTTCTACTCAACGATACACTTTTATTTGCGATAACAACGGCATATTGGATTTTAGAAAAAATGAATAAGTAATGTGTGAAACACGTATTTTGTATATTCACACATCATGCGATCAACTGGTGGAAAATGGTTTTGAAGAACAATGAGTGCTAGAGTATAACTGTAATACCTTTGATGATGTTTTGGGATCGTTCAGTTTCATTTTATACAGTTTTCGGATTCCTTGAAAAATAAATGTTACATCACCATAAGTTTCATTACAATTTGATGAAATTTGTTTTGTCAAATGCTTATAATGGCAGTTCTAGCACACGAGCTCAACAAATTACTGGTGAATTTATTTCTTGTTTGAGAATGTGAAATAGAACATACTATATCGACCATTGGACCGGGAGAGGTGGCTAAGTGCATCAACTGATGTCACTGCAGTGCCTCTGACCGGGAGGTCCGGGCTGCGAGTCCCGACAGTGGTACGATTTTCGACACTAGCGTGTTAGCTAGGTCGAATTCTGTTGCTGTCCGAGGAGAATTCTAGTGACCGGCTGCTCTGATCGGTAGTTTTCCGTGGTTTCTCCGATCAACACCAGGCAAATTCCGGAGAACTACCGTAACAAACGGGCCACGGACCTCGTGCGATCTTTCCTTCCTCTTCCTTTCCCTATTCTCACCCCTTACACACTAACATGCATTACACTACTACTCATGCGGGGAGACCGGTCGGGAGATTAGAGCTTGTCCCGGTTGCGAATGGGCTCCGCTGGTGGGAGATACCTGTTTGGAGAAACCACGCTAGCTAGGTAGGTCGGCGCCAGATCTCGCCATCCAGCGGGGGAAGACAACTGCCACCTCCCGAGGAAATAACATGCGCTACACTTAAGGAACTAATGACCTCAGTAGTTGACGCTCCCGGAATCACTAATAACCAACCAACCAATCAACTATTGCATACTAAACGACAATTTGATTCACACCGTTCACTTACATAATAATGAGATTTGAAATAAATAGAAAGTTGAAACATATTGCATCTATTACTTTATAATACAATAAACCCTCGTTAGCACGAACGCGCTTGACACGAATTTCGACGTAACACCAACAAAACTTAGCCCCCGGCAAGGGATTACGGTAATATGGACATTCATAAAATTATAATACTCGGATAACACGAAGTTTTATAAAATGAACTTCGATAATTTTGGTTCCTTGGTATTTGTGTTAATGAGGGTTTACTGAATATCAGTAATTAGTTGAATACTGGCAGGATGAGAGTCGGGGCGTGTCTCTTATACGCACGCTCTGAAATAATTATCTTCTCCCCGTAATTGCACAAACTGCAAATTGTAGAAGGTATTTTAAGGTAAGGTAGTGTTAAAACAATAGTCTAATTTATATTATCGCGTTGTTTGGGATGATAACCTGGAGTTTAAAGAGAGGTAAACTATTTACACAGGACTGGCATGAACTGGAAAATCCACGAAATTGAAGGTGTTGCACAGTTGTAGTAATTATATTTATTGAGCAATTGTTTCTTGCCTCGTCAAATCATAAAGTGCACAATTTTTCTCTGTACATCCACACTCAGAGGCTGCATAGTAATTGAAAACATTCTTGTTTATGATCATTGCACCATATTTACGCGCACGCAATCTTCAATTTGCGGTCGTTATGAACCGTTACTCGCAGCGCAATACTGAAAAAAAATCCGCAACGGCTGCAAAGCCGTGACTCTTTTAATAAATCATAAAAGTAGGGGAGCCCAGCTTCCACACTTCTGCATCACGTTTAAGACACTTATGCTGTTGACCAAGGCGACATATCACGACGACAGGATGTCGTTCTCTACCTTCGTTCAGCCTTCCTTGTCTCCGGTGTGATTTGTAATCACAGTATTATACATAATTATTACGTGTAAATGACGAAAAACTCACGTATCACATAATTGCAAGCAATTAAGTTTCAATTTAAATATTTTAATGCCCATTCATCAGCATTCGGGGTAATTTATATTTCATTAACTCGTTGAGAACCATGTTGTAAGAGCATTATAAAGTGCTTTAAGGCGATTTACGTTACGAAATTCGCCTCCATAAATCCGCCGGGGGCGGCAACGGGGGCGCATGAATCAGGTGACTCCGTGGGAGGAGGGGCCGTGGAGGGGGCGTGGCGAGGGCGCGGCTGCAGCCGGCGACGGCCCAAGTAGCGGCGGTCGGTGACGCGGTCACACGGACATGGCGCGCGGCCAGTTATGGACCACGCGACACGCTCGCTTCAAGGTCCCGCTGGATCTATATCCTGGGAGCGCTCCCTCGGGGCCGGCTTCTCTGTTGGACTTCAGACTGCGCGAATCGCACACGAGGACACAAGCACCAGACGTGGCCGAAATTAAGAAAGTGTTCGTATTTTCTTAAAATTCTGGAGCTACAGTATCGTATTCGTTAAATGAAATTCAATGCGCAATTAGCATACCTCTTTTTGAACAGATTCCGTGCCTACATATTCACAATTTTTAATTTGTGCTCTTTTGTATTATTTCACAACACCAATTATTCCAGTAACGGTCACTTGAAAATTGCATAATTTTGGCAGTTACGCAACATTCTAGACACTGACGAATCAACAAATTTATATCCGTTAGCTACGTGTTTGAGACCAAAAACATCACCGTCAATGTTACATTATTTTATTATCAAAATTAAAGATAAAGATAAAATTTATTTAAACTGCAATTGGGTGTAACCGGTGGCAGTTAATTACATAAGTAAGATATTAATTTTCATGCAAATAACATAATAATGTTGATAATAATGCTAAAATAATAATAATAATAATAGTAATAATAATAACAGTAATAATAATAATAATACAGTAATAATAATAGTAATAATAATAACAGTAATAATAATAGTAATAATATTATATAATAATAATAATAATAATAATAATACCTTCCACCTTCCATTAATAAGTTGTGTTCAGTTTATTCTTTAATTACAAAATATTTCATTATTTTCGTTGTATTCTTCATATTAGAAAGCATAAGCTTCACGTTCAGCAAGTGTGACGCAAATGAGACGTTTCCGATTCTTATTTTTAAATTTTTATGCTTGAATTGGGCACTTCCGGTGTAGTGGTCACTACGGTGTCCTTTCCTTGTTTGTTCATAGCTGCAATTACTCAAACAGTGGTATTGAAGTGTTTAATTGGAACTTCAAAAATCTGTTTACAGTTATACTTCTTACATCATTATTCTCAACCATTGTATATCTGCCAGTATCAAAGTAAATTTCTTGGACTGTCGAGTTCCTATGCAAGCATTTCCTGTTATACTACAAGCAGGAATATCTCTATTTCTCTTTAAGAGTAATGTAACCAAAAAAGGTTCTAATAACGTCAAATGAATGATGAAAATTTAAAAGTAGAAATAAAACTACAATATATTCCTTCTGAGTGGTTGCCATGTAATTTATACAACACACGGTACTCGCAAAATGTCTTTGTAGTCCTCACAAGGTATTCAGATTGTGAATGACAGAATTAAATGAATGAAAATATTGGAAAGGTGTATTTTGAGAAAATCATAAAATGACCAGTATCGAGAAACAAGTTTCAAGTAATGAAAAATTTAGGTGTTTTTCGTTGGTGCATTACAAATGTGAAAGTTGAACTATAAAAAAATGGCAAAAGTACGAATAAATAAGATGCGTTTGCATTCTAGATGTGGAGAACTCTTCCGAAATCCTGTCGAAATCGAATCGAGTCGAGTCCTTCGATTGTAGCTATAACCACTAGCCATAAACTATTTTTAAAGAAGTAGTATTTCGAGCATCTGATGGAGAGAAGTCTGAAGAGTGTGTCAGGAAACATGGTGAAAGGAATACAGCTGAATGCGGAAGTAGAGGCAGATTAGTTAGATAGATTGTCACTATAATAAACACAATTCAGAATGGAACGCAATTATCAGCGCAACAAGACCTAAAAAAACTGACAAATCCAGCATTTTCCGCACTAAACTGTCTAGTACAAGATGTGAGGATTTACAGAGGCTACGATGTTGATACTGATCATTTCTTACTGATATCCAAAATACTTTTACCCTACAAATATCATTACTCTCCTGTAAACAAAACAAAAACACGAGAAGAAGTATTTAGAGTGCATTTGTTGCAGGAAGATAGTATAAGATATATTTACCAACACAAAATGGATCAACACTTACGTGAAATGCCTGAAAGTCAAAACATCAATGCGAGGTGGAATAATCTGAAACAAGTCATTTTTCAAGCAGCAGAAGAAACTTTGAAAAAAAGAAAGAAGAGAAGGAATAAACGTGGCCTCAGAATATGGAATGAAGACTTGGCAGATCTCATAAGGAAAAAGAAGAATGCCTATCTACAATATCTTTCCTCTCGATCTCTTCACGATAAACAAGAATTAAAAGACATCAGCAATTTAGAAAGAAGTGCGCGTATGAATCGCAGAGTGGGAAACATTTCTTGGTGAAATGAACATGATCTGCATGGAAGACAGACAAAAGCTTACAAAATATTAAAACAACTTAATAAGAAAGAGAAAGACAATATAAAACTTAATTTGATTCTAGATGAAAATTTGCTTCATTATTTTGCAAATCTATGGATAAGTGAGGACCAGCAAGAAGGAGAAATAGCTTTCAAGGAAGAAATAGTTGACCCGATAACAATAGAAGAGTTAAAGTGGGTTCTTAAACACATCAAAAATAGAAAAGCACTTGGGTCAGACAATATCAACAATGAACTCTTCGAATATGCATCTGAAAGATTTTCCCTAGAGCTGCTGGACTTCCTTAATACTTGCTGGGTATATGGTCACATCCCAGAAGAATAGAGGACTGCTGTATTCGTCCCCTTATATAAAAAGGGTGATAGGAAGAACTGCTCTAATTACAGAGGGATAAGCTTTTTGAATTCTGGATACAAAATATACGCAAAAATTATAAATCAAAGGCTAGCGCCTATTTCAGAGGTGCTCTTTTTAGAGGAGCAAAATGGGTTTAGGAAAGGAAGGTCTTGTATTGACTGCATATTTACAGTTTCACAGATAATAGAAAAGCATAGAGAGTATAATTTTCCCACATTCTTAGCATTTGTAGATTTAGAAAAGGCATTAAACACTGTTAATGGAACAAAATTATGGTAGGTGTTGCTAAGAAGAGGAATTCCACAACATCTAGTAATAGCCATTCGTAGTATGTACGTGAATACTACTATAAGAGTAAACATAGGAGATGGACCAAGTAATGAACACATAATAATAAATCAAGTCGTAAGACCGGGGTGTCCCATGTCACCATTTCTTTTTAGTTTATATGTTGATGATGTGATTACACGATGGGAAAGCCAATTGAAAACAAATTTTATCGGAAAAATTGCTTTGAATACATTACTATTTGCAGGTGACCAGGTTATCCTAGAAAATCTACACAGAGCCCTCTTCATTCTTTTTAATAACGCTAAAGATTGTAATTTAAAATTATCCACATTCAAAACCAAAGTCATGGGTTTTAAAGGAGTCTTTCCCTTCAGCAAAGATTAAATAAATAATAACGTAATTGAACAAGTCTCAAATTTTAATTACCTGGGATACAATATATGACCATTCTAAAGACCTAGAACAAAAACTTTCTAAATTCCGTTCTTAAATTCTATTCAACTATGGCGGTTCCAGCCCTCTTGTATGGTTCAGAGGCATGGACAATAAAAAATCAACAGAGAAAAAAGATTGAAGCAGCAGAAATGAGGTTGCTGAGACCACTAGCGGATACTCTTTGAGGGACCACAAGAAAAATGAAGACATTAGGTCAGAAAAGTTTGCAATATGGCCAAATAATGACCATCTTAGAGAATGAATGTTCATGCACCCTTTCAAAGTTTTGGATACAGACCGCAAAGCAGAAGAAATTATAGGACGTTACGACTGCGATGGAATGATCAAATGAAACTCCTGGAGACGGAACAGGCCTAAAGGCCTAATCCATGCTGTATATGATGATGATGATGATGATGATGATGATGATGATGATGATGATGAAGTCTTTCGTTACTATAATTCTTTGGATTCTGCATTTAATTTCAAAAAAAGACCAGTGGGTTGTAGTAATTGTTCTTTATTAATGGAAACGACTTCATGTGGTGATAATAATCTGTCATTTTATTTCTGCAATATTTAAAAGCATTTGAAATTCCTAGAATCGATTGTCTTGGAAAAATGCCCCACCTCATTACATTCCATAGAAAGTCACTATTCCCCGTGTTTCCGAAAAATTACCCATACACGATTTTTTCTGGATTGAATCACGTTGATTTTAAGGGAAGGGGCTTTAAACGTACACGTAAGACTTTGTTTTTGTTTTTATGAAACGCAAAATGCGAGGATGGTGTCGCTTTGTAACATTTTCTCGTGATAGTTTCTTCTACGTTGATGTACGTTACGTAAGATATACAACTCTCATGGAATATTCTTGAACCCAGAGACCTGATCTCACCTGATGAAGCGCCGACGCAAGCAATTTCCTCTCAGTACACAACCAACACATGACGCTTTGTAACATTTTCTCGTGATAGTTTCTTCTACGTTGATGTACGTTACGTAAGATATACAACTCTCATGGAATATTCTTGAACCCAGAGACCTGATCTCACCTGATGAAGCGCCGACGCAAGCAATTTCCTCTCAGTACACAACCAACACATGTCGCTTTGTAACATTTTCTCGTGATAGTTTCTTCTACGTTGATGTACGTTACGTAAGATATACAACTCTCATGGAATATTCTTGAACCCAGAGACCTGATCTCACCTGATGAAGCGCCGACGCAAGCAATTTCCTCTCAGTACACAACCAACATCACAGAGGCCCCTCCCCTTTACGAGATAAGTCGGATCGATTCAAGCAGACGCCAGTGAAGCGTGTCGGATGCCCGTTCGTGCCTCATTCCATCCTCGCACCAGCCTCTCCTATTATGACTTCCTGCCGTGCCTCATCACGGATAAATCCTCTCGACCTAGATTTATCCGAAGACGTTCCACTTTTTAGATTCCTGCCCCACTTCATCGTTCTCACGAAGACATTTTCTGTTCTGAGAGATAATATGAATATCATTCGAAAAAAGACTTCGTTGATGGCTTTCAAGCCATAATTTCGAAGCGTTCGTGCATTCTGAGAATAGCCAAGTTTCATTCGAAGAATCGAAAACATTTCATTCATATAATTGAAATACACATCAATTTAAATTTTAACATATTTGCACAGCATTATGAAACGGGCCGTACATATTTTAAAGAATAAAATTGGAATATATTTCCTACTAGTATTTACAATACATTTGATCGAAAGAGAAAAGTGTTGATAAGTTTAATTTTTGCATGCTATAAAGTACGTAATTGAAACATTCTAGAGTATTACGAGAAGTTCATCAGCGGTTGCTTTTCTATAAGGAAATGAGGTAGTCACAAAACTATATTAACAAAAGAATTATCTCAGCAGTACCGATCATATTAATTTCTTTACTGGGTTCGAGAGGAAAATAATGACTGATAAGTCTCTTACGTATAGTTGTCCTTTCTAATTTGAATTTATTTTCTTAAAATTTTTTTCTTGAAAGATGTCATTAATTAGATTCAGATTGCTTAACTTAATAGTAGACATGATTTCTTCCTAAAACAATTTTTTGTAAATACAACTCAACTGTGATCTTTTTTTTCAAAATTATGGGTTAAATTGAAAGTTGCAATAGTTAAGATACACTTTCTAACGAAGCGTTTTATGTCACTCTTCGGGAGTTTTAATTCTGTCAAATTAACTTCTCCAGTTTCACCATTGTGAGGAAAATTCAATTGGGATTTGAGAAAGAGGGCATTGTTGTGGCCTCAACTTTTTATTTTTCATTTTCATGGCAGAATTAAAGGAACACAGTCGTCAGCAGATTCACTACGTTCGCAAGTCATTTTAAGAACCAATTGGAAATTGTGGTCGGTTGAGCCACCACAATCAAATCTCGCGGACAAGGAAAACACCGAATAGAGAGGGGGACAACAACAGACAGGCATGTGCAGTCACACAGTAGCCGCAAAAATGTCCATTTGTCGGCCAAAGCCCCGCGTTAACTACAATTGAACGAGCCAAATAGGGAGGGGGACAACAACAGACAGGCAAGTCAGTCACACAAAGCCCCGCGTTAACTACAATTGAACGAGCCAAATAGGGAGGGGGACAACAACAGACAGGCAAGTGCAGTCACACAGTAGCCGCAAAAATGTCCATTTGGTCGGCCAAAGCCCCGCGTTAACTACAATTGAACGAGCCAAATAGGGAGGGGGACAACAACAGACAGACAAGTGCAGTCACACAGTAGCCGAAAACGTCCATTTGGTCGGTCAAAGCCCCGCGTTAACTACAATTGAACGAGCCAAATAGGGAGAGGGACAACAACAGACAGGCAAGTGCAGACACATAGTAGCCGCAAAACGTCCATTCTGTCGGCCAAAACCCCGCGTAACTACAATTGAACGAGCCAAATAGGAGGGGGACAACAACAGACAGGCAAGTGCAGTCACATAGTAGCCGCAAAACGTCCATTTGTCGGCCAAAACCCGCGGTAACACAATTGAACAAGCCAAATAGGGAGGGGGACAACAACAGACAGGCAAGTGCAGTCACACAGTAGCCGCAAAAATGTCCATTTCGTCGGCCAAAGCCCCGCGTTAACTACAATTGAACGAGCCAAATAGGGAGGGGGACAACAACAGACAGGCAAGTGCAGTCACACAGTAGCCGCAAAAACGTCCATTTCTGTCGGCCAAAGCCCCGCGTAACTACAATTGAACGAGCCAAATAGGGAGGGGACAACAACAGACAGGCAAGTGCAGCACACAGTAGCCGCAAAATGTCAATTTGGTCGGCAAAGCCCGCGTTAACTACAATTGAACGAGCCAAATAGGGAGGGGACAACAACAGACAAGCAAGTGCAGTCACACAGTAGCCGCAAAAATGTCCATTTGTCGGCCAAAGCCCCGCGGTAACTACAATTGAACGAGCCAAATAGGGAGGGGGACAACAACAGACAGGCAAGTGCAGTCACACAGTAGCCGCAAAATGTCCTTTGTCGCAAAGCCCGCGTTAACTACAATTGAACGAGCCAAATAGGGAGGGGGACAACAACAGACAGGCAAGTGCAGTCACACAGTAGCCGCAAAAATGTCCATTTCGTCGGCCAAAGCCCCGCGTTAACTACAATTGAACGAGCCAAATAGGGAGGGGGACAACAACAGACAGGCAAGTGCAGACACACAGTAGCCGCAAAAATGTCCATTTCGTCGGCCAAAGCCCCGCGTTAACTACAATTGAACGAGCCAAATAGGGAGGGCGACAACAGACAGGCTAGTGAAATCACACAGTAGCCGCAAAAATGTCCATTTCGTCGGCCAAAGCCCCGCGTTAACTACAATTGAACGAGCCAAATAGGGAGGGCGACAACAGACAGGCTAGTGAAATCACACAGTAGCCGCAAAAATGTCCATTTCGTCGGCCAAAGCCCCGCGTTAACTACAATTGAACGAGGTCGCGAGACGGCGGAGGGCGGTGGCCCGGGGTCGTCGCGTGCCGCGCAGCCGGCGTGCGCGGGGCGGGTGGGCGTGCGGGCGTGCGCGCCCCTTCAATGAGCGCTCGTTAATTCCCGGCCGCCATTCAATTCACAATCCGTGGCGCGGTCGCTCCCGGGGCCACCCTCGTAAACAAGGCGCTCCGGCTGGGCGGCTCCCGCTGGCACGCACGCGGGCACCTACGCGCGCGCCGACTGGCAGCGCGCCTCCGCCAGGCACGCGCGCTCTGCGGCCGTCGACGCGTCTTCATTAGGCGCTGCCTGGCTTCTTCGGACGGGAGGGGATCCAGCATTTCTGTGCATCGCCTTCGAATAACATGAAGAATGAACACGAGATTGTAATTGCGGAGGCGGTATAAACTCTCAAGAAAGTGGTTGTGGGGAAAAGCTCAATTTCAGTATGTTTGCTCGGTGATTATTTTCAAACACTATTTGAATTGTTTGAAATAAAAATCTGCACTGGTTGAATTTCAAGGAGAACATTAAAATAGTATTAATGTATTTGGTTTAAGTCGTAACAGCAGAGGGAGAGGTCTGGACCATATGGAGGGTGACCCCTCCCACTTGAGTTTCTGCAAGTGCCATGATCGTGTTTGTCGTATGAAGCGTTGGTAGAGCAGACTTCACGGGTGAACTTGCCTGGTCGTTCCGATTTCACGCCACGGTTTTGACGGCACGGGCTCTGCAGACCAGCCTTTGACGCGTCTTCTTTAGACTCTGCCTCGCTTCTTTGGACGGGAAGGGATCCAGAATATATGTGCGTCGAACTCAGAATAACATGAATATTCAATTCAAGATTGCAATTTGCGGAGGGTATAAACTCTGAAGAAAGTGGTTGTGGGTAAAAGATCACTTCCAGTATGTTCGGTAATTATTTAAAAACTATTTGAATTGAGTGAAATAAAAATCTGGACTGGTTGAATTCAAGGAAAACATTTATTTATTTATTTTACGTCAAAACAGTTGAAACTGCGTATGACGTTAAAATAGTATTAAAATTAACATTAAAATAACATTAACATTAACATTAAAATAGTATTAATATTTTTGGTTTATGGCGTAATAGCAGGGAGAGACGTGTGGACTATAGGAGGGTGACGCTCTCACTTGAATTTCTGCAAGAGTACCGTGATTGTGTTGGCCATATGAGGCGATAATACTATCGTGGAGCAGAATGACCTGATGGGGAGTTTATCTGGTCGTTTCGATGGCCGCCAAGAGGAGGTTCTTCTCCTGCGTGCTTCCATTTTTGGTCCCCTAAAATGGCTCTGCGGACCAAAAGATTCACCTCAGACGACGACGTCAACCAATACGCGCGGAACTAGTTCACAATGTAGCCGCGGAAATTTTAGGAGGCCGTCTTGTGTAGCATGGACAAGTGCGTCAATAGCCAGGGCCAATACTTCTGAACTATACGCGCTGGTTTTTGTTCCTAAGTCTCCGGCTCGTTTCTTTTTGAATGCTCGTTATTGTTGAGAAATGACAGTGAATGCTCACAGTGAATAATGAAGCTATATTTTGCGTTCATCATTTTTAGTTGTTTGCAGTTCGTGATTAGTGAAAATATTGCATCCTTGTTTCAAATAGTCTATGCGTTTACCCACAAAACTTCAAAATTTGTGAATTCATGTGATATTTCACCGTTGCCGAGTTATCAATCAGTAACGAACGATAATGTAAAAAAAAATATCCTGACAAACGTAACAAAAAATTTTATGAAGAGATGAGGAGAATTCGCTTAAGGCGTATGAAGAACATATCATATTCAATTTTGAATATTTTGTAGCATCACTAGTTTTTGACATTCTTGGTGTGTACAGAACTGTTACACTGTATACTCATATGTACTATACTAAATTATAAGAGTATTCGTGAAAATTATTTTTAAATGTTTAATTAATTTCACTGTTAAACAATAGTCTTTATTTGTTGTTTTTGAGTACTGTGCGTGTTACTTTTGGAAAACCATTTATTGTGGTTTCATTAACAGCACGTTGCTGCTGCAAACCATTATTTAATTTTGTATTGTTAATATCTAAGAAAATAGCTGACACACATCTTGGGAATTTTATAAACTTACTTTCTTTCTCTTCAATAAATGTCTATTAATTATTATTAATACAAACAGTTCCACTATTTTTGACATTCAAGAGTAAATTTATTTAGCGTACAGTATTACATACAGTATTTTCTGATGACGTTTTGGCTACACCTTGATGGCTAGGAGGTCTGGAGTCTGAAGATGGCTAAAAGGTGTAGCGAAACGTCATCAAAAAATACTACATGTAACAATATACGCTAAATAAATTTACTCTTGAATGTTAAAAATAAGTGGAACTGTTTGTATTAATAATAATTTGAAATTTTATATTTTACGGAAGCGAAACCCGGTCATTCGGATCAGCTGAAAAACGAAACACACGATCAACCGAACCGCACGCGGAGAGTAGGTCGGCAACATCCGCTTAGCGTCATTAAAAAGCTACGACACGCACCGACGTGATACGTCCTCGCGCCTGACGGTTCAAGGCATCAACTATTCCTCCATCAATGCGTCCACATGAGCGCGCAGGCTGCTTCCGCCGGCGACGGAGCGTCGCGTCGGCGCGAGGAGGCGCGGCGCGGCGCAGCGCGTGAGGCGGCATGTGGGTCGCTCCACGCGACCTCTGCGCCCGGCAGCCTCCTCACGCCACGCATTCGATTGGGCGCGGCATCACTCGGCAGTAATGACACTTGGCTGGGAAGGGAGACACGCGGACCCAGTGGCGTAGCTACGGAGGGGGCTGCAGGGGGGGGCGGTGTGCCCCGGGAGACACCAATTATAAAATTTTATAGTTGGAATTATATAATTTTAATGATTTATTTAAAATTATATATATTATATATATATATATATATATATATATATATATATATTAGACGTCATGGGATTAGACAACCCCATAACGCCACCATCAGCTATGAAAAGAAGCCCACGAACAGAAAGGAGTAGGGTACGCGGCGGAGCGATGGCTTGTAAACGCGCCATCTAATTTGGTAGTTAAAAGTTAGCTTGAGAGGCGTTTGCAACTTGAGCATAGGAGTTATTTTAATTTGGTAGTTAAAAGTTAGCTTGAGAAGCGTATCGACGAAAGTGATGTAATTGAGAAGTGGAGTGCGCGAACATTCTTCGCATTAACATTCACAATATTTGAGAGAGCAACTGAAGTGATTGTTTGACTTCGAAATAATTTCAAATTTGTAAAATTCGCGCAGAAGGACATTAACTAAATCCAGCATCTCATATTGCACGCTAAGACCACACACGCCCAAAGTGTGGTAGGTAGGCCGAGCATTTAAAGCATAACTTCAGCAACATTAATTATTCGAGGCTGGAAGCGCGAACAAACTTGTACGAGTCGCGGCAGAAGAAGAAGGACGACCCCAGAAAGAGCGAAGCGTAGGTGAGAAAGTTTGGACTGGAACGAGAATCGTACAAGTCCGGAGAACGGGAGAAGGGTATGGAAATTGGAGGCGTGTCGGAGTCCAGAGCTCGAGGGAAAGAAACTGGAAACGTCGTGGGATAGCGAGCGAAGACGGGTGGCAACACGCGGCTGCGAGCGGCAGAAAATCCCCAAGGTGAGCGATGCGGAGCTGTAAAAGAACTGGCAACTTTTATGCGGCGATCAGTTGGGGAAAGAGAATAGCAGTAAATATAAGACAATTCGTGTTAAATGTGGGTGAAAAGTCCCCAATAGGTGGGAGAAGTATTCCGAACCATGTGAGTGGCAGTTTCAAGTTCATTTACTGCGCGTGTTATTGAATTCATTCAAAGAGGCCATACCTTGTACAATTTTACTTAAATAATTCATGATTTTCACATGTTGTACAGTTGATGTTATCTGGAAAAGTCATAGTTTATTGTATTGTGTTAAAAGTAATTGTTTTCTGTGATATGTAAAGGGTCAGATTTAAGTAACGTGTATGTTACGTTTTATTGTTTTTTCTCTTTAAAGTTCACAGTCTTATAGTGAGTGCGAAGTCCAAGGCTATCAGTTGTGAACGGGATACCTTAGAACAAGTGTAAAACTCATTTTAAAAGCCGTGCACGGAAAAACTAGAGAGTAGAAAGAGTAAAATAATGTGGTACATAAAAATTCAGAAAGAGGAATGAGCAAATTGTGAATTGTAATTGGTGAAAGTGTGTTCAGGCAGTCGAGGTGACGCCACATTTTTGTTTTGCCTTGTTTTCTGTTTTTTTTTTCAGTGACCAACTATGTAAAGTTCATAATCCTATTATATATTTGTGCTACTGCAATTTTTCATTGAATATATGCTCACTTTATTCGTATTTTATCTGCTTCATTGTGTCAAGGATTCACACCTTTCTCATACCCTAAAGATTCTGCTTCCTGAGAATTTAAACGCGCTTCACGAGCATTCATACTATCACGCCCCCACCACGTGTGGAAGGTAGTAGGTGGGCGTGTTAAATATATATATATATATATATATATATATATATATATATATATATCTGTCCGGGACCGAGTTCTCCGACCGCGTGCAGAAGTAACGTAGGAGTGTTCCCAGAAACGGAGTGGAGGTGGGGAGGACATCCTGCCCGTCGACGTACTACTAGCCGCGCGAAAAACAATTTTCTTTTACTTCACGATAAGAGACGCTTTTCTTACATGATTATTTCAGCATCGAGCTTACCTTATTCAGAATTTGATGATGACCCGCAGGCTTGAGTATTCGGCGGCTCTTTTACTCGGTTTCATTAACGGTAAAAGTAAATATTTATCTTCTTTCTCTTTATCATACTTTGCAATGACGCGGGCAATGATTTCGCGGCATTCGCTGTGTATAGTGGTATTAGAAACTCTCTTTGCCATGATGAGAAACTAATAATTTTCACGCGTGAACTCTTAGGCCTACCACAAACGAACTAGTCGCTCCGATGTTCTTGGAACGGTTGCGATTATGTCACGTGACGGTGTGCAGTGCTTTGGAAGTCATCCCCTCCTACTCTGCCCCTCGGCCCGCGCAGAAAGTAACACCCCTCTTCGACGGTCGGAAAACTGGGACCCGCACAGTAATAATTTAATATTTATACCGTTCAAATATATATATATATATATATATATATATATATATATATATATATATATATATAGAAATCAAAGAAAATAATGTAAAGTAAAACGCGAAAATATAAGCAGTGATCCCCAATTCTTCAGTTGTCCAAGAGTCTATTTGAAAATGCATTCACACCTTACTGTTTACAGATGTTTCGCATGTTTTGAAAAAGTATGGTTTCGAAAATTTCTTCAAGAGCGTTCTTAAAATGTGATAAAATCATGCATGGACGATTTGAGTGAAGGTCAATTAATAAAGTATACATTTTGAAGTTTAGATACGCAATACTACATTACTATTATATTGCTCACGTAATGGTCATTTCATCACGTTGCAGAATAATTTCTCTAATGACTTACGCTTCTCAATTTAAAAATATAATTGCATTGAAACTAACATGTGAACTTTCAACCTCTTTTGAAGTTTATCTAACATCTCATACTTTACGCCGATCTCGTGATTTCATTATATTGGTATCAGGCAATATACGAAAGATTATTCACACCGCATCCATTTTAACAATGTTTTGAAGCAACCACGGAAGAGCCATTTTAATAGTTCATGTGTTCTACTCCCCCCAAAAAATTCATCGTACGAAGCAAGTTATTTGCCTTTTCAGATAAGGAAGTGGACGCAACATGAAAAGAAGAGAAAGGGCGTTGACCTTTTTGGAAGAGCTGTGTAGTTGTCGCTTGAGGCACATCGTCTCTGGCACGAGTGCGGGTTTTCCAGCAGAGAAAAACAAGCAAGGGAAAATTCCGTCGACCAGTTAATTATCCCCTACCCTAAAAATGTGTTTGCCTTTCAATTAGTGAGACATATATTACATAATTGCTGAACATTTTTGTGGGATTAGAGAAGATTACCTCAAAAACATACTAGGAAAGTGGGTAATAACGTTTTTAAGATATTTATGGCGTTTTATTTTTATTGTTATGGTTATTTATATTTATGTTTTACATAGGTATTCTACATCACTGGCATCACTAAAACTAAGCCTCGAAACGTCGCTAAGACAATAAGGAACATAACACGCAGTGCCTATGACTGGGAGGTCGAATTCCAGTCCCGACGGTGACAGATATTCATTACTAGCTAAATATGTTGGGCGATTTTGCCCGCTGTTCCATTTCCCCATATACTACCTTCCTTCAATTTGCGAAACGTCCTCATAAAATTGCACTCCATGTCCGTCCCTTACAGCAGTTTCTGGGAGAGGAGTCGAGGTGAGAAAGTAGGAAATGGAGTGTATCCAGTGAAGATGAAGGATGAGGTGATTTCTCCCTTTCAGTCTTCATCAACATCTGAGTGCTCAATGTACTTTTCCAGGGGAAGTGGTACCCGGCAAACCGTCTCCATGTCGTCGAATGGCGGAGGAGAATTCTAGCGGCCGACTACTCTAGTAGCTTTCCGTGGTTCCTACGATCAACGCCAGGGGAATGTAGCAGTATCTAACGAAAGGGCCACGAACCGCGCGCGATCTTTCCTTCCTATTCCGTGTCCTCTCTCCAATCTTTATACACGCTTACACGTATGTGCACTACACTAACACACCTGTCGGGAGATCAGTCGCGAGTTTAGACCTTGTCCTGGCTGGAACCGTGCTCCGATGCTGGGAGATACCTGTGTGGTAAAATTTGCCACAACCCAAAGTGTAGGTCGGCGTCGATTTTATTAGCACTCAGCGGGGGGAAGGAACCTGCCACCTTCTGTACTAAAACATACACTTCACTTGCGGGACACGCGATTCGCAAGAAAACATGGAATAGTCAAGAAGAGTACATTCTTCCTTTTGCACAGAAAGAACCAAAATTCCAAAGATGAACACGCGAAAATGAACGCGAAGAAAATATCGTGAAAATCAGTACCAGAACACGACGTTTTGTCAATAAAATAAAAACCGGCACTTTTATTTCGATTGCAGATAACCTTGTAATGAAATATTTAGTTTCAGATTGTTCATTTTCTAATGTCGTAAAACAAACGGAAAATTCAAATGCATTTTAACAAGTAAAACACATCAAACATTTGCGGATAAAACATCACGCATTTCAGAGACGCATTTCGTATGATCAGAGTTTTATCTTGAAAGAGACTGCACAATCTTGTAGATGCCCGTAATTCGACGTTAAATATGCCAAAGGGTGGGGGGAGGATCGGTGCAGGGGCTCGTGCAATGTGCAGTTGCACGCCGGTGCACGCGATGCACTCCTGCTCCGCCCCCCAGAAGCGTGGTGGGGAGGGGGTAGGGTGGTGGCCAATGCTCTCCATTCAAAGCGGCCCTCCCGCTAGCGAAGCGCTTTCTTGTTGCGCTTCCTTGGCGTGGACAAACGTCTGGCCGTACAACCAACTACGAATCCTCCGAGATCTTCAAATTATCACAAATCAGGAAGTAGATCTTGTCTGCCATGTGATGGTGATGGGCACATGGAATAAGTTCATAGATTTTAGAGTGACCTATTTGTGAGGGTTTTCAGGCGAAATACATTTTTGAACATTTGAGAAATGCATTGTCCTATTTTCGTAAATATCAAAATACATTCTCAGTTGGATTTTAACCCAAAATTTGAAAGAATACATTGCAACTTAGTTTCCGATGGATTGAAATATTTTTTCATCATTTTTTAATTTTTACTCTATATTTTAAAAGGAACTCACTAACTTGCATAATTGTTTTTTTGTGAATTTTAGAACTTTGGTGTGCGATATTTCAATTACAATATATTTTACTGAATTTCGGAAAGGAATTGTTTGATTTCTGCTCGTTTAGAAAATCAATTCATTCTGATTAGATTACTTCTTAGGTACAGGAATTGACAGAGTAGATAGTGTAATAAGAGAAAATTTTAAGAATGTATATTAGAATGAAATGATTTCGTAGGGTGCTTAATAGACGCAATTTAATCGAAAAGTCGAGTTATTCTTGTAAAAGCGTTTGTACAGAGAGGAGCAGAAATCACGTCAACGATTCAGACCATTGAATAAATGAACTTTAACGGTCTTATATTATATTTCATAAATATTGTATTATTAAAGTATTACCTAATGGAAAACGTACAACCACGATTGATAATAAATATTAATAATAGTAGCCTAGCTTTGTAGCTTCGAATGACAATTTTGAGTAGAAACGTAATATAAATTTCAATATATATCTTTTGGTATCATTTAAAGAAAAAATCTTGAGTTATATAGTTAGAAACTATGTAACTGATGTGAAATTTCCATCTTACACTACTTTACCTCAGATTATATAACACTCATGATATATCTTATTGATTATTATTGCATTTTACATTTATTCTGTTATCTTCTCCAAAACATACAAAGTCTGAAAGCAGAACTCGTCCCTGTCAGGACGTTCATCCGAAAGAGGCTCAGTGTAGCCTCTGTGGGTTAAAACTTACAAGCTCTATTGTATTACAAAAATCTGCTAGAAACGTTTAGAACAAGTGGTGCTATAGACTTTCGGTGTAGTAACAATAGGTAAGTCCAACGGCGGGAACTTCGAATTGCTAAACCAACTAACTGCTAAACAATCAAATTGCCGTAATATTTCTATTCTTTTCACCATCATTGCAATGCCCCGAACGGAAGTCTCGTTTAGAGTCCCGACAGTGACAATTTTGCACTTGGTCGAAATTTCGCCGCGCGCTCTTTGAAGGAATTCTAGCGCCGGCTACTCTGGTCGGTAGTTTTCCGTGGTTTCTTCGGTCAACACCAAGCGAGTACCGGAGCAATAAATACCTCAACAAACGGACTATGGACCATGCGCGATCTTTGGTTCCTCTTCCTAGCCCCTCTTCTCTCTTCCTAGACCTTCTTCCCTCTTTCTCTCCTCTTCCCTTACACACACACACACACACACACACACACACACACACACACACACACACTTCCATGCGTACACTACAACACAAGTCGAGAGAGCAGTTCAGAGCTTAGAGCTTGTCCCGGCTGTGTGGTGCATCGATGGTGTCCGATACCAGAAAAAAATCGCAAGCCGATGTGTCTTCGGAGGATCTCGCCTTCAGCGGGGAAAGATCCCCTTCAACTTACGAGATAAAACGTGCACTATACTTACGGGACGAGTGACCGTGTCAGTTAACGCGTCCTGATACACCAATAAATCAATCAATCAATATACAATAATACACAATCAATAATCAATGTAATATTCAACAATCAATAGAATACACTAAGGTCAGATGATTGTTCTTTATGATTGTAAACCACAGCATCGTCACAAAATTCTGTAAGTGTTCTACAGTTGGGTAGATTACAGATTACCATCGTGCATAGCTCAAAAACATTCAGTTATAAGCTTAATTATTTTGTGAGCTACAAAACGAGACCTTTCTGGATGTTCTGTGACATTTTTGCGGGGTGCTCCTGATCGAAACACAGTTTGGCATACACATTATAAGTTGGCTTCCAGTATCAAGCTATTTTCTCTTTTAAAACGATTTATTAAGTGCAGAATGTTTGTATGGATACAACTAGACATCTAGACAAAATAAAATAATTAACAATTAATTCATAATCGTTCTACTTCAACTACTAACCACCCTTTGAAAGTAGGAATTACGTAACATCTATATCCCAATTGGACACGCTACATTGACCTGGAATGCACGTCCCAGTTTTTCCTTTCCTTTTCAGATCCGTCTTCCGTCCGACTTTGATTAATCCTTTGTGATGCAAGAGCAAGAAACCCTCCACGCTGCGAACGGTGCATCGACTTCCCTGAATGAACCGCCTCTGCCCCGAGGAGAGCCCGGCTCCAGCGACGTGCTTTGCCATGACTGCGCTGCGATTCGCGACGCCGCAACCGGCAATAAACGATGCAACCACGACGTTGGTCAAGGGCGCGGAGTGGAGCGGGCGGTGGAGCGGGGGGCAGGGCGGCGGGCGGGCGGGGGCGGGCGGGGGCGGTGGGCGTGGGAACTGCCCGGCGGGTGGGGCGGGGCTGGCGCGGCGGTGCGACGTGGCAATAACGGAGATCGCCAACCATCGATCGCGAGTTCAGGCGCGCGGAGGGGGCGGCGGGGCGGAGGCGGGGGGCGGGCGGGGCGGGGCGGGGTGGGGGCGGGGGGAGCCAGGCGCCCGAGATGCGGAGGAAGCAGGGGTAGGGGCGAGGGCGGGTGCCGCCGTGCCATCGACCAAACACCGGAGCGACACGGGGCAAATCGTCGCCAAGACGCAGCGCAGGGCGACGCGCCACCCCGGAAGACTCGGAACAACAGAAGGGCGAGGTGCGAGGTGAGCGGAGCCGTTTCCTGGGTTGAAGTCGTTTTATTTTGATCGACAGATGACGATAAGTAATGATATGAAGAACGGAAAAATGCAGATTTTGTTTTCTTTGCGGACGTTTGGACAAAATACCTATCACGCGTACAAGCAATGATGTGTGTAATGTGAAGCTGAAAACGCTGTGTGCAGGAAGTATTTTTTTCACACGATAATCGTTCTTATTATCATAAGGAACCTTAACTGAAAAAAGAAGAAAATACAGCACATAATTTTTCACCAATTTTGGGTATTAAAAATAAATTAATTTTCACGTCTCTCCGGTAACTATATAATAGTATCTTCAAATATATAATAGTATAGTTTAATTCTTAAAAACGTATTAGTCCTTGGTGACAAAAATGACAAAATATTGTTGCTGACGTTAGGTGCCTCGTCTAGTGTTAAATTCTAAAATGTTTAACTATTCAACCTGTGCAAGGAGTGAGCCTACGAACAGGTTTTCAAAACTAGTGAGAATGCGCGGGATGCCAAAATATTTTTTTCTCTTAATGTTACTTATAATTACGCAACAACTACTCATATTTTAAAAAAGTGCACGACATAATTAAAGATCAACATTGGAGGGATACATTTACTTATGACATATATGACTTGAATACTGGAGGTGTAGTACAGGTTCGGAAATACGTTTGAACTTTGAAATTTTCAAAATTTCAGAAGTCTAAACGAAACTCTCTGGAACTCTACCGTTTTTATAAATGCTCTTATTAATGAAATAAATTTTAATATTTTAATTTAATATTAAGAAAATGAAAATATTAAAATTAAAATATCTGAATGATGTCCGAAATCTCAAAACGAGATCTTCCTCCAGGCGAATTTATCAAGTTTTAGCTTCAAAGCGTTTAGTACTCTGATGAAGTTACAGATGGCACAGTACTATCTAACATCATCCATTCGTTCATTTACATTGGTATCTCCTCGATATTTGCACCAAATTTAATCTTGTACCACTAATAGATATTCATTCTAACCTGTGTAGAAAATTACATCTCAAAAGAACTTTAAATACTAATTTTACGACCGAAAAATCGGGATCGTGTTGTTGAGTTGATTCCAAACCTTTTCCTCAAATCGTATAGTATAGGAAAAATAAAATGGCAGTTTTCTTTAATTACAGTCATGAGACGTACCATAATTCTAAAGAAAATGACCGGCTTAGGTAGCTCAAGGCATCAATTGTTGCCCTGAGGTACTGAGGTTCGAGTCCCGACGATGGCAGGGTTCTTGACACTAACTAGACAGCTAGGTCTAGTACAGTCACCGTCTGGGGGAGAATTCTAGTAGGCCGATGCTCAGATCGGTAGTTTTCAGTGGTTTCTCCGATGAACACTAGGCGAATGTCGGAGCAGTACCCTAGCAAACGGGTCACGGAGCACGAGTGATCTTTCTTTCCTCTTCCTTGTCATATCCTCTCCCCTTACACACACACTTACACTAACATGCAATTCACTACTGCACACGTCGGAAGACCAGTTGGTGGCTTAGAGCATAACCCGACTGGGGCCCTGCCTCGCTAGTGGGAGATACCTGGTTGAGGGAAACCTCTCAAACCAAGGGGTAAGTGGGCGCGGGATCTCCATATCCAGCGGGCGAACATCACTTACAACTCAGGCGATAAACACGTGCTCTACACTTACAGGACTAATGACCTCGGCAGTTGACGCGTCTGGAATCACTAATCAATCAGTCTAACGAAAACAAAAGTATGATCTCCGACTAGTCAAAATCGTAGGTGATATGTACCGTTATTATCTGTGTTTCTTAGCACTTGAAACTCTTGCATTTTCAGACACTTTTGAGACGGAGCTAGTTTGGTTAACATTACTCATGAAATATAGGTAAATGTAAAATTATCGAAATCATATGACAATTCAATAGAATATTTCAAGAAAATAATGTCTAGGAAACTTCTTTGGATATCTAGAAAGTAATTAATTCATTACATGTTTCATATGAATTCATCACTGTTCTTAATTCATCTCATGCATTCTTAATCTCTAACGTCTTGCGTTATACAGGGCGAGTCAAAACGGACTTTACAACTTTGAAGGCATATGGAGATTTATTAAGATGATTTGGCAAACTGTTACAGGTGTCATATTGTGGCGAGAGATCTCAAGTTTGATATCAAGGTCTCAATTTGGTTCAATGTGACTGCCATTGGTAAAATGGCAAATATCACACCTGAAATTAATATCTTCCCAAACTCATGTCCTCTCATTCCTACAATTAACCCCGCAAATCGGGCGTAACCTATGTAACGAGAGCGTAGATTCGATTTTTCACGTTTAATTATCTGGTTCGGGCATAACATTCACCAGATCTTTAATGAAATCTCGGAGAAAGGAATACAGAAGTGTCATCAAGGGAGCAGTGTGCCCATGCAATTGGTCGGCACAACCAATCCGCCGACCTGGGAAACGATTACACACTCGAGATGTTGTGAAGAAATGAGGTGATGCGCCATCTTGCTGAAAGTAAAATGACACTCGTGTTTATATTTATCTAACTCTAGAAAAATGAAATTCCACATCCAGACTCACAACATTTTTCATTTTCTTTTCTCATGCGGGTGTCTTGACATTGACTACGATTTATCATGTCGAAGAGATCAACCAGTTTCAACGAAGTTCTTGTGACAACATTAAATTCAAGATCTGCTTAGAAGATCTTCATTGAATTTTGGTGCGAAATTTACGTTCAAATGTTTTTGGAGAGTTCGTTTCTTGCAATCAAAACTCACAGCGCGCTCTGCACCAATGGAAGTAGTCATTTTAACAATGCACTAATACGCTACGTTGGATTGGTTGGTTGGATTTTTCGTGTTTCCGGGCGCGTCAACTGCTTTGGTCATTATTCCCGTTAGTGTAGTGCATGTTTTTTCTCGGGAGATGGCGGTAATCTTTCCCAGCTGGATGGCGAGATCCGGCGCCGACCTACCATCGGCTTAGCGGGTTTCCTAACCAGGACTCTCCCACCAGCGGGGTACCGCCCCAGCCGGGACAAGCTCTAAGCTCCCGACCGGTCTCCCGGAATATATGGTAATGTAGTGCATGTTAGTGTAAGTGTGTGTGTTAGGGGAGACGATAGGACAAGGAAGAGGAAGGAAAGATCGCGCGCGGTCCGTGGCCAGTTTGGTAGGGTACTGCTCCGGCATTCGCCTGGTGTTGATCGGAGAAACCACGGAAAACTACCGATAAGAGCAGCCGGCCGCTAGAATTCTTCGCCAGACAGCGACTGAATTCAACCTAGCTGAAAAGCTAGTGTTGAAAATCTTGCCGCCATCAGGACTCGAACCTAGGACCTCCCGGTCAGAGGCACTACATTGAAGATTGTATTGAATGTAGTAATGCGGCACTTCGTGAGTCAAAGTTGAGTACTCCCGCCATGAAATGACACCCGAAACAGTTCTGCAGCTATCTCAGTAAGCTTCCATACGTCTTCAAAATTGTAAAGTCCTTTTTGACTCATCCTGTATCTTTAATGACAACGAGATTTTGTTTTATATCATCATCTGAACAGAAATGAAACATTAGTGAAATATTTGGATTGCGTTTTCTGCATTGTTTGCGGCTTTGTGTGGAACGTGTTACGACTTTCGGGCGCCATGAATCATCTGACGTTGTTTACTTTCATTTTATGTTCGAGCGAAAGGCCAAACTTGGTGGAATTCCTAGAAAGCTGAAGTGCAGCGAAGAAAGAGAAGCGCGAGACGAGGTGATTATCCCGTGCAGCCGTCGCGTGCCTTGCAGGACGAACTGCACTCGAGTTACAGAAGCATGTCACGCACGGCGGCATGGAAGCCCACGTCAACAAACAGAGGAGCGGCCACTGCCAGATATTTTGAATAAACTATGTGAACACAATGCACTTCCTGCTTGAAAACTCGCTGATCGAATAGCTTTGTATAAAGATTTGAGATAACATTCCCTGTTTGAAAGTATATTACTTCCATGTGTTATCTGTAGTTTTCTAACTGATTATATCGTTAATATTTAATCAGGTTCTACTTTTTCAGCTTTGACAGCTGAGTATAATCAACATTAACTCAAACATTAAACACAGAGAACCATAAACCAGCAAAAGTACACCGCGTGGTGGTGTCAAATACAGAAATGGTGTCGCCACCATCACTTTGGTCGAAGTGCACGGATATTGTACCAAAAAATGAAGGTGGTTTCAATGCTCCATTCAAATATCGTAGTCTGATTGATGGTACTTTTGTGAAAGGGAAATTTGATTGTAGTAACGCGTAAAATAGCCTTTAGGATGTCGTGCAGTCTTTGCAGCAAGAGGTGTGTGGCATACTCTATGCTATGGGAAGACCTGCCGCAGGACGAGCGGTGGGCAACTAGCCTGTCGCCTCCAGGGCCTTGCAACTGCCATACACTTTTTACAACACACACTTTCTGATGCTATTGGAAATGATTACTTAATATTATATTATTGCATTTCAGAATTGTTCCGAAAAAATTGCAAACGATTTAACTAAAAATAACGTGAAACCTATTATTATTATTATTATTATTATTATTATTATTATTATTATTATTATTATTATTATTATTATTATTATTACTATTATTATACCAACTGATTGTCGAGAATTTTGTATTTCCAAAGAAACAGGCCAACTTTCACTGTGCAAAGCCCGGGCGTCCTCCACCGTCACTAATAATATTTTGCCCCCCCCCATTCCCGATGGCACCACCGCCACTACGGCAATAGGTGACGGCGGCGCAGCGGTCGCAGTTGCTGCTTTGTCACGCGCTGCATGAAGCGACCCCCGCCTCTTTAGGGCACTGGGCCACTGACGATGATTCAAAAATAGCTTGGGCAATCGATTTTTGGAAGGTGGGCAGAGGAGACTATTCTTTGGTGTCGTAGGCTTCCGCGGCCAGAGTCATGATCTGGGCTGTCCGGGTGACGCCGCGTCGAAGGCTGGGGTACCGACGTTTCGACCGACATATCGCGGTCCTCTTCAGGGCTATGTTGCCAATTCTCTTCAGGGCTGTGCTGGCAGTACAGCCCTGAAGAGGACCGCGATATGTCGGTCAAAACGTCGGCACCCCAGCCTCGACGCGGCGTCACCTCGGACAGCTCGGATCGAAACTATTCTTTACTCTACTGAGTCTTACAAAGCCTATGGTCGTGATAGACGTTGTCGAAGATGTGAAAAGCCGAATCAAATTTAAAAAATTTAAAACAAAATTTGTCCATTAGATGGGCTATTACATATAATTTTTACTGTTCCGCGTCAATCTGTAAGATAGAGCAAGATCCAAGTTCAGAATGTGGACGAAAAAGAGGGTTTTACCTTGATAGATGTGTGTAATGTATATAGATATATGTGCCTCGCATTACATAGGAAGATTAGAAGCTTTTGGACAATAAATTGGGACAAACGACAAAATTATATTTATATACCTCCAAAGACTCCTAATTAAGGTAAATAAGATTCGTTGGATTGACCACTGTGAAGTACTCCCAAAAAATAATTTAAATGAAAGTAAAATCTCTGTTCTGAAAGATGGTAAGAAAAAATTTGGAAATTACTGGGCTAATTTCTGAGTAAAATACGTTTAATTTAGTACAGACTGTTATAAAAAAACTTTCAGGGGCATAGGTTTTTTTAAAGTTACTGAAAGGGTAAATGAACTTTTAAAAAAACGTACGTAAAAGTACCTTTTTCTTTTATTTAGTACGTAGTAATTGTATTGAGGAACCGGATTGTACTAAATGTAACATACATCACCTACAATTCTGAAGAGTACATGATACAAAACTGCTGCGAAATTCATTGCAACCGGAAGTACTATCTCGACCTAGGAGTTATATCCCACAAATCATTCTATATTCAGCACTGCTTCTCCTTAGGTAAGAGGGAAAAATGTGTCCCACAATCTCAAACTATTTGACGATAGTTCACATTTAAATAAACAATGTGGACTACATTTTCAAAACAGGAAGAAAAGTACGGGCGCCCGAAGTCAACCTAACTTATATTAGGTATTGCAAACTTATGAGAATCAAACATCATGTGAGAGATTAAATTTAATAATAAACATTATTTTTCTAGAGCTTCTATACAACATTTCTCTTTTAACTATTTACAAATAACAGGTCTGCAAAAAAGTTCGATCAGCTGTTTCATTTTAGTATACTGATTGTTATGATTTTCAGTGCTCTAAATCCAGAAATTACAACAGTTTTGTCCTGGAACGTTAGGATTTCGAAAATGGTTTTTAAAAAAAATTATTGTAACCTACAGTTGTCGTCAAAATATGGAGTGTTTTATACATTTGCAAAAGGACCAGTTAACCTAACCGGTAACGTTAAGTGGACCGGAAATTGAAATAAATTGTGAAAATAACATTGACGTTTTAATAAAAAAAAACATTTTTCTACGCATTGCATAACCTTTTTATACACATAAATGGAGAAAATACTTAGAGAAGATTGTACTCTTCCAAATTCTCGTTAAAATAAATCATGTCTTTAAATATTGCCCTGCCATCTTTCAGCTGGCATGGATATTTTGTAACGATATCTACTGTTGCAACAAAAGCATTTTGGTTGGTCCGGGAGAGATATCTCAGCGCATCAACTGATGTCACTGTTAATTGCAAATCTGCAAATACTATTTTCGAAAAAAAATAAAGGGGGTAACTGGACGGTACACTTGACGTAACGTCCCGGTGGTCTATTTAACCCCATAGTACACATTTTATTTATATGCCCGAAAACATACAAGCCGCGACGTATTATTAAAAACAAAACTCACTATCATAAAGTAGAAATACTAACAATTAATCTAGTGAGAATATTTTTCTTGTAGTTGTTATTCAATCGCAATAAAATTGCAAAGCCGCCGAGTGGTAAAAAATACTTTTCAGAAAAAAAAATCCTTACTGTACTCAACAATGAAGGCCTACAACTTGTGAAAGTGACTACGATAATCTATATCAGCCCTGTCATTCCATGAAAGCCATCCAGTGGAAAAGCAGCAATCGCTTCCCACCAAATTTAAAAGCATGGACCACTTTACTTAACCGGTCCAGTTAACCTAACTCTCCTCTATAAATCTATATATATATAGTAGGGACCAAACCAACCCAGGTAAGGAAAAGGACTGATAGATCAGGGAAGAGCCACCGCCACGCTCCTATCCACCTTTTCCTTGTGCCTCATTGAAAATCGTCCATACTCGTTCCTATATCAAAATGAAAAGCAAAGGAAGCACTAGAAGAGTGTCCAAATTTCATGTTCAGCATTATAAAATACTAACTGGGAAAAAGGGAAGAATATAAAATGGCAAGATAAGCACAATTTCCTTTGCAAAATACGCTGCACATCTATGCAAGTCATAAAAACTTTAACATCTCCTATGTAGTTGACAAAGGCGTAATACAGCTAGCTTTGAAAAGGCGAGTATAACAAAATGACGCAATTCATTCAATCAACGAATGATTCAATTGAATGAAAAGCAAGTTAAACCAAACCATATTAAGAAAGAAGTATGTTAATTCTAAGTGTGTAAAATTGGGACGGGAGTTGTGTTTTCAAAATAATGGCTATGAAAATGTTCTTCGAAAATTAAGTCACCTTCCGCTTTTACCTAAAATGGGATACGTAGTCGGTCCCCAATTTACTATGGATTAAACTTTTACTTTCCTTCTAGTCCCCAATTCACATACGCCGATTGGTGGCATCCCTTCGTGTCCATAGCAACCGAAGTCCAAATCCTGGAAGTATAGAGATTGAGTGGTCACAGCTCTCGCCAACCTGCGTTGCCAATGAACCACATGTTCCCACATTACCCACATGTCCCCACATTACCCACATGTCTTGGCCACATTACCCACATGTCCCACATTACCCACATGTCCCACATTACCCACATGTCCCACATTCTCCACATGTCCCACATTCCCCACATGTCCCTACATGCCCCACATGCCCCAACATGTCCACAGCATCCACATGTCCCATTACCCACATGTCCCACATTACCACATGTCCCACATTATCCACATGTCCCATTATCCACTGTCCCACATTCCCCACATGTCCCACATTCCCCGCATGCCCCTACATGCCCCACATGCCCCTACATGTCCCACAAGCCCCTCATGCGCGGCCGAAGGCACGATTGCGTTTCTGGCGTGGGCAAGGGCGAGAGTCATCGCGCGCAGTGTCTCGGAATAGAACGAAACATAAGCACTTGTTAGGCCGTAAACGATGATTTCCCATGACGGTGTCTTATGGGACAGAAAACTCTTCCAGTTAAGTGAGAAGTTATACTCTCGGCAACAGCGCACCATGTGCTCGTGAGCTGTCACTACTAAAGAATGATCTGTATAGAAGTAAAACATTACTAGGTCGTTACAAATAAATCAAGAAAATACGACCTGTTGCCGCATCACTTTCGCTTTGATAAAATATATCTTTGATAAAATATATCTTTGACCTCGGTGAATAACTTGATAAGTAAAAAAGCTTAATTTTACAGGGGAGCAAAATACAACTTTAAACTAATGCTATACGGAGATTAATGCTATTCAAACAAAACCTACACAAACATAGTTTTGATTGAATATCACTTTTGTTTGAATATCATTAATTCCTGATTTAATTTATTTAAACGTCTTTTTTTGCTCTCCTATGCAATTAAGTGTTTATGACTTATCAGCTTATTCACCGTGATCAAAGATATTTTCAAACATTGAGAACCTAATTTATCCATCACCTCCGTTGCAGTTTTCGTCTGCAACTCGTAAAGGCCAAGTGTGACACACGCTACATCCTTGATGTTGAGTCACTACGACACCAAAAATCTCCAGGTCAGCAGGACGGTATCAAATTAACTTATTGAATTATTCGGTCGAACGGAGCTATTCAACACAAAAATACACCAACTTAATTTATTTTTAAGAAGTAGTAACTCCGTGAGAGACCTCCGTTTTAAATATCCGAAATTATAGTTCGATATTTCGGAACAAATGAATGAAATGGGTTTCTGTCAAACATGAGCATAAACTAACCTTCTTAATGTAAAAAGAATATGAAGTTTCTTTTACAAAATTTATCTCATGCTATATCACAAATACATCTTGTTAAATATAGCTCCTTCGAATTTTAATCTTTTCGATTCCATTACTTGTCGGCAATACACCATTGTTTATAAACTGCAGACGAATGCAGTGTGACTACATCCGTTCGCCAGCATTATTGGGTCGTTATTTGGCCGAAAAGGCATCAATTCTGAGTTCTAAGGGCATATGTATACTATTTGCCTCACATCGTATTTATTATGAAAATAACTGCCCATGGATGTCTATTCAATAAGCCAGGACGAGAAAAAAACGGTCTTTCATTTTTTGTTTTTATTTTCTTTTCATTTTCAATTATTATTTGAATGACATTCGAACATTTATTTTGGAATGTCTAATTGATACTAATATTTGGCAGCAATGGAAATCATGAAAGAAAATGCACACGAAACTTTACGGAAGTTGATCCATATGTAACATCCCACATATTGATCGAGAATATTTAAATTCAGAATAAATATTTACAGCAATTTCTCTGCGAACTATTCCATTAAATGGAATCTCTATTTTGTTCTTTGTTAAAAAAAAGCCAAGACATCGAGGTGGAAACTGTGACGAGAGAATGCAAGCTAAGAATACATGAAGTGCATAGTAAACAGAGAAGTATCAGTTATGAGTATGATTCGTAGTTAATAAAATTAATGGTGAGGTTTTTATTTTATTTATTTATTTTTTATTTGGCGTTATTGGGGCGAAAGACCGACTTCGCCGGCCAGATATCGGTGTCCCCCGTGCCGGGGTCTAGTTAAATCCCTATCCTTGGGGGAAAGAGCGATATGAGGCAAACATGACGTATTCTCTGCACAGTAACTGGCAAGATCCGACTCGTCGAGGTTTTCTTCGTCACACAGCTAGAGAAACTGGAACGATATTAAAGGAAAGCTACAACTCTACTTTTGCCTCTACCGGAAATCGAATCCGGGGACTACAGCACGGAAAGCTAGTACGCTGCCCATGAGCTATCCCAGAGGCTTAATGGTGAGGGTACCTTATAAAAAATCAGAAAAAAGAACGTCTAAGTATCACTTTTTATTGCTTAAGTTCTTTTCGAACGCGTAACGGTCATCGTCAGCATTAAAAACGACTGGCAAAGATTAGAAAACAACGAGGCTTAACTTGCCGGAATCAGAAATAACAGTCTGGCGAGGATGTTACCTTGTAAAAATTTAGAAATAAAATGTTTTCTAGGTATGACTATTTTAATTGCTTAAAATATTTTTGATCGTGTAGCGACCATTCTAAAAAGCTTCATCATTTCACGTATTAGAATGCACGATTTGCAGACACAAAAAGACAGAAGTCGCAGTCCACGATATGAGTAGGTTACACTGATTGTAAACAGTGCGTATGAAGTAATCAATATCGATAAAGAAGTGTTTGCTGATAGAGACATTGACAATAGATGTGACAATACCATTTCTCAGTACTATCCTACAGAAGATGTGGTAATTGAAACAATACATAGTTATTCTGAAGTCCTGCGATTTATTCTGCAAGCTTAAATTTAGTTGATTATTATATGAATAATATTTTCTAAACTTTTGTATTTCTGTATTTCTTTTTAAGGGGCCTTTTAAAATAAGTCAATTATATCAATACTGAATTGCTAGTAGTGATATAAACTGTGGAAAGTGTATTTAATATTACATGGTGACAACTTATATGTAATTCAAGTGCCTCGGATCACCAAAAAGTTGAGAAAATGGATCACATAAATTTTCCACTTATGGGTGGAAATTCAGTAACAATGTCTGATCTAAACATTGCTCTACCTTCAGCTAATGCGGATATGGATACAACAACAACAAATAATATCAATGCAACTCCAATGCATCAAGGTAATTCGTCTAATGAATCAACTTTTCAACAAAATCAAGGTATTTCTCTCTCAAATATGAAACACGGCTCACCAAGTGATACTGAAATGTTTCAACTTCATCTCAACAACATAATCTCAATTTTAATCTCAGTAATCTCAAATGTTTCAACAGCTTCAAATACAAATATAAATAATACCTTTACCAATACGTCAGACAGTTCTCAGCAACAATGTGATTCTTGAAAGAGAGAAAGGACTAATTACAAACAATCTTCAGGTAAAAAGTGACTAAAACAAATAATCTGCCATCAACTTCGGAAATTCCATTAGCTAATAATATGCAATACTCTCGAAAGTACAACCAACGGAAGAACAACCACCACAAATCAAAATCCCACTCTTCATTGTATTAAACGTCTCTAATTTTCATAAAACAGACTTTTCTACAAAAATAATCAAGAATGCAGTGAAAATTACATTCAGTACATTAGAGACTTTCAAACTACAGGACCTTTTGTGAATCAAATAGTATCAATTTGTTCTTATCAGACCAACATTCAACCACTTGTTGCAATTAAAGACATTCCGTAAGTTGTACTAATGAAGAAATATTTATGGAATTACGACTACAAATTCCAGTTATAAAGTTTATCGCCGTAATAAACGAGAATCTATTGAAATCTGTTCAATAGATCTTTTAGGAAATCAAGAAACTTCAAAAATATTCATATTAGAAAAACTTTATCATAGTATAATTAAAATTCAAACAAAAATATTTCATAAAATTCCTATTCAATGCAAAAAATGTCAGCGATTTGGCCATACGCAAGCAAATTGTCATTTAGCCCCGGTGTGTACGCTGTTTACAAGATCATCATTACACAAATTGTTCTCTCCCTAAAACAACTCCTCCTCAATGCGTTAATTGCGGTAGTAATCACACAGCAAATTATAAAGGTTGCAAAACGTATAAAGACTTACTTCTTTCTAATAAAAAGCGTCCCTTCAATAGTCCAATTAAACTCACTTCAAACATTGGTATTACCAATCCTAATTTAAATGCTCAAAATTTCCCTTCATTGCCAACTACCTCTCATCCATCTCAACACAACTTTACTACTAATAATACCAATACCCATACTACTCACTTCCCACAAAACTATTCTAATAATAATAATAATTTCACTTATTCCTACATTACTAAAATCGCTCTCACCCAACTTTTCAAACTTAATATCAAATATTATACAACAAATAATTTCTTCACTTATTACAAACATTACAAATTTAATTGAAAACAGCCTTCCAAATTTACTTCATGGCTATTAATACAAATACAGCAACTCTATTAAATTAGAATGCAAATGGTTCAAAAAGACAGAAAAATATATTTCAGTATTTCCTAAAGAATTATAACATAGCATATTATAACATAGCTTGCATTAGTGAAACACATTTAATACCTGAAGAAAAACTACACATAAAAGAATACAAAATTTACAGAAATGACCGTATTTCTGCACACCCTTCTGGCGGTGTAGCTATACTTGTTAAAACTATTATACCTCATCAACAAACATTTTCCCCTATCTCACTAAATTTAGAGTGTATAACATTAACTATCAGTATTAATAATATAGATTTTAATATATATGCAGCATATAAACCACCTAATACAAGTTTTCCGGACACAATTTATAACAACATTTTTCAAAACTCAAATTAATTATTACTTGGTGTTTTCAATTCTAAACATACCTCCTGGGGATGTAACAGTACCAACCCTCAAAGTATTCGTCTACTCCAATACATTACACATAATAACATTGAAATACATGCTCCCTCCGTACCTACATACTATTCTTCCCATGATAATATTGTTCTCGACATTCTAGACATTATCATTTCAGAAAATTTCCACTTTCCAATTTTTCAATCACTCAACACCAAATACATAATGAAGGATACCTCAAAGATCAGGGATACCTCAAGGATCCGCACTCTCTCCTTTGCTTTTTACCATATATACGTCTGACATTCCTTCTTCGCCATTTACTACACTTGGCCTGTATGCTGATGACACTGCTTTATTCTCAACTCACAAAAGCATCCTAATTGCTAGAAATACTTTACAAATTGCAATACAAAAATATGTTAAATCTGGGATTAAACTCAAGCAAAATTTTACATTTGTGCCAAAACCCTATTAATAATAAATAACAAATCCCGGAAAATAACCTTCCAGTTAAATATTTAGGTTTATATATAGATAGAAGATTGACATGGAAACACCATATTCAAAACATATCCAATTCGACACCATAAAATTTCTAAATTATATCCTTTATTAAATCATCACTCTAAATTACGAGTTGACTGCGGCTTGTTATTGTATAAATCAATAATTCGTCCATCCCTAACATATGCATCCCATTTGGTGCAATGCTTCTACAACACACATAAATAAAATACAAAAATACAAAACAAATTTTTATGAAAATAACTAAAAACTGAATGGTTTATTTCCAACAAACAAATTCACCGTGGACTTCAAATAGAAAAAATTAAAAATTATATCAATCTTCAAACCGATAATTTTTTTTAAAACTTTTTTCTACTCTCGCTTCTCAACACTTCAAACTACGCTTAAATTATAATTCTTCTCGCATTAAATCACGTTTCCCGAAAGATATTTTCCACCCCTTTATAAAATAATAACTAATAAATATAATATAATATAATATAATAATATATATATTATATTATATTTATTAGTTATTCAACTATAGGTAAAAATGTCATACCTAGTATGTAAATCGCTGGCATCTTGCCAAAAAAGCTATGTAATATATCGTAACCGCTTGTCATCGGCTACACTCGTGACAAAAGAAATATTGAAGTGACAATACCCGACATCTTGCCTACAAATAGTTCCTAGAGTAGCGAAGAGATGGCGTTACCTAGAAACAAATTTCTGAACGTACGTTCGCCCTAGCCAATCAGAACTTTTGTAGAAATGCGAATGTGGCATGAAGCTTGACTCGGACGGGATTGGCTTGCTTTCCGGATCGAGACGCTGAAGTGAGTAGATGGGTACTATTCCACCACACAACCGACGAGGGACACGTGGAAAATACCAGAAATGAAGCTTTATTAAAAGGTAATTGTCTAAGTATTTTTCATGGATTAATCACTGTGATATGTCAAGATTACGTAAAATTTGATAGGAATATTAAACAAGTAATGCAACGAATGTAAGAATAACGGTGGTAGTGGACTAAAATGAATTTATAAAACCACGTTGCTACATTCTCGTTGCTGGAATATAGAAGAGAGTTTTTGTAACATAGGACGTGTTTCTGTTTCTTTGTTACAGCTTTTTCAGCTTTTTCAGTTTTTTCAGTTTTAGTTTTGAGCAATTACTTATTCTACTTTTATTCTATTTCATTTTTATTTATGGATTTCATTTCGAAAATTCTATTGGAGAATTTTGATAATTCCGAAAAGCATAGTTTATTCAACAACTGGCTCAACTTTCACTAAAACTAAGTTATAATTTGGAGTTTTGGACTCGCATTCTAACGCGACCATCACCTTCGTGTATGCTGTGATTTAACTGGGCTGTACAACGAGGAGAAGGCGTACGGAAATACTCCGATTCCATCGCGGTAGGCAGCGCACAAACCGTCGCAAGGACAACGACGACCTTGGGGCGTGAACGTCGCTCGACAGCCGTCTACGCAGCGCGGGATCAGCTTGGAAAATTCGCGGTCGTAGTCACAGAAAAGCAGAAAGAATATTTACTAAATTGCAGCTTGGAAAACTTTCAAGATAGAATCATGATTACACTGTGTATAATTCTAATTCTTTATCTAAATTCATACATAATTGACTTGATGTTATTTGAAATCATTTAAGAGGAATTGTCTATGTAAAAAAAAAGGTTTTGAACATGAATGAAAGCTGTTAAATTGTTTCTGGTAAAACGTTATTTCATGAACAGTCAAGAGACTTTGTAAAACAGAATTTTGCACTGCGAGGTCACGCAGAAGCTGAATATTAATGTAAAATTGTTTGTATGTATTTTTTTACAGGATGGTTATTTAAATTATGAATTGTGGGTTTCATTAAGAGATAATTTGTTTTGAGAAGTGTACATATGTATTTACTGTTTGTTTCGTGTAAATGTAGATCAGAGTCACTATTATTCTACAGAAAACTGCAGTTTAGGTAGGGAGTTAGCTACCATTGTGTAATCAAAAGGAAAAGTAATCACGTAGGAGAAAATGTGAATGTGAGTGTACGAAGGATCATATTGAAAGAATATATGTTACTTGTTCTTTAAAACTGTGAAATTGTGTTTGTTTGTTAAATGAATATTAGTTAGCAAAGACGAACCCACCACCGATAGGGAATTATCCATAATTTGAGATCTTCCAGGTTTGTGTGACGGTGTAATCACACGTCACAAAACAAGTAAATAACAGATTTACTTCTGTAATTCGGCGTACTACGAAATAGTTAGGTAGATACGTGACGGTTACAATATCTTCCTTTCAAAACCCTGAAAAATTGTAAAAATTGAACAGGTAGAAATAAAATTTAAAAAAAAATCTTTTACTGTAAAGAAATTGTGTTATTCTTGTTTTTTATTTCCCCAGTATTATGTAATGACTGTTTTAATTTGATATGTTAACGATATTTTGTATCTTTCTTGTATTTTGTAGTTTTGTATTTAATGGCTCTTACTTAACGTTCCTTTCTTTCCGTAATGGTAAGCTTTTATGAGTTTTTTTGTGTATGTGCATATTTTGTACCATCCGTCTATGAAGAAGAAAAACTTCTTCATATGATAAGTAATTTACTACGTATATTCTCCATCAAAAAACTGCAGGAAATAGCAATGCAGAGTACGAATTGTGATGTTCATTCATTTAACATTCAAAAGCTAAGAATATTTCAATATTAGTATTTAATTATTTTTATTCTCCTTTGTAAATGCGTCTAATTGTGTATGAATTTTAAACATTATAATAATTTCGGCATAAAGATATCATTGACATCTCAAAAGCGTCAGAAACAGTCCAAAATGAGTTAAACGGAAACTCCCCTAAAACGGAAATTTGTTTGGTCCCTACTGATTCCGGCTTAGATTTTACGGTAAAATTACGTTTTAATGGCATGTGTTTCAAATTTTATTGATGTATTTTTCATTTTTCAATATGTGTTTTACTTTCACACACTTTCGTCATTTCCAAATTCTACATAGTATGACTCTAGAAAAGGGGCATAAATGATGCTCGAAACGTTTTAGTAACTATATTAACTAGTAGTAGTTTTAGTAACTATAGTATTATTTACTATATTAACTTTGTTATATTAGTAAATAACTGTCTCGCATTTACACGTCCATCACTACTATTTTCCCTGGCCTGAAAATAATTTTACATTAACGTGTACAAGGATTAGTAGAGTTTGCTAACTTATTAAAAGCGCCCGAACTGTCTTCCTGTTCAACTCCCAACACGCAGCGCAGACTCGCGACAGGCGGCGGTGGCGGCGGTGGCGGCGCGCGCAATTTCTCCCGCGCCCACGTGGAGGGCGCGACGAGCTCTTCTTTTGTTTCGTGCTGCGCGACCGCGTGCGCGCGCTCGCGAACGTCGCTAAATTAACGACATCCGGGGTGTAAACGGATTTTTCCGCACGATGTCTCTTTATGCACGCGGCGTCTCGCAACAGTAAATCCCCTCGCGGACTTTTCCTCCCGGGAACCGCACTACGTGAGGACGAATCTCTTCAATGCTTCGCCTCTCGGGGAAGACGCCTGGCCCCGCTTGGTTCGATGACAAATGGCTCTCTTCACAGTGAATCAAATGAATTGACGGCCTCGAGGAAATGGGATAATCGATGGGCGTGTTTTCGAGTCCCGGGTTCGTCTTTCCTCATCGATTTGTCATTCCCGGCGGATCCTGTATTGATGTATTCGGTTCTTGTCCTTTTCAAGGTGGAGAGCGAGGAGTTTTTGGGAGGTACCTACCGGATTGGACATCAATCTTCATTCGATGTTTTTCATGTCGATGAATTGCAAGAGCATGTGTCAATATCTGCTGTTGAAATGACGGAATTGAGGTAATACAGTTTTAACCTCTTTTTTTTGTACGCAAGAAGAAACATCATATTTGCGTAAATCCGGATATTCAGTACATAAGACACTTCCTACTGCATTCTATACTGAGTTCACAACTTATGAACGATCATGTATGTTTGGATGATAATGTTAGTATTTGTAAAAACATTTTAAGATCTTTATTTTGCATGTATAATACAAATGTTTCCATAACGTTGCCCTCTCACTTTCATTTGTAGGTTAAATTTAATTATCTCGAAAATATAGTTTAATTTGCAGTAAATAATGCGATACTTCAACAGTTATAATATAAAGACGATATCACTGTTATTGTTACTAGATGAATATTTGAAACAAGACTTGTTGACTTTTCTGTTGTGGTTTTTATTATAATTAACAGTAAGTTAAATGTTTTCACTGTAATGGATTATTAAACTACAATCACATTGTCGTCTCGTGAACGAATGGAGGATAAAAATGAATATAAGCTGGGGCATTGACTGCGCTAAATAGGAGCCGTGTTTTTCGAAGCGCATTAGATGATGGCAGTAATTCACACTACACATCACGTCGCTTACCTGTTGAGGCACGAAAACTTTTGACACGCAAGGGCGTTTCTTAGAATGAGAGAGACCAGTTCTATTTTAAAGTGTGGTTTGGCCGTAAAGCGCTATTCGCATTTATCTAAAAAAGCATCCAACTTCTGGAAACCTCTTCGCAGTGATAGAAATGTGTACTTGTTTTTGGTAGGTAAGATGAAGTTGAGCTTGCATAAAAACATTTTTAGTGTTCCAACAATGTATTACACAGTATTCTCAACGTATACATTTTTCTCCTCCAAAAATATGACTCGTCGTGGTTTAAAAATGTAACAAAATCAAAATATATTAAACATATTTTTTGAAAAGATTAATTAAAATAATTATTAGATAATCACAAGCGAGTGTTTTTGTACAGATCAGTTTTAAAACAGGGTTCGTTGGAATTACGAACTAAAACGAACGAACACTTGCTCTCAATATATATTCAATTATTTTATTCCAGAGAATCAGCATAAACTCGGATGAAAATTGGAAATATTAACGGAACCTGTATGTTATAAAATAAACAAAAAAAATTAGAGAAAAATTGCACAATTGGAACACAAATTGCAGTATTCCTGTGATGTTTTTCAAGCACGAGAATGAATGACATATTTAAAATAGGTTATTTAAATTCGAAATATTAGTCCTTCCAATAATACACTTTTCTTTATGTGAGGAACCCATTCAACCTTCCTCAATTTGCATTCAAAAACTGAAGAACGTAGAAGAGAAAAGGAGATATACAGAAAAGAGTTATTTAGATGAAGGAATCAAAGTGTGTGACAAATACATGTATACCATATTCTTTTCAAATTTCGGATTTATTGTAACGGAATACTTCACGTTTATATGCTAATATATGTAGTCTTTCTTCAGGATACATTTTGATATAAACAAGAATATGTTTGGGGTTTTATAACCTACATTCTTACCGTGACTCGTAATTTTGTTCGTTAGGACAACGTGAGCAGGAGTTGCAATTCTAGAGACACCAGATGAATTCTTTAGAATCTCATTCTACAAAAACATATATCAAGAGTCATGTTCCAAGTATTAATACATGTATGTATTGTGAATAAAAGTAACGCACTACAGGTACGTACGTAAACAGGTGGCATAAAAGTAAAAATATAGAGCATTATACTGAACTACGCTGTTTAGCAGAATGAAATCACGATTTGATGAACATTGTAACTTTTCAACGTAACACTGACAATATATGTTTCTGACGATTATTACATTGTTTCCCTCTTAAAATTCTTACGCTCTCGAACAGAATTACGTGTAAAATTGTGAATCTCTGTAACATTCACATATGTCACGGTTAATTGTTATTTAAATATTAAAAAATTCATGTCACTAATAACATCATTTTCAAATAATATTTGCTAATAGGACATTCTTTAAATACTTTAGAAATTTTAGAATGTAAACAAACATTGCCCGTCAAAACCTTTTCAAAAACATTGTTTAAAGGTGTACTTTATTCTGAGTGAGATTTTGAAACTAGAGCAGGCAAATGCGCACGTTTTCTTGAGCCCTCATTTCGCTAGATGCAAGAGGAGAGGGAGGGTTGTTTATATCCACAACCGGACTATTATATTAAATTTATAACTTCTTTTTCCATGCAAAACAGTTTTTATTCCACGAAAGCGAACATTTCTGGTTATTAGATTTCGTCAACAAACGCTCATTGCTGTCATTCATCAACTAATGTTCGTAAAGGTGTGTGGGGGGGGGATCGGAATTCCGTGGCTCAAACAAACGTGCGGAGCCACGCAGGGCTGTGGAAAGGTCATGGACATCGCGCGGGCTGGCGCCGGCCGCGGGGGGGCCACGGGGCGGGGCGGTTTGGCGAGCAGATGGCCCTAGGGGGGGGGTGGGGGGGGGGGGATGAAGACGCGGCTGCTGCGAGCCCAGGGCGCCGCTCACGACGGGCGTCGATCTCCGGCCTCCGGCGGCCGCTGCTGACAGGTGGGCGACGGCCTCCGGACGAGCTGACGGCGGGCTTCGCTTTCGGGGGCTCCGACGTTCAGGCGCTCAACCGCGGCCGCCCACTGTTGACATGTGCCATGCTTGTTCGAAACCGCACATCCTCGCTTGTTTGTGTTTGGCAGTCGTCATGGTGACGGGGGGCGGTGGTGCGGCTGAATGGAGGTAGATGGCTCCGGCGGGCGATCGACTGTTGGTATCGAGAGTGCTGGAGGCTCTTTTGAATGCTGTACATAATAATTCTCTTTGAGAGGTTGATGAAACATATTGCGCATGCCAGGCAATAGTATGAAGTGGCAATTACACTATTAATATTGTTAAATGATGTTTTGAAAACAAACTGATGCTGATAAAAAAAATGGGAATTAAACACTGTGATTCAGTTACATTGGCTGGGCTAAAGTACAAAATATAGAGGGTTCTATGCACAAATATTTCTGTATTCAACAACAAATAGTTTTTATATTAAACTCAAAATTGTATGCAAGAGGAAGAATTGAGAAAAGATGTAAAAGAATTATTGTATTTAACAATCATTAATTTTAAACGTCTCGGGTGGATAAAAGGAACTTTTAAATGAATCCAATGTTTCATTTGCTTTCATTACACTTATTGTTTAATCACATGTTGCGTTTACGAAGTTCTTAAATTCAAAATTAGAACCCTTTCCCCCGTCCCGAATGGATTGGATCGATAGTGAGGTTTGCAGTTCAACGATACGTCGTTAGATGTCGCCAGTGGCAGAGCTGCGCTGCACTGCGCTCTGGCAGAGGGAGCGTGAACCTTCTAAAGGGAACGTTTTGTACTGCGATTGGCATTGTGAGTGTTTATTACAAGTTCATTAACTTCTCATGCATTTTACATGCCTATGTTGGAATATGATTGAGATGCCTTACAGGAGAGATAGGAATTTCATAATTTATTTCTCAACATTAACGTATCATTTAATTTTAAATTTAATTTTAAAAAAAAATTATTATTAAATAATAATACTAATAATAATATAAATATCATTAAAGTGTAAAAATCATTTAAAAATATTGGTGCCCAGCACTAAGACTTACTTTTCCTAAAGCTGAAACTTACATGGTTTGTTTTATACAATTTATTGACAAGCTTGATATACCCTTAATTTAACTATTTTTCCCCAATTTTTATGGTCATATTTGTATTGATTTTTAATTAATATTTATTATTTAAATTTGTTTTTTAAGTTAGATTTACACACGCTCAATAATGTTGGGGGAGTTTTCTGTTATTGTCTTTGATATATACATATTTATTTTTATTTTCCAGTCTAACATTTATTCTACAATTAAACAATTGTAAAATGTTCTTAACTAATGTAAAATACTAACAGTTCATTTCAGAATAATCGTATCAAAGAAAATAACGTTGCAAACCAATAGCGTATATATATTATAGCCTACTTTAAATATCCTTTATCTTTGCCAGAATATTTCAGATAACTACATTTTTTCACCAATGTTAAATATTGTTTCAATTCTTTATTGTTTTATCGCAAGGTGGTATTATTTGCATAAAACATCCCTTTTGGACTTTTATAGCGAAGAACAGAGGCAACTCAAGAATAACAACACATTTTGTTGAACCGGAGTAGTACATTGACTTTCTAAACAGCGAATGCTTTTCTTTGTACTGAGAAACAAAGATTACATTTCACAGCAGTGTGATGCTCATTTGTATGTTTATAACTCACGTATTTCTCAGCGTAACCTTCTAATATTTCGTAATTTGACATTCTCTGCCTGCCGAATCTCCAAGCTCAATGCTCGTAAAATTGTTCAGTGGTAATTTTTATACATAATTCATTCTAAATTAAAGAATCGTCGAACTCGAACAATTAAAGAATTGTCGAATTCGACGCTCAGCGGATTAGCAATTGATATTTGAATCTTTGTACTTCATTTGAAAGCAGCAATATATTTTCTATATTTTCACAAAAATGAATAAAAATTTGTTCCTTAAATATGTGGCTCAAATAGGGGACGATGCAATTATAAATATGGAAAATGTTGTTATCATTAAAATCTCTGAATTTTCGAAAATTGCAGAAATTCAATTGAAGAACATACGCTTCCATCATTGAAGCTATGTATAATGCAATAAATTCTTAAATTATTACTCTTTAAATGATGTAATGAATAATTCTTTCAAAATATTTAAAGTTTTTGCGTGATTTTGAATAAAATCATGGCAATACATTGAAAGATTTTCTCAAAAACGACTCAGACGTTTTAGATACTATGTGAACGAAGAGAGGACAAGGCACAAACATATACGGCGCGAGTGTGAATTTGATTAGAACTCATAAATTCATAAAATAATATTTTTTCGAACGTTTCGCTCATAGTTAAGATTCGAATTCACGATGTATTTAATAGTTTGTTACCTTCGCAAACATCAGCTCTAATTAATTTTTGATATAGTTTCCTGGCATTTCAAAATTATTGAGATAGTTTAAGCACAAAATTATGTATTTTAAACATCCTAAATGAAATGTTATCAAAAAATGCTCAAATGTTTTCTCTACTTTTTTTTATTTTAAAACGATATTGCTCTTTTATGATATCACTGACAGTAAAAATTTCCATTAAACTATAATAGGTCCAAAAATTACGGAAACGTAAAATCCGCAGTTGATTATACTGTAATGATTTGCGATCATTCCGGTTATTTAGTGTTCCCAAAAATAAAGACTTCCCAATAAAATGTTAAAATTTATATTCAAAAAGACAGAAGACGGCAGCGCCGCGCGCAGACATTTTCCTATATTAACAGAATGCGCGGAAAAAGGTGAAATTCAACATAAACATTCGATAAAGCATAATTTTTAGAATCGTTAGAATGAACAATCAGCAAAAACGGACCAAGGGTTCACTAGATTTCGAAATAATCGTAATTGTACATTTCACGTTCACAAGCATGGAAGCCATTGTTGCTAGAAGAAAGCTGATGACGAATATGATTTTTAATAAATATTACGAAAACGGCCTGAAGGGATGGGCTGAACTTATAGAACAACGGGCAAATTTATAACAATTTCAAGACTAATCACGATTTTGGAAACATCTAGAAAGCTAATTAAAATTAAATGTGAAACGTATAATTAAAAATATAAAACAAGAGATTTATATATATACAATGACGACGTCAGACGAAACATCGAACTAAAATGGCTTAATTTAATGAAATATTAACAGATAAATAGATGTGCAGTATTACTTAGAGAAATTATAGACAGTATTGAGAATCCTGACAAGTAAGAAGTCTTCAAACATGAAAGTAGAACTTTTTGTCAATCTTGCTTGCAACGGAGGAGCAGGGTTCTGTCTAACTATCATTCAAATACCAGAAGAAGATTATTGAAAATTTCAGTTTTCATGTATGAATAAGTGACGTTGTGTTGCTCGCAAACAAAATGTTGTTGTCATTAATTTATAGAATGAATTAATTTGTATAGAATAAGTGGTAGATTCAAACGATAGAACCACTCTGTTTGACTGAAGTATTTACCTAATGAATCACTTCATGTATGGTAAATATTTTTTTGTTTGTTTTTAATAGCTTCTGAAGCATATTTTTGTATTTTATGCTTATTTGAACCTCTGCACTTCATTATATATTATTTTCATTTTAACGATATCAGAGGATGAAACTAGCTCAAACTGGAATAATGAGAGACTATTCGCTGTCTATCTAGAACCATTAAAGTACGTATCAGGCATGATTTGACCGGTTCGAGGCAAGGAATGTTGTCAGTTCGAATGGGAGAATACAGATTGCATTATTCACGTTCCGAAAGAATTAGGTCGTGAAAATCCAGTCAACGTGATCAAGGCTAGAAGAGGATTATATCAGTTAACATTGATAGATAGGTTAGATTGTATTAAAATAAATAGAATTTTAGATTATTTGTCCTCCTTTTTTAAGTATTATTTGTAACCTATTATAGTTATATATTTATGATATATAAAGAGATAGACCTTTTAGCAAGGCAGATTAGTGAATCTCGAATTATGGGAAACACGTTCGGATAGGATATAGAAAGAATAGATTATTCCATAAAGTTCGAAAGTCAGTACCAATGCATCAAATTTAGTCATCTACTTTGAATACCAAAGGAGAAAAGTTATACAATTCAATGAATTTTGTTAATGTTCAAAATTTCAATATTATATTTTGTAAAAGCTGAACAAGCAAGGAGAGAAAAATAAAATCTATTACATAATGTGATCCAGGTTTTCAATGGATAATTCTTTTTGAATATATTGATTTTTCATTAACCATGGAGTTTACCATATTTCCCGGGAAAATTTATTTGGATTAATTTCCAAATCTCGGATATTTACTTTCACACATATAATCCTCATATTCACATTGTTTGCCGCTATCGTACGATCAGTTTGAATTTGCTGGTCGCACAATATTGTACACAGTCGAAAAGACGTCACTGGCAGTGCGAGTTCGTGCCACCTGGCGCATGTGTTTGGAACTTCGAGGACGGTACAGGTCTGCCAGTGGAGGTAACTGCACACCCTGTCGTGTCTTTTCAAATATTCGGCCTTTGCCAGAATTGGAAAGGCTGAGACGATATGATCAATGGTTTCTACTTGTTCCTGGAAAATGCGGAATTTATCATCTTGGGAAATTTTGAGAATTGCTTTATCATAGTGTGTTCTCAACGCCTGATCTTGGGCAGCTATGAAAACTGCTTCCGATTCTGACTTCATTCTTCCCTCTTTAAGCCAAATAAATGATACTTTCTTTACTAATCTTTACTAATCTGCACCTTGTCCATTCTTTTTAGATACTGTTTATATTATTATTATTTTCTGCGAATCGGCCATCATTGGGCCCCGCGATACGTGCATCCCACCGGGACTCAGACTTGAATATCGGGCTAAGGGCACGTTACTTTTTTTGTCAGAAGGAATCTTGCAAGTTAATGCAGATTCCATTTTGTACCCCAGGGTTGTTAATCCTGGGGATGAGGTGAAGTTAAGATGATTATGAATGGGTGATAAGGGGTGAAAGAACGAACACAAATACAACCATGGCCGAGGCGGGACTCGAACCCGCGATCCTTTGGTCCGACATCACTACGACACTACTGCCTTAGGGATCTCGGCCACCAGGCCGACTTATTATTATTATTATTATTATTATTATTATTATTATTATTATTATTATTATTATTATTATCATTATTATCATTATTATCATTATCATTTATTATTTTTTGTGTTTAGATTATTGCAAGGGAAGAATAAAATAGTAGACTATGTAAATTGCAACATAATAGTTAAAATTTTATTTGTTAAGGATACATGGTCATTTAACACATGTTATTAACTACTACAAATGTTATTTAACAAATGTTAAATAATATTTATTATGTTATAAATAGTTCTTTACTCTTTGGCGCAGAAAACGACCGTGCTGCAATGGGTTGTGGCCTGGGTTGATCCTGGTGAACAGATCATCTAGAGCGCTGCTCACACGTTGGGTAAATGTCTACGAAATTTATTTTCAGATGTATTTCTATCCCATGAAAACGCGCTACGTTTTAGGTTGCAATTGCAAGTTACAGTGCCTCAATCTTATTGACAATTATTTTAACAGTATTTAAGGTACGCGTGCTTTACTAGAGACCAAGCATTGGAGAACGCTAGTCCTGTAATGATCCTGCAGTAGTGAGTCTTGGGCCATGCACGGTACAGACTTTTTTTTCTCTACTTCTGTACTCTCAGCGGACATTGAGTGGATTTGCAGGGTTCGTATTCTAAACTATCATTCAAACCATCCCAGAAGAAGATTATTGTAAATTATCATTGTTTCACATGTGATAGTAATTTGATGTTGGAACCAAACGTTGAATGGGTCTGACAACTCGCACTACAAAATGTAGTGGTGGTAACATCAAAAATTTTATAGAACTTCCGAAAAGTGTTGATTAGTGTTGTGTAGATTACAACATAAGAAACACAACTCATGTCTAGAGCCCGGTAATTTCGGAAACCTTTAACAATAAGAATCACTTCACTATACTTCTGGAGTTTTAAAATATATTTATTTTGCCTTGTTTTCCCTATTATAGCTTCTGAAGCATATTTTTGGTATTTTGCCTTATTTGGACCTCTTCCTTCATTATCCGTCATTATTTTCGTTATATCTCTTAACACCGATCTCGATCAAGTGAGAAACTTACCTGCAAACTTGGACACTACGAGGACTATGTCGCATTTTGTCTTTCGTTGCAATCTTAGTTACGCTAGGCACGACGTGTTGAACTTGGATTCCGGAGGCAGGAAATGTTAAAAGACGTTACGAGAATGTGAGATGATATTAATCAAGATTGTTGGATTTCTTTTACTGATTCCGAAAGATAGTTTGCTCGTGAGAAATCCCGTTCCCACTTTGTGTAAGGCCTCCCGTCATTTACGAGGACCTTACTTATCATCTAACATTGATAGATAGGATTAGATTGATATTATATAATTAATTAATATATTGTTTAGATATTTTCTCTCTCTCTCTCTCTCTCTCTCTCTATATATATATATATATATATATATATATATATATAATATATATATATATATAAATTGAGATAAGATCCTTTTCAGTGCTGGCAATTACGCAAGTTCGAATAGCGTAATCACGTAGGCGAATGCAGGATTCAAAAGAGCATAGATTACTTTCCAAAAGCTTCTCGAAGAGACAGTGTCGCAAATGCAACAAATTCTTAGTCCTCATACAGAAATTGAATGTACCACTAAGAATAATGATTATCAATAATGGAAATGAAAAATAATCTTGTTGTTTCATTGCGAAAACAAAATTTTATGGTCTTATGCAATCACAAGTACAAAGACAAAATGGTTTCCTTTCATCTAAATGTATACGTAAATTTGAGAGTCAGAATAAATATTTGTATCCTTTCAATTATAATTTGTTTACAATGACTTATTTTTATTTTTCATTTTCATTTTAATACGTTTTTAATTTATATTTTAGTCAAAATAATATTCACTTTTTATTGCCTATTTGAACAAAAATAAATGCCTTTAACTTATAATTTAAACTTTAAATGCCTTTAAAATAAAATGCCTCAACTTGCTTCACTCCTGTGCGTTCAGAGACAATGAACACGGATTCTAAAAGGCTAGGGTGCGTCATTTCCGAATATTATCATGGTAAAGTTTGAAGAGTAACGTAATAGCGATGTGCACTTATGACTGTTTTTCTCCCATAAGCCGACAGTGACAGCTCGTGCTTAGATTGCACGGGTGCTCAACCCCAAGATAACAGAAAAAAATCAAAGAGCGCCCAATGAATGCTCTCTCCGGCGTCTTGTACTCTCCCAGATGGTTAGTCAATGCCTTATTTTTCGTGGCGAGACTCGAGCCATCAGGCCCGCTCTTCCATCTGACCAAGCAAATTTCGCTACACTCCTTTCACCATTTAGCGGAGAATGTAGCTGGCAGTTGATCGACGAAACAGACGATTTAAATTTAGCTCAGAGGCTTCTTTTAGGCTTGAGGATATTTTACATGCAATAAATCTACTACATGGGACAGCCGGCTTTACTTCCCCCTCGAAAGACTGTGTACGGAAGGTTCTTTCGCCCTCAAAAATCCACGTCTTTGGTTGACTTTGAGCCAGCAAACTTGGATACAACAGCCCGGAACGCTAACCAATATACCTCCGAATTCGGATAGTAGTCCATGTCGCTCTCTTCAGCTCTTGAACTGAGTTTACTCATCGGCCCCTTGGTTCAACATTGGGCTTGGTTGTCTTCGCACAGCAACCAGCCACCAGAATAAGTTTAGACGGGGGAGGGCGGATTCTGGTCGCAGAGCGCGGCGCAGCGTGCGAGGGGAATACCAATTTTCTATCTTCGCCTGACACTAGTTGCAACTTAATTTTATGAATTTCGCGTGTTATTGAAAATACACAATTCAGGCAATGATTGACAGAATTTATGATTAGGGAACCGAATTTATTGTAATAAAAATGCAAAATATGTACATATATGTACTTATTTTTTCCAAAACACTTAAGAAAAAATAGTAAATATGTAAAATAAAAATTTATTATTGTGTTTAAAATTGTTCTCTACAAGCATTTGCCAAGCATAGAACGTCGCCAATAAGTTTTTAACAAGGATTCAGAGTGGCTGAAGGTAGATTCTACCTCTACAGTAGTAATTGCACACTAGAATTCATCACACATGCGAATTGTATTCGAAATATAAAATACGTTCATAATATGTCTTGCAATGTTTACGAGGAGTCACTGTTCAAGTGAGTGGTAGTATCGTCGAGCCAGTGATAAATCCTGGGGTAGAGGATTAAAGGGAATACACCCTCCCCCCCACACACAATTCGAACAAGACAGTGAGACAATTTTCTGCAAAATATATTTGTTACTTTTCGATCGATTAACGAATGTGCTGTTTGAAATACGACCACGCACGTGGTTGAAATTACTTTTGTTCACAAAAATCCACTCATCTTTGACTCCGAGTTTGCAGTAAACGGAGGTGAGGGAGTTTGAATATTCATGGCGAAGATATGGTGATCATAGAATCACAACAGCATTTTATTTTATTTGTAAGAAAGATGATTCCGTAACCTATATTGCAAACGCGCAACAGAAATGTTCCGTTTCGACATATAAATGTATGAAAATGTAACGAAGTGTATAGTAATAGCTAAAATATGTAATTATACTATAATATGTAAAAATATGTAAAATAAAAATAGTTCTAATTCATTCAGAATGTCTTGTAAACTGTAAAAAATATTATTGAATACAGGTATCCAGTTCCTGTAAAAAACATGCAATTACATAGACATCCGTTCCCTATTTATGTTTGAAAAATTTACTTTCATGTAATATTAACCCGAGAACACGGCCCACACAATTTCGGCCTCTGCTAATACTTACTTACAGCTGCTGCTTATGCAATAAAATCGGAATACATATGAAAACATTTTTTAATCAATAATGAAAAACTGTTCAGGAATGGTTCACAAAAAGGTTTGCAATTTGATTAAATTTTTAATTTGAGAAAAAGTATTGAAATCTTTTCTAAGTTTTAACACTAGACAGCTGTAAAAGAATAAAGTAAAACATAGTACAAATTAGAAAAAGATAATAACACTAAGAAAATAATGCTTTCGAATTTTACTCTAAACACATTCTTGGCAAAACTAGATTTTATTTTCTACACACACTGATTTCGTGCATCGAACACAGAGTGTTTTTGTTTTCCTGTCTCGTGAATGTGGGCGTAAAGAGCAACTTCCTTGTTTTACAAATTTTTGCGGCGAATTGGAAGGAATTTCTGACAAATTGTCTTCCTTGCTGTTTTCCAGAAATTTCTCAATTACAATTCTTAAACCCAAACTAAGAGAGTTACCCATGTAAGAAGAAGCGAGTGCAATACCCACCGATATCAGAATTCCTCCTCGCATAACACAAGCTTCTTTATTTTAAACGAATATATATTTTTCCATAAACTGTCTCACTTCCTTCTGTGTGGCCAATTTAACTATTCTTATAAGCATCTTCCTGGCTACAAGAAATTTCCCTTTCTTCCTCAGACTGTACTTCAATTCTGTCCTCACATTCCGAGATTATCTCACTTATTTTTAGAATCTGGATCATCACATTCACGCAACATCAGGCCAGCTTTCTCTTGAAAGGAGGAACTACTCGCTCTTGCTTCCATACTCTCAATGAGAAATGAATATTTTCCTCAAATATTACACATTAACACCAATGTGAAACGCACATCCAGACAGAAAAGGCACACGCTTCCACTTACGGGGTGCGCGGACACCCCAAGACAACGGCACAAAACTTTCTGATTAGCTCTAGGACCACACTGCCACAACAATTAAACCGTTAAACAGAGGATGAAATATGCGGAAAGTAGATCGGAGCAAACCCGCTCAGGAGCCACGAATATATTTCTAGAAACCAATGAAGAGATGTATCGGTTTTGGTTGGTTGGTTGGTTGGTTAGTGATTCCGGGCGCGTCAACAGATTGGTTCATTATTTCCGTAAGTGTAGTGCATGTTTTTTACTCGGGAGATGGCGATGATCTTCCCCCGCTGGGTGGCGAGATCCGGTGCTGACCTACCGTCGACTAGTGGGGTTCCCCCCTAACCAGGACTCTCCCACCAGCGGAGCACTGGCCCAGCTGGGACAAGCTCTAAGCCCCCGACCGATCTCCCGGAATATGTGGTAGTGTAGTGCATGTTAGTGTAAGTGTGTGTGTGTGTGTGTAAGGTGAGTGGATGGGGCAAGAAAGAGGAAGGAGAGATCGTCGTGGCTCGTTTGTTAGTGTACTGCTCCGGCATTCGCCTGGTATTGATCGCATAAACCACGGAAAACTACCGATCAGAGCAGCCGGCCGCTAGAATTCTCCTCCAGACAGCGACTGAATTCGACCTAGCTGGAAAGCTGGTGTCGAAAATTCTGTCGCCGTCAGGACTTGAACCTAGGACCTCCCAGTCAGAGGCGTTGTAGTGACTTCAGTTGATGCACTGAGCCACCGCTCCCGGTTTGCGTCTCGCGTGTCCATACACCCCGTAAGTGTTCCCACGTTAAGTTTGTTGATTCAAAATGTACATTTGATGACTCCTTTGTAGAAAGATGACCGTTCTGGAAGAAAGTCCCTTTGTGTCTCTCACGGTGGATGAAATGATATTTTCGACAGCAGTGACAGTCTCCGAGCGTCATTGTGAATACGAGTGTGCGTGGAAGATCTTTCATTAAATAAATCCGCATCAATACAACAAATCCGTATCAGGGTAGTGAAATTTTCGATGTAAAACAATTTTATTTCGTTATCACCACTAATAATAGCAGTAAAAACCGAGATCATAAAATAAACTGTGTTAAACGTTTCCAAAAAATAGTGCTTTTTGCAAAGTGCAGAGTGCGATCATCGTATTTTCGAAACATTTTTTTTTGTTTTTTGTGAAATATATTATTGTCACATGTATCAGCGCAGCACTAATACAAAAGCTTTAGTGTTCCCTGGAAATTAGAGTCAGAACCATGGACGCGGGATGCAGACATATTAGACACGAAAACTACACAGAAAATTATATAAGCAATTTTTCAATATAGACTTGTAATACGCTTTTAACTGATTTACATGAATTGCTTAGGTTTTAATTATATATATATATATATATATATATATATATATATATATAAAGGTGTCCTGAATTTTGGATTTACATTTCCATCATTTTAGGGAACTTAAACCCCATGTTTCTTGGGGCGCTTGATAGCCTACGAAAGTTGCAAAATATTTTTGCATTTTACCTCTGTTTGATGAAGGACTGATGGATAATATTTTATGAAGTGATTCTATATTTACGGGGTCTTGTGTCAATGGTTTATTATAAATAAATCAAACTTTTCCTCTGTTATTCTTAGAAAACGGAGACATTGCCTCAATATTTTCTTGTATGGAAACTGGTTTTCATTGTAAACCATGAAGACAAGTGTCCAGTCTTGTACGGTTTACATTCCATTTCATTCGTTTATAATTGCTTGTTACGCTTTAATCGTCGACTTGTTTTCAAAAATCTTAAAATATTAAGATGTAGTTGGGCCTCAGGAATCCATATGATCCCAAGCTGGCTAGTCTAGGAAAGCCTATGATGTTTACTAGATAGATAGAATTTGTTTCTACAATTGGCAGATGATGCCCGGTGGCAGAATGCAGAAATTCGTAAATACACTTACAAGTTACATAGATCACAGAACCTAAAAATTGGGTGCTACATTACAATAAGTTGCTTATTACTTGCGACTGCTTGGAATGGTAATAGATGGGCAGTAGCTTCTTGGCTATTCGGGAGACGCCGCGTCCTAGGCACAAGTTTCGCCCGCCGTTTTTCGACCTTACAGCGAGACCCGGTATTAGATAGACGACGACAACTACAAAACAACAGGGAATAAGAAGAAAAATGAAGATTACTGGATGTAAAGAAAAAGATCTAACACGTTAAGTGACAAAAGATGTTGTGACAGTAGAAGATGATAAATAGCGAGCGCACATTAATGAAATGTCATTTTTTTCTATTTGCTTTACAAATGTCGTTTAGTGTAACATTGGTTTTATGTCATTACAAAAGGAAATTACCAAATTTTATGACATTCATTATTTCCATTTTTCGTCCATTTTGACTAAAATCTCATTTTTTACTTTTTCCCGTCGTTTTTAATGCAGTTATCGCTGATATCATCGATTTTAATTTCATTTTAATGGTATTTGCTTCAAATAATATTTTCGAGACGCAAAAACTGTTCTCCACAGAACTCCTGAGTAGCCTATTCAATTTCTTCGCTCAAAAATTGTCATGCCAGCCTTCGTGAGTAGGCAATCCACGGTTCCTGTGACATCTATCAGCGCCATTGTCAGTTCAGCCGATTTAGCAACAACTAAAGGTAGAGATTTCCTGGCAAGGTACAGTCCGAACCAAAAATTTGAGTTCACTTGAACGAACAGAAGAAAACTCGATCACATCAGTAACGTATCCAACAGTTGGAGTTGTTCAACCGAACTGGTATTGATAATATTTTTTACAACATTTTGCTTTTAGGACATTTTAAGCAATTTTCAGACCATTTTATTGATCATTTTTGGCGATGTTTTAAGTCTAATGAAAGTGAATTGTAATCCACCTTTCAATGATAAAAAAGGTAACGCTGAGATGATGAGTGTACTTCAATGGGTGGGAATCTGGTATGAGCGGGGTATGTGGTATCAACAGCCCATCTCCCTCAACCACCGAGGCCAAGGGGTGCGTCCACCCTCGTGACGGCAGGACGGAGCGGATCGGGAGATGGAGCGGGGAGATGGAGCGGGGAGATGGAGCGGGGAGATGGAGCGGGGAGATGGAGCGGGGAGATGGAGCGGGGAGATGGAGCGGGGAGATGGACGGGGAGATGGGACGGGGTGGGACGGGGTGGGACGGGGTGGGACGGGGGACGGGTGGACGGGTGGACGGGTGGACGGGTGGGACGGGGTGGGACGGGTGACGGACGGGGTGGGACGGGTGGACGGTGGGCGGGGTGGGACGGGGTGGGACGGGGGGGGGGAGGGACAATGTTGGATGGGCGCGCCCCCGAGCGCCGTGTAAACAAGCGGGTCACCCCCGGGCGCCAGGCGGGGCTGGGCTGGGGGCCGTGGCGGCGGCGGCGGCGCTGAATGGCGGCGGCGTACGCGCGCGCGCGTCGCGGTGCATACCTAGCAGCGAGCGTGACGTCAGGCTGCGTGCCGCGCCTCGCGATGCGTCTGCAGGGACCTCGCGCGCCCCCGCCGCCCCCGCCGCCCCTGAGACGCGCGCGAGCGACGCCAACGGCCGCTGCGCTGGTGGCGCTGCTGGCGGCGCGGGCGCGGGCGCCGCACGCGGACCCTCGTGGACTTACATAGGTGGCTGAGGATCTGGTAGTTGTGATGTTCATGATGATGATGATGAAAAACATGATAATTGATTAATTTTTTAGTTATTCCGAAAACTTGTTAGATCATTTCAGATGGATTTTCCTTGTACTAACCGAGTATTTATTTTTATTATCATTAACACGTAATTTCCTTCCTTCCAAATGATATTTATTTAATTATTTATTTATTCCAACCAATAATACCCTATCTGTTCGCCAAGGACATCAATCGTGAGGAAATGTATTTGGTGGACTGACAGGACCGTCCCTTCGGAGTTGCGGCGACGAAAATTTACGTAATGACAATTACGGTAATGACTCATTTGGATTTGGGGATTTATGGGATACCGAAATACCGATTGAAGGCAAAACGTCTGTCTGTCTGTCTGTGTATTTGTTTGTTCAGAACGTTAGCGCGAACGTTTGTTCGAAACCGTTCGGCCGATTTTCTTCAAAATTCATATTCCCCGATCGTTCTGACTGATGCCGCAGCTCTTTGAGTTTGAATAAGATATTTTAATTTCGGGAGTACTTTACATAAAGCCCATGGGAAATTTCAAAGTTTTGAAAAAAATGGCTTCAAATGTTTTGCATAAATGTTTTGTTGTTGTTGTTGTTGTTGTTGTTGTTGTTGTTGTTGTTGTTGTTGTTGGCGAAGAACGTTTAGGAGAATGAAGCAGGTGTAATGTTCGTTAAAATCGGTAATTTTTCGGAAAGTCCAAACAAAAAAAATTTTAACTACAAAATGTTTAGAGAATTCTGTCTCAGACAAAGTCTGTTGTACTAAATTAGCTCTTTAGAAAAGGGCACGAATAATTTCTTTTGTAAAAGCTAATAGTTTTGCTTGAAATGTACGCAATTTTTTTTTTGCTTGAAAACCCCTTTCAAATTTCTTCTTTAAACTTTTTCCACATATGCAATAAGAGACGGTAAACCGTATGGTGTTCCATTTTCGGGTATCGCTCGGTTTTTGGAAAATTGCAAAAAGAAAATTTCAAAACTACAAAATTGAGATAAAAAATCTCTAAATTCAAACAACGTCTCTTGCACAACATTATTTCTTCAAAAAGATCAGTACAATTTTTTGAAAGAAACGAGTAATTTTTGCGTATTTCCTGCTTGAAATTAATGAAACATGTGTCACAGCAACTACGGGGGGAAGAAAAATTGAATGAATGATTTCATTAATTACAATTAATTTATTTTTATTTTAATTTACTATTGAAATTGCCAATATTAATTCCTGTATTACTTTCTCGCACTTTCACTTTTCTACAATTTGTATTTTCAATGTATTGATGTATTTTTTTTCAAGCAATCCGCATAGCATAATTGAAATTTTCACAACAATGCCACAATCGATGTTTGAGATCATCGATGTTGAACATCAAGATAGTGGCGGTGATAAGATACAGGCGTTATTCAGTCGAGCTTGTGTTTCCAAATTAACCTTTAAGGAATGATTCGAAACCTGTTTGATAATCCATATTTTTCGACGCGTTTTTCTCTTGCGTTCTAAGAAAAACAGTGCTGAGTCAGTACAAATCACTCTATTGTCAACACTGCTGACAATAGAATGATTTGTATAGCGTAACTCTCAGGCCGAGATCCAGTACTTTCGTTTGCTATAAATTTCGCAGCAGTTTTGTATAAATTACCTCTCAGAACATCCGGTGAAGTATGTTACATTTAATATCATCTGATGATACCTAAAAAAATTACTGCGAATTGAATAAAAGAAAAGGTGCACTAACGCTATAACTTCTTCAATAATTTAAAGAGACCTATTCCCGCGAAGGTTTCCATAAGACCTGCACTTTTTTTTAACTTCTTTTAATAAAGAAAATTGGCCGGTATGGGCCAAATTGATTTTTACCGTTTTGAAGAACAGAGATTTTACTTTCATTTAAAGTATTTTTAGGGGCTTCTTCACCGTGGTCGATGTAACGAGCATACTATCTTAAAGTATTTTCCTGCGCTTCGTTTGAGGCGGTGTCAATATATAAAAAGGCTAAGGTAATAAATTAACTTAGTATTACAAATCGTAGGATATTAGTAATTTAATTCGTCTCTTGGTATTAGAGTTATTTATCAACAATATATGATGTACTTTGACTATCTTGTTGAAATCTGAATACAGAAGAAAATAAGCTAATACAGATAAGAAATACAGATAAATATTGATATTATTCGCCGAGCGAATGCACGTAGTTTTGACAACGCTGCACTGGCGTTTCTCGCTTTTGGATTAAATTGCACTTTTCAGGTAATAGCGGAGGTGTTAGTGCAATATTTTAATATTACATAGCTGTTTCCAATAACGCGAGAAAGTATATGCTGTGGTAGTAGCACTAGTTTTTATTTGCATTCTTAGGTATACCAATTGCTGACAGTTCTACAGTCAATGATTTCACTTCCACAGCTTTTCACTTCTGATTCCGTGCAGTGGCTTCTCATTCAGAACGTTCTTGATATTTTACTATCTTGGTCTAGTCGATTGTGGCAATAACAAACGACAACCATACTACTTTGTGAAACGTGCTGCTGAGTATGGTATCACCAGGACATGACTCAGGACTTAACCCGTAGAACTTTCTAAAGCCTAGAAGTAGAAAAATTTTTAAATGCTTTCCTCGTCAACAATATGTGAATTCTCACATCAAAAACAAAATGTATTACAAATATAATACATAATTTGAATTTTCTCTTTTTAAAATTGTGGAATAGCTTACTGGGAGATAAACCACCATTCTGCAAAGTTCCATTCATTTCTAATGAAAGGAGCGACGGCCCCTTCCGTTTTTTGGTAGACCGTATTCAATCAGTGCACTGTCACGAGCGTAAAATAACCACTCTACTTCAAATATTCCAAAACACGCACTTCACACAAACATTTTCCTTCAGAGTAATCGTTAGTCTGCTGGCAGTTGTTGGTCTGACCTGATGTATGACCGAGCAACATTGCTATTCATTTCACACGATCTAGTTATCTGGGGAAAATAACAGATTACGGGCGACCAGGCGCCAGCGGATCCTCATGAACACTGAGTTGGGCTGATCTTTGGTCGTTTCTTTCACAAGGCAGCGTGCAGCATTCTCAATAACTCTTTGATGAAATTTCGATGTTGTAACTTCATCAGCTGTAATTGTCAAAATCTTTTCAAATGTTTATGTATGAAGATTGTGAATATCGCTGAATATCGCCCTCATTAGGATTTTATTTTAAACGTCTCGATGAAACACGTGCTCTGATGGCTTCGTAATAACACTCTCTTTTACGCAGGAATATAAGATAACATTGACCTACTTTTAATCATAAATGTAACTATTTTTACAATTATTTACTCTTAACAGTTTTACAATGTTTGGTACAAACAATTTTAATAAGACTTATGGACAATAATTAAAATCTTTAACCTAATATTTTTACAATTCTTCAAGCTAACGTCAAACCAATGAAACAAATGAAAATCGTTGACGAAACAAACACATTCAGTATCTAGCTGTTTATTAATATATTATGAAATGAAATAAAAACTGGTCTTCTGTGATCGTCGAAGATAACATATTAAATGATACACTTTGGATGAAACATCATAATGAAACATCACTTTTGCCTTCCCCACTATACCTTGCTGCTATACACCCCTTATTGATTTGGAGGGAAGTGAGAACGGCGTCCGGGTAATTTTCCCGTTCCTGTAGTTCCGGGATTCCCAGAGGGTCAAGTAGCCTGTGCGAACACATGATGATATGATATTTTGATACTACATTTCAAATAATTTTGATAATTTTCAGCTGAGTATGTGATGACAATGGCGTCTATTTCAGTCACTTTCAATTGTTCTTGAGAATAAACTATTGAACCAAAAACGTTCATCGACGTATTTTAACTACAAGTTCGCCAGCGAAAAGTTTTCATTATTACAAATCCTTCCATGGCAAATCCAATACCATTTCTATGTCCTTAGCAGAACAAAAACACGTGACGTGTTAGAATTTGTTCATTTCTTGCAATTCTTGTTTCTCCTTTGGTCAATTTCCTCCTTTTAAACACTATCTTTAATTTACATATGTGTCAATACTTAATCATTTCACTCCTTCATTGAATTTTCTGCACAGTTCTTCAGCGCCACTGTCCGTGTCCATCTTATCGGTGTCGTAGAGCTACAGGCAGCGATGAATAACTCAGTGTTTGGTGTCACGACACAAAGTCTATGACATACACGATGCGCAATGCATCAAGGCCCTACGACACGCTTTGACAGACCACACACGAAGCTGTCGTCTTCCTTCGCGAACTCTTGAATTTTTAGTTGTGTTACACAGCAGACGATTCTATGGATTGAGCTTTCGTATTCTTTCCACGGCAGTTGTGCAGGTAGCCCAAAGAGAAGATGCCTACCAATCAGTACATTCTTCATTTTGAGTAATATATGTTGAAATTTCAAAGTGCATTGACCTCTTCTACTCGAGTGTGGTACTCCACTCAATATTTAAAGGAATTCTTTTTAATAGTGTAAAGTATTATTTTTATTAGAAATTTATGAGTACATTGAACGAAAAAACGCTGAAAATTATTACACTGACACTGATTTAATGAACTCAAAAATCGACAGGTACTTAATTAGTCCGAAAGCACAACTCCTGATATCTGCTCATTTTCATTACTAACATTGTCAATGTCTAACACTGTAATAAATATTCTTTATGGATATTATACTGAAAATACACATCCAAGTGTCCTAGAGAAAGCACAGACCATAAAAATGAATTGAGTAAAACGAAAAGAAATAAGAATGAACATAGAAAACAGATTGACATCATGAACCGCTTGTGAATGTGCCACAAATAATAGATTTCATGATGTTAATAAGTTCATGATTTTTTATTTAAAAAAATGATAGCGAAAACGATACTTGACGAAATACAAGTCTGTTTATCTCAAATAATGTTTTCTTTTGCACCATTTGATCCTAGTATGTTTGCATGCCACTCATTTACAAACAAAAATAATTTAGTATTTTAAATAAAATTTTTTTAAAGCATTGGTCCAAGAAATTCAAAAAATTTAATTTGAATCATGAAAAAATTCATTACAAGAGAACATTTATTAGCAAATTTGGTTTAACATTTATATGTTACAATGTAAATAGTTTATATGTTACAATGTATGTTTCAATGAAAATAAATTCATATTAACTCTCGAATCGTGCAAAGATGCAAAGAAGCAAAATTGATAAATCGCTTTCAATAGAGTTAGCATTTCAATATTTATAATTGAAACATCAATGTTTTAAGTAATGAATAAGACCATGTAACTACGTCATGCTGGGATCACATGCTGAAAAAAGAAATGTTTGAGTTCAAATTTGGAATAATGGACTTCAATGGTTCAGTTTTGATGTATCTGGCAGAATTTTGCAATGAACTTATGTTTTGTGAAATATTAATTATCACACAGCACAGTGAATAAAAATTAACTTGAAGACTGAATCTCTGTTTGAAGAAAAGTAACTTTGAATATAAGCCACTTTTTTTAAATTTATTTCTTCCCGTTCGACTTTCGTCTTTCGGGGATTTTGATAGGTACAATGTTACATACAAGGAATTTCCTTGGCCATCCTCAGGCAAACGCGGGTCTCGGTATAACCACTTCCCTATTTTTAAAACTTCATATTTGTATAACTTGTCTAAAGGAAGTTTGCATTTATTGTTTAGAAGTGGAGGGGTGTGTTTTGTGGGAAATTGCGGCGAATGATTTTTATGAATTAGGGAGGACGAAAGAGGTCTTTGGGGAATATGGAACTAATGCGTGAAGGATGATGAGCGTTTTGACCGAGATTGAATATTCAAGTGTTGGGACGTGCTGGGAGGAGCGAGTAATATTTTTGAGAGGAGAGGTATTTGAAGCTCTCGGTGTATTTGTGAGTTTGAAATGAACCAGGGGACTTTCAAGGTTTGTCTTAGATATTTCTTTTGAACTTTTTGCAAAATGGATAAGTTGGTTGGTGCTGTGTTGCGCCATATTGGGCAAGCATATGTCATTGTGGTGTTTATTAAGTCTTATTGGGTCTCAATAAGCCTTATTAAGTTATTATTATATGTCACTGTGAGTCTTATTAATATTAGCCACACGACAAGTGATAACCCGTTGCAGGTCTCACAACAGAACAGTTGTTACTGTTGTCGTAATGATGCGGGTGGATGGATCTGCCTCCAGTATAGCGCCGCAATCGTCAACAATGCTAAGCATGTGTCAGCTGACCATCCGCCAACTCTTCTTAACAAAACAAATTTTCTTAACAAGAATAATAAAGTTTATTAACTTCACAATATTTACAAGGTTCTAATACAACCTCTACTTATGGAAATATTCCATAAAACTGTCCATAGGTAATTTATCACAGCGATCGTGGATCTGAGATGCAGGTCTACTCACTTCCACCTTCCAAAGCATTCTGTTTGCTTCCTGTTCCCCAGCAAATTCTTATGTTGCTAAGCAGGACATGCGACTACTACGTTACAACAGCAAAGTAGAGGTTAGTTCGCGTAGAAAAAAGCAATGTGGCTGGGGATGAAACAGTAACCCTATATTCTGATATGCAACCCTAAGAATCATCATTACCGTGAAAATGTTCAAACAAATGTTGGCATGAAATTAATGTGAAAATACTTCGTGTTGAATTCTTATCGTCGGTATTAAAAATCGAGTTCATTTCCATCGTATGGATTTTCTTCTCTTCCGTGTTTGGTTGTTTTAATGTGCTTTGCTTCATCATAAATAATTTTGGACCAATCTTTTACATTTCAGAACACTTTTCTTGAAAATGCGAAGTACGGTAATACTTCAGTAAATCATTAGTAAGGGATATTCTTGATTTATATTGTACACTGAACGTACTTCAACTTAGCATACAACATAACTTACAACTTAAAAAATATACTTTTGTTGACTGTGCCTACCACTGTTAGCTTACTGTGTTCATGCTTTTAAGGTTTTGAAAATAACTTCTAAATAACTGCGAAGACCTAGCTAAATGGGAAATGTTTAGAGTACTTTGAGTCTTCCAAAATTAAGATGATTTTTATTCTATTAAGTATTTGGTATTCTCTTAATAAATACAAATTCACAATTTATTAATTTATATTGATGATGTTACAAATGTCGGAAAAGTATTAAAAATAAAATAATACAACATCACCGTAGGTTCATGCTCAAATGTGATATGATCAAAAGTAAAATTCATGCCTCATTTATTTTACTATTTCTTTCTCATTTAGAAATTGAAATAACGAACTAACGTGATTATGTAGGTTTCCGCGGCCGGAATATGTCTCTTGGCTGTCCGAGCTGTCCGAGCGTTGAGCAGTACGCTCTGAGGAAGGCTACAATATGTTGGTCGAAACGTCAACTATGAGCAGATCGACGCGGCTTTTCCCGGACAGCCAAGAGACAACGAATTAACGTGTTATGACCAACGGAAGTCTCTGACTTGATATGGTAATCTGACTTCACAGATGGTACAATAAAAATATTAAATAAAAATTAAAATAAGTAGCATATGTAATTTAGGCATATGTAACAAGTATACGTACACATAATTGAAATCTATCTTGAGATAATTTGAAACATTTTCATTAACTTGACTTGTTTTTTCAGACAAAAGTTCTCGATACGTTTGGAAGGCAACAGGTTTGCTATTTCTGCTAGAAATCAAGACATAAGGAAAACAAGACAAGAAAACAAAACAGCGGGAAATCACGCAGTCACGGTCTTGGATGTCATTCTGATGTCACATGGACGTTTCGTCGGACGATTCATCACGTCATCCTCATCCTTTCCCTCGGGTGCAACGAAACTTGTACCTACGCACTACTAACAATTATCTTCGGCTACGGATTGCTATCTGCAATGACGAGGATTGTGGAGTGTTAGTTTACAGAGTTGATTGATTAACTGTTAATTTAGTTCCGCAAGAGGGCGACAACTACTATGTTCATGAAGCTAGTATGTACTCTGTAGTACATGTAACATCCAGTTAGCGGAGATATTCCGTTCTCACTGGAACGTGAGATTCGGTTTGTTTGTTTGTTAATTGATTGATTGATGATTCCGGGCACAACAACGGCTAGGGTCCTTATTCCCGTAAGTGTAGTGCATTTCTTTCCTCGGGAGGGGGTTGGTATTCCCGTGTTATGTGTAAAATATTCTGAATCGGATCAAAAGGAAACATGAAAATAATAAGCTTTTCTCATTCATTCAAAGAAGTGTTCGCATGTAAATATCGCATTCAGATATGGACCTCCTCAAATACTTTTCCGTTAAAAAGAGCGTAAGCGGCGGCGGTGGCGGCGGCGGCCGTGAGGGCAGCGCTGAATGGCGGCGGTGGCGCGTTGCACCTCTCCCGCCAGCGCTGTACGTCCCCGCCGCGCTGCGCCGCGCGTCTCGCCTCAATGGCAGCCAGACGGCGCTGTGAGCGGAATACGGCGTGGGCAGCGCCGCCCGCCCCTGCATTTTGATTTGGGAGCGTTTTCAAACTTTCCGCGCACGTGGGCTGCGCGACGCACTCGCAAGGTTTCGGTTAAGGTTGGCCAGTGCGCGTGTTGGCCTCCCCGGCTGCTCCCCTCTCGGTCTCTGGCCCGCTTCACCCCTGCTCACGACCCCGTTCCCGGCCCCCCGGCCCCGCCCCGGCCCCGCCCGGCCCCGTTCGGCCCCGTTCGGCCCCGTTCCGGCCCCTGTTCCGGCCCCGTTCCGGGCCCCGTTCCGGCCCCTGTTCCGGCCCCTGTTCCGGCCCTCCCGGACCCCGCTCCCGGCCCCCGATGCGCCCCGATCCGGCCCCCGATCGCGGCCCCTCGCCTCCCCGGCCCCGTTCCCGGCCCCGTCCCGGCCCCGTTCCCGGCCCCGTTCCCGGCCCCGTTCCCGGCCCCGTTCCCGGCCCCGCTCCCGGCCCCGCTCCCGGCCCCGTTCCCGGCCCCTGTTCCCGGCCCCGTTCCAGGCCCCCGTTCCCGGCCCCCGTTCCCGGCCTCCTTTCCGGCCTCCGCTCCGGCCCCCGTTCCGGCCTCCCTTCCCGGCCCGCTCCGGCCCCCCTCGCTCCGCTCCCGGCCCCGCCCGGCTCACGCTCCCGGCCCCACGCTCCCGGCCCCCGTTCCCGGCCCCCCGTTCCCGGCCCCGCTCCCGGCCCCCCGCTCCCGGCTCCCGCTCCCGGCCCCGCCCCGGCTTCACGCTCCGGCCCCACGCTCCCGGCCCCACGCCCCGGCCCCACGCCCCGGCCCCGCTCCCGGCCCCGCGCCCCGGCCCCGCTCCCGGCCCCACGCTCCCGGCCCCACGCTCCGCCCCACGCTCCCGCCCCACGCTCCCGGCCCCACGCTCCCGCCCCCCGCTCCCGGCTCCCGCTCCCGGCCCCGTTCCGCTTCGCCCCCTCTACTTCCGTCGCTCCGTCCGACTCGCCCCGCCCCGGCCTGCCCCCCGCAGCCGCCGCCCGCATACACAATGACGTGCCCCCGGCTCTGTCCTCCGGCGCCAGACACCGCGCCCCAGACGTTTGCCCTTGTCCTCTGCGGCCTGCGCGCGCCCTCACTTTCGCTGCTGACCTCATCTCTCCTCGCCCCGCCCTGGTCGTTCCTCCCGCTTTTACGTTCCTCTCCCACATTCTGCCCGGAATTATTTTCTCGCCTGAATGTAAAACCATAGGTATAATATAATTGCCATTGGAGATAAATTCCGATGTAGCCTGCAGCCGGTAAATTCTGAGACTCTCGCGTTTAACGCAGGGGAAAGAAACAATACTCACTTCTGATATCTGTACACAGCATGATTTATGAGTTATAAAATTTTTAAATCGACATGGTATCCTCTCTGATTCATAATAAATGCACCATTCATTATTCTCTAGGCCGTAGTCTCATTTGCAGGGGAAAATTGCCGAATTTGAATCGTCGCCAAAAATGGTTCACGCACGCCTTCCTATGCTTAAGAGAATTTGGATCATACAAGTTTCTGTAATAATTGGGGATGCTCCAATGGTTCTGGTTGTCAATTTTATGCGAATTGCTGTAATTTTTTCCCATCGTAGATCGAGGGCCGAACTCACTGTCAAATTTTACTAGCATCAATTGTTTTGAAATATTAATAAGTAAAGGCATGATTATAAACAGTAATAAAAATGCTCAATGCGACATAGTGTCATAAGTAGGAACGAATGTTAATGAAATGTCATTTTTTCACTTTAGAACAATGTCTTTTAGTATAAACATTAATTTCATGTTACGATAAAAGAAAATTAGCCATTTTCATTAGTCGTTTTTGCATTTTTCGTCCATTTCGACTGATAATTCATTTTTTAACCTTTTCGTCATTTTAAAGCATTTTTTCTTATTTATCGATTTTAATATCGTTTTAATGGTACACGCTGCACCAATATTTACGAGATGTAGCAAATGTTCTCCACAGAATTCTAGCATACTCGATTTCTTTGCTTAGAAATTGTAATGTCAACCATTGTATGTAATCTAAGGTTCTTGTGACACCTATCACCACTACTGTTAGTTTGGCCGATTTCGGAACTACTAACGACAGATTTGGACTGTTATTTACCAGGAAAAGTTTGCAAACTGGGTTTAATTAACGGCGTAGGAGATATTGAAAAAAATTACATTACGTAATTTTTGAAACAAAACACAAAAGCATACACCAAATGAACTTTACGTCATATTAAATAATGCCATTACCACCATCCGTGGGGAAAATTTGAAGAAAAAATTAGGAGCCATTTTTCAGAAATGGCGTTTTAGCGTTTCTGAAAATGCGGAATTTTGAGCTCATTTTAACAAAAAACTGTTGAGTTTTCGAGAAACTTCATTTGTCATTTCTTAAATCACATGCACTCATAAATACAAAAACGTGAAGAAATAGCGTCTAATGTAAATATTACCGACGTGAGAGAATTAAAAAAAAATATAATTTTTATTTTAAGAAACAAAATAATAGAGAAATATGGCGTTTATGTCAAAGTGTAGGGTTTGTTTGGCCCCAACTCCATCAAAAATTTAAAGAAAAAATTGGAGCTATTTTTGAGAATATGTTGAAAATGTCCGGAGGTCTTCATGCAAAGTACTTCATGTAGAGTCTTCATGTACAAATTTTAAAGAATATTTTTCAAAATTTCAAAGCTCCAACTAGAGACAGATGGACAGTATTTTCTTCAATTTGGGAAAGATTGTACGTGGGGTTTAGGCGCTAGTTCACGGACGAACGCAGCTGTTCACAGACGGACGAATGCACGTTTTGAAGAAAAAACACTTTATCGGTATCAGGGGACCCGAAAACATGAAGTCTCGAAATTGATTTTCCGCAGCGTTACATAACTTTCTCTATACTACGTATATTCCTACGTATATACGTATGTATACGAGAAAGTAAAAACGAGACGCTCAACCATCATCATTTGTAATTTGTGAACGAATCTTTTGACTTGAATCCCAAATGGAGAGAAGAAAGAAATAGAAATAGAAAGAATTCTTCTTCTTGTTCTCCTGGAGTGTCCTCCCATTTACATGAACATTGTTGGCACCTCAAGTTCAAATGGTGCCCCTCAATTCTAATGCCTTCTTTACTTGGGCGTCGTCATTCGGGATCCTTAGTTTCGGCAGCACATTCGGGTGCCTCGCGCCGGTTGCCCCGGCCTAGCTACGTCTTTGCCTCTGCCTCAGTTTCAAATTTATCATCTTTACTTCCTTGGCATAACCATAGAAACTTGCAGATATGGGAGAAATATTGGAAAATCATTGCGCTGTTTTAATTCTTTCGCGATATGAAGATCAGAATACTTAATAACTGTCTGAACTGTACAGCCCACGTACAGGCTATGGACTAACAGCAGCGCCGGCCTCGCGACCTTGGGTTAAGGGTACGTGGTTAGCACGAAGACATCTCCACGCCGTATTCTGGAATTCTCAACATGAGAAATGATTTTTCTCATCGTCACACTGCAACAGATAATGGAACATTGCAAGAAAATGCACATTATACACTTGTTCAACTGGGAATCGAACCTGGGTCGCGTCATGGAAAGCGAGCAGCTGACTAATGAGATAAACCACGAGAGTTTACTTAATAATATGGCAAAAGTACAGAATACGGGTAAAATTCCATTTGAATTTCTTGTTGATTGTTCTTTTCCAGACATATCTGTTATAGTCATTAACTCCGACAGTGTAGTGAAATGTTTTCACCGTGGAGGTGGCACTGAATCCTTCTCCTTTGGGTGAGATTCGGCATCGACCTAAACGTCAGTTTGCGGGCGTTTTCGCTCTCTAAGTACGAACGGGGCACCACGTTAAGCGGAAAAGCTATAAGCTAGTTTAGCACAAAACGTGTAAGTGCAAATGAGTGTGTAAGGGAAGAGAGTAGGACGAGAAAGAAAAGTGAAAATTCTCGTTCGTGACCCGTTTGTTGAGGTACTGCCCTGAAATTCGCTTAATATAGTTAGGATTTGCGGTTGATGATTCCGAGCGCGGAAACAACTAAGTTCATTAGTCCCGTAAGTGTTTTCCTCTGGTGCCAGTGAGCTTCCCCAGCTAGATGGTGTGTTCTGACGTCGACCTATCATCAGCTATAGGGGTTTTGCCCAACCAAGTATCTCATACCAGTGGGGCACCGCCCCAGCCTGGACACGCCCAGCCTGACAGTTGCAAAAGAAAGAATTCAGAAAATTCAATAAAGAATTGAGAGGCTTACAAACGCCAAAAAAGAAACCCTTGTTATAAGATAAAGGAGAATTAACAGCAATTAAAAGATCAACCTGGTGCAAAGTACTAAACTTTAGGACTAAACCGATTAATGAGAACGTTACGAAATGGCAGATTCGTGGTACAAAAGACATCAAAAGACCTACTGTTAAAGGTTCTAATACAACCTTTACACCTGATAATAGTGTAAAACGTGATATACACACCATAAAGATGTCCAAGAAAATGTTGACCATGAAGAAGATGACCATTGATTCTGATTTTGTATTTTATCGATCTTTATTTGAATTTTGTTTCTTCTGTCACAGACAGAATGTTACAGAATGAGAAGGGTGTAAGGAATTTTTTGACTTACTATAAAATATAGTAAGAAATGTATTTAAAAAGTGAAAATATACATACTGTGACATACCAAATGACGGATATTTTATTTAGGCAAATAAAGGTCTAAATGTTGTAGATATTGCAAAAGACGTGGATTTCTATGGTGCAGATACGCAGATGACACCGTAGCAAAGCGAGTTCCTCCTGAGACAGGTGCGGGAGGCAACTTTGTAACCGGGAGAGCTGTAAAGTAAACACACAGGAGGCACTGTAGCAACACGAAACAACAACGAGTCGTTTGGAAGCAGGTGCAGGGTGCACCGTAGCAACGCGAAAAAAATAATAGAGGGAAAAACACAGCGAGCTTTGAAGAGTGGACCAGTTTGGGAATTAGGGCATTTCGTCTCGAGTCGTGGTGGTGAGCGGATCGCTTGCGCGTTGTATTAAGTTCGAGAGATATTTGTGGAACTTAGAAAATTTCTTGAGGTTAATTATCAAATTGGGACTTGTGATATTTCGTGAGAGTAAACATTGAACTTGAACCTAGAATATTTCCTCATCAGGTGTGCAACTGCCACTTGTAAAATTTACGTGTTGTACCATTGCAAACTGGTTTTTTAATAACTGGAAAGTGAACTTAGAAGATTTTCACGGTGGAGTAACAAGACTTGACTAAGAAATTTTACCAGTGAATTGTGAATTGCCAGGTTAGATGATATAAAATAATATTAGGGGGATATTATTCAGACTTGGGAAAGGTAATCAGTTTGAAAAGGTGCCCACCTGAGGCGCAAGTATAGACAGTGCTTGTGAAGTGGTTGGAGGAAGTTTCGACTTGGTCATCGTGGACTTCAATAAGAAGGAAGATTGGTCTACTCTACGTGGCAATATTGAGCGACGTGCGCGCGAAGAGGCAAGAAAGGATAAAAGGTTCTATGACGCTGTTATTGCAATAACGAGAAAAATGGCCATGACCTAATGATGAATTGTAATAATCAATGAGGCATTGATAATTTTGGAATGCATAATAAATTATAATTCATAGTTTGAAAGGAAGATCATTTGCCATTACATGCCATCCTTGAGTAGACATTTCAGAATTATTTTCAGATTCCTCGCTACTCCGTATGGATGGCAGATTGAGTAATTGGTTGCGGAGTAAGTAGCAATAATTATTTCATAAGAACCCGTCGACAGAGCTAGCGGGATTTACATTTATGTAGTAATACGTTTCAATACTGAAGTGAGTTCGTTTGTGCCTAGTATACACATAATTTCATTTTGTTTATGTAAGTTTAATTAATACTTTCAAAATCAGAAAATTTAACATTGTATGTATATATTATAAAGCTGATCAACGTTTTATCAGTTTTTGTTTATCTTACATTTATATGAAATTATCCCCGAAGACGTGCAAAAAAATCTTGAAACCTAGAGACAGAGGTGAAAAGACAAAGAAATTAATAGAATACTTTAAACTAAATTATGTTTTTCTGTTTAATGTGAGCGTGTGTTTTCAATGATTTGAAAAATAGCTGTGTAAAAACTGTGTGGACAGGAAACCTATGACATAGAGAGCCCGCCGTGACTCCTGAAGAGCTCGAGGGCAATCACCGCTCCTGGCGGCCGAGTGTGGGATCGCGCACACCTCAAAGTCGCTCTAGAGAGCGAATCGAACGCTCGAACACCCCATCCAGGCATGGCCGAGTGTGGGATCGCGCACACTCAGTAGTCCTCTAGAGAGCGAGTCGAACGCGGCCGAGTGTGGGATCGCGCACACTTCAGGTAGTCTCTCTAGAGAGCGACGTCGAACGCTCGAACACCCCATCCAGGCGATGGCCGAGTGTGGGATCGCGCACACCTCAAGTAGTCGCACTAGAGAGCGAAGTCGAACGCTCAAACACCCCATCAAGGCGATGGCCGAGGTGGATCGCGCACACCTGCGTAGTCTTTCTGAGAGCGACGTCGAACGCCGAATACCCCATCAAGGCGATGGCCGAGTGTGCGATCGCGCACACCTCAAGTAGTCGCTCTAGAGAGCGAAGTCGAACGCTCTAACACCCCATCCAGGCGATTAGGGGCAATCTGCGTATATGTGCGCGCGCGTGTGTGAGCTTGTGTGTTCATGGGTGTACGTGTGGGTGTGTGTGGCATGTGCATGTGCGCGCGTGTGTGTGTGAGCATGTGCGTGTGCGAATCCGTGCTTGTGTGCGTGCGCGGGTGTATCCGAGTGTGTGCCCGTGTGTGTGTGTGTCACCGAATGGCTGGTAGAGTAACAGTCCTAAGAAAGACTTTTGATGAAGGACTATGAAGATGGATCTTTAGGGAAATGTGTGGGTGCAGTTTGTTATACTTTGAGATCAAATCAACTCTGTAAACATTTTATTTAATGAAACCTTGTTACGAAATGTATTGCGTTTAATTAAGAGAAGAACTAAGGACCTTCCTCATCTACATCCTAAAGTATTAATAATTTACGGAACCTCATGTGATTAGAAAGATAAAGTAAGTGGAAACAGTACTGTAGTTAAAATTTGCGTACATGATCTAGAACAATAGAATTCAAAATGGAATTTGGTAATTGTCTCGACTGTGATTACTATATTGTTAATGGAACTTTTGAGGTCTCAAAAATAACGAAATTTCTTAATTTTTTTATTTATTTTACTTCCAAAATTCATTGAACACTTCTTACACCTCTTTTCAACTTTCAGCTGTAATGTATTGGTATTCAGTTACTTCTACTTATTCATTTATTCTTACTGTCAGGTAATAGTACCTAGCATGCATTCAAAACATCTAACAGGTCGTATATTCACAGAACTCTGCATAAATATATGAAGTCACATGTACAATGTCAGTGACCTCCTTGAAGTGATTGAAGAATGATCTGTGTATCTCGTATATACGGAATTGCGTTTTCACAATTTATTCTTACGGTTAAAGAAATGGACGCAAAATACACAAATGAAAGAAAGAACGTTTTGGAAACCGTATACACTTCTAAAATTTTTGATTAATATCTCTTGTGCTTATCTTAATCATTTCACTACTGTTTGTTTTTATACTGTACTTCATATTTATATACTTTAGTTACAATCTTTTATCATATCATTTTACAATGTACACAAATTAATTTTCATTATTGGTGAATTTAATTCCTTTTCCATGATATTCTTTCTACTTGTATTTACACAATAAGCATGCTTGATGGAATTGCAACCAAAACAGAACTAAACTTATAAATATATGAGAAATCCACTGATTTTCGTTTTCCAGCTCGGATACTCGGTTTTAGTGATGGCACCTTAAACTCGAGTGACAGAAGTGTTTTCTCAAACGATGATCCTCTTTTTAAAAGTTATTGCATTTTTCAAGCATATAACACCGCGTTATTAAGCGTAGTGGCATATTTTACATACATCAGGAGACAAATAACTTCCCAATTTTACCCAGGGACGGAGACGTAGTTGCTTTGTTTGAGGGAAAAGATAGTCAAACGGAACCGTTGGTAATAACTATTACAATCGTCAGACACAACTCCACGAATCGTAAAAACAGGAAAACCTTCATTAATTTTCCGCCGTACGGCGCCGTCGTCACAACGCGGAACTCTACGCGAGCGAGTGCGTGCATGGAACGCATAATGCAAGAGCGCGTAACTTCTCGGGCGGGTCCCGCGGCGGCGTCGGAGGCAGCGTTGGTGGCGACGGTGGCGGCGGTGGCGACGGTGGCGGCGGTTGTGGCGGTGGCGGCGGCGGTGGTGGCGGCGGCGGTGGCGACGGCGGCGGGGCGAGGTGAGGCGGGAGAGAGGGCGGGGCGGGGCGGGAGGGTTGGAGCAGAGCGGGGCGGGGAGGAGGGAAGCGGAGAGGGCCGAGGCGGGGCGGGGCGGGGCGGCGCGGTGCGGGGTGGGGGCGACGGGTGCCGCGCCGCGCCGTTCCCAGAAGGGCGATAATGAAGCACGCTAAGCGGACGCCATTATCGCCCCGAGTGCCTTGTTATTCGCGGCGCCCCAGCGCCCTCCACGCCCGCCCCACCCGCCCATCCCTCCCCTCCCGCTGGCTCCACCAACGCCCTCGCGCCGCCCCTGGGAAGGCGCCCCGTCGCGCGCTCCCGCCCACATGGGACTCGCTGCGTGCAACGGGGCTGCGCACCTCGAGGAAGGCCCTTTTACACGGCAACATTGACGATCAGAGACCGGAAGAGGTGGTTCAGGGCATCGACTGATGTCACTGCGGTGCCTCTGACCGGGAGGTCCTACGTTCGTGTCCCGACGATAGCAGGATTTTCGACTCTGACATGAGAACTGGGTCTAATTCAGTATGTTTTTGAATTTTGTGCCTGAAGACCCTTACTGAGATCGCCAGCAATTCTCGAAAAGTATTGTTAAAAGATGAGCCACTGTTGCCGGATCGTTCACATTTATATCGTTTTATCATTTTATCACACTTTTTTCACATTTTATCACACATTTTATCATTTTACCACATTTATATCACATTTATATCGTCAGTCGCTACCTGGAGGAGAATTCTTGAGGTCGACAGTTCTGATCGTTAGTTTTCAGTGTTTTCTCCGATGAATACTAGGCAGGGGACGGAACAGTACCTTAACAAACGAGCGAAGGTCTGCACTTACACTTTTATTTACATGCTCTACACTACCACTTTGACGGGAGACCGGAGGGGGCCTTAGTGCTTTGTCCCGGCTGGGGCAGTGCACAGCTGGAGGGAGAGTCCTGGTTCAGGAAAACCTCAGTAGCCGGGAGATAGGCCAGTCTCGGATCTCACTATACAAGGGGGGGAAGATCACCACCACCTCCAGACGAAGAGAAAGAATGCACTACAATTAATGGACTAATGACCTTAGACGTTGACGCGCCCGGAATCTTCAATCAATTCATTATTGGACTCGATCGGTTTCCCGGCATGAGCGGTAGTGTAGAGCACGTAAGAGTGTATGTGTGGGTGTAAGTAGGGGTGAAGATAGATCAAGCAAGAGGAAAGAAAGATTGCGCGCGATCCGTGGCCCGTTTGTTAGGCTCCTTCATTCGCTAAGTGTTGATCGGAGAAACCACGAAAACTACCGATCAGAGCAGCCAGCCTCTAGAATTCTCCTCCACATAGGGGCTGAACTAGACCTAGCTATCTAGTCAGTGTCGAAAATCCTGCCGCGGTCGGGACTCGAACCTAGGACTTCCCGATCAGCTGTACTGCAGTTTTATCAGTTGATGCCCCGATACTCCTCCCTCGGTAAATTGACGCTAAAGATGGCGTCAGATTCTTATCAGAATTCGGTATTACGAAGAGTTTTGAACAACACACGGCAGTCGATGACACAAATAACATCCTCCGTTGGCCATAAACCTTGCCTGTCTCTTCGGTTTACAAACTGGGCAATACACGTCTGTTGTATTCTGTTAATTGGCCTTATGGCATTAGTAATTACAAACATCAGTTATGTAAATGTGATATTAACAAAACAATGTGTCATAAAAAATAGTACCATTGAGGTTAATAATCACAATTATAGCACGAATACTTCTGAGCGATCACGAATCGAATATAGGGTAGTTACTACGAAAATGTTTACCTCAAATATGCTTTAAAAATATTATAGAGATACTTTTCAGTATACAATGTATTACCAAACTAGTCTGGTATTATTAAAATCAGAGTATGAAACAAGCGAGTCGATAAGAAGGGAAGTTCTCAATAGAAGTACAACGTATAATAGCAAAATTAATGAATGAAATATATTTCTACATATGATATTAAAAAAAACTACTAAAAAATAAAATTATTCATGGTTTGTGGTTATTTACATGGGGCAAGCAAGGCTGGTCAAGCAAGGCTGGACAAGCAAGGCTGGGCAAGCAAGGCTGGGCAAGCAAGGCTGGGCAAGCATGGTTGGGAAGCAAGGTAGGGCAAGCAAGGTAGGGCAAGCAAGGTAGACAGAGTCATAAAATGGGGGATATATAAAAATAATTAGATTTAAACTTGATCCCTGAGAAACACATTGTGCATTTAAAAAAAGTGTTTTGATATGTCAGTAAAATCTTGATTTAGTCTTCAAAAATCGTAAAATATGATTTGTTGAATAGATCATATCATTGCCTAATTATTTCCGTACTAACGTGTATTATTGCAACATTTCAATATACCTAGAATCCTTTGAAATCAGACATTTCTTCAATTTCTCTTTTCATTCCATGTTCATATTCACTTCACATTTCGTGTGTTAAGCCAGAATTTTCTTTGGCGATAAAGTCAACGTCTGAACATTTATTGTAAGGACTTTTAAGAGTAAAATGACGAAGCTGTATAGTAACACTTCGCCAAAAATGATTTCAAAATTTCAACTCAATGAAATGCCAGATATATTGATAAAACTAGTTATCGATACTAATTATATTGTAAATGTAAAATTATCTAACATTCTTAAATCAGCAACTCATCTGAATCCATAACCAATTTTATCACATGAATAAAATCTTCAACTCTCTAGGCCTCCCTCTAGCTAAGTGCCTATTCTTCCACATGTCCAAATCTGAAGTTAAAAACTACAAAAAAATATCTTCGAAAAAATTATATCACATGATCTTTTTAATTATTTCAGGTCAATCCTGAGCGCTATTCAATGCTCCAATCGATAACAGAAGAATAGAAGCTTCCCTTTGTCTAATTTCACAGCACAGAGCTTTGAAGTTCATTGTAGCCGATGTCGAAATATCACATTTCCTGTTGGTTCGGACAATCTTTTTCAATGTCGCGCATTATCCAGTGTGCATTGTCATTCCCACTGATCACGGCGCAACGCTTCTGTTCGTCGAGTCATGGAGTAGCTCACCCAGAGAACGTATCGTGAGAAATCAGAAAGTTAATGCTTTAATTTGTACTCTACCTGTATGTACATTTATTTAAAGTCATTTTTAACTTGTGTACAATTCTTCTTCCAATGGTTGTTGACTCGTTCGAGTTTAATTGTTTACGAATTTTTAGGACTTTTGTTCAGTTGAAGTATGGCAACATACATGAAACTCCAGAGACTAACATCCATGCTAAAGGCGAAATTGGAATCCACGGCTCTTCGATTGCTTGATTGTTTCCGGGCGTGTCAACTGATAAGATCTTTAGCACCGTAAGGCAGTGCATGTTTTATCGTGAGAGGTGGCGGTGATTTTACCCAGCTGAAGGCGAGATCCGGCTCCGACCAACATTTGGCTTGCAGAATTTTTCCCAATCGAGTATCTCCCACCAGCGGAGCACATCCCCAGCTAAGACAAGCTCTAAACTCTCGTCTAGCCTCCCGACATGTATGGTAATGTAGTGCATATATGTGTAGATGGGTGCAAGCAGGGTGTGAGGATAAGACAGGGAAGAGGAAGGAAGAAATGCGCGCGGACAATAGCCCCTTTGAGACAGTAGTACGCCTGGTCGAAGTGTTGATATTTATCAGATCCTTGTTGATTGAAGAAACCAAGGAAAACTACCGGTCAGACCTGCAATTCATAGTCAATTCAAATGTAATTTCTGCTAACGTCAGGACTCGAACCCTAGAACATCTCGGTCAGAAGCATCGCAGTGACATCAATTGATACCCTGAGCCACCTAAGCCGGTTAGAACACCTTGGATATGCCTGCTACATTTTAAACGAGTATTCCTTTAAAGCTCCGTAGGTATGGATTTAGGGAGCATCAAATACATCCCCGCAAATTTAGTGCATATTAAATTCCGGGAGGTGGCGGTGTTCTCTCCCGCAGTTACACGAGATCCAGCGCCAACCTACTCGAATTTGGTTCCACCATGTATCTTCACTATCGGGACGCCGAATCAAGCGAGACAGCTCTAAGCTTCCAACTGGTTGCTCATTATTATGTGTGGTGGTGTAATGTCTGTAAGTGTGTGTGTGTGTGTGTGTGTGTGACAGTGTGTGTGTGTGTGTGTGTGTGACAAGGAGAGGGGGCGAGGAAGAAATAGGAAAGATGGTGCTTGGTTCATGGCCCATTTGTGAAGGCGTTGCTCCTGCATTCAATCGGAATTTTTTGAAGAAACCGCGGAAAACTACAACTCAGAGAAGACGGCATCTAGAATTCTTCTCCAGACAGTCACCAAGCTACGAAACTAGAATCTAAATTCCGCCATTGTCAGAACACGAACCGTGGGTCAACAATTCTGATTCTGTAATGGTGTTGGTGCTGAACTATTTCAGCTGGTATTAAGTTCGAGTGAACGACGTTTCAAGAAGTTCAAGACCGAAAATCATTACATTTTTATGAAAGATTTATTGAAGGGACGTGCCTTGAAATTGTTTTGTACGCCCAAATACACTTTCTACACTACTACTTAACTTTCTGGAGTCGTGTCTTTAAGTAAATTTATGCCATTAGTGTCTTTAATGTCATTAGCGACAATGTTTTATGCGTTTCATTTTTTTCTTTGGTCGACCAATTACATCCCGTATGCTTGTAATAATAATGCGTCTATATTCGGTAGTACTTTTGGTGGGTGTCAAATCACTTTTCAGAGTGTACGAAAGATTCTCGACATTTCATGATAATTAACACTGAAAATTATGATTTGTATTTTTATTTCAAATTGTATGGGTTAAGTTTCTATTTCATATATATCAGTAAAAAGACACAACTCGACCTCTGAAACGTTGCCACGCTGTTTCTTGTTTCAAGATACCATTTAGAATGTAAAAATAATTTAGGTTTTAATAAATGTATTTTTTGACTGTCTATAAAAAGAAATTATTGGAACTTTTATTAACAAGAAATTATTTATATCTGCTTCCCTTATGCCCTGCGTATCTTTATCGAATATATCGTGACTCAAGTCATTTCTATATGCGATACTAAATTTCAGTGAGTTGAAATATTGGATTGTTATCAAAATTTTAAACTCTTGCTATTTCATTTCGGTATTTCTTGCTCTAAAAGCGTCTGAAGCACCATGCTTTCTAGGTCTATGTGGGATATACATTGGGTGTGAATGATTTGACAAGATTGCACATTTTGCTTTCATTACTGCGGTGACCAAAATTGATGAAACGTTAAGATCTTATCACTACCTAAGACATGTGTGAAAATGGGCAAAGAAAACATCAAATACAAATATATAAATAACGTGGAATACTGTGATATCTCTGAACACAGGAATTAACATGTGCCTATCCAGTCATTCTGCAGTGCGAAGGGGGCGGGGGGTAAAACTTAACCTCCATATTCATCACGCGTGAAGCGTATTTATTTGCATCAAAAAAATTATCCTATATTACATACTTCATATATATATATATATATATATATATATATATATATATATATATATATAATGACCATCAAATTATTAACGACCATAATAAAATTCGGCAAAAATCGATAAACGTTTAAAGCGTTTGCGTTATGGTTGCTTATGTGCATCTACTGAAACCGATATGGTTTTAATACTTGATTTTAACTGTTTTAGAATTCCTATGATTATGAGTTTTGTATTATCATTTTCTACTTATTAAAAGTGATCGTTGTTCTAAAACTCTTGTCGTTTCAATCTTACTTTTCAATCATTATATTGCTTTGTATTTACAGAAAACATCATTCACTGACTCAATAAATTATTGAGCATTATAAAAATGCAATGTAATATATATCAACAGGCTTGACATTTGGGTGCTACTACCGTCTGATTGCAACTCCTAACCGCATACTTTGAGAGACACTTAATCCAACTTCGTTTCTTCGAGAAGCATAATCGACGTTTATTCATGCTTCATTTTATTTAGAGATAAGAATGGCAGTTAGGGAGGTCAGAAGAGAGAGAGAGAGAGAGAGAGAGAGGACAGACAGACGGAGAGAGAAAGAAGGAGAGGAGAGAGAGAGAAAGAGGGAGGGAGAGAGAAAGGAAGAAAGAGGGAGAGAGAGAGAGTAAGAAAGAAAGAGGGAGAGGGAAAGAAAGAAAAAGGGAGAGAGAGAGAAAGAAAGAGGAAGAGAGAGAAAAAGGAATAGTGAAGGAAATACAATCTTCATGCGTATGCAAAGCGTTGAGGAAACTTGACGGTTTTTATACGATTACGAAGAACACGCGACACAATGCCTGGGAAATATGCTTGCGCTGGCTATGGAATTATGCCGCAGAGATGCAGCAAACGCATTTAAAATGAAATACGTTGATATTTTATTAGCCATTAAAGACCACTATATCTCCATTTGCAAAATGCAATCCACCTTATTCTCTTCCATCATACATTTATAGATAACTCTGAAACAGTTCGCTCTAGGCCTTTAAAAACCGATATTGTGGGAAATTAAATTGCCCATTTGAGGTTCTGCGCAATTTAACTGCATGGATCTATGTCTATGTGTTACTTAAATCGCTTAGAACTATTAGAATGCTTACTCACGCACAGCCCTGGGCCTTTATGATGCTCACTCGAGTTTACATTCAGTTCAGTTCAGTTCAGTGCTTGGTCATTACAAGTTTTGTTACAGTATGAAGCTGTTTTCATCGTTGAGTTACAAGTAGTCTCAAACATTTTCTTCAGGGGGACGTGAACCTTATATGTATATTTAATAGACTTATACTGTGTATTTTTATTTTAAGAAGTATATATTTAATTTATTTATTGAAATTATTATTAAATTATTATTTCACTTTAAGCCACTCAACTAGAATTCACTGATATTGAATAACATTCCTTTGTTGTAATTTATTTTCTTTTTTAATATAAATTTTTATTTCACAATAAAATAATTTTATTGAAATAATTTGGTTATTAAAAACTTATTGGGAGTGTTTATTTTACAGATATCAAAACTGCATCTACAATTTTTCTGATAACAATTATAACGACGATTTTCGCCCAATACTAACTTTAATTTATTTTGTACCGCGATCGCAGCCCAAATTCTGTGACCCACCTTGACCCGCAAACCTCAATCTGCGTGCAGTGGACACTGCACGAGGGCTCACGACTCGTTTGTAGCTCAACGCGTAATGGTTGGCGGGGCATTTCATACGCACGGGGGCGTGGAAGTGTGCGGCATACGGCGCGGCGCGACGGGGCGTGAGGAACGCACGAACGGTGCCCAGCGTCTCCGCTTTATCGCCCGGCGTGATCAGCAAGTGCGATGCAACCGCCCACGCGTTCGATGACTTCATAAGGCGCATGCGCACTCGCAGGGCGGGAACCAAGCGTTTTTCGCAGCGCTGCCGGTGGGACATTTGCGTTCGTTCCCAAGGCGAGATTGGGCAGGACCGGTTATTGGTAGGAAACACGTGTTTTCGAGCCTTCGTCCTAGGACCTTCCTCGTTGAAGGCACACGATCATATTCTCGTCGATGCTGGGTCACACGTCTCTTGAGTACCGTAACAAAATATTTAAATAGTTTTTTCTTGTGTTTAAAAAACCCCCATCTTCAGTTATTCATAGTTCTAAAATAAATTATAAAATTACTGTCAAATTTGTTGATTTTCAAATTCATTACAATTTAGAAATTAGAATACATGAAGATCAGTGTAATAAGAGGATCTCTATTGTTGTTACCTACAACATAAAAAAATAGCAATGAAAAATCAATAATAAATGTTCTTTTCAACGATTGACAAAACCAGAGAGACATTATATACAATACAAATGTTCAATACACGCGGGACTTTGTTTTTCATAGACGTTTTGCAGACACCGATAACTGTCCTGGTTACTCCAGTGGGATGTATCTTGAAATATACATTAATAGATTGATTGATTTTTCGTGTTTCCGGGCGCGTCAACTGCTTTGGTCATTAGTCCCGTTAGTGTAGTGCATGTTTCTTTCTCGGAAGATGTCGGTTATCTTCCCCCGCTGAATGGCGAGATCCGGCACCGACCTACCGTCGGCTAGTGTGTTTTTTCCCCTAACCAGGACTCTCCCAATAGCGGGGCACCGCCCCTACCGGGACAAGCTCTAAGCTCCCGATCGGTCTCCGGAATAAGTGGTAGTGTAGTGCATGGTAGTGTAAGTGTGTATGTAAGGGGAGTCGATAGGACAAGGAATAGGAAGGACAGATCACGCGCAGACCTTGGCCTGTTTGGTAGAGTACTGCTCCGGCATTCGCCTGGTGTTGATCGGAGAAATCGACTAGCTGAAAAGCTAGTGTGAAAACCTCCACCGTCAGGACTCAAAAAACCTAGAACCTCCCGGTCAGAGGCGCTGCAGTGACATCAGTTGATGCACTGAGCTACCGCTCCCGGTGAAAAATACGTTAAACACTTTCACACTTTTGAACCTCAAAAATCTGCAGGAAATACACACACACACACACACACACACACACACACACACACATGCCAGTCCCTCCGTGACATAACTTCGCCGAAAGGCAAGGAACAGCAAGTGCGATTCACGCCCTACGCATCCATGCCTAGGATAGAATTCCTATCCGCGACGCTGTCACCTCGAGCACAGCAAAAAATATTTGGATTTTGCAAGAAAGCAGATGAAAAAATGGTCTAAATTTTATGGGCGGAACTGGAGAAGGGAAGGGAACGGTAGGTAATTCACCGTTTCATCTCTCTTGAAAAAATAAATTACTGTCGTATAGAAATATCGTTAGACCCATATGAGAATTGCATGTCCAGCATTGTTAAACACTGCATCTTTCAACACACACATAAAACAAACCTTACATTATATTAGTAAATGGCTTAGCAGATTTTTTAACGCACCGTGCTTCATCTGAAATAGTGAAAAACATTATGAATTTCAAATTCTGCATTTTACGAACTTAATTAAAACACCCTCAAAATTTTACTTTCCTGATTAAGTGCTACCTATTTCCATCTAGGTCAACAAGCAGATCCCAATTTATTATCCTGTATTCCTATAACCTATTTTATTTTATTATGTATTTTTACATAACTGGTAGTTTTTACTAATACCAGTACAATATAAATTATACTACAACAGATATAACAAAGTTGAAATAGGTATACATATTCGGAAATAGACTGTTAGTGCTCCACTATTACAGAGTGTGAATATTATTAGCCAAATATGTAAATCTACTGAACTGCGTGCCAATTCGAGACATGATTAATAGATTAACTGACCATGAAATTGCTTTTTTACGAAATCGTGAACTTCAAATCTTCAATAGTTTTAAACATTACTACACTCTGGGAAAAACGTAATTTGTTATGCAATTTTCGCTACTTGAGTTGAATGTTTTGAAACAGTTCACAGACCCCCCAAACAAGTAGTGCTCGAACACTACACAAACTTTCTCGAATAAAGGCACGCCTTTTACGAGGGAAGGTCGGTAACCATTAACTTCCCCTCTGAACCAACTCGCAAAGCAGAAACGACAACAGCAATCTCGTTCGATAACCATCTCTGCTCTATCATTTGGTGACGTACTCTTGTGATGGCGATTCTGCTGATTGAGTAGCAGAGGCAGAAATGGCGGGGATGCCGGGTAGTCACGGTCTCTCTGCCATTGAAGCAACTGTGACGCAAAAGAACATGACAAGGATGAAAGTGCCCGCGATATATAGTAGATGAGCACGTAGATATAGATAAGCACGTAGGACATTGTGGGCGGAAATCCACAACCACCTGATGGAAGCGTATGGTTCAGATCCCAAATCGAAAGAAATGGATCGTCGATGGGGCCTGTGGTTCAGAGAAGGACGTGAGGATGTGTTAAGAAGACATCGCGGTCAGGACGAATAATAACATCCTTGGCGAATGAATATCAGGCAAGCAGATGCAATTGGCATTGGAGCCTGGGGGAAGACGGCGCTTTACAAGGAATGACCTTCAAAACATTATGGGCTTATATCTATTGAAGAGTTAAAAGTCATTGCACTTCAAGACAATAACACAGTAAGTTAAAAATAATAATAATAATAAACCACAGTCTGGATCAAGTTGGTCACCAGGCACTTCGACTCTGATATCTCTTTAAAAAAATAGTAATGCGGAAGAAACTCATAAAAATTTGGAATACTTGGGAAACGATAAGTTTTTGAGAAATCAAATCGAAACTAAACACGACTTCAGTTTTACGCCACAATTGCAATCTCCACTCTGTACCAGAGAAACATGAAAAAACAAATTGGCAATGAGAAAAAAATTAAATTAAAACAGCAGAAAATAAATGTTCGCGAAGTACAGTAGGATACTGGCTACTGGCCGTATTCATAGAATAAGAAACCTACCGAAAGTTAAATAATTGCATGAAAACAATATTAATTAGTCGAGCATGCAATGAGAATGGCAGTAAATCGTCTTCCATTCATTGCTATGAACTATTGAATAGGGGGAAGAAGGAAATATCTGTAAACCGAAAAAGAAAACTGCAACAAGTAAGTTTATAAGGCAAGTGGATAAAATTGGTATTGAAGGCTGAAGAAAGACGGCGATTTACAAGGAATGACGAAGTGAAAGGCGCCGCAGAGGAGTTTTTCGTATGCATAACAATTTTTGTGGGTGGAAGTTTCAAACTTCTTCAGTACTATGAAAAATGCATTATTTTTTTGCGTATGTCGAAAAATAGAGGGCGTATTATGATTTGACGTACATGTACGCACCTTTCCATGTCTTCCTTGGGAAACTTATTTTCTGGCTCTTCCTCGTAATATTCCTTCAAATAAAAAGCAATGTCTAGTAAGTTCCCTAATGAAATAATATTGTTTTCTATTCTACATGTAGAGTAGATTCATTAATATTTATTTAAACAATCTGATTTTTATAAACAATAATCTGATAAGTCATTAAATGTTTTGAAATCGATTTTAAATACCCATTTAAAAACTAGTATTAATAGTAAAATATTAGGAAGAATTTTACGAGTAATGTGATAATCTTTCTTATCACATTCCGCGGTGGTCTAGCTATTTGTGAATTTTTTTAGAACACTAATTTATTAAATTTTACTTTCCAACTTAATATGGGTTCGACATACAAAATGTTATTTCTTACCTGTTGCATGTGGACGTGTAATTCTACACAATCACATTTCCCGGAAGTTCTCTTGATTGAAATCAATTATTAGATTGATAGCAACAACAATAAATTATCAGGCTTTTTCAACAATAAAAATCTAACATTTATTATAATCTATCCATTACAATACCATTCATTTTATGTGAATTACTTTTCACTATAAAACATTAAAACTCCGTACGGGTTTGACTATAGTTCGTTAGCTTACTAAAATGTCTTGATCGCTGGCTTCTCGGCTGACTAGCCGAAAATTGTCCATGGAAACCTTTGTGTACCAATTCCCAACCTTTCTTAAACAAAAGAAATGTTCCAGAATGTTCTCAACGATTGCTATAATTGGACTTAATATTATCACAAACTGTATACGCAGTCGCGAATTTCCCTATCTGTGTTTCGTGTAATACACCTACTCACGACTATGTTCAGCAAATTATTAAAAAAATCGATCTACGGAGCTGCCCCTGTATGCATTTCCTCGAAACATGGAGTATATTTAGTTCGCACTTACAACCATTACATTCATAAAAAATCCCAATTATAATTTACACAAGACCAAGCTCACAAACCTCAAACTGAACATAAATTCCCGGCTCACTATCATTTACATAATACCCACCCTATGCTGAAAATCCGATCGTATCTCACCAACCGCTTGGTTTCGCTACAATAATCTTCTAGCGAACGGTTCCACGTGTCCTTTCTAAAGATCACGGCCATCCAACACTCTCTTCACACCTTCTGCACACAATGTGTTCGAGGCCGTGTCCATCTGCACAGCCTTATGACAATAAGCATGGAATATTAAACTTTGTTGATCCGTTGTCCTAACAACGCATGTTCTTTCACTTCAAAGGTGCAAACAATGCTGATATTTCTTTGCTGGATACAGATTTTATCATATAATCTAAACCCAGAGGTCTTGGCTTATCACAGTGTGAAAACAAAAATACGTGTTCTTTAACCTATAAAACAAAGAAGATTAAGCGGTAATAATCCGCAAAACCGATACAACCATTCTACTATACAAAGACAAATCGGAAACCTTTTCATATATTCACGACACCAATCGTAAACAAAGAAATCAAATGTTGTATCTACACCTAAAACAATGGTAAATGTAATAAATTCATTAAATTAATAGAAGGTCATGCATTTGAGATTTTGCACGTGCTTGTATAGAATTTCAATAAACATGAACATGAACTCTCTTGGAAGTTTTCCTCTTCTTTCTCTCCCTCCCCCTCTCTCCCCCTCCCTCTCTCACCCCACCCCTTCCCCTAATAATTTTGATAATTTTTTCAAAATTCCGTACACGTTTATGCGATTTTTTTCTTTTCCTTCTCCCCGTGAAGGTTTAGGCCATGTGACTTGTCGCAATTTTCTTTTTCATTCTACAGATGTCTCCTTCTTACTGTTCAATAGTTCATAGCAATGAATGGAAGATGATTTACCGACATTCTCGATGCATGCTCGACAATTTAATATTGTTTTCCTGCATTTATTTCACTTTTGGTAGGTTTCTTGTTCCAGAATACGTTTTTGGCCAGTAGCATGTATCTTAATCGCGGACAGTTCTTTTCTGGTGTGATTTTCTTTATGTTTTTTCAATGTCCGCTCATGTTCGGCTGGCATATTTAAGAGTGGAGAATACAATTGTGGTGTAAAAGTGAAGTAGTGTTTCGTTTCAGTATGATTCCTAATAAACTGATCGCTGACCGAAGTATTTGAAAATTTTATGAGTTTCTTCCACATTACTATTTTTTGAAGAGATATCAGTCGAAGGAATTGAGTGGCTAACTTCTTGGAAGCCGTTGTTTTCTTCTTCTTCATTTTATTATTATTATTATTATTATTATTATTATTATTATCATTATTATTATTGACTTACAATGTTTTTACGTTGAAGTGTCATGACTTTTGATACTTGAACAGACATTATATGCCCATACGTTTTGAAGGTTTTGTTTTACTACAAACAATGTATCGAAGATACCTCTCAAAAACCGTTTCTGGCTTTTGCAATGATCATTTGCGAAATACAGTGGCAAAAACACGTTAACGACGAAACCTTGTGCTACTCGTTGTGTTTACTAACTACTGTGTATACAAACTACTGTGTAAACTACTGCTCGTTGTGTATACTTCGCGAATGTTCATTCCCGCCTGAGATATGGCATAATATTCTGGGGAAATACATCTTATAGCTCCCAGACTTTTAGATTACAAAAACGAATTGTACGAATAATAACCAAATCCCACCCACGTGATTCATGTAAGCCTCTCTTCATTAATCTAGGAATTCTACCATTACCGTGTCTTCTTATTTACGAATCAGTGGTTTTTGTAAAAAATGACTTGCTCAAGGGCGGGAATATATTTTCAGAAAATGCCGAAGTCTATTACTATAACACTCGACGTAGAAATCATATTCATCAGGTGACAGTATCAACAACTCATTACAAAAAATTCACATACAATACATGTACATTATTTTACAACACTTTGCCAGATGACATTAAACGATTAAATTCAATAGAAAAGTTTAAATCCCAAGTGAAATCGTTTCGCTGCATAACTGTTTCTATAAATTAGAGACTATACTGAGCATCACATGAAAAGTAACATTAGTTTTAACAATGATACATAATGCATTATTTACCATTTGGACTGTATAAATGAGTATAAAAAACCTGTAACAACTATTGTACTACAGCTTCCGGGTCAAAGACCCCATCTCGATCAGGTTTTTCGTCCAGTTTCCCTGATCCATTGAGCAAATGCTGAGATGGCCCCTTGTTTTGCTTCTGGACATAAATGTAACTTCATTTTCTGTGCACGTCTTCTAGAATTCAGTGGGAAATACAATTATTCAAATTATCGTTTCCATGTTCTCGCGGCAGGAAGTAATAAGAGCCCAAATTTATTGCTTATTTATCCTTGAAAATAGAGTTTATTACAAGGGAGATTTTTGTTTTGTTTTTCTCCCTTTCAAAATTTAAAATTTATTGCTTATTTATCCTTGAAAATAGATTTTATTACATGGGAGTTTTTTTGTTGTTTTCTCCCTTTCAAAATTCAAAATTTAAGTAGTATATGACTTAGTGTAGGGATCACAGAATTTTGAAAATGTGAACACAATTCACTTTTCCCTATAGCACGTCATACGCAGTTTTTAACTGTTTTTTTGACGTAAAATAAATAAATAAATAAACTATCACGATTTAAAATATCAAATGGGAGAAGAGGGATGAAGGGACTAATTTTAGAAAATTCTTACTTCTGACATAATCTAAAACTAAATATGCGCGAAAATTTTGATTTAAATCTTAATATCCATTTTATAACTCATTACGTTTAGACCACGTATGTTCAAAAATTTGGTTCAAAATACTATTGGTCAACAAAGAAACAAAAAATGACTAATATAAAATTCGTGTATCGACAACATGATAGCTTAATTTTTTACGCACACGTTTGCAAGACATTTCACGAGCGTTTTGATTTTTAAGTAACAATACACAGACTATACCCTTCCTATATTGAAAATAAATTGTTTGGTGGCTTGATAGCAATCCGTTGACAGGTTGGAAAGTAACATGAGGATGATGAATTTCAGAATCTCACTCGCTTTCTTCCTGGTGTCAGATCAAAAAGAATACTTTAATCCACTTCTAAAAAAATATTTCTTCTCGTTCTGCTTGAGGGATTTGAGTTTTACAAGCTGAAGTTGTGGCTTTGGACATTTTTTGACAAATTGATACTAAATTACCTTGGCTCATTTAATGAATTTGTATTGTTTTAGATGCTCGATATTTAATTTTGTTTTTTGGGAATAAATTGGAAGGATTCACCTATCGAGCAATAGGAAGGGTAAATAGAAAGATTCTACCCGAAATTATTAGTTTAAGAAAGGTGAAGTATGCCTCCGAATACTTTTCTTCTATTCAACTTGGGATGTTTGCTGTACGTCCTAATGGAATTTATGAGCAGAATGAGACTACTTTTACAACTTTTTTAAAAGTTCTGGAACGGTATTGATTCGACGTTATTCGTGAATTTTATGATGAGATATAAACCAGGAGGCTTCCTAAAGACTTTATTTTGGACAATTTGCATTTTTTGTATGGTCATAGGAACTGCTATTCCGCAAATCGGGCAAGCATAGGCAAGTGAGGGTAGGATAGTAGATTTATATAATAGATTATGGCATTTGATATTAACCGTTGGGTGTCCAATCCCTGCTGCTTTAAAAAGCGTTTCTTGCATTCTCCAGAGAGAAAGAAAAGGAGGCCGTCCGGCCGTCCGTGTATGTGTGTGTGACATTGTGCACCCCCGTTCACGAGCAAAGCCGAGTCGCTCTCGCGCCCCGACGCTCCCTATCAACATTACACGCCGGCCGGCTTCCTCCCATTCTCCATTGTCCCCGGAGGCGGCTGTGGGGGCGGCGGGGGCGGCGGCGGCGACCGCCAGGCGCGACCCCCTGCGACTTCTCCCAGCGCCGCTCACGCGATCTGCCTCGCCCCACCCGCCCCCACTCGTCGCCGGCCACGCCGCCGTGCGCGGCGAGCTGTTGCCAACTTCCCCAGGCACACTGGCGTTCACCACGATTCCAGGCGGTTTTCACTTTCTCGCTACGGAGTAGGGAGAACGGAAAAACGGCGAATTTTCAACAGAGGGCGTATTACAGGGCCATGGTAACGAAAAAGTGGATAAATCCTGTTGCTAAAATTAGAAAACCCTTGTATTAATGGAATCCATGTTTTAGGCTCCTTGATACCAAAATCGAATGATGGCAAAACGTTCTGTGAATAACGCTTCTGTTCAGCCGATTTTCTCCAAAATTGATATTCTTCAATTGATCTGGCTGATGTCACGGCACCTTGAATTTGGAACCGATATTTTATGAAGAAATTTGTAAGTTGCTACTACTACTACTACTACTACTTACAAAGTTAACTACTAAGTTGACGGAGATGACGTCCTTTATTTCTTCATATAATAACATCAAAAACGCCGCATCAGAATTTCTACAACCGATATTTTAATTTTGGGGGGTACTTCACATGAAACCCTGGGACATTAAAAATAATAAGGCTCCATCAATTTTGGTAAAATTTTGTTGTTGTATAGTGTGAAGGACGTTTAAGAGAAGGGCGGAGGTGTCGTGTTCGTTGAAAACCCTGATTTTATGAAAATTGCAAAAGTTCAAAATTTTTTCGGAGTCTTCCTATGACTAAAATATTTAAAGATACAGGTTTTTTCCCAGAAAGGAATCAGTTCCCTAAAGACAGATTTTGAAATAAGGCCGTGTACAATTTTTTGAAAATTTTAGTATTTTCACGTAATTTTGTGTGAAAATTAGGTGAGAAAGTACGTGCTCCTTTAGCACCTCTGATTTCCTTAAATTTGTGTGTACGGTCGCTTTATTTTGCCTAAAACATTAAGTAAATGACTGTTATAAGTAGATCCTGCAAGTTGAGGCATTTATTTTACCTTAACTAGGCGGCCCAAAAGAGAATTATAATATTTTCGCTAAAATAGACATGTAGAAAGGCATTTATTCTGGCTAAAGTAGGGGTGCAAAATTCATCTAGACAATGAAAAATCACATTTAAAAGGAATTATTCCAAAAATTAATAATTATAATTTTTTTTATTCTAACATTCAAATTACACTTACGATTAAGGAATCAATAATTTTCTTTGAATTTAATTAAACAGAGCACCCAGTATGATGGCTATGCATTTCTTTTATTCGCGATGCTTTCTCTTAGAAGAAATATATTTTGAACTGCTATCATTAAAACGCAATTATATTTTTCGTTCTTCGCACTTGTATAATGCACTGAGAAGGGTATATAATATACAGAGAGGTCTGTCCTCAAAATAGATGGGAGGCCATACTCGAAAGTAGGAGAGGATTCCTCGTGAGCAAATAAAGCCTTTCGGCATTCACAAAAAGATCTTGACTAGTATCATATTTCTTTTTCATTTGGACTTTTAACACTACCTGGCCCTGGGACGTCCACTTCCAAAGAAAGTCAAAACTTCACCGTCCCTTCCAGGCTTGCAGGTATGATTCCAGGTTGATCGAGATAGGTGCCAGAGAAAATTAACAAAATAATGACGAAAAAGGCAGAAAATGACAAAAATATAAAAGATAAGCATCAGACGATTAAATAGGTAAAATTAAAATATACTAAAACAATTTCGGAAGTACAATTGAGCGATTACTATTAGTAAAATCTATGAAATCTTAACAATAATAAAATGCATTTTGCCAAAATTCCTGGCTATAATTATAAATTCCTGGCTAAAAACATAGCTGTTGCAAGTATTTTAACGGGATATTTGTTATCTTAACTTTATATCAGGGGTTCCCGAGGAGTTGGTATCGATCATCTGGGGGTCTATTAAATTTTGAAGGAGTCCATAATTCCAATGGTCGATTGGGGAACTGTATGCGAATAAGAACCGGTGATTGATAGGTATAATGAAGATTCCAATTAATACAAAGCGTATTAATGAACTCTATAAGGAATTGTTTTCTGTTATAAAGTAGCACAAAAATATATTCAATTATAATAAATTCGCTCGTCTTCTTTTCTATCCATTTTTCATCCTTACGATCCGGGATGTAGTAAGACTGGTGACATTGGTGCTGTATGCCCCACATCACCATTTCCCCGAAGAAAGGGTGATAACTAGGGAACGGACTTTATTGTAATAAAAAAAGCAAAATATGTACATATATATGTACTTATTTTTTCAAAAATATTTAAGAAAAAATAGGAAATATGTGAAATAAATATTCGTTATAATGTTTACAATTCCATTCTTCAAGCGTTTTCCGAGCAGAGTACGTTGCGATCAGATCTTTACATGGATTCAGAAAAGCTGAATAAAAGTTTTACATCTACAGAAGCAATTATTCGCTAGTTTCAACCGAAACATATAATACTTTCGTATTATATACAATGTTGTTTACGAGGAGCCGGAGCTCAAGTGAATAGTACCGTGTAGCCTGTTGGGGCGGGGAGCATACTCCCCCCCCCCCCACGAACTCCAGAAAAGGGATAAGACAATGATCTGATTTTTTTATCGAGTTACGCATGGGGTCTATGAAACACGAGTAATCACGTAGTTGAAGTTCCTTCTGCTTCACATATTACATCCACTCATCGTCGATCACGACTACGCTGTTTCCAAGAAGCAGATGGGGGCGGGGGGAGATAAGTTTGACAATTAATAGCGATTGTTCGGAGTTAATACAAGCGCATTGCGTATTTTTTAAGTATTTAGTAACTAAGTTAGTTTTCAAGTAACACATATTTCAATATCAAAAGTAAAATGTTCATTTTCGACTATAAATATATTAAAATGTAAAAATTGTAATTATACAAAAATATGTAATTAACAAAAATATGTAATTACAAAAATATGTAATTGTAAATAAAAATGATTCCAATTAGTTCAGAATGTCGTGTTAAGTGTAAAAAATATTAGTGCATGCAAGTAAAAATATGTATTTACATGAAAATCCGTTTCGTAGTGATAACGAAACTCTTATCGCCTTTAATAACGACCTCCATGTACGGGGTATTGGTAAGTATAAAACAAATCGCACCCCATGCTTATTTTATCCGTTGTATCGGCCATCTTCTTACACCAATTATATTTACTTTATTTATTGCTGAAAGGAGCCCCATTTCGATATTCTGCACCACGCTATCCGAGAACACAAATCATACATACTTGCTACACATCTCCTTAGGACGTTGAGAAATACCAACAAATTATAATTATCTATTCACAACGATACCCTTGCATAGAAGAAAATACTCTCTGAAATATGTACTAGAGAAATGTTTTGACCAGTTAAAAATTGCTCAACATTTTGCAACCATTGCACAACAATGAAGATTAAAATCTCAGCTACTCAAAAGCGAAAAATCTTCGATTAAAGAAAATCTAGATATTTACAAAAAATATTGGTGTACGAAATTATTACCATTAAGAAATTTATGTGCAATTATTTCTATTATGGCTGCGTATGGTGTAAGGCATAGAGAATAAGGTAAGAGGGCCGATGGAGCAAATAATTCTTTTACAAGGAATGAACAAAGGAAAAAGTTTAGGAATCCCTGCTCTATATGAATAAAATTATAGTGTTACTCTCTGATTTCAAAATATCTTCTATAATCTCGTACTCGTTCTTTTTAATAGTATGAAAACCAGTTCAAATATATATACAATTGATGTCTACTTACCCGGGGTAATCACTGGATTGGCTGAACCTATCTTTTAAAAAAGATAGTTTTGTTGAAAATAATTTAGGCTTTTTGTAAAATTATAATTTCTCTTATATAAAGATAAAGGTTTGTTTGTTTGCTTCTTCATACCATTGTAGAGTTTTATTCCATTTTTCAATTATTACACACGTGCATTTCAAATAAGAGAAACGTTTCTGTCTATATGAGATTTTGTAGTAATAACTTCTACTTCTCCTTCCTATCTCATAGAGAAATATTTACGCACACTTTTCGTTTTCGCAGATATCTCCAAAACACTGAGTAAATCTATCAAATTGAATTCATCATTTCTAAAAGACCAACTCTATGCTTTTTGAATCATTCCAATAGCGCATTCCAATATGTTAAGAGACGTTGAAGGTCATAATTGTTTTTGAAGGTTTGGCAGGAGTATATAATAATAATAATTCTAGAGCTGCTCAGAGCAACGATGGTGGAAGGATCTTAACTAACATGAGAGGCTGGTGAGGGGCTGGACGAATCAAATGTGACAGGAAGATTATGATTAATTATTAATCGGTAACGCAGGTTACTTCAGCTACTATACTATTATTATTTCTAATCCAATAGGATTTTGAAGCAAACTAGCTGTTTAGCATAAATGAACACAGCAATATGAGAGACTAAATAAATTAAAAAAGCTATTTTCTTTTCCTTTAAGTGTTTTGAGTTCTGGTAGTGGCTAATTAGTGGGTTGAGGTCTTTCGAAATTGTCTATTTAAACTAAGTGCAGTGATTTAAATTGCCCTCAGTAGTCATCTTCATTTACTTTACAGTTACCTCAGGATGCCAATGAGCTTTATTTTAAATGATTGCCAAAGCAGCTTTAAGCAATTAGACAAAATAATAGTAAAAACAAATTAGTAATTTAAATTTTCATTCGGACTGGGAGTCTCTGCAAACTTGCAACAAACTATTTGCTAATCAGCAATAAAAAACCTATTTTTTGTTGAAAATATAATAAAATAGCTGTGATTACATGCATATTAAAATATTATTTTTATTATCCATATTGCGAAAGATTTTTGAAATTAAGTAAATATAAAAATACATTATATTAGTGAGATTTTCAGAAGATTAAAAATGCCCATTATATGTTATTTCTATAGAGTACTTTTTCAAAAGACTAAAGGTTAGGGTTTTCCTCAATCAATTGTCAATATCGAAGATAACGAAATGCTAATATATTTTCCGGGAAGGTGAATCATTATAATTTCATTTTATCAATATTTACGAATTCCTGTGGTTCATTCTTTGAAATAAAACTTTTGAAAATAATATAAATTATCGCGTATAATCGACGATTATAAGAATATTTCTCACGAACTATTAGTATGTTTATGAAATTGACGATCCATAAAGAGTATCAATTATAACACAAATTATCTAAAAACTTCCTATGTCGTCATGTGTGTAGATATGTTTATGAAACGATATATTACATTATAAATTATATTATATGATTTAATTACTATCTCCCATAAGATACCTACTCCCCTAAGATACCACAAATGTAAATTGCGTGCTTCTATTAAAACAGATCGATACATAAAAGATTTGCTTAGTCACAGCTCCACTATTCGGTCCAAACTATTCTACAAAACGAACTCTACTCATTAGAATTTTATCAGACCGAGGTTTCAACCTGCACGTAACACTTCTTCATAATGTACTCGTCACGATGTGTTTTCATGAAGTGTCCTGGGAGTCAGGCTATTAGAAATGACTATTTCGCCCCCAACTCCCATTTCAACTAGAACTTTCGCCTTTACCGCACTCCCTTGCGCGACCGTGCAGCTCTTTCAGGAAGAAATCTTCCCGTTGCAGGGTTTCGTTCCACACGTATTCCTGTCGAAATTCTAATTTCGTGATAAAGACTTTTTCCGATTGGAGGTGCGTGCTGTTCTGTAGACGTGCGTGTGTGTGTGTGTGCCACGACAAGCACTCGGAACTCCATTCTTCCCACATCACACATCTGCATTGCATATGACCACCAAATATGTCAGAAATTTGTGTATCAAAGAAATTATTCCCATATAATTGTCAGTAATTTTCTCAAAGGAAGCTGGAAACACACGGACGACTGAAACGCAACCCAATGAATATTCCAAGGCGTGTTTATGCACGTACTCTCGGCCCTCCGCTCATAGACACTAATTTTTTAGAATATTTTTTTTTTTTTTACGATTTTCATATTCGACATGCGTCTCACCAACTTACTCTATAATAACTCGCCTCATTACCGCCTTTCTTTTGTTTTCTGATGCGTGACGTCAGAGGAGCGGTATTGTTTGACATGTCGCATACATTTGAATGCGTTTACGGGGCGTACGCGGTCACAATGCGGAGCGGGACGCGGCGTCGACGGAGCCACGATCCATATGTATAACTGAGGTGGCGATGGTGGCGGTGGCGGCGGCGGCGGCGGCCACGCCGGCGATCCCCCCGGCCGCCCTGCCTGACCTGAAAATGATTGTGTTCTTCGCTATCATGCGTCGCTTGAATTACGTCTTAATTTCAGAACGTGATTCTCCTTACGCAAGCCTTGCCCTTTTGTGTGTTCGCAGCACCACAGGTGCTCGTAATGCCGTTTGTGACAGGCCGTTTGTTGTCGTACTGTTTTGTGTACGTTGCTGTAATTGGATGAAGACGTGGCGACTGCTGGATATTCCGTTTCCTGGCAATAAATATATGCTTTCGTTCACACACTCACACTGACTGTTCATAAACGAATGTGTGATTCTTGTCCACAATATTTTATACTATGTTTTTAAATGTTCGATTATGTCCATGGCATATTCATTGAAAAGATAGTAATATCTTGGTAGTAATATACGATGACATATTGCGTCAATTTTGTGTTCATACCAGAGTTCTTTTTGCACTTGTTTTAATGGTACGTGGCGTCATTCCCATAATTTTTGTTTATATTTTATTATTATTATTATTATTATTATTATTATTATTATTATTATTATTATTATTATTATTATTAGAAACCTTCGATGGCTTAGCCGACATCAGATATCTGCTGCTTTGCAGCTAGAAATAGTCTGCTTATATTGTGTACACGGTATATCTCACAAATCTCTCTCTATGTTTTTAAATATTGTAGATAAATTAGCGTATATCAATTACAAACACCTGTACTTAGTAAATTATGAAGAAAACAAAAAATAGTAAAATGTGAGTATCGAGCTAAAGAGCTCCCTAAAATTGAATGTTAATTTATTTTCTCAACAATAAAGACTTTTTTTTCTATTCGAATTGAAAATGAACGTGACTGGAAAGTGTGCATTGAATGGCGAGAACTTCTCGACTTAAATCAGGGAACATACAGAAATAATATATACATCTACGAGAATATTATCTCGTCTATATTTGCCCAATTAAACAAAATAACGAAAACAAATTCTAATAAAATTACCATGAAATCAACATTTTTAGGTAGGATCATACACATTGGTTCCAACTTTTCAGCAGACGACTTCTAATGACGGTGAGTAAGATAGAATAAAAAATTCTACGCCATTTGTCATAACTTAACTTAGTATTGTTATAGTTATTAACGTCATTAAGCCGATATAGAGCAAATAACACACGCGCTTGAAATTTGTAAAATGAGGCTTGAGCTGCAGCGAATAGCCAACCGTTATTCGTTTCTGTTTTTATTTTTGGTCACTCCTTGACGTAACTCTTAGCCAATGCTCTTAAGGGCGTTGAAGCTCATCTTGCAGGTGTTTACCAATCATATGGGCATTATTATTGTGAATATTGCCATCGTCTCGAGTCAGTAATGCTTATTTCCTTCGAGCTCGACGTCGTTAGATCGGGGTTCCCGGCCGCTCACCCAACCACGAACCCGCGAGTCTCGAATGCGCTTAACCTTCGTGATTTCACGGAGCGTAGTAAACGCATTCGGCTAGCGCCGCCGGCAAAATTTAAAATTTTCGTTAAATCGTTAAATCGGCGGTGTCTCATTCAGTTACTTCGGCTACTCTCATTACATAATTCTCTTATTATATGGCCGCAAATGTTGCATAATGATAGGCATAATGATACAGCTTCATCATAGTGCAGGTGTTTGACCAATCACTATGACGATTATTGTTGAGAATCGTTGCGCATCGTTCTACTGAATGTTTCGTAAGAATGTGTATTTCACTGTGTCGGGATAACCCGTGGGGCGGTGACAGTATACCCTCCCACTCCCCATTCCGTGCCCAAAATCCAGAATACTGAAACCCTCGGTGGGGATTGTATGAATGTAAGCCGATAAGAAATAATAACAAGACACAGAACTTTGATGACTTTTCTTTAATACATTTATTGAATTCTAACTTAATTCGTGTACTGCACGTTTGAAGTCGGAATATGTTTGATAGTGATAATAAACCAGTGCAACCTGGACACCTACGTGGCTGTCTGATTGTTGCCCTGGCTAACTATTGCATGTCGCCTGCCATCTAACCGTTCTTTTATTTATAATAGTTATCATTAGTCACAGAAAATATACTGTATGGAGCTCCATGTAATGGGTATTGATACGCCCGTAAAAAGTTGATGATATTTGCTCTTCCTCCCTCCTATATCATTATTACATGATTGGTTCAAAATACGTTATTTCGTAATACCGTCTTCTTATAAGAAAAAATTGTAGTAAAAACACTCATCCACCATCTTTAACTACAACTCATTTGTTTCGATCGTTCATAACCGATAACCCACTGCAAAATTTTTAATAGACGCCGGCCGTTAAAGAGACTTGTCTTTCTTCTGGTAGCTGAATTTCATACAAGAGAACAGCATTACGAAAACTCCACTTGTTTTTATTATGTTTCATATATTTTACAGTGACTTATTTGAATAACGAAATAATCGCCATTAAAATTAAAAGCAATTTGCATTATTTTATTTTAAAAGTTCACAAGAAATATAATAATTTTCTATAGTCACTTGTCTCGACACGTGTTTCGACTAAAAGTTTTCCCGATTTTGTTTTCTCAGAGCCCTCTTAGGACATGTTACTCATTTTATTTGGGATTGCGAATCTAGCAATTTTTTCTGGCATTGTAATACCAACATTCCGGTGAAGATTTAGGCATCTCAAGAGATGTGTCATTAAACAATTAAATAACATGGAAAATCACTCTAGTGCGACTTGTCTAAGAGCTTCTGTGGGAGCCATTAGTAAAAGCGATTACTTTTAGGGCATGCACAACGTGATAAAAGTTCAATTTTTAGCATTAGTGCTGAAAGTAAGACGATGATCAAATATTCAGGTCAATCTGTGAATGCAGATAAAGGACTTTTGTCTGATCGCATCAGCTTCTACTAATTTTCATGTAACATTGTAGTCGATTAAGAGATCTCTGTACTTGAATTAAAAGTACAGTCAGTAGTAAAGTCAGAAGTCAGTAGAGGTTAATTTCAATTTATTTTCCTCTTAGGATTACAACAAGAGGCCGATAGGACATGTGTCGCTTCCTTTCCTACTCGCAAAATAAAATAACACCTTACCACTCGTACCATAAATAATTATTATCGTGCAGTTTACGACTAAATAAATCATCACATTCAATTTTCCTGCTTTTGAAGATAAATAAATTAAACGTGATTTATTATATTTATTATTATTATTATTAATTAATTAATTAATTAAATTTATTTATTTATTTATTTATTTATTTATTTATTTATTTATTTATTTATTTATTTATTTATTTATTTATTTATTTATCTCAATATAACTAATGAGTAGATGATAGTATTGATTTACGATTTATATTAATGTTAATATATAAAATAATTATATATATAATAATATCATATAATCATGAAGAAATGGTGGATTTAAGTCAGATGAACGACAACGTAGTCTGTCGGATTTTGAAGCTGCAAGAAATACGTAATTCGAACTAAGCAAGCATTGAGTTAGACGATTTAGAAGTAGATGAAAGCATTACAACTGCTGAAGAGAATGTAGTTAAAATAATAGCGTTTTTTATGGTATGATTATGAGCGATTATTTTCGATACATTAAATTATTTATAAAATGGCAATGTATGAGAAAAATCATAGCGACACAGCATTTTCTGTACAAATAATGAAATCATTCTGCTGTATTTCTCACTCTGATGTATTTTTCAAGTGACGAGTTTGTATTCATGAATACATGAACGCATGTAAATAAGAACTCCCATCGTTCATTTCCAATGGAGTAAGTGAGTGCTAACAAAATCAAGGCTAAAGAGACAAATTATACGAAATTAATTACATTCATACTCAACCCAATATAAATTCAATCCATTTTTAATAATAAACCTAGGACAGTACTAGATGCGATTAACCAATATGCCGTGATATGTGGTTATGCAAGTTCAACAGACTCGCAGTTAATATTGTTTCTTTACTTTGCATCCGATTCGAATTTTTTTTATTGATTTAAATAAAGTTCTTCACTTTTCGTGAGATTAATTAGTTTTAACATTTCTTGCGACAAATATCATCATTAGATCGATAGTTAATAATAATTATTTGCAGTCATTTGCATCACACGTAAATGAAACAAACATCAAGTCAATTTTCCTGTCAGAACTAATCTCAAAAATTATTTTCGCTTCGTAATCTTTTAATATTTAACAAAAATAGCTAATGCCAACGCAAGAGTAGCATATAGTTGTCGCATATTCAGTCAGTATTGTCGTGTGCCATTTACTTTACATTTACATATTAAAACTGTTTTGACTGCATTCTCAGTTAAGCAAAACCCATGCACGAGAACTGCAAAAACACATCTTCTCATCATTTATATTCCCGTCTTGTTTCAGGCTTTGTGAATCCTGAATTACCTGTATAATGTGAAGAATTTACAATTCAAACATGTATGCACGTGTGTGGAGATGCAATAAATCAATCTCCTAATACTGAACACCGACTTTAGATTGCTTAATTTCGTCTATTTTTTGAGATATTTGACCGCAGCTGTGAGTACTTTGTCGTATTTTGACATAGCGTGTCATCAGCTAGTGTTCATTATACTAAAACAAACTATATCAAATTTGTAATTTGATTGAAATATTAATTTAATCATTTAATGATAGAAGAAAGAAAATTGTTGCATTGTACAATGTAGGAATTTTTGCGCACAGCCGAGACAAACTCTAAGTTCCCGACTCATCTCCCGACATGAGCAGAAGTCTAGTGCATGAAAGTGTTTGCGATAGTACGAGAGAGGTGCGGGCAAGTAAGAAGAGAGAAAGATTGTGCTCAGCGCGTGACCCGTTTGTTAGGTTACTGCTCCGGTATTCGCCTGATTTGATAGGTGAATCCTGGGAAAACTACCAATCAGAGCAGCCGGTCGGTAGATTTGTCAAGTAGTTGTGGCAGGTAAATTCGATGTAGCTATAGAGTCAATAGAGACGATAATCAATAGTCTATAGAGTCGAAAATCCTTGCTCTCGAACCTTAGGACCTCCCGGTGACATCAACTGATGCCCAGAGCCGCCTAAGCCGTTAATTGATTTAACACTTACTCTTATTATCTCGATTTATATTTAAACACTATTTTCATTAACATTAAAATTAATAGAACGAAGGCTTGTCCGCAGTCAGTTCTTCATTACGTAATTTTCAAGGTCCACTACGAAACAATTACAATACAATTCAAGGATATCCGTACTTCATGAGATATTGGCTAAGAGATGATAGCGAGTATTCTAAGTTCGAATACTTACTATTCTTAAATGTAAAGGTTGGTGAGTATACACAAAGAAACGCAATGTCCAATAATAGTCTCACCCATGCCTCCCTCAAAAAACCTTTCAGCGATTATAATTTTATGTGTTGCATTACATTTTTAAATGAAGGTGCATAATGGGATATCTTACAATAGTCCACTGTAATGCATATTAACTCAGAGGCTCCAGCCTTGTCACGTTTAAGCATTTGTATATGACCCAGTAAATTTTCTAGACAACATTTTGGAGATATCAATGCCAATAATAATGTAAATATACATTTAAATTTAATTTTCAGAAACATGTTTAGCTCTGTGTTTACAAAGAATAGTGATGGTATTCTTCCAGAATTTGTAAACCATCATTTCAATAGTTTGGGCGAGTTGGAATGAAATGAAACAATATTTTGAAAATTTTCGATTTTCTGCATAGTGCGTATGTGGTGGCTACTTTCCGATTGCAACATGTCTGCAGTTATTTCTTTTGCGCGTTGTAAGCAGGTAAATATGTATAATCTATATCTTTCGTAAGACAAAAAATGAACATCTGGATAATTTATTTAAACCACAAACACAAAAACAAGCAGTTAATAATAATAATAATAAGTAGAAAAAAGACGGAAAACTAGAAAAAAATAAGTAGTAAAGCATTATCTTTTTTTATTAGTTTTAATTTGCAATGCTTGATGCTGGTTCTAAGTTATAATAACAATTATAAGTGATTACCAGCCGCATGCCAATGGTATTTCGGTACCGTAACAACAACAATCGGTAAATTAAGAAGTATATGTGAATACGATGATTATAATCCAGCCACATTCTTCTGCAGAGCTGACCAGGTTGTGTTAACTAGATGCAGAATAGGTCACACCAAGCTCACACATGCCCATCTGATCACAGGAAAAACAGCTGTTATGTGTAATGTGTGTAATGTTTCTATGTATGTTAATCACCTATTTATGTGCCCCAGGTTTGAGACTGACCGGACGAGACATGGTGTTGAGAACGACATGTCAAGTGTGCTGAAGGACAGAGAAAAATGTAATCGGTTTCTCAATTTTTTGAAGACCATAAAATTGTACGGGGACATATAAGACAAGTGTATAAACTTTAATAATGTGATGTGAATGTTCCTATAAATGTCATAACTTCCCATGTACAAAATATTAATGTGATTGTACAAGATATTAATGTGATGTGTAGATGTCGCTAATAACCTTTGCAGTTGATGCGACATAAAATAAAATAATATGATTGTTTATATTATGAGAACAACAACAATCGGGGAGATGTCAACGGCATGTGCGTATTTAGCAATGTATTATTGGCACAATCATTTCATTCTTTTTTCATTCTTATTTTCAGCTTTTGAGGTATGGACAGGGCATATACATTTTGAACATTTCCTGTACTTGCAGTAAGACACACATGACCACGTTCTTTTTTATTTTATTTTTATTTTTTAAGAATGTTCAACATTCACTAAGTTGCTCCGATTGTACAAATATTCTCTACATTGACAAAATACTGAAATGGAATTTTCACGTGAATTTGGGCAGGTGTGGTTGTAAGAGAATGCTAAGTTTCCACTACGCGATTACAAGTACAGTTTCGATATTTTTTGTAAACATCTGACTAGCGTTGAAAGTCGAAACTATCACTAAGGGTTCAGAAAGTTTCCAATAATAAAAGTCCTACACGGTGAATCAGTAATTCCTAACCGAAATTAATATGGACAATATGGATAAGAGCCAAAATGTATTGCCTTTTTATCCTTGAAACAGATTTTATTACATGGGAGCTTTTTCCAAATTTAAGTAGTATAAGACTTAGTATAGGATCACAGAATTTTGAAAATGTGCACATGTCACTTTCATAGCGTCATACGCAGTTTTAACTGTTTTTGACGTAAAATAAATAAATAAATTAATATTGAAGGGAAAATCGACAGTAGGGGTTCGTTGTTGACGTCTTCCCCTAATCTTTATGCAACTGTTAAACAATTTATATTTTATTGTTCATTTTCATCACTCTTTAAAAAAAGTAAAAATCTTGAAACAAATTATGGCAAAATCGGTGGTTCTACAACAGCACCAACTTTCTCGCCTCCGGTTTTACGCAAAATTACGTGAAAAGTACTCAAATTTTCGAAAAATTGTACATGACCTTATTTCAAAATTTATCTTTAAGGGACATATTTCATTAAGAGAAACATCTCTATGTTCATAATTATAGTTATACGGTGACACCAAAAAATTTTTTGAAATTTTGCAATTTTCGAAAAATCAGAATTTTCAACGAAAATGAGACGAGAACCATTCTCTTAAACATCTTTCACAATATCCAAAAAAAAATTAATTTAAAACGATGGAACAATTTTTTTGAATATGCCCCAGAGGCTTCTTGTAAAGTACCCCCCAGAATTGGAAGATCGGTTTCAAATTCCAGATGCCGCGACATTAGCCAGATAGAATAGAATAGAATATTTATTTTGCTACTTAGGAATACATAGAATACTTCCGGTGGTAGCGTTTTATAAGGAATTACTAAAAATACACAAAACAAACATCAAACAACATTAAAATATTAACATGTTACCAGATCGATTGGATAATATCAATTTTGGGGAAACTTTGCTGCATGATTGAGCCGCTAGCGTTGTTCACAGACGGACAGGAAGCGTTTGGCCGTCATTCGATTTTTCGGTATTATAAGCCCACAAAACAAGGTTTCTGGATACACCAGGTGTTAGAGGATATTTTTCTAAATTTAGCAACTGATTTATCTACTTTATTGTTACCAGGGCCCTGTAATAAGAGTTTTTCTGCCAAAAATTCGCGATTTTTTTGCGCAGCATTACATAATTTTCTCTATATTGCGTAAGAGATATTGAGAAAGTAAAAATACAGCTATATTATGCTTCCAGACACATCTTCAAAAATTTTAACTGTTTGCAAGGCATAACTGAAAAACGTGTGTTTTATTACCCCCTAATATGTGAATTACAAGTAAGATTGCGATGCCTGGGAATAATTGGAATCTACAAAAAAGAGCATCATTGAATGATGTAAAAATTAAAATTTTCTTCATAAATAAATACTCATATAGGTTTCACGTACACATGAACTTCTCGTGAGGGACGTGATTTTCACAACACGCTCACATAAATAAACTTACCTGGTGTCGAACTTTGCCCTCTTCAGATTTCCCTCGTCACACAGCTGCTACAGTAAGACGGTGCTAGCCGGCCTATCGTAGGAAGCTAAAGTTAACACAAAAATGTGTGTATGTAAACATACAGCACACGGGAGATAGATAAAAGGGAAAATATAGTAAGAGAGGAACGACCACTTTAGAATGTATGTATGTTTGTGTATGTAGAGATGGATGGATGTGTTATTCATAACTCTGTCACATTACTCTGTCAGAATCACCGTAAATAATCTTTGAAGTTGAAAATTGGTTAATACGTCAAGAGATAGATCTAACTGGATCGTTCCAGAAATAGTTCGATATATTTGGGAGGGGATAAATTACTTGAAGTCCCTGTGATTTTTCAGGATTTCCTGGAAAGTGGTTGCAATTTTTTTCTTAAATATTTTTTGCTGAAGTAGAAGAAAATACATTCATAAAAATGGAATTGTGCAGGTTTTCATTAAAATATTCTAAAATTATGAATCTTGCAACGTTTTAATTAATTTTTGAAACTGTTCTACCCCGTTAGTATTAAAGCCTGGTATTTCTTTGTCAATATAATTCATCTCTCAATTTTAGATCTTCAAGTCATCCCATTCAATTTTTAAAAAAAAATTGTAAGTAGTTGTTGGGTAGTAAATAACTAAGTGTATGAGAAGTTTCGGTATGCAGAGCATTTCCATTAGTGACTAATTTTCCCATACCTGATCTCGTGATATACCTTTTCATAACAATAAAAAATCATGACACGAATATCTTCATTGATAATAAAATTTGGGAATATTCTGTAGGGTATATTACCATCTATTGGGTGATGTATTGGCTAATCGCCGTAAATAATTCTCGCAGGTTACGTTCCCAGTTTAATAGAAATAAAAAACGTCTCATGGCGCAGCGCGATAATTTATTATTTCATTTGGAGCCGCCCTCAACGTCAGGCGCCTCCGTTAATTGCTGAACATTATTTTCGGCGGAGAGTTCAGAAAGACCTCCGCAGTCAGCTACACCATATCGTCGGTTTCTTAAAAGGCTCTAAATTTTACTCTCACTCTCTCACTCTCTCACTCTCTCTCCCCTCTCTCTCTCTCTTTCTTCTGTAAGATTGCATTGGATGCGATTTATAAGACGGCTTTGAACCATTTATCATAATAACCCAGGTTTAGAGAAGTCTGAATGGTGTTTACGCCAGATCTACAGTCGATATTTCAAAAGATCTGCGTTTCACAATTGCATTTTGCACAGAAATTATGAAAATGCACTGACTGATACATGTCTGTTTTGGAAAGAATCTAATGTAAGGAAGTCGTGTCTTCTCTTCTCGAGCCTGCTTATTCCTATTTTGATCTGGCACATAAAATTGTTTTCCATCCTTTCAAACTTACATTTAATTATACATTACTAATTAAAATAAATAATATAACTTTGGTATATATTTTCCAAATATTAACTTATATTAAATAGCATATTATACAATAGTGAGAGAACATGCGTTTGTATCTACCATAAAAATTAGAATCTCTGTAATGAATGCTCTCTTTCGCACGAATACTATTGAGCGGCCAAGAAAAACGTGATGTGCTGCAGCAGTACATACTTTCTCGCATTATCTATATATATAAAAGAAAGTCGTGTTAGTTACACTATTTATAACTCAAGAACGGCTGTACCGATTTGGCTGAAAATTGGTGAGCAGGAAGCTTAGAGCCTGGAGACGGATATAGGATACTGTTTATCCCGTTCGACAGCGTTCCTGTGTGAGAACGCAGGTTTTTGCACGTTTTCGCGTGATTTCGCATGTTAGCGGCAAGGCCAATCCTTGAAAGTTTGTTGTTTGAATCTACAATATCCATGTTTTTCTCATGGTCAATTATATGTGGCATGTTCACGGGTCGGAAGATCATCTGCGTTGTTTGTTTTTGCGCCGGATAATAAAACAAAAAATGTCGTGTATCACAAGGTACTTAACTGAAGAGTGCAACCTATGCACCAAAATACAGGAACAATAATGAATGATTAATCTACTTAATTTTTTTATTTGTATTTTCTAATAAACAAGTTAACTTAATAAATTCCAAAATCTGCTTATTTATTGCCTTTAACAGCCGGTCCCTATGATTACAGCTTTGTATTTCTCTCTTCAACAAAAATCAATTCCAAAAAACAACGCTCTGCTACGTAATAGATTTTTTAATTATCTATTTATTATCAGAGCGTTTTTTAAATTCTTCTTTGTTTGAGAGAAAAACACAAATCTGCAATTGCTTTATTATCACGAGTGCAACAAGGATAGTACAGTTTCTCACAGTGAGTGCGACGCGAGAAAAGATGGGACCGGCTGTTAAGGCGGAACAGAGTTCGCCGGGTCAGCTAGTTGGAAATAGTTGTCTAATATTGAAATACTGTAATTTCAGCCATACTAAAAACTCAATTATAACTTCAAAATGTCCAATTCAACCAAATCAAACAAAGCATCTACTGTGCATATCTGCTTATATTTTGATAGCTAGGGACAGTATTTATTTCTAACGTCTGCAAACGAAACAAAAAATTACAGAACATTATCTCTCTGTGTCTGACTGGCTCTCTCTCTGTGTCTGTCTCTCTCCATTTATGTCTCTCTCTGTGTCTGTGTGTGCCTCTGTCTCTGTGTCTGTGTGTGTTGAGTCTCCCGTCGTCTGTATGTGTCTTGTCTCTCTCTCTATGTCTGTCTCTCTCTATGTGTGTCTCTTTCTCTGTGTGTGCGTCTCTCTCTCTCTCTCCCTCTCTCTGTCTCTTTCCCTGTATGTCTCTCTCTGTCTCTTTCCCTGTATGTCTCTCTATGTGTCTCTTTCTGTGTCTTTCTGTGTCTCTGTATGTCTCTCCCTGTCTCTGCCTCTCTCTCTCTCTGCCTCTATTCGTTTCTCTTTTTCTCTCTCTCTCTCTCTCTCTGACTCTATCTATTTGCCAGTCGCTGCCTTCCTGAGCCTTCTTCTCCTGTGGTAAGAAGTGGAAATCTTTGAATCCCGAACAATCGTCAATACTATCAACTGTGAATGTGCATGAGAAGTGACAGAAAACACATTCTAAACTAGTTAAAATTACAATTACAATTTGTAAATTTCGCTCCTCCTATTATAGCTAAATTTGACTAAGTTAATGCATTTGTATTTTAATAAGTGTATTTCAGAATATTCAATCATTTTGCGTGAGTCACTCTCCCTACCGCATGCAGTCTGAGGTATGTCGACTAGATCCTAAGAACTTACTTGATATCAAAATACAATCTTTTGCATCTGCTGTGGTCTGTGACTTTCTCAATCTCTCCGAGAATACAGGCACAAAACATTGTCAGACCCAAATACTTGGCATATGTTTCTCTACGTACTTGACACACGTTTCTCTCGACGTGACAATTTACAATTTCATGCTGAATTATCGCTATTTAAAATAACTGAAGGTGGCGTAATTCTAGCTTCAGATTCGTATTAAGCACATTGACAGATATATAGAAACAAGTTTGAAGTGTTTGAGTCTGATAACTTTTGGCTTCTGTAGACAGAATGCTACAAGACATTAATCTAGTATTCACGTGTGTTTTTCGTTATTTAAAAAACGAGGGTGGTGGCGCCATTTTGGATTCAGATTCGAATTCAATGCGTAGACATACTCGTACATAGAGAAAAATATGTCAAGTATTTGGGTCTGACTTTTTTTGGTGTGTGTGTGTGTGTGTGTGTGTGTGTGTGTGTGTGTGTGTGTGTGTGTGTGTGCCTATGTAATCAATTGAAGCAGGTCAACAATATACGCCCCGGTTCAAGAGGTAATCCGGGAGCGATCGTTACAATATCGAGAGGAAGCATACTCAAACTTTGCAAGTGAGAAAGTAGTCCGCGATATTCAGTATATGTATAATGCATAATAGAAAAATTAAATGATGAAAAATATCACAAGTGATATTAAACGAAAGATTCTTGCATTGATTCCCTGAACAGTTAACATGTTCTCTTCAAGAATATATTATAGTCTTTAACAATTTCAAGTTTTCTAATTAGAAAGAATCTATAACTGTGTGTAACTAATGACGAGTTATTAATGAATTTAATCTATTGTTTGTTAATAATGTCACATATTTTAGTTGACAATTTACATTGAGTTTGCAGTATCTACAAGAAATTGTAAATGTTAAATACATGCTAGTTGTTTATTATACATTCAATTGTCTAACGTGAACTCTTGATATTTAAGAATGGTCTGTTTCCGTCTTTCTTCACATTATTTTCATCAAGGTACGTTGGAAATGTGTGTTTCCGTAGAAGAAAAAAGTTTTAACGCACATCTTTGTTCTGTTTCGGTGTTAAATAATTCTTGGCGTAGTGCTAATTTAAGTTTGATTCAGATTCTTAGATTTGGGCTTCGGACTAGGGCAGGGAGGGGTAGGGAGGGGCCGGGAGGGGCAGGGAGAGGCAGGTTGGAGCGGGGTGGCGATGGAGAAGAATAGATAGATAAGGAATGGCGGAAATACATAAAGTTCTTTTCTTGACGAAAGGAGTATTGTGTTAAAATATTAAGGTAACTTCAGTTATTAATTAATATTAAGTTATTATTTAATTAAGGTATTACTTAATTAAGTTATTAATTAATTAAGTTATTTAATATTAAGGTCAACTCAATACCAACAGGTATATTACTAATATTAATGCGCGCAAAGATTGAAATCTACGCATTGCCAGGTCATAAGAGAGATTTCAATGGTTTCAATAAATCCCTAATAACGATTGACAACGGATTGAATTCAAGACGAAATACAAACAGACGCACAACCAGAATAGCGAACAGACGGTGTCAGGTTCCCTAAAAGATGTATAACTATCATAAAATGTTGACATTTATTTACATTGCAGATTTACAACACACTCTATATACTGCTTGTATGAGACGTAAATAAAAATTAATGTTATTACAGTGTCGTCAAAGAAACCCGGGCATTTCTCATCAAAAATTGACATTCATGTAGCAAATCATGTTTAGGATCAATGAAAATAAAATATGAAATAAACTTATATTCCTTTGAAGGAGTTAATTCAGTGATGCCTACCATTAATATGTAAAATGTTCATGTAGTTGTCTCTTTGATTTCTAGTCGGATGATTGACAAATGATGGGGATTATTGGTACAATTCTCTTTCAAGTACTTCGAGAAAAGACCACCAACAATGAGCATTGACGTCAGTAACACCAACCGTGGGAGAAAACATTTTGCAAGAGGTCAAATATGATGACAGGCATAATAAACAGCACGGAACAGGTGTGCGACTTGTGTGACCTACCAGAGTGAATTTGCAAATAGGTGGATTTAATGACAAGTCAGTGCGGCCATACGCGAAGGTCTCTGGACATCCGCTGAATCATGAGGATCGAAAGAGCACGTGTCAACTGAATCCTGCAAAAACGTACTCTGCGCATTGAGAATGTAATCCATTTGATTCATAGAACGAATAAATAATGCAATGTAAGTCCCTTCTAAATGACTATTGATGAAATACCCGAATTGTATCGTCTTAATACATTAACTATCCAAAGAAATACGTTTTAGTATTTTACTGATATAATGATTGTCAAATAAATGCTCAGATTGTCAAATGTCATTACACCTTTACTGCAGCATTGGAATTTAAATACTGAGTAAACACGTTGTACTTCAAAAGATTGAAGTGATAATGGTATACAAGAAACGTTCTGATTTTTTGAAAACAAATGAAAATATAGTAATTAGCGTCCTGCAACAGGAAAAAATGCTCCTGAACAAAACCTTGTAAAATGGTTTTCCAAAATGGAGTACACACACTTCTCAAGAACAACAAATAAAATACTCTTGTATAAAATTACAATCAATTAATTTTTTAGCAAAAACAATCTACGAATAACGTAGTTTAGTATAAAAATAATATAACAATAGTTCATTGCATATGATCAAGTTCCCTAATGCAACACGGAATAGCAAATATTTAATGACAGGTGGCCTCTTCCTTAGAGCTTTGTTAGCATATAACGTGAGTTGTACAGTAAACACTGACGCAAAGGGAATGAGAAGTCAGTGGGTGAGAGTAGCCTGATAATAGGCGGCATAACACAAACGTTTGCATTTTGCATTCAAAATCGAAACTGTTTCATTGTTTCTGTATATTTCTTTCATAGAGTTCTTGGAAATCTAATAAAACCGTAGATCCCTCTTACATAGCTGAAGGCTGCACAATTTTTCGTTAATTTACGTGTATTTCTGAAATTAGTAATAACCCCGCCAACCTAGGCCCCTGGTGGGAGGACAGGCTCTACCTCCGTGAAGTTGGCCGGAAAAAACTGCGATTTCAACCAAACTTGGTAGATCGTTTGCCCATCAAAAATTTTCATTTGCCCACCCCAGAAAAAAAGTTACACGCAAAACAAATTTTGGGCCAACTAGACGCTGGCCGGAAAATATCTCGGTTTCAAACCAAACTTGTATATCGTTTGCCCAACGTTTGCCCAGGTTTGCCCACCAAAACTTTTCGTTTGCCCACCCCAGAAAAGAGTTACACGCAAAGAGTTACAACAAATTTTCGGGCCAACTACACGCTGGCCGAAAAATCTGGGATTTCAACCAAACGGTAGATCGTTTGCCCATCGTTTGCCCAGGTTTGCCCACCAAAAATTTTCGTTTGCCCACCCCCAGAAAAAAAATTACACGCAAAACAAATTTTCGGGTCAAGTTCACGCTGACATTTTTTCTGGAGGTGGGCAAACGAACATTTTTGGTGGGCATACCTGGGCAAACGCTGGGCAAACGATATACCAAGCACCTAAAACTCTAGTGTCCCTGCTGTTGCCCACCCAGAGCGATGTCCTGACCACACACATAACAGGTTTGACTTTGAATTTCCAGAGGTTGACATTACTGTAAATACTCTAGTGGCCGACTTTGTAACTAATACCTCGACTCCGCCCGCATTTCTTCAATCCATCGTTCAAGAACAGTTGCGCGTGTAGTACACAGCACACGCGTGGTCGATGTACGTCACATCCTGTAGGACTGCTGTCTCCAATCGTCGCCATTTGCCTCGCATTCAACGCCATCACACTTGCAAATGGCGGTGGACTTCTCCCTTGCCATGCGCCAGCGCGACGTCTTTGACACTGGTGTATCATGTTACTATGTTGGTCTTGTTGGAGCGTCACGGTCTTCTCGTAGTTCATCGCTATAAAACATTTTAATTATAATTATGAGATATTAGGGGATATTGACTACTTTCTAAAAATGTGATGCTTTATTGCCTTCGTTCACGGACTCTAAATAGTCGTTTCTGCTTAAATTTCTGGCTACCCGAGTTGTGCGATTTTTATCGCGTTTTGTTGCTAAGACAGCTCTTTTTCCTATCAAAATGGATAAAATAAAGCAATTTGGTAAACGAAAGTGTTTTGGCAATCGTCTTATAAAGAAAATGTGTAAAAATTAAGTTGATGTTTGCTCGATTGATTAGGTTTAAAAGGCGCTTCAACTACAAAGGTCATTGGCGCCCGTATCAAATTATTTCTAAAATAATTAAATTAAGGTTCTCGTAAAAGTGTTGCAGATGCAACTTACACGCTAATTAAAAAGCACATACATACCCTAAAAAGAAAGCTTCAATTACGCATAAAATATACAAGTAGATAAGATAAAGTTCAAAAACGTAAATCTGGGGCCAGGAAACATAAAAACATTATTGCCCTTATATGTCAGATAAAATTATATATTCCAATTTCTCTCAAAACAAAAAAACAAAAAAAAAAAAATTGAGAGCGCGGAATTGTCATCTCCTAGCACTTCTCATAGAGAGTTGTCCACACCATGTCTTCGTCTGCTGTCAACAAATTTCATACAATGAAGGAGGACGTGATCCACAGAGATAACCATCCCGCATGAATCACAGGTAGGGGGAGATTCACCTCGAATGAGGAAACTGTGAGAAAAGTGGCGGTGTCCGATACACAGACGGGTTAAAATGACTTCCTGACGCCTGGAAGGTCGGGATGAACGCCAGGAATTAACAAAATCTTTTATTACTCGTAGTGTGTTGGTGAAATTTTGCCACTCTGTCACACTCTAAAGATGGATCGTTTTACAGATGCTTTAACATCGGACGATGGAATGTTAACGTGACTATTCTCCGTCGCCGATTTCGCCGCCTGGTCAGCCAGGTCGTTCCCTACGATTCCCACATGGCCTGGGACCCAACTCAGTACCAGATTACAGTGGCGAGTCAGAAGGCGATGAATGAGGTTTTGAATTTATTCCGTTAGGTAGTCTGAGGAAGAACGGGAGACAGCCTGAATTGCTAGGAATTTCTCACTTAGCACCTCATTGCCTCTTTAGTTCATCATCTAAGTCTGCATGCAGTATTCGCCGACACGAGACATCACAACGCTCCGCTAATGCCGAGTTTCAGAGAACGTTCTCTTACGCAGAGGTCTTGGAGGAGTGTGTTTGCTGAAACTCCAAAATCGTTCGTCAAAAGGAAGATAGTAAACCGGGTCTTATTGATTAGTTACGTGTTCTCTGACTAAGCGAGTACGAGATCTTCAACGTGGCCGGGACCTGACCGGGACCTGACCGGGACCTGACCGGGACCTGACCGGGACCTGACCGGGACCTGACCGGGACCTGACCGGAACCTGACCGGCCCGGACCTGACGGGGACCTGACCGGGACCTGACGGGATCTGACCGGGACCTTCTGCACACCTAGGGTGTTCTTTTGTCACTAGCGTGACAAGACACATTCAGAATTTTTAATCAAATAACTGTCTTGTGTACTGGCGAAATGTTTTTATTATTATTCAATTAACGCAGAAGTTTCTTATTTTTGATCTCCAAAGCTGTGCAAATTTTAAACTCACGGCAGGAAATGGATTAAACCGGAAAAGAAGCAAGGAAATTGGAAAAAAAGCAAATTATCAGAAAACAGCTGAAGCAAGCTGACTAAAATGAAGCTAGCGGAAATTATTACATGGAATCAGAGAAGCAGGTAACGAACCGCATAACGCAAAGGAAAACAAGCGGACCCCAGTGGAAACCGGCTGAAGAAAATAGACGCTAGATGAAACCAGCAGAAAATAGCAAAAACCAGCTCAAGCAAAAAAAAACCGGTTAAAGCAATCGGTTCACAGACAACGCCAGCGGAAACCGGTTAAAGCAGACGGAAACTAGAGGAAGCCAACGGAAACAAGCTGAAGCCAGTGGACAACAGGGAAGCAAGTAAAAGCCAGAAATATCCAGCGGAAGGCAGTGGAAGTCAAAGTAAGCCACTGCACTCGTCTTCATACGTAATGTGACGGTCTGCTAAATATCTTCCTTTTTTCCTCTGCCCTGAATCCGCCCGTGACGCGAGGAGCCGAAGAACCCCGCGTTTCCCGACGTATTCCGAGCTGCTTCGAATATGGAGAAGGCCGCCCGCCTTATTCACTGAGCCATGCGCAATATGACACCACATTGCACGCCGGGCGGCTCTGTGCCTTCAGAGGTTTCCTGTTGAGCGAAAGGTCACGTGGATGCGTCCATCCTCCTCGTGCGCAGCAGACCGCCACCAGGAAAAAACGCAGGAAAACTTAAAGACGGCATTTGGATGGTGACCTCTTTTGTGAAGATCGTTGCGATATTGAACAGAAGGAAGCAGAAAGACCACAATTAGTTAACTTTTAATTTTTTATTACTCGTTTTCTTGTGTGCTCCTTGTACTACGTATATTAAAAAAGGAAAAAATCTGCTTTCCGTTAAGTCTCCGAAAAGTCTCCTACCGTTAAGTCCGAAAATCTCTTTTCCTTTCGAAGATGGAGAATTATGGATGTGTACAAAAGCGGCTTGTGCCGCTAATTCTGTTTTAATCACTGTTGGCTGCCGATTCTTCACAGTTGCTGTGTAGCTTTGAGATGTCAGAATCCATGCAAATCAAGTATGTCAAACCGCGTCCCCACGAGCTATTTGCCTGCCTGGGATGCTCAGAGCTCCTGCGAGCACAGACAGCTTCCCCTGACTCTGCTCCCATTTCTCTTCTAAATCCAGAAAGGGGTGCATGCGTAGACTAAATGTCGCTCCACAATAGACTGCGAACGGGAACGGCAACGCAAAGGCGAGGACGGGAACGGCAACGCGAAGGCGAGGAAAACGGCAATGCGAAAGCGAGAACGGGAACGGCGACGCGAAGACGAGGACGGGAACGAGAACCGAGGCGGGGACGGAACGGCAACGCCAAGGCGGGACGGGAACATCAACGCAAAGGCGAGGACGGAACGAGAACGCGAAGGCGAGGACGGGAACGGCAACGCGAAGGCGGGGACGGAACGGCAATGCGAAAGCGAGAACGGAACGGCGACGCCAAGGCGAGGACGGAACGAGAACGCGAAGGCGAGCACGGGAACGGGAGGCGAGGACGGGAACGGGAAAGCGAAGGCGAGGACGGGAACGGCAATGCGAAAGCGAGAACGGGAACGGCGACGCGAAGACGAGGACGGGAACGAGAACGCGAAGGCGAGCACGGGAACGGGAGGCGAGGACTGGAACGGAAAGCGAAGGCGGGGACGGAACGGCAATGCGAAAGCGAGAACGGGAACGGCGACGCCAAGGCGAGGACGGGAACGAGAACGCGAAGGCGAGCACGGGAACGGGAGGCGAGGACTGGAACGGGAAAGCGAAGGCGAGGACGGGAACGGCAACGCGAAGGCATGGACGTGAACGGGAACGCGAGGTACGTGCGCTTCAAAATATACGCCAAGGGAAGAGGAAAAGTGCTATGAACGGTAGCGGCTAAAATGATAACTTAGAAACAGTTGCGAAACTAAGAACTTCAGCTACGCTACCTGTTCACTTTGCCATCTTTCTGTTTACGTGTCTGCTATTAGTAATGAATATTTTAACGAAAGAATATTAATTTGAAAAAAATCATGAGAATGAAGAAAAGCAAAAATGACAACGAACTTATGGGAACTACAACTTAATAAAATTTTATCAATAAACGAACAACTCCAATGTACTTTTAATTCTAAGTAGTAATATGAATAGAAAACAATTATATTGTAATTACTGAAAAGATCTAAATCAATTTAATGACTAAGAAAGTCCGCTTCAAACCCTAACCTCGCAAATCCACGCTCGAACCTCAATATCGCTGATGTCACTGCAACGCTTCTGATCGGCAGGTCCTAGCTTCGAGTCCTGACGGCGGCAGGATGTTCGACACTAGCTTTTCAGGTACGTCGAATTCAGTCGCTGTCTGGAGGAGAATTCTACCGGCCGGCTGCTCTGATCGGTAGTTTTCCATGGTTTCTCCGATCTACACCAGGCTAATGCCGGAGCAGTACCTTATCAAACGGGCCACTGACCGCGCGCAATCTGTCCTTCCTCTTCCTTGTCCTATCCTCTCCCCTTACACACACACTTACACTAACATGCACTACAATACCACACATTCCGGGAGACCGGTCGGGAGCTTGACGGTGCCCCGCTGGTGGGAGAGTCCTGATTAGGGGGAACCCCTCTAGCCGACGGTAGATCGGCGCCAGATCTCGCCATCAGCACGGGAAGTTCACCGCCATCTCCCGAGAAAAACATGCACTGCATTAACGGGACTAATGACCAAAGCAGTTGACGCGCCCGGAAACACGAAAAAATCAGTCAATCAATATCAATATCGCACTACACTCTCAATTCCGCGCGCTCGATCAGATGGAAAGCTTCGCCGCCAGTTGCTGTACTTCGATTGGTTGAGAGGCTTCCCGTTTCCGGGCCAAGATAAATGTTGTCCATTCTTCTCGCTCCCGTCGTGTTGTGGACGCCTGCCCGAAATGTCCGACTTTCAACTTTCTTTACGTTCGCGTTCGCGTTGCCATTTCCATTCACGGGCTATTGTGGAGCGGCCTTAAAGAGGCACGAGGTGGAGAATAGTGGCTTGATATGGAAATATATTTGCCTGATTTGTTAACGAGATTTGATTTAAGTTTAAATACTTTACTTCTTATTACTATTTCATGTACACTGTATGTTTGACTATTAAATTCTGCCTTATATAAACATTTTGTCAAATGCCAGAAAAATGTTTAAACCTTTTTTTTTTATGACGTATTAAATAATTCATTTATTTCTTATATACAAGAATGTGAAATACATTAACAAGACTCTATAAGTTAACAATTTTTGCGCATGGACGAACAGCTCATTAAACAGACAAGAATCTTACTGTTTTCCGCAAAGTATGAAATCCGGTAACCCTCCGTTTTTCAGTTTGGTGAGAATGCTGTGCCCTTGCCGTGTTTTAACATTGAGTGTTCGGATTTGATTTAATTAATAACTAAAAAAGGTTTGCAAAGAAAGATTGAATGAGGTCTACTTGAAACATGGACCTCACGAAACAATTGTAATGAACAGTCTGCTCAAAAGAGTGAACTCAAGATTCGTGTGTTTACAGGTTGAATTCCCGAAATGGGCCCTAGTTTTGAATATAATCAACAACACAAAAATTAGAAAAAAATTTAAAGGGGACCTTCTGTTAACGGGCTATCACTTTTGAAATGTTTAGTTCAATTCCCTGCCCTAGAAATGCGGAAAGTAGTGCTAAGCATAATCTAAAGTAACGGTTATAAAATACTTGACATTTACATATTACCATTGAGTTACACACACAATTTTTAGTCGGTTGATATAATTCTTATATGGATGTCTACTGAGAGAGTTCTTTGCAACTATTAGTGTTGCGGACGTGATTAATCAGGAATGGGTAATATATTTCGAAATAAATGAAATCTACCCATATTAGTAATGGTATTTGTTAATATTTATTGATCATTTTAATGTTTCAATAAAGGATTATCCATATTTTTTATCAGTAAACAAAAAGTTGCGATAAAAATAATGTTGAATTAAAAACATATAAAATAACTAAACAAATTATCTGGAATTCGAAATACATGTATCACCTTCAGAAATCGTTAAAAACATTCAACCCTTCATTCTTTGATATTTCCAAATAAATTTTTCACTATAAAAAATGCAGCTTATAACAGTGACAAAATTTCCATTTTTAGTTGAATTAAACTTAAAAATACCTTATATGTATGTTGTTTGTGACAAATTAAAAAAATCGTGTATTGTACGTTAAAAAAGTTGCAATTATTAAAAACTTGCACAGAGTCACTTTACTCCCCAACGAATTGTTTGTACGCATGCGCACTGCCACTCGCGAATGGCAATGGACGACAGCTTGCGCTTCGTTGCGCGTTTGTTTTTACATACGTGCACCGCTAATTATGAAACAATAAAAATACGCAATGCAGAGGCAAATTAACGTAAACAAAATTGTCTAACATTACATACAATGGATATTTAATGACGCCCCTCTCGGCTGAATGAGTTTCACGGTAGCGTAGTTTTCGCTTTAGTAATGAGCTACTTGACGGCGAGTCCACTGCATAAAAAGGCGACTTCAGGCTCCATTGCTCTCTTGGATGTGAATTGACACAGCTGTGTCCCACTTGGTTTGATGCTGCTCGATGCGAGGACAAAAAGTTTGTCATGAGCGAGTTATATTATTGTGCCAAAATAGTTACGACGCAACTAGATGCTGCAGGCTACTTTGCACATTAGAGATCGGATGAACCATAAAATGACGTTGAAATTTTCTGTAAAGCTGTTTATATGAATGCGTGTAGTGCGTTATGTCTGTTTATTTCCTATTTCCATCAAATTAGAGATTTCGCGCACTCGATAGAATATTAGTAACAAAATTGTTGAATGATAAATGTAGCTTAAAAGAGGATAAGTAAATTAAGAATTTTACAGGTTTTAGTTTTAGAATTATTATATATCGATTTTACACGATATCTTTGTTTTAATGCATCATTTCTCATTTTGTTGCATAGTTCGAACGCTTTGCAAAATTGATTCAGAAAACTTAGTATATACATTAATTAAGTTCTTTTATTACAGCACTCAATACAGACAAAAGATCTCTAAAGTAAATGAGTAATTAATTCAAATGTTTTAATTGCTTTAAGTGTTGTTTCCGTACACTATGCATGTTTATATAAAATCCAAGAAAAATATTTAATTCAGAAGAATTGTCTTGAGAAATAATGCAATACCTCCAATAAACGTTAATTATAAATAATGTAAGGAAATAATCATCATATTGGTTGATTCTACGTTGTGTGAAGGTTGTAAAACCCAAATCATTACTATTTAGTGTAGTTCCCGCTTAAAATAAATTAATAAATACTATTCCTGGAGGTTATTTATTTCAAACTAATTCCTTTTCAGCGTATTTGTCAAAGGCTAACAGGTAGGTATCATGCCGACATTTTTAAACGTCTTTTCCGTAACATTCAGTGTATTTAAAAATAATTCACCATTGAATTCTACTCCGCGTTGTATCCTATTAATCTCATTATTCATAGTTCTGTAACATTTTGTTGAAATTTTCTACATTAACTGATGCTAACTTTAATTAAGTTTAGGTAAACTAATAATGAATATAAAATAATATGTATGAAAACATATTTTTAATTTAAATTTCGAAAATGTTGATGACAGTATTAGATTTTATGAGCGGATCATATCATAGATCTGACCTCAACAATTACATTTGGTTAATTTACAGTAAAAACAAATATAAACCGTCCTGTAACCTAGAACTATATCTTTTATAAATTGTTATATGCTCAACCGTCATTGGAGCCTCCACCAAGCGAAAACCTATGACATCTCACGCAACGATAATGTTGGAAGCCCTCATCATCAGTATTAATGAAGACGCCAATCTGTCGCTGTTTATAACACTCCTCCATCGCATATTTAAATCTATTCCTAAATCGTTCCTTGACCTTCGCCAAAGGGTTCTACACTCCTCTCACCGGAGCGCCCGGACAGAAGTGACCCTGTTTGAACAGGACCTAGAGAGGGTTGTTGAGATCTACAAGTTGCAGCATCTACAAAAACGGAAGCAATGCATCACGATTTGGCACTAACAATTTAATGAACACGTCAGAACAGGGCTTGTGACATAAATCAACGCCCGCCCACACGACCCTTTCTCGAGGAGGAGAAGAGGGGCGATTCGACCTGCGGCGCGGCCCGTGCGCTTCGACTTTAACGAGACGGACAAAAGGATCGATTCTTTTTATCGACGTCATCACGGACCGTGCGAAGGCTCGGCGCGGGGGGCGTTGAAATTGATTTTTGTTCGTGGACGCCAGCGCGCGCCCACGCTTGCCAACTGCTGAGATTTGTTTGTTGCGGAATGCGGGAAGAGATATTGAACAGTCACTATAGATCAATAAAGACCCATGGACGTGGACGTTTAAAAAAAAAAGATGTTGATTAGTTCATTCACCCACTGGTGGTCCCTTGCGTTTGATCTCGGTGGTAGAATGATGAATTTTCCCTGAAAGCTGAATGTCTGCAGAATCGGACTGAAATCATTTCTTGACTAAAAGTAGGAAATTTGGAATTACGGAAGCTGGAAGTCAATTAGAAAATCTATCATCAGCTCTTCCGCTCATATTAACATATTCTTCGAGTGCCACAAATTCGTTATTAACTATTCAGTGGGTGTAATTAGAAATGAACCATTACAAATGTTTTCATAAAAATATGTAGCTTATAGTCTCTCCTACAGGGATTTACTCCAAGTAAAAGAACTTAAATATAAATTAATTATTAGCAAGCTCACTTTCATAATTACAGAAACCCAGATTTACACTATATATACATTTTCCGCATGATCAGCAGTGTTTCAATATGGAACAGTAAACAGATGCAGTGTGATGGTGTATATGATGAATTGTGATGAAGAAACTGGAAAAGTATTTTGTATGGACGCAAATTCTGTGTTTGATTGATTTTTTGTGTTTCCGGGCGCGTCAACTGCTTTGGTCATTAGTCCTGTAAGTTTAGTGCATGTTTTTTCTCGGGAGATGGCGGTGATTCTCCCCCGCTGGATGGCGAGATTCGGTGCCGCCCCTACCGTCGGCTAGTGAGGTTTTCCCCTAACCAGGACTCTCCCACCAGCGGAGCACTACCCCAGCCGGGACAATCTCTTAAGGCTAAATGTACCGAAAAATACTTATAGGAAAAATCAATAGATCGCAGCACTATCATACGGAATTTACTAGATCGATAACGTCTGAACAAATTGTCCGATTTTCAATCTGTAAACGACATTGGACTCCTTTTTAAAATAGAATTCACGCTACGATGCCGTTTTTTAAAAATATTTCCAAAAAAATTTTGAAACCGTTTCTCATAGTTCCGGGAAGAAATTAAAAAATGTGGGCTTATAGCGCGATGGCGACGTGCTTCCTGAATCCAACGCCGTGTCAATCATGCAAATCGGATGAATAGGAGCGGCGTAAAGTGAAATTTCGGAAAACATACCTGATTTCCCTCCCCCCCCCTTCACTCTGCGTCACCCGACCCGCCAGGGCCCTCCATCGACGCCGCCGAACGGCCAAACCGCCTGCGGCACGGGAGGCCGAACTTTCAGACAGGCAAGCTGGGCAGTCAGTCCCTTTCAGTCTCAATATATTTTTCTTCACGTGTCAAACTAGTGATGCTGTAACACAGCCAAACGGTCTCGTATCATCGGTAATAGTCGTATAAAACTATATATCTTGTTCACATATTTCCGTCTTCCTTCGAATACCATCAAACAATTATTTGAGGCGGTACTCAAAATATCGATTCCGATTTGGAAACTGACTTCAAAAAGAAAATGGAATAAACTGTGAAGTGTCCTGAAGAGATAAGAAACTAAAATATCTCATCATTGCTTGACGTCTAGCCGAATTCCCAAACTCTAATTTCCAAACTTTATGAGCAAGCATTGAGAATCTGCAGCGTGACACACAATCTGTACTGTTTACCAATGTGTTTAATGTTAAATGTAACAATAATGAAGATCTCGGAAACATATTCACTTCAGACTGAAATTGAATTAAAAGACAAAATGAGTCTAAAACTTTCCTATTACTATCATCTATAATAAACATTATTTTAGCCTATTATTCTGCTTTTTGTTGTCGAAATGTTTTTACTTATTCCCCTAGAGCTTTTTCCAGCCAACAACCGGTTACTCTTTACGTCCAGATGGGATGCATATTCCACCATACACTAGACACCAACACACTTGCGGGCTCCTCCGATCTGGGTTCAGCAGAGCGCGAGGCCCTGTGCGATAATACATACATGTGAGACAAGGGACAAACAAGCATGTCCATGGTGGGACTCAAATCCCAGACCCTTCGAACCGAAGCGCTGGAGTCAATATCTCTCTTTCTTATGCCACTTCGAGCCTATCCAGGTTCATCATCCAGAAAATTCATTGTGAGTACAAGCTATCTCTTCAAGGTACTTGACTGAAGCTAACATTGAACATTTGAGGTCAACGTAGAGAAAAAAATACCATTTCATACAATCATTTTTCAGCCAGGTGTGCGCCAAATATGGGACTATCAAGATATCAGCTCTTCCCAACTATCATTTTATAACAATCGTTTTGTATTGTAACGCTGATCCAAAATACTTAGTTTACTAACAATCAATTTTAACAGGAACAAATGCTTGTCGCAGCACGAAGACGACCCGAGATGAAGGTGTTCAGATAAATTTCTGATATTTAGGGAAAGTGTTTTTTAAATCGTATTTTTTCTGACCAGTTACAATACATAGTTTGCATTAAAAAAATTCTTAGGAAAAACACTGAAAGGAGACACAAGTTTTTATTTCAGGTTGTAAGCCGTTAATAACAATCGAACGTTGATGAAACAATCTTGTTTAATAAAGCGAAAATTTAGCAGTTTGACATTAATCACAAATATGAAAAAAACAAATACGTTGTCGAAGAAAACCGCTTTAGGTTGAGGCAAGGTCAGTTTTCTTTCAGAGGAGTGATGAATCAATGTCAACATTTAACTAGCTAGCAACATGTTTGAATATTAAAACCATTGGTCAACCGGAGAACCAATCACGGGGCTACGATTGTTACTCATAGATATCGATCTTCATTTGTGAAGACGCGATGCAAAGAAATAATCAATATCTTAATAACTCAGCGTTAACTGACGCTATCACATAACTTCAAAAACCCTGACAGTAATCGATATCTTTGTATAATCCATATTTGTTCAAACCCATAATAAACCTCAATACCGCAAACTTTACCATAGTTTCCACTAATTCAATCACAAAAATATCTTAGAAGAAGAACCCTCGGAAACAGCGTTGGTGGCAGACACGAAGCCGCCCTACCTGAAGGCACATGAAGGCAAGGGCTCCGAAGAGGTACTTCGTAGCTCGTTCCACGACGTAACAATATCGATATCGTTGATGTAACAATATCGATATTTTGTTCAACCCATATAGTAAACGCTAGCAATACCGTCAAACTAATTACCATAGTTTCCACTAATTCAATCACAAAAATATCTTCAGAAGAAAGAACACCCCGGGAAACAGCGTTGGTGGCAGACACAAAGCCCTACCTGAAGGCACATGAAGGCAAGGGCTCCGAAGAGTACTTCGTAGCTCGTTCCACGACGTAACAATATCGATATCGTTGATGTAACAATATCGATATTTTGTTCAACCCATATAGTAAACGCTAGCAATACCGCAAACTAATTACCATAGTTTCCACTAATTCAATCACAAAAATATCTTCAGAAGAAAGAACACCCCGGGAAACAGCGTTGGTGGCAGACACGAAAGCTGCCCTACCTGAAGGCACATGAAGGCAAGGGTCTCCGAAGAGCTACTTCGTAGCTCGTTCCACGGCGTAACAATATCGATATCGTTGATGTAACAATATCGATATTTTGTTCAACCCATAAGTAAACGCTAGCAATACCGCAAACTAATTAGCATAGTTTCCACTAATTCAATCACAAAAATATCTTCAGAAGAAGAACACCCGGGAAACAGCGTTGGTGGCAGACACGAAAGCTGCCCTACCTGAAGGCATAGGGCCTCCGAAGGCACAGGGCCTCGTAGCTCGTTCCACGGCGCGCGTCCCAAACTCCTAATGAAGTTCCTTCCCCCCGCCCGCCCACCCTCCTGATGCATCGCCCGCGCGGGGCGAGGGTCGGGGGAAGGAGGGGGCGGGGTTCGGGGTCTGATTGCGCGGGGTTAATTTATCGAGATGGAGGTGGCAAACAAACACAATTAAGGGGCATCGCCGTTTAAGAGCGACCAGGCGACGCGGCGTTTGACCCGGACCTCGAGCGATTGGCCCGGCATCATTTACGGCGCAGGCGCTGCCACCGCAGGTAGACGCCGCGTCTGTCCGTCCGGCCCGCGCTGATGAGAAATGGGGAGGTGTTTTACTCCGCGAGGCGGAGGGTGGGGTGGGGGAAAGGAATTTGCTGTCGCGGCTGCTAGCGTGTATGACAAACGTCGCCACATGTGTCTTCCTATGAAACCCTAGTCACACTTGTCACCCGTTTCATTACCACTGTTGGGGAATTGTGCAAGAGGTTTTTTCTTCAATGTTTTGGATGGATCGGACTTCTTGATTTTGGTTGCCAGGAAGTGTTAGACCCAAAAAGGATTATACGTAATAGAAAAATTGAGTTTAGAAGGATATTCTAAATAGAATGCAATTTTTCTTCTTCTTCTGATTCTTCTTATTCAACCATATAGTTAGGCTGGGGAGATGTTTCTAACAAGAAATCTAGTTCACTGTGTTTTACACATTGTAAAATTTTACAGTAACATCATCAGAAAATAAGAAAATTGTTGCATGAAATATTCTTGAAGAGACTGAATGTTTAATTAATCGTGCTTCTAATGATGCATGTTCCAAACAAACATCAATTTAAAAACCACTTTGACAAGATGTACGGGCTCATGGAAGCAGACAGATAAATCAAATAACATTACAACTGATCTTTTCCAATTCCCTTTTGGAAAATATCTCGTACTCTTGAATTACAATAGAAAATTACAAAAACATGAGGTCTGCTTTGATGAAAATCTATTCTCGATACTACTAATACTTAATACACGAAGTTTTTTCCTCTGCGTCATTACGCTCCCGGTGAATAAATATCTTTGGCTAGCCCCTTTCATATAAAACTAATAATCCAAAGTCGTGGAATCGTACTCGGCCAAAAAAGTTGGCATGTATAAGAAAGATCCCTTAAATCTTAGTTCTGTATTTCCGGCCATCACTTAATCGTCCATTTAGTCAAAAGCATCAAATTCTCCATTTTGTAAATTTTATATTTACTCAAAAGCATCAAAGCAAGTTCGTGTTGACAAGAAAAAACGATGTCAATGAAAAGAAGTTGACACAAAAAAGATGTTTAGCATCCAACTCGAATGTGTAAATTTGCACACGAGAGTCACCAGACAAAGCAAAAACATTTTCAAGAACACCTTGCACAGGAAAATCTAAAAGAAAGGAACGGTGCATCAAATCAAATGGGCACCTGCTTTTAGACAGAAGACCCAAACAACATTTGTAATACTGCATATATTATCTTAAACTCTTAAAAAATTATTCAATATTTTTTTTTGTATTTTACTACTGTTTTGTTCCTTCCCTATTTTCTTGCTGTCTCTTCAGGGAGCACAAATGAGGTGCTGTTCATCCTGTCAAATCCTATTTGCCACCTATGTTCTGCAGTACCCTACAATAACCCGTCTCTTTCCGTCCAAACCCATCATGCTTCCTCCAAGACCGCATTGGCTTTCACAAATCATTCCCGCTCCCATCCTCCTCATGGCGTTGAAACTCACCCCACTCTCTCCATTACAACTCACTACTTCCAATCCTGACTGCCCCAAAACGCTCCAGTCCAATCCTCCTCAAATCTCCCCAAACCACTCCAACCCACTCCGCACCCCCCCCCCCCAACCCTTTCTTTAATTCTCCTCACGTCTCCACAAACTGTTCCAAACTAACCCACATTATCCAACTTAAACGCCTCCAACCCAACCCTCTCTGTTTCAATTCTCGGTATATCTTCCCCAATCGTTCCAACCCGTCGTGCTCATCCCACTTCAACATCAACCTACCTCATCCCTCCTCCCCGATTCCCAAGTCTCCCCAAACCGCTTCAACCATATCCGCACCACCCCACTTCATCCCAACTCCCTTTGCTGTAACTCTCCTCACGTCTCCACAAACTGTTCAAACTACCCCACACTATTCAACTTAACGCGTCCAACCTACCCCTCTGTTTCAATCCTCGGACTCCCCTAATCGTTCAAACCCGCCCTGCACATCCCACTTCAACACCAACCCATCTCATCCCTCTTCCCCGATTCCCAAATCTCCACAAACCGCTCCAACAATCTCCGCACCACCCCACTTCATCCCAACTCCCTTTGCTCTAACTCTCCTCACGTCTCCACAAACTGTTCCAAACTAACCCACACTATCCAATTTCAACGCGTCCAACCTCACCCGCTCTGTTTCAATCCTCGGACTCCCCTAATCGTTCAAACCCGCATGGTACATGTAACTTCAACACCAACCCATCTCATCCCTCCACCCCGATTCCCAAATCTCCCCAAATCGTTCCAATCCATCATGCACTACTCCACTTCAGCTCATCCCAACCCCCTCCTCCCCGCCCTTCCCTGTGTCACCCCGCGATCGCGCGCGCGACCGCCCGTAAAGCTGTCCACCAGCGCCAGAGCGAGCGACCAAGTTACTGCCTACTTTATGCCTCCTCCGCGCGCGTCCCGGCTTCGGGGCCGACTTCCGTAAATATCCGCGGGACACCTGGTCGGTCGGGCGGACGGCAGAACGCCAGCGCCCAGCCGCCCCCGCGCCGGGAGCGCGTAATGGGACATTGTCTCTCACGCATTTCTCCGCATAACATTGGGGCGTAAACATGTCTTTGTCTCTCGGGCGACTTACGAGCGGGTGGGCGGGATCCTTCAATTGTACGCTCGAGGGTCGGGCACACTGTGGGCAAGGCGGGGAACAGAGACAAACAATTTGCCTGGGATTTCCCCGAGGTGTGTGTTCTGGAAAATATACAAAGAATTGGAAGAACGTGTTCAGCGTATACTTGTACATGGAAACGTGTGCCGATGACGGTGCGGGGCAGAGAAAATAAATGTTTCTTCCAAATCCTACGTGAAGATAAAATGTTGTGAACTAAATTTGAAGAATGGAGAAAGGAATACATATTTTGCGATCTACGAAAATTTCCGAATTGTGCCTTTAACTGCCTTTGTAAATTAAACAAAACGACTGGAATGCGGAGTTTTATAACCAACTTGCATCATTGTCATTTACATCTTTTACCAAATTATTAACAATATATTTACTTCAAATTTTCAAATTTGGGAAATTTTTGTTCTGTAATGTGAAATAAAATCAAATTTTTTCACTTGATTTTGTACTCAAGAAATTTGAGATGTAAACAATTTTGATTTAAAAATATCATTACGTATTTGCTTCTAAAAGTTTTTTCTCGATAATACTCATTGAAATAGGTGTCAAATCAGCATCACAAGACATTATGTCATAGAAATTTATTTTTAATATAAACCAATAGGTCAAAAACATTTGATATATGACAATTATTCACATTTAATTATGAAATAATATATAAAATATCACTGCTCAGATTACGACAAAGAATATAATATACACTATACTGGGGAATCTAGCCCCGGACGCCACTGGTAGGCCTTAGCTCGTAAAGAGCTATTGTGCCAAAGTACATAGATACATACATACGCTGGGGAAAAAGCCAAAAGGGGAAGAAATTATGAAAATGTACACTACACACATACGAATTTTTGTCCTTCCTTATTTCAGCAATGAAAGAGCACCCACAGAGACTAATCCTCAAGCTTCCCTATTCCTCGCCTTGGAGTCCTCACGTGCCTCTCTCCATTTCCTCCTCCTCTTCGTTGCCTCCTCCGCAAGCTCATTAGACTCCGGGCGAAGGAATGCCAGAGCCCGGGGCACCCCGCCCTAACCCGCCCTGGCCCGCCCCTCTCTGCCCCATGCCACCTTCCCCCGCCCCGCCCCGCCCCCTCTTAGCAGCGACAGATCGAGGCGCGCCGCCCGCCCACCTGCCAGCCTCTCTTGACTGGCGGCTCGCGCTGCCAGATACGGTACGAGAACGACTCCGGCCCATAATGAATGGAGCTGTGCGGAAAGGCTTGTGGAATTGGAGAGTAGAGCGAAATGATTTTCCACAGATTAGATCTTATTAGGGACTGGCCGGAACGCGTTCCTGATTGCGGTGGAGTCCGGAGATGTGTTGCTTATTAGAGTTTAATACCGGCGAGGGATTTACGGTCAGGCAATATGGGCACGTGCCTTAGGCGGAAATAGCCTTGCCGAAACATTTTGAACAAAAGGTTGGAAACAAAGAAGTCGGTTAACTTTTCTGGGAAATATTTTTTCATGGCGTCTTTCGTGCTGGACTTATGAGCCAGATTTATTACGGGACTACGATTTCTGCGTTCAGAGCACAATTATTAATTTTTATATTAAAAATGTAATAAACACAGAAACGCTATTAAAATAATTTAGTTGGTGGCACAATTAATCACATTGTTGATCATCTACGTTGATATAACATTTCAATTTTTATTGTTTCATTTTATAAATTTAACCAGTTTTTGAATTTGGTTAAGTAATTATACGAAGACGTTTCCTCGGTTCACTTATTGGTGGTGTTTATTTTGGATTGCCGAGTTTGGAAGGTTTTCAAGCAAAAACGTATTAAAATATTACACAAACCACAATGCAGCAGCTGACTCAGGTTCATTGCGTATATGGCAAACTTATGATCTATATGACGCTTCTTTAATGAAAAATAAATTCTTTATAATTGATTATAGAAGAGACTTCAATGTATGTTCTTGCAGTTTAGGAGGTTACCACTCTCACATTTAAACTCAACGTCTCATTGACCGATCGCCTCTATTGTTGGAGTTAAAATCGTGACAGGAAATTTATGTTCGAAGGAGAAACTAAGGACGGGTAAATAATATACGAAGTACTATTGTAAGAAATATTTATAAGCACAAGAAAGGAAAAGATAATTTACATTTGTTCAGTTCTTTTTGAAATGCTGTCAGTGCAGTGTTAAATTATATTTGTTTAATTTTTACAAATCTTTGAAAGGATTCCGAGACCGTACGTTGAGAAGAAAGCACTTAAAAACTAATTTAACTAAAAAAAATCGTTTGCCCTGGACACATAATTTAATTCTGAAACGTATTTGTAGAATTTGCAAGTTATCTCTAATTGCCTCCCGAGTTTAATAATTTACAACTAATGCTTATTAGGAATCTCTTCCTAACATTACTCCTGTAGTGATGAAGTTCTTTATTTTCTTATTGCTTCATGTAATCTGAAAGCTGTTACGATATTTGTCCTTGAAAAGCAGTTTTATGTTTACATGAATCTTCACATATCGATTGTAATGTTATACTCAAAATATAGTCACAAAGTTGCAGGTAACTATATCATACTATTTCATACTATTGTAAATACATTCATAAATCTGTTGTCAACGATTTAGTATACTCGAACTTTGTTATCCACACAAAAGTGAAAAAGTTCATTGGAAAAAGTTTGTACGAACGTATGATTTGGGGAAGAACATATGATACAGTAAGTTTAAGGGTTCTAACCGAGGTACTGGATAGGTAACAAATTTTATAATTCTGCCGATTAAAATGATCAATTAAGCCATTTTTATGATTTTTACGTCTTAATGCAGAAACTTGATGACACAATATTTTCGTTAACTGAATTCTTTCCATGGCGTCTTTTAACTCATATAATGACAAATATTGACTAAAATTATTGTGAACATTTTGCCACAAGGTTGTTAACACTTTTTCTTACAGTGGGTCCTCCTGTATAAAGTTTATTGCGAATAAATGAACATAATCTATCTCAGAACGGAAGCTCCATTCTTCAGCATTTCAGAAATTTGATTTCAATTATGTTAATATATTACTTTAATTATAACAACATGAAATGTTTCAACATTTAAAAAAAATCTTATCCATGACGGAACATACGAAAAGTATCTCCGTAGATCTGTACTTGCTGCAAAGATCCTTGCTCAGAGGTGAATTTTCCCTACTGAATCTGTGGAGCTAGTTACGAATTTCATGATTCTCCGAGAAACCGATAATTCTCAAAGCTCGGGTATCGTATGTACAACACACGACCGCCCCACAAACAATTTCTTGGAAGCTCTTCCAGATAAAACCTCGTTCCAGGAAAACGGTCTCTCGCCTCCAAGACTCCCGCGATCCCTGCGGCACGCCTGGGCACAGGCGCGGCACTGTGCGGCGCGACGGGGCATGGCGTGCAGCCGCGCTGCAACCCCCCACGACGGCGGCGGCGTCTGCGTCTTCGTCCCGGCGGCGGCGGCGATCTCGAGTAACCCCGTACGTGCACGCGGGCGGATGTGCGGCGAATACGCGGCGCGGCTATCTGCGGGGCGCAGCAGATTGCGCCCGTGCCTGGCCGCACGCGCGCAGACGTGCCCGCGTGCGTGCGTGCGGACGCGAGCGTGCGCGCGCGCGCTTGCCCGCCCGCGCGCGACGTCGACGTCGAGGGCCCTGGGTTCAAGGCGAGTCCGCGCGGAGACGCGCGCGACACGACGCGAAGCGAAGCGAAGCGCGCCAGCCGCCGTTGCCAGATCGGCGTCTCGCGAGGCCGTTGCCTCGGAAATTATTTTGGGGGCCACACGTAAGATTTTGGAACGCGTTTTAGGGTTTGATGGGTTGGTTGGGATAGCTCTGCTAAGTACTCATCAAGAAGTACAGTCGACTCCGGCTATGGTGAACTTCTGGGGACTCACATTTTTGTTCACTATATCCGATGATGCTAAAATTAAATAGAATTTCTCCATAATTATTGATTTTATCAATAAAGAGATGTAACAAAATACATTAATTGCACAAACTGAAAATTTCAAATTCTTTATTTGGCCTTAAGAAAATTAATTATTACTAGTGAGAACCCGTCAAAATTTGACGGTGAGATCTGAGATGAATGTAAAATACTGTACCCAGACCAATGTTCACACTATATTGCATTGTTTGGATCTTGAGGGTATAATGAAGATATTTTGTGATGAGTTCCCAAAATTTTGAACACATATGGATGGACGAAGTGAAGATGTTGATGACGCTATCTATTTCGAAAGAAGATTGATGAAATGATGGCGGAGGTAGGTAAGAGTTGAGAAAATGACTGGACATTAACCAGTTTGCAGAAGTTTGGGGATATGAAAAGTAAGGCGGGGGAATGAGTGTAGGAAGATTAGCACAGGGCAGTGGTCTGAATTAGATTCGGTAATTGGCGTTGGAAAATAGGTTTCGAGAAGGACTTTGTGTTAATAATGTCTAATATGTCAGGAGGAATGGTACGATTAATAGAATAGTGAGTTGTTTCTGTAGGGGCTGCTGTATTGAATTGATTTATGTTACAATACATGAACAGTCGAGTGCCATTAGGATAGGTTGTTTGACAGCCCCAGGATGTGTGCTTGGAATTCCAATAGCAAATAGCTAAGGTTGGGGTGGGAGAAGAGGAAAGCACGGATAGGTAATTGGGATCTATTGGAATGTTTGGAGGCTTGTATATGGCTATAACGGTGATTTCGGGACTTGCACTTTACGATAGAGAAACTGCATTGTGCTGCAGGCCATTTGTGGTGAAAGAGATTATGTTTAATAGGCCTACGAATGAAATTTGCAACTCCACCAGCACCTCTGTAAGAGGGTCTGTCTGATCTGTAAATATTAAATCTTGAAATTGAAAATTTTGTCAAAGGCTGAAGATACGTTTCCTTTAGGATTGCTACATCTATTTGAAATTCGTGTAAAATATGGGATAGAAAGAGTCTTCTGTTTATTATACCGTTTGCATTCCAATTAAGCAAGTTGAAATTACTGAAATTAGCGGGTGCAATTAAAGGTAAGTTGGGTGAGAACAGCTACTGTAAGGTTCTGAATTTGGTGTATTAAGGAAGAAATACTTTGGTTAACTATGATCGCAAGAAATAAGGCTTAGGGCAATGTGCACTGTGCGAAGTAATTTTGTAGATATAAATCGAAGGTCGTGTACAATGCTCGTACATACACAATAAAAATGCCAGAAAGCAATTTAAAAACATGTAACAGAATGTTAAGAACGATATATTATCTAGAATCTGTAATACTAATTTCCAATGCTTGTAGAAGTTAAAAGAAAAGCCTCCAGCTGTGTGAGAAGTATCTACGGTTTTGTAAGATGCTCAGGAACCCGAGAAAAATCCAAAAGCAATGAATTAGTTTCTCTTTTGACGAAAAAATTCTCATATTTTATTGTATTATTCTGCGTATTATCGTACTATGCGTACCGACTGACTTCTCATACTGAGTGCTTCTTTGCTTACGGCATGGCTGACGTCACGACACAAGAAGGAAGAGGCCGCCCGCCATTAAATATTTGTTGTTTATATAACAACGTCTTCATATGGTATTTAAGGTTATTGGGTATTTAAAGAATATTTCTGAAGACTCTTTTTGTTCTAATATTTAATTTATTGTAGTATTGTACAAGAGTCTTTACCTCGTTATTCTTGAATTGCGTTCTTACTACTTTTTGGATAAGCATTTTGTTTGGTTGCGTTAAGCAGAATTGTTGTTGGTGCACTAGTCACATAGTATTTACAAGATATGAGCATGAGAAATGAATAAGTGAATTTGAAACTGTAAAACTTACAAAGACCTCATCAGACTTTATCATCAGACAGTTGATTAGACAGAAAAATCTATTTTTAATTCATAATTCTGATATATTTAAATACATTTATGCTCCGTGGATTCAATTTAATTAACATGGATTTTTTTGTTGCGATGCCTTTCTCAATACATCACTCATATGACACCAGCCATTTAAATTTAAAATGCTAGCGAGGAGAATCGCACAATATCGTCAAATGAGCTACAAATTTCAATTTTTCATGTTGGTAGGACCCCAATAAACTCAGTGAGGCACGTATGCGTATTGTGTGTTAATATTAATCACTCGCAAAAATTGTGTTCACTTTTAAATGAACTGTTGCAGTAAACAAAATTTTGCATCAACAGTTTCTCAGAATGGCGTAAAGACCACAAACATTGGAAATAATAAATATCAGTAAATATGAATTTCAGCGAGAGTGTCAAAATATTTTCACATACTGTTACGAAAAATAATTATTGTAATGTGCTGACCAACGTTAATATTTCACCACAGAAATAAAAACATTGTGAAAATTGAAACTACTGCATTAAGTAATAAAAACAACACGTGTTTCGTGTTTACGAATTCTGTATTTCTCGAAGAACTGAATACTTTTTTTTGGATTATAATAAGTTTAATTTTTATAGTAATGCTTTGGTTTATTGAATAAAATGATAAGTGTTATAGTAAAACATCCAATAAATGAATGGAAATGAAAAAACATTTGAATTACACTACACAAATATTTTTGACACTGATGTTTTTGTAAGGAGTTGGAGGATATACTACAAATGTTGTTAAAATTGACTCTGCAGAGCGCGTTGAAATATGCTTATATATTTATTTATTTATTCCATACTGAATCGTATTTTGTTATTGTACCACATCTAAAATAGAGAAGAAGGGGGTACTTGACCGCACTCAAATTACTTTCCACCCTGAAATTACTTGACTGAAGTGAAGTAGTTACATAAATAAGTAAATACATAAATAAGCATATACATAAATAAGTAAAAGAATTAATTAGATGCAATTTTATTGGTCTGGATAGTAATTATATAAGTAAATGAAGAAAATTGCAATGATAATACAGCAATATGAGTGATAGAAATACTAAATACCCATAAAACGCGTAGTACATACTAATATTAATCTTCGGCAACTTTTTCAGTTTTAATTTTTAGTTTCCAACGACAAGTTAAAGTGTAATCCTTTTTGCGTTATTTGATTTAATTAGAATTAACTGTCCTATAGACTCAAGTAACTTTTCTAAAATCCCTCTTAAACTCATGCATATTTTCGCCTTCCAAAATATCTTAATTAATACATTGCTTCAATAGTTAGTAAATAAACAATCTTAATCAAGATAAATTATTTCACTTTGATCATGTGAGAGCTATCAATATTCTCCCTGAAAACGGTATCAATCATTATCTTTAATGAAATTCTGTTCTTGAATCGAAAACACACAAATGAAATCTTGTTTGGAAATGGAATAAAACATTATTACACGTGTAATGAGCAGAAGTGTTACATTACTAGTTCGAAATTCCAGTCTCGCTCCCATGGTTGTCGCATCAGGAAATATTTCACTAGAAACGAAACGCATTCCGCCCATGTAACTAAGTTACAATTTTATACGAGTGGTAATAAATTAAGGGGTTTTGCATTCATTTAGGATTTGAGTGAGACAATCAATATATACAGCTTCTTATTGTAAATGCTTTCACAAGCAATTATTAACGGACATCACACAATTCATTAAGCAATATACATTTCTTAGACATTCTATAAACGATAATCTATAAAACGATGAAGTAATTGTGAAAAATAAATACTGCTGTAACTAAATGCAAAAATAATTTAATACACAGTGATTGTAGAGTTAAAATCAAATCGTCTTAAACACAGTAGAGATACGATTTCGTATGCGTTATATTTCTGACAATAGCCTAAAGCTCAAAATGCAATTGAATTGAAAAAAATTACATTCAGAGTGATAACACAATACATGTGAATTTTCGTGAAATGCGTGTAATATCGGTATCCAGAGTGTTTCCTTAATAATTTGTACCAACATTTGTGTAATTAAAATATACCATAGTGTTATTGTGAATTAAAACTGCATGAATGTATTCGGTGCAATATGTATTATTAATGAAAATTAATATGCAAACATAAAAAGCAAAATATTGTCTGACCATCTTGACTGCAGCTATTGAACGTGTTGTGGCCATGGACGTATCTGAGTGCAGCACGCAGTAAAGATTTGCTAAGACAGATAGAGATTTCCCCTCTTTCTCCGAAATGGCTCAGCCCTATTCCATCTTTTCTGTTTTCCACGTGAGTGAGTAAAAGAAGGTGTTAGAGTTGTTCTTGTAATCGTTGCTTGTCTCAGAGCTTAAATTTGCTTCCTCCAATCCAGACATGATGAAAGCAATAACCCTTTAGTCTCAATATCAGCTCACTCTGGACGCGGAATGTCCTGAAAGGCAGTTCAAAATTTGCGAACACAATGCGGGGTTTGAAAGAAAGATAATCTAGATACACATAGTTCCTCAGCTCAGAGGCAAGTTTCATACGTCTTATCTTATTCGGTAAAAACATGAGTGGAATAGATGTTGTTTTGTAATTCCTTGAAAATTCAAAAACTTAACCAAATATTTTGCAATGCACTAGAATATTCTATTTCTAAAGAAGGATGCAGTTTTCGCAACATTGGCAAAATCTGATCACAATCAAATATTATTATATTACTACCGTCGTAACTGATTACCAAAAATGGCTCTCCATGGCCGTTTTCTCTTCCCTCCCATAGTACTAACGAGATTCAATCGAGCCATGCATTCTGGAGTCGACAAGTGTGAAGGACGATTACCTTGTACGTTTGTACGAGGGTGGCTGATCGTAGCTGCAACTCGGGCGATAGCCAATTGAAAATATCTTTTCTGCTAGAAAAGGGGTAGACATAACGCAAAATATTCATTGCTCGGAAGGAAAGCCTGCCGGTGAGAGGGATAACTGACCGCGGGATCAAATCAGGCAATTCCCGATTGAATAAAAAATTTCTTAGCAGAAAAGTGGGAAATCACTCGACTCCATCCATCTGTCAGTTTTCCCTCACTCTCGCTTCCCAGCTAATCTCCTTTCACTTTTCGTTACTTAAGTAGGCATAGCCCGACTGCATCCCATTTCGTTCGTCCGGTGTTTCGAAAGGAGTAAAATTTTTTGTTAAGTTCATATTCCTATTTAGCGCAAATAAATGTTCTCGCTCCAGTCCAGAGAAAAACCTCGAACACAGATGAACATGGCAGAATCTTAGTAATTGTGTATAATACGACAGCAAGGTAAGAAGATGCTAGCAATAGTTGGTTTCAAGTTTTGCTTGCATAAACTTTTAAGTGGTATATTTCATATCTAACAGTCTTCCAAAGGGACATGCAAATTACTCTCAAAAACAAACAGAAATTGAAAAATTATGAACAATCATTATGATACTCACCAGACCACGAGAAACGTATAAATCAATTCTTATTCTGGGGAGGAAAATTGAACGGGATGCAGTCGGTATACACCCGGAAAGGGATAAAGCAAACCACAAGGAATTCATAATCCTGCAGGAAAGCGTCCAAAGTGCACCAGAATGCTCTGTGAAAGGGTATTAACTTGGAGACTGGTAATAAGGATAGCTGTCCATGGGATACAATCAGTCGATCCCAGATTTAAAATTTATTTCTTACTAGGAAAGAGATAAAGAAACCACAAGGAGTTTATAATCTTGAAGGAAAGCATAGAACACAATCGAGCGATCCCCAATTAAAAAAATGTCTCCTACTAGGAAATAGAAAGAAAACCACAAGGATTTTCTTAATAAAAGTTCCAATAATTTCCTTTTATGGACAGTCCAAACTACATTTATTAAAACATAAATAAATGTGACATTCAAATTGGTATCTTGAACAAGAATAGCGTGGCAACGTTTCAGAGGTTGAGTTGTGCCTCCATCATTAGGCCTTTAACAACATGTCAACTAAAATAGGAAGTTTAGTAATTAATGTAAATAAAAAATTAAAACAACTTACATTAAGATAAAATAGGGTGTTAATAATTATAAATAATTCACATTACATTTAAAATTTTTAGGTGAATGCATTGAAAATCCTGCAGGAAAGCGTCAAATGAGCATGAGAAGGCACTGCGTTCGCGCCGGCGCCCCGCGCTCCACGGCCAGCACTGCGCCCGCCGTCCGTGGCGCCTCGCGGCGTCCGCACGGGCCGCGCCAGGCCACCTCCGCGCCAGCGCCGCGTCGCCCGGCGCACCCGCGTCGCGACGCCGCGGCCCCCCTAACGAGCGACGCGTCTAGTTAGAGGCTGTCAAATGAGGGTTCGGTCAGGTGTCAAACCCGGGGCCCTCCCTCCGCAGGGTTTATGGTTTTTCCTGAGCCCCCGCTGCCCGCCTCCTTCGCAATTAGGGTCCCCAGCAGGGGGGCCCGGTCCTCCCGGCCCCGCTCCGCCCGCCCGGTCCGGGACTAGGAGGAGGGAACCGACGGATGGGGGGACCGACATCGGCGGGGGATGCCCCGTGAAATATGATTGTCAGCTCAACAAATATTCTAATTAACGTGGCGGTTTGTTATTGCGGCAGACGGACCGCGAGTGACACGGTGCCAGTTGCCTCGAAGGGCGACGACGCTCAGGTGGGTTCGTTGCGTATTCGTGCGTCGGGATCTCCCATTCGCTATGCATGTCCACGCCCCAGAAATGATGAACTACTAAAGACAGGGCTTTTGTTTCGTACTACCTTCATTCTGGAGAATGGAAACAAGCAAGTATAACCTAGAATTTTAACGACAGGTGGAGTGAACTTTCAGTCTTCATTGAAAATGTAACTTAAATTCATCCGCAACTGCCTGCAGGAGTATTTTATTACTGAATAAAAGTTAATGATTTTTTTCCGTTCAGTAAATAAATTTGGAGGCGGACCTCATAGAGTAGATAAACTAACACGAGAAATCACTAAATTCATCAAATTGAAGGTTAATAAATCGTTTATACATTAAGCAGAACTTGACATGTCACTTAATGTTATGCTAATATTAATTAAAATTGAAATGTGAATCACACTCTTTTCAATAATTTATTGAAGCTAGTTGGCAGTAATAATATCATATAAATGAATTTTTTGTGCGAGATAATATGGCTTGGATTTCATTTTCGATAAAGTGTATAGCATCTGCCATTTTTTGCCATTGAAAAATTACACATTAGACTACAGATGACAATACCATAAAGAGTATAAACAAACAATAGCGATGTTTATGGTACAAGTGATGAAGGACATGGTACAGCATAATAGATAAGGATGCATTGAAACGATTCAATTCACCCTTAAAATTCTCTAAAAATCTTACATAATTTATTTCCACATTTTATATTTGCATACAAAATTAATTCACTTTCTCATACTAAGAAAATGTATTGTGAGAAATTCTTCTTTATGCTGATATCAATGCCAAAATCCAATGAACACACTTCGAATGAATGAATGATTGTTTTGAATGATACGTGAATATGAAGAAATGATATTCATGAAAAACAATATGATATTAATGAGACTCAGGAGGAAAAAATGAGTAAACCTTAGGTGAGCCGTTTTATCACCCCAAAGGCCCCATAGATCAACCGAAATTTGTTCTGCCGTCCCAGAAGAGGAAGGTGAGCGCAATGGCCTCCCCACAAACGATTTCTTGGAAGCAATGCAAAGTAACGTTTGAATTATCTAACAAAACGTTTTCATCAAATAATAATATTTATATTAATATCTTAATACAACTTGTCGCGCTCACAGACATACACACATCTTCATTGAAACAGGTTCATTTCCATCTTTGACTTGACATTTCAATGGATTTTCTGAAGCACCGGATGATCTGGATTTCATTTTCGAAAAATCGAATCTTATTGCAATGGACTTTATGAAGCAGAGTCCTCATCGCCCTCGCCTCCTCATCGACCTCGCCTCCTCATCGACCTCGCCTCCTCATCGACCTCGCCTCCTCATCGCCCTCGCCTCCTCATCGCCCTCGCCTCCTCATCGCCCTCGCCTCCTCATCGCCCTCGCCTCCTATCGCCCTCGCCTCCTCATCGCCCTCGCCTCCTCATCGCCCTCCCTCCTCACGCCCTCCCCCTCATCGCCCTCGTCTCCTCATCGCCTTCGCCTCCTCATCGACCTCACCTCCTCATCGCCCTCGCCACCAGGTTGCCCTCGCCGAACGATCGCCACGCGGAGCCCCCTTACGCGCGCGCGCCGTGTCCACGTGTCGCTCCGACGGCGTATGACAGCGCGCGCGCGTGTTCTCCGTATATCTCTCCGGGCGACGCGTCAATGAAACAGAGCGCGGGGCGGCCATTCATGTAGCAACATCGCGCGCTGCATCTGCTGTGCGCGGGCGTGCGCTGTACCGCTGCCTGCCCGGCTTCGGCCGCCGCGCCGCGCCGCGCCGCGCCGCGACTCGCCGCGGTCCACTATAAAGTAGTGTGTATTTACGAGTGTGCCTGCGATTCGTTATCACCCGCTGCCTGATTGTCACCTCCTCGGAGCAGCCGTTATTTATCGGCCCATAACTCGACGGCCGTCGGCGGGCGGGCGGGCGGGCGGGCGGGCGGGCGGGCGGGCGGGCGGGGGCGGGCGGGCCTTGTCCGCGACGCGGCCGCGGCCGCCGCGCATAACTTAGCCTTGTCCTTACTAATGGTACAATTAGTCGGGGTGTCGGTACACTTGCCGTGTCGCCCGACCGCCGTCGGTCGACGCGCCCGCTGTCCGCCTGTCGTGTAGCGCGTCCCGTGTCGGGCGGACGGGAAGGCGCGCTGGAAAGCGAACGAATGGGAGGGCGGGTGAGAGTAAGGCGATTTAACGGCCGGGCGAACGAGTAGTCCAGAGAGTAAGGTGAACTGCTGGACGAACGGATGGTGGGAGAACGTGCGATATCGTGTGCGGCAAGGTGCTAGAGAACGAAGGACGAGTCGATGGTTAGCTGATTGTAAAGAAATGATATTAATGATGTTGAAACAACGTGAAGTGTGCGGCAGAGGAAATGAAAGAATCCCCAAAAAGCGGTGAAAGAAACAGCTTTGATCACCGTAAATTTACATAGATCGACCGCGATTTTAATCTCGGTGCCAGTAGTGGATGGCGAACGGTTTGATACCCTATAAGACGTGTCACTAGGAAGCAATAAAAAATAACATAATGCGGGAAAGAGTGCTCGGAAGGCAAGAGGGGATATGGCATAGGCCCTATGAGCATCGGGAGTAGAGATATCAGCAAGTAAAGCTCTTAGGGAAGAGGAGCAGAGAACGGGTCCAAGATGTGGGAGCAGTGACGGGGTGACTGGTGGGGTCGTTGGACTGGGAACGCACAAGCATGCTAGTAAGCGAAAGGCGAGGAGTTGGGGAGTATTGCGAGCAGGTGGGTTTAAGTGGGTTGGCGCTTGTGATGGCTGGCTGCGAATAGATCTCCGAAGGAAGCTCGTAAAGGAAAGGGGCGAGCTGGTGTTAGAAGTCGGAAGTGGGCGTGGTGGCAGACAGGGTGTCGGAGGAGGGAAGGGGATGGGCGCGGAGTGGTGGCATGTTCGAGGTGGTGGGGCTGGGGATGGCAAGCGCGTGGTTTCAGGTGCGAGGTGGCAGGCACGGAATGGCAGGCGCGGGGTGCCAGGCACGGAATGGTATGCGCGGGGTGGTAGGTGCGGGGAGTCAGTCGCGGGGTGGTGGTAGGTGCGGGGTGGCAGGCGCGGGGGCGAGGGGCGGGGTGGCAGGCACGGAATAGTAGGCGCGGGGAGTCAGGTGCGGGGAGTCAGTCGCGTGGTGGTACCAGACGCGGGTGGTGGCAAGCGCTGGGTGGCGGGTGGTCTGGCGGGCGGAGTGGCGGGTGGGGCGGCGAGCGGGGTGGCGAGCAGGGTGGCGAGTGGGGAGGCGGGAGGCGCGGAGGACGGGGCGCTGGACAGGGCGTGAGCAAGCGTGCTAGTGGTCCTGAGGTCGGGGGCGGTGGGCGCCGGAGGGCGGGCAGGCGGAAGGGCGGTCCGGGCACGCGGCGGGCGGCGGGCGGCGGGCGGCGGGCGGCGGGCGGCGGCGGCGGCGGGCGGCGGGCGGCGGGCGGCGCGGCGGCGGGCGGCGGGCGGCGGGCGGCGGGCGGCGGGCGGCGGGCGGCGGGCGGCGGGCGGCGGGCGGCGGGCGGCGGGCGGGCGGCGGCGGCGGGCGGCGGGCGGCGGGCGGCGGGGCGGCGGGCGGGCGGCGGCGGGCGGCGGGCGGCGGGCGGGCGGGCGGCGGGGCGCGGCGCGCGCGCGCGGGCGGCCGCGCGGCGGTCGCCGCGAGACGCGCGACGCGCGCCGCGGGGGGCGGCCCGGTGCGGCGGCGGCGGCGGCGGGAGGCGGCGGGCCGCGCGGCGCCGCGCGCGCCGGCCGCGCGGCGCGGCGCGGAGGCAGCGCGTGTGACGCGGCGCGCGGCCGCGCGGACCTCGCGCGCCGCTCGGCGGAGCAACGGTCTTGTCCGCAGGTCGGCCGCGCCGCTAGCAAATGTGAACAAAAATAGGCAATTTGTCGACGCAAGGAGGCTAGGGGCGAGGAGATGACAGGAGGTGTAGAGTCCCAAATGTAAGGCGCTACAATGAATTTAGTTATGCGAGAGTAAACCTGGAATGTATTTAGGAATGAAAATAGGAAATGAAAATGTGAACAAAAATATCAAGAAAGCCGTACGAAGTGAGAAATCAATCTATAAGTTTATACAACAAAAAGAAGAGACAATAATAAGATCTCTTGTCACAGAGAGGTGCAAAGGAAGGAGATACGGAGAGAAGTATCTGATAAAGAGCTTTGTTTAGTCACAGCGGACAGTATTGGACTGCGTCTAGGGTCTTTGGAGGCGGCGCGTGTATCTGGGACAGAGGGTGTGGAAGGTGTTCGGCGAACCTTGGTCGTAGTGGACATGGATAGGACTTGGGCCTGCTTGTGAAGGACACTGGCGATCGTGTAGCTTTCCGAGAGCTTTATGTTGAAAGGTCGCTGTGTCTCAGTGTTGTGGGTCGTTGTACTATGCCCGAGACATGATCTTCGCTGGAGGTACTGCTGACGTGATGCAATTCACAATGGAGGGGCGTCTTTGGAGTCCTGGATTATGTTTGTGCTCAAGAAGGTTTCAGTAAAATACACTCACAAGTAAAAGGTTTTACACATTTTCTCACATTGTTCACGAGACATTCGAGTCGATAATTATTAATTAAGTTATATGCGTCTTTAAGTTATACTAAAAAACATCACTTCGTTACAAAGCTACTTAGTGACAACAATTTTAACAAACTGAAACAAATGTGTCTCGTCACTGAAATTAGTGTACTATAGATATTGATAATACAAACATCTCGAAAGACATAACAATATTATCTTATGAGCTGCTTGATTTACATTGTGTCTGTGCGAGCTTTACAACTGAACTAAATACAGAACAAAGATTTATAAAGTAGATTAATGTACTACATGATACTTAGGTTTAATAATCATTAGACATAAGTCTGGGTGTTGGTCTTCCGTATTTATAATATTTCATGTCTGTGCGAGAAGCCTACACACACTCTGCGAGTATTCAGCTCTTCATATCGCCTTTGTTTATTCTTTCACACCAGAGCTGCAGCCTCTCCCACCACTGGCCAGAAAACAAACGAGCAATTATTTTCTCGCGGTGATGAATTTTCGAAGGTCTCTCGGAGCAACCCTCGTAAAACGGGCGGTGATGTATGCTTATGAGCTCTGCGGCGTTCGACCGTCTGCCGGAGCAGCTCTGTGCGAGACATCGCGATGGGGAGTGCCCTGGCACCTTTTTCTTCCAAGGCCAGTGACAACGAACTGCCAATTGGTCACTTGAAAATTGCACTCCACACTGCAATTTTTTCTATTATACGAGAAATTAGCACGGACGTGTTAATGAACTTTATATAGTCAGTCATTCGTGAAATTATTGATAAGTCATTAACTAAAATACTAGCCGGTTTTGAATATTCTTAGTAATTCCATATATTATTTAACGTATTCAGAAATACCTTAGATAATTAATATTAATCAAGTGCGCGAACTACAGAGGGGTAAATAAAATGTGTACATTCGATCAGAAGTTCAGTGGCATCGAGCTTGTTTAATTGATCAATTGGAATACACGTAAACATAAAAATGTATAACAAATCATTCCGAACATTGATAACAACTGAAATAGCAAGCAAGAATCTCAGCCACATGTCTTCCAAACATATTTACTGTCAAAGAGGGTATGCATTGTTTGGACCCCTCTGTGAATTTGCAGACGTATGAAATTAAATGGTGCATATTAGTATATTTTTTATTAACTAATCAACTTTGATTTACAAACCAATATTATAAAAGCAGTTAATGCACAGTAAGAGATAAGAGCTTTTTGATAAGTCCAATCGGACAATTAGAATTTGCAACTTCTGCAATTCTAAGCCATCATTGCCGGCGCTAACATTGGCAGAATGGGCGATCACCCGGGGTACTGAAAGTCATGGGGTCTCATGATGGGAATCAAACTGAAAAAGAAATTAGAACTCGATAAAATAGTTATTATAATTTTATAAGTCGCGGTACAGTTGTCTGGTATTTCATAAAAAAATTATTAAACTCTAACTAACCACAATATTTTTTAGCGTTTTAAACTCACCGTGGAAATTGTATTACTTGATGATTAAATACTTTTATTTAAAACTTTTATTTAAAATATATTTTCAAAACCTTTATCTAACTGAACTTTTGTTATTTGTTGAAATAAAATAACTCATATCGTTTCTAGACATAACTTTCACATTTTTTCGGGGGAGGAAGGGGGCTATGTTTTAGCATTTCTCCAAGGCCAAAATTGTCTAGCTCCGACACTGAAGCCAATCAGTGTTTATCCTCCACACAGTTCCTTCATGTAGAGTCCAGAACCTCAAAGCACGAACTCAACAAAGATGCTCCCAGTTCGCAGAGATCTCGCAAGGGGTCAGGCGAACACAACAAACATCTGCATCGTTCTTTTGTCGTTCGTCACAGCTACTTTATTGATGTCGAAAATCCGCTTCCGTCGGGACTCGAACGAGGACCTCCCAGTCCATGGCGCTTCAATTACAGACTCGCAATTCAAACTTGCGCTAACCTACCTGCTCTCATAGATTACTCAAAACACATAGATTACCAATCGTTATTTCCACTGGAGGACGCATTTCCTTCACACCTCCGCTATTCGCCTGACACAACTCCCGCGGTGAGTGAACTTACGAGCGCCGACAGCTGTATATCGCGTGTTCTGACGTGCCTCCTGCCCTCCGCGAGTTGATGCGCGTGAGTTACTTTCGCGCGTTGTTCTTGCCTCTCCCCATTCCCTCTTTGTCTCTCCTTCGCTCCCTCCCACCGTCACTCCGACGACCCGCCCGCAAATAAACTACCTCTCCGAATGGGAGCGCCTCCAATAGGTTCGTTACGGCAATCGTCTCGAGAAGCCGTTCAAACGGATGCCAATTTCGAAGACGTGTGCGAAACGTAATTGGAAAATGTAGTTTACTATTTAAGTGATGTTATTTACTTTACATTAGTAACTTATCGGGTTACTGTTCGACTTGTTTACTCGCTGGATCGTTTCGAATCCTGGTGTGGAATACATTCTTTCTTTATGGATATTTTACGTCATGAGGAATGAATGAAATATTTCGACAAGATCCCGCACAACTACTATTCAAAGTAATTAGCTTTGCTTCTTCTGGTGATTTATTCGTGTTAATTATCCTTATGATTACTACGAATAACGTCCGTCATTTTAGGAACAGTTCAGTTGCTGAACAGAGTAGAGTCTTAGTAAATATCCATACACTAATGGACTAATATTATTATTATTAACTAAATGTATGCACTAATATTAGACGAAAGAATTAACTTTCGAATTTATTTTTAAAATATTTTTTTCACTGAAACAGTTTTCTAATAAGCTTAAATTATTTTATCTCCATATTGTTATTACGTATGAATTTACTTTGTTGAAAAAAAGATACTATGTTTTACTTACGTTTTAAATATAGGAAGAATCGAATCAATATGGACATTCGTTTAGATTTACAAGTACAATAATTAAATCAGCGATGTAATGTTACTTCAATCAGTTATGTATCATCGCATTGTTACATTGAAATATGTTTTATGTTCGTGGAAGATCAAATGTTAGCGAGGAAGCCTGTTGTTCACGTGTTCGATTTGTGGCTGAAACCGACGGATTATTTGGATGTAATAATGAATAATGCACGCATGCCGTATGATTAAACATGTAAAATTATCCTTGTAAAAATTTGGGTTCCACTGGCAAAATTAACGCGTAAAAATAATCATTCAAAGAGAGTTCGAACTTGTGCCGCTTTGTAGCAGCTGCAAGACTGAAGGTCGAAATTGCCGAGGTGAGCAAAGCTTTTTCCCATTCACTGTCTTACAAACAAGGTACAAATCACCAAGTTACAGAAGCCATCTGTTAAATAAAATTATAATTCCATTAATGAATCAAATATATTATAATTACCGGGCATTCATCGTGCATAGGTCACATAGTGCAATAAGAACTTTTAAGTATTTGTTTAAAGTTAAGTTTTTTTACTTAACTTTAAAGTTAAGTAAATAATCTATATACTTTAAACACTAAGGTTTACACTATTCGTTTAGAAGTAAGTATGGGCTTCCTACTAAAAAAAATTGTAATTTTTTTCTTTAAATGAAAGGTAGTTGGCCATTGATGTGTTATCCTTTGCTTTTATTCAATGGTTTTATAGTAAAAATACAAAATTGTAATAAAAAATTAAATTAATAGAATGAACACTTGTGTCGTCATTTGTTCCGTCGTTTGGTGGCATGTTTTGTCGTGAGATAGGCATGAGGCTAGGTATGAGTGTGAGGTGAAGTTAGCGATGCGAAGATTATGAGATTTTTTAAACGCGAACATAAATGAGTATTTTTAAATGCAAAGATAAAAAGGCGATATCCAGCACATCACTGACGACGTCTGACACAAGTGTCTCTTTACAAAGAATTCACAGAAATTACATAACTAATACATTATGCTTTTAAGTTAAGGTGGATAGGAATATTTCCTGCTTTAGGACACTGCACACAATGCAGTGTTCATAAGCTTCCACTTCTACAGATCTTGCAAAATACAAAACATTTTAGTTCCATTTTCAGAAACATGAAACACTCGCTCATTTCATTCGATTTGAAGAATAAGTCGTGAATGACATGAATCATTTTTCGGTTTTTCGATTTTCCATGCAGTATATATTCATATCTCTGGCAAGTTTGTTTCTACAGCTTTTTTTTCGATGTGATCGCACTGGTACAGCTGATTTTATACAATTTCATAATCAAATATACCAATGCTATTAGAAGACGGGAGTCCAACTTGCCAATTCTCAAGGGACACAACTACAACCTTCATTTTTCGATGTGGGCCGTATTTTCATTACTCGGGCAATCCACACCTGACTTCCCGAATTGTTGATCTTTGCAGTAGCCCGGCTGCTCTAAAACGATGGGGGAATGGAACCATGCTTGACATCAGATCTCACTATACATAACACAATGAAACACATTGGGATGATATTGAGTGTCTTAATTTACTAGAAAACAATTCCTTAACTCGAAACTTAATCTATTTTTCCATTAACGGTGTGTCGACCCTTGCAGGGCGGATGCGCTAGACGCACATTTTTTCGCCTGACACGGATGCAAGGGCTTTCACTTTTCACTAAAAATCTTCCACAGGCCACAATAAATAGCACCGCGGACCGCCAGTTGGACAACCCTGTATTAAAATAAATAACGCATTTATTCATATTTATTTTATTTTGTATAATAAAATAAAATTCAAATAGTTGTAACTCCGATAATTCACGTTATACTAATTTGTAATAATAATAATAATATTATTATTATTATTATTATTATTATTATTATTATTATAACCACCATTGTTTTCTCATTTAAATTTTTAAAATACGTTTCAGGATAAACTCCCAAAATGTTATGGACAAAGCAGAAAAACATTTCAGCAGTAATCGATTTGCTTCTATGGCTGTCCTTTCAGTAGCGATAAGGCGCAGCTTTTCACCTCTGGGTTCAAATCTCAGACGATCCATGCATTTGTGGAGAAAGAGGCGGGTTGTGATGTGATGAGTGACATGGGGGTAAGTTATTTTACGTGCACAAAAATAT